>JAWWNJ010000144.1:0-596377 GCA_037176885.1 Favolaschia claudopus | reverse complement strand
GATCTCCTCCAATTAGTTCTCTCGCAGTCATAATACCGTCCACGGTACATTAGAAAGTCCTCCATAGTCCCTGTTGTCTAAGTGCGCGCTAGTAATTACAGGGTTGTCATTAGCTTCACACATCTGCACACGGAAAGCCCAAGTGATGCGAAAGGAAAAAGAAATGTACGGTATAAAAATCCATGCAGCGACCAAGTCAACTGCCATAACTATTAGTACAGTGCTCAAATCGAATACACCACATGATCGCTTCAGGTCAACTTGAATAGGATCAAACACACTAGGTAAGGTGCAAAGACAATTAGAAAGCCGATTTAGCGTTGCCTACAACCAAAAATGGTCAGAGGAACGAAGCTATAAACCTTGAGAAAACTTACGCCATCCCTCCATAACCCATACCGGCTCCCGATTCCGCAAGCTTCCTTGCACGGAAGGCTTTGCGGTACTTCGTACGCTCGTAGGTAACGAGACCGACGACAATCAAAGCAATCACAGAGATACCAGCGAACACTCCCAAACCAATAGGCAAGACCTGGATTTTCTGTCCAGGAACAGTAAATGAGGACGAAGACGGGGACGGGGACTGATCAGCAGCTGCTGCAGCGCCTGTGGGCAAAACACCCCCTGTGCTGACGGCGGTGAGAGGGATCGATGTAAGCTCCTGAGAACAATCAGTGAAAACTAATCCAAGATTGAGCTAAGCAAACGTACACCCGCAGAGACCGCGGCAGCGCCTGCTTCAGCGGGGGCGCCGGGGGTAGGCGTGGCAGACGCCGAGTTAGCACCTCCTGCGCCTCCTGCGCTTCCGGCGGAATCGGTGGAAGCTGCACCTCCTGCAGAATCGGTGGGAGTGGCGGACACGGAGGAAACACCCTGGACAGAGTTAGCCACGATGCGATTAATCCGAAGACAGGCCACTCACGTTGACGATGATACCGCCACCAGAGGACGCGGTCGATGCAGAACCTGACGAGTCGGTGGCAGATCCGCCATTGCCATTGTCTCCCGCCGCGGTCGAGGAAGCATCGCCGCCATTGTTCCCGCCACCGTTATCGTTCCCACCATTGGTGCCACCGTTGTTCCCGTTGTTACCGCTATTATTCACGCCGCCCATTGTTAACTTGCAGGTTTTGACTTGGCGAACCGCATCATTGCCCTGGTCGTCTTTAATCGGGGTGAGTGTTATGACACATGTCTGTGTCATATCGCCCGCAGGACTGCATGGATAGATACACATATATCAGTATATGTACGGGTGGCAGAGATATAGTCCACGCACGTCGAAGTCGTTGATTGGGTCATAACGGTGGTAGTCTGTCCATCTGTCTGGCGGCTGACAACTACTGGAGCTGCATTTGCGGGGGAGAGAGCGAGGAAGGAGAGGAAGAGGAAGGCCAGATAGTTTGGGCGTAGAGATAGCATGGCGAAAGAGATTGACGAAAAGGCAGTCTAAATGAAACGTAGAGCCCGTTTCCTGCGGATTCTCGACGGTTTCTTGAACAGTGGAGAAGAATAAAAGATAGGAAGGGCCCCCGGGGCAGAAATGACCAGGCAGAGGAGGAGGAGGAGGAAGAAATGTGCTGCTGCAACTCCGTTACTACCAACAACCGTAAACAATTGATCGCTATGCCGGCCATGGCGATCACTCGCTCTCGTTCCAAAGTCTAGACCCTCGTCCATTTCGGTCATCAGCCTCCCATCCCTCCTTCCACCGCTTTGTACACCTTCTTCCCATCCCACCGTCGGCCTCGCCATCCGTGCATTACCTTTCCTATCCGACCAGCAATGACCGCCACCGTCCCCGCTCCCCACTGTTCGAAACACATACTCAACACCGCATTCACCACGGCGCCAAAAAGCAAAACACTTCGGCCATGATTCGGAAGGGGCATCAGTGTTAACAGATCTGAGACGACTTCGGGAGGTGCTAGCAAAACAAGGGTGTTGAGCGCTGTCAACAGTAGGAGGGAGCCCATCAGCCAGCCTGTAACCACCCAAATTCAGCCGGTCAGAAATAGAAGTGGCAGATCAAGTTAATCCCACGCGCACCATTCGTCCACATTGATTTTCGGTACGGCGGCCCAATACTGAACACGGCAGCAACCAGGACGTACTGGAAGCATGACAATAAAAATAATGTCGAGTTTTCATAGTTTGTGGACTCTAAACGATTTCCGTCCGAGTCAGGGTCGGAAGCAGGCGGCGGAGTGTACCTGTGTATATGGCATCAACCCAGCGACGCAACAACCGCGCAGCACTTACCATGGTTGATTCCGGACCATAAATAGCCCCAGAGTTGTACGCTGCTTGTAATCACAATCTGGCCAACAAGACTTGCTAGCACTTTCTTGGAGACCAGACTTGCTGTTGGTCGTTTTGTGTGTATTCTGGGGTAGGGTAATGTTCGTCCCACTGAATTCTGTGAGCAAGTTCCGCGACAGCAACGGCAATTCTACGCACTGGCAACAGCAACGGGTATGATAATGAAAAGATCAATGTATAGGAACTATTAATAGATGAGCGACAACAGAATAGTGGATAAAGAAAACTCAACCTGGAAGTCACCCAGCGACGAGGCGAACGAGTAAAGGAGAGTCACGGAGGTAAACTGAATCATCGAATACAATGCCCTGCACGAACATTGAGAATCAGCAGCTAGCACTGAAAGGCGAAAGTTCGTTCACTGACATGTATTTGAAGCAACTGAAACTGGTGACCAGCGCTGCTCTTCCTTCCTTTATAACCTCTATAACGCAGCCAATATCAGGGGTGCTGGAAGTGAAAGGTGCAGCAACGCTGGCTTCCGCTTCCGACAGTGAAATGCCGACGTCGGCTGCTTTCAATGCAGCACAATCATTGGCACCGTCTCCGCACATTAGAACGGTATATCCTAGCGATTGCAGACGTTCAACCACTTCATTTTTCTCGTCAGGAGACATTCTTGCAAATATTTGCGTCTTCACGAGCATCTTAATACCAAGTGATAAGAAGAAAAGAGTATGCGAGACTACTCAGTGGGCACTCACACGTTGCAACGTCTCTAGAGGAGCGTGGTTTATCAACCATCGGAACACATCTCCCGTCACGACAAGTGCGTAGTCCTGGTAGTCAATTTCACTCGAGTGTTGAGGCGGCGTCAAGGGCTTGAGGGTATACATATCCAGTTTCCAGGCAAATTCATCCATGCATAACCATTCCAGTGCTGCATTAGGAGAGTTTTCATTGCCTGTCTCGGGTTCAGAAAATCAAACACAGGGTGCAAATGCAAATCCGAACCTCGTATGAACATGGGCGAAAAGACATGTGCCGCGGGATTTATCAATCCACACTCTCGAGCAACACTGACAGCTGTGAGCGGGTTATCACCGGTGATCATCCTACATGCAAGGTGGGCTGAACGTAGAGCATGTATGGCCGGTGCTGTACCAGGCTTGAGTTTATTTTCGAAGATGATCAGTCCAAGAAAACGAAGCCCAGACTCCGCCTGTTCCCTTTTCATTCGCTGTGCCTTCAGCCACGACAGTCCTTCGATGCTCTTCCCTGCGATCGCAATGACCCGATAACCACGCTTGGTGTAGTAGGAAAGTAAGTCATCGTAATCGTGCGGAACTTGGGGAGCATTCAGAGCGAGGTCACACACTGAAGGAAGGCTACAACGCTCACGAGAGTCGCGGTCACAAATTTCTGTCATAACTTCAGGCGCTCCTTTCACATATATCTCCATGCTCGAGCTCCGAAGTCGTTTTACGACTACGCTCATCCTGCGCAGCGCTGAAACAAACTCGAAGGTCCGAATGACTCCCAATTCTAGGAAATGAGCATGCTGGGCAAGTCAGATGCATTTCAATGGCAACGCTATGCGGCTCACCTTAGCAGCGCCTTTGAGTGCATCTTCAAGCTTGAATTGTGCGCTACCAGGAGGCCGGACAACCGTCTGCACCAACGCAGTTTGCTCCAGCACCGTCCCCGACTTCGCCTTGATAACTCCAGTCCCAGCGACTCGGCCCTCTTCCAACATCCAACGAGTGAACTCAAACATCTTGGCATCGAGTGGGTCGCCAATGATTGTACCATCGACCATCTTCAGCGAATGACAAGTCGCCAAAGCATGCAGGAAGGTCGCCTTTTCGTTGCCCAGTGGTAAATCACGAACGTCGTCGAGGAGCTCTCCGAAGCGCTGGACGTTACGGTCAGGTGCACGTACGCCGAGAATGTCGAGACCATCCTCGGTTAGCGTCCCCGTTTTGTCGAAGCAGCACACGTTGACCTTGCCCCCAACATTGACTCGACTAGGAGAGATGCAGAATATGCCGTGTTTCCGCAATCGCGCTATAGCGAAACTGGTGCCGATGGACAAGGTAGCGGGCAAAGCAGGTGGGACCACGACCGTGATGAGATCCAGCGCACGGATAACGATGGTGTGCCATTTGACCTTTCACAGCGTCAAACAAAGCAAAACGGTGAAAATAGAGAAACCCACTCCGAGCCTCACGAACTGTACGGCGCTAAAACAAAAGCCAATCCCTGCGATCCCAGCAAGGACGCCGATGAATCGGACAGAGTCACGATAAAATTTAAAACCAATAGGTTTGGGATAGAGCATGGACCGAATCAGTGCTCCTTTGGTCGTATTGAACCCTGGCGAATGTTGATGAATACTAAACCGCACGGAGAATAATCATTCTCACCTGTTCGAACAACCAAGGCAAGAGCAGGCTGCCCAGGACCTCCATCAACCGTGAATGTCCCTCGAATTCGCACAACCCGTGTCCCGGCATAGAGAAAACTTTTTGAGGCCTCGCCTTTCATGTCGCGCCACCGTAGGAGGTCCTCATCTTTGGCAGGAGCCTTACTGACTGGCACACTCTCTCCGGTCAACATGCTTTCATTGACGATGGCGTCTCCCGAAAGCAGGAACATGTCGGCGGCAATGAGAGACATCTGAGAGGTAGAAATATTGACCAGATCTCCGGGACAAGTTGAGCTGAATCGCGGGTGACCCCTGAGATTGTTTTCAGCATGAAAACTGGGTAGGGTTCGCGACTTACTTACATAATCCATCCACCAACACGTCAACGTCGCATGAAAAGCGGGACATCTCGCGCATTCGGGAAATTGTCTGTGGATGTTCATGTAATTGTGCGCGTCTGGATTGAACTATTCCTCACCCTTTTGGTTTCAATGAGTGTTGTAGATATACTGAAGACGGAGATGAAGAAAATGCAGAAGGCGTAGTAATAATAATCATCTAGGGACCATAACAGTATGCTGGCAATCTGGAAGACATAAAAAGGATGGATGACCTGTCACACAGTTACATTTAGTCAACTTGGATGGGACGATACATAGAGGTACCTCATCCACCAAGAGCGACACTGTCGACTTGCCGTTGATATCCACCTCGTTTTTGCCGAACAAAGTGAGTCGCTGCTGCCGAGCTGCGGTTTCCATACCACTTTGAACAGATTGCGTCCCCGACCACGAATGATCCCTCCAGTCCCTATTTACGGCGATGAGTCCTTGAAGTTCGAACGTCCTACGGATAAGAACAAACCTAATCATGGTAAATAAGCCAGTCCTAGGATCCAAGGCGAATCTCGAATAGCGATAGTCGACAACAAGTAGAGTGCCTATTGCAGACACCGACTGTGGTGCATCGACCGCAGTAGGGAAAACAGTAGAGACTGAGTATGGATAGTCCAAAGTTTGGATTCGAAATAAGGTGATATCTCTATTGGCCGACTTGACAACGTCACAAACCGAGATACTCCATGAAATGAGTTGGCGTACCTCTATAACAACAAATCCATTGGATGCATCCTGGAAGGCTTTCTCACGCGCAACCCACCGAAGCCATATTTGAGGAAACCAGTGTCCCAGCAGACCAAGAGCTCCCAGGGTCGATACACAACACACCCTCCATACGATCTCTCGCCACCAGATCGTTTCGTATCCTACAAATCGAATGTTAGCGTCTTCATCGGGTATATACAATATCTGTCGGCTGGGTGGGCCGGGAGGCGGTGGCGTGTCGAGGAATGCAAGAGACATATCCATGTCGATACGCGTCTCATGGCCGAAGACTTGATCGGAAGCAAGGAGAGGAAGACCTTGACCAGTGTTGGGAGAGTGAGGCTCTGAATCGTAATCCATGCTTGCAGGAACAGACATGTTTGTTGCCATTGAGCGCCCTGACACTGATTCATCTGAAGAATCTTCTTCTCCAGAGGAATAGCCCCATCGTTCCTCTCCATCCTCATTGTCTAAATCAAGAGCGTGCTCGGAACCGACGTCTGAGTGCCGGCTTCGCCTAGAGTAGCGGCCGATAGAGCCAGAAGACCGGAACGAGGGTCGCCTTCGAGGGGTCGCCTCAGCTGCATGAGGTGCACTTGTAAAAAGATTCGCAATACTCTCGAACACGCCGGATCGGGCTAATGGAGGAGTGGACGACGTCGTCTGTCGTCGAGATTCAGTTAAGAAATCCTCTTCAATATCGGTATCCTGTTCAACATCTGGACTCTGTGCCGAAAACAGGCTATCTTCGGTAGACCTCCGACTGAGGGGACGCCTTGTCGAGCCACTAGAGTCTATACTTCGCCTACGCGAGCGTGACCAACTGCTAGTGCTCCTCCTAGAAGGCTCGATATGGGCCATACGGGACACACTTCGACAATTTAGCTAAAAAAGCGCGTGTGATATAAAAATATATTCACCTGCTCGGGTTGAACGTGGCGGAGTGGGCGGGTCCACTTGTGGGCGGCGTTAGGCGGGTAAATCCCACAGAAACCCTCCGGTTCATACCTGAACATAGACCCATCTCCATCTTCAGCATATAGCGCGCTGTATTGGGAATCGCGTCTTGAGCGTCTGTTGTTTGCTGCGGCCGAGTCGATGTCGATGGCAGACGCCCCTTCAGTGTAGTCATGTGCTGATTGGGAAGGTCCAGCTCTATTGGACATCTCTTGGAGTTCGAGTTGCTGCGTTGAATGCGTCTTGCGAATGGGTTTCGACGCCCTTCGCGTCGGTTGGCACAGAAGTGCGCACGCGTGAGAATGAATCAGTGATCGGTATCTTCCGAGCGAAAAGCACAAAATGTCAACAAGTTGAGACGATAATCAGGATACACTGGGTATACACTAAGAATGAGCAGCTTTCCACTCCTGATCCACCTTTCGCAATAGCCTCAACAGCCCGCGAACAGGCTTAGCATTGTAGCCAGGTTGGCTGTCGTCAAGCGTCCGTTCTTTGACTTCAGGGTCCTGTAGACGCGTGCCCTCCGGTCCATACTGCGCGAGCAGCTGCGTCGTTTCCGCGCAGTCGCTCATGTATTTATCGCGCTCAGCAGGATCGCCGTCGCCGATACTCAGGGCCTGTCCAATATGCGACTAAAAACAAAGAATGAAAGATGGTGTTGATGAGTCGTGACTCTATCCTTACTGGGGAGGAAAACAGTTACTGACCTTCTCGATCCGCGCCCCAGACGGAGTCTGCTTTCCAACCCATTTATCCACAAACCCTTGCACTATCTGATATTCCTTCAGCATGACAAGTACGCTCCTCGGCTTGCCATGCCATCGGAAAAACTGATCCCAAGTGTCTTCCTGTTGTATAATTTGATCAACCTCTCGAGTCACCCGCTCGTGCATCGCCTCCATATCCTCTGAGCTCGAGGAAATTGATTCAACGCTGCGACTGCGATTATTACGCGACGAGCCCGCATGACGGGAAGGTGGGTAATGCTCTGGGACATGCATTCGAACGCCCGGGTTGAAGGCGTGTTGGGGATAAGACGTGGAAGGGCGGGATGGCGTTCTATCATCGCGAGGCGACGAATCCAGAGTCGATGGAGTCCATTGACGGGTCGTGAATCTATCTCTTTCGTCGTCTATCGGTGAATGACGCCGTTTCCTGCTGTTTTGCTGTCGATGGTGGACGGGATGCTCGGCTGTATAAGAAGGGTATGGATTCCCTTGAGGTGGATAGTAGTGGGCCGGTTCTGGTGGTGGCCACGACTCTTGCGGTGGATACATTCTCACAGGCACAGGCGGTGGAGGCAATACCTATGGATTGAGTCAGGGGCGAAGAAAACGACGAAGGAAATGAGGTCTACATGTTCAACGATAACCTCCACCGTACGGAGGTTAGTGACGACAACATTGGCATCTACATATTCATCCTTGTTGTCTGCAGTCACTTTCAGGACGATCTGTTTGTATTTGCCTCTCAACACGTAAACTTTCGCTGGCCCTGACGAACATTGTTGAGGGCACGATAAAATGAGCTCAAAATAATAGAAATAAAATTACCATCAATTCTGGACGGACTTGCTTGAAGGTGTCGACACTGCCAAAGGTTTGATGATGATGACGATCGAATCGAATACGAGACGCACGATATCCTCAGCTTTGGCCCAGTATCCGTCCAACTCGATATTCTCGCTGTCTCGCAGCGGAACGCGCACCTCTGCCAGCTGGTCGTCCCGAACGGCCCCGCGTCGCTCTTCAATTAGAAGCGTCACAAGCCTGAGATCTGACCTGGTCCGCTGGCTAACTGTGTATTTAGTGGATAAAAAGAATTTAACTCCTATACATTCAGAAGTCTTGAATCCAATACCTTGCATGCTCCGACCGTGAGGAGAATTTCCGACGAAGGATTGGCCAGAGTCATCTAGTGAAGCATCGTAATCCCGTCGATAGTATGTTTCCCGCGACGGTCCTGCTTCAGGCTGTTCTGCAGCATCTGAAACCGGATTTGATGGTCCAGGAGTACTAGATTCGCTCTTTTTGGGTTTGGAGACTTTGCCCTTGGCCGAGGTATCCTTGGATTTGCCCTTAGAAGCCATAGTCTTTGCCTTTGAAGTCGACGCCACAGGTGCCGGATCAGTGGAACTGATTTCTTCGACTGGCTGTTCTGTTACTGGCTGGTCCTGAGAGACCTCGTTCCTCTCGTTTGCATTTGCATCTTGAGAGCCCATATGACTTGCGCGATATAACGACGCGTATGGACCTTCCCCCATCGTAAGTGCTGGCTTTTCCACCGGGGTCGGGTCATACGATGTGACTCGAAAGCGGTTGGTTTGGGAGGAATAGCTTCGCGGTTCCGCCTTCTTCTTTGTTTTACGCGGTTTCGCCGGCTTTGGAGGCGGTGGGGGGACAGGAACTTCTTGCCCAGGTAAAAATTTGTTGGGTGCAGATGCAGGAGTCGGCTGGTACAGGCCCAAGCTCGGTTTGACAACCGAAGTACTAGAAGGATTCCAGGGAAACGCGACAGCTTGTCGTTTCAAAGGACCTTCTGGCGGAGGAGTATCGTCGTCTGCGATGGGCTCAATGACCACTTCATCGTCGGATGTAGGGCTAAAGGAACGCTTTGTCTTCTGTGTACAGTCAGGGACTCGCAGTGCAGTAAGGAAGTGAACGAGCGCACCCTAACAGGCGAACTTTCCCGGCTACTTCTACATGCCACTCAGACTGAACAGATGTCGAATAACTGAGAAAGAAGAACTGACGAAGAGTCGTCGTTGTTGCGGCGGCCTAATTCTAGCCTATTATCCTTTATCGCGTCCATGCCAATGTATGATAGTGGATTCACGCTTGATTCACGCGAAGAGCGCGCCCTACGAATGTCACGGTGTGACGTTATTCGGCCTTATTCGGCGAACGATACAAGTCGGATCTAGTCGGATACTTAATCGGATTCGGGCGGTCGATTGATTTTTTTTGCAGGAGGATCTCAATTTAAAGTCCAACAGTATCAGAACGGATAATAGATAACTCACGACAACAGGAGTTCCAAATACATTACTTAGATACACATTGGCAAATCTACTTACGATCCATACACTTTTTGGGCATTGGCACAAAATACAGCATCGATGAATTCTTGTTCGACCCCCAATTCCGCTAGAGACTCCCGGGCAATCTCATACCAGTCGCCTGCAACGGAGGGATTTGCAGAGGCAGGGGAAGGAGAGGAGCCAAAGATAATGCGCTGGTATCCGAAAGCCTCCATGACGGGGCCGACTGTTATCAGAAGAGTTGAGAAAGAAAAGTAGATCATATAGAAAGAAGTTGAGAAACTCACGGTACATCTTGACACGACGCTTCCACTCCTTGAGCTGTTTGGCGTCAGCCTCCGAAGCAGTGGCGGTGGTAATTGGCGTCGTTGGGGTCGGTGCATCCCACATCGGCGGAAGGAATTTGATATAGAGCTCGGGGAATAAAGATAGCGCGGCCGTTTGGGACTGGAAGGAGCGGTATGTGGGGTGCTTCATCAATTTTACGATGGATAGTGACAGATCGTGAGGTGGGGGGAGCATGCTCGCTGCAGATAGGTCAGGAAAATTGCAGAGGGGTAGCCCATGAATCTCAGGATACTCACATAGTATTATCGGGGGTACCGATGGAAGATCCGTGGCGGCTTTGGATAACATGTCCTCAAAACCTTCAAACGCTGAGTCTGGAATGACGGCGGGGACGTCGATTTCAACAGGGCGGCCCTGCGATAGGGCCCATTTTAAACTTGCGACAGCCTCCGGCGTGGCCGTGGAAAACGAGGTGGACAAGGCTATAGGGATGGAGAGCCCAGAAGTGTAGGCGGGCAACTCGTGTTGAGCAGCGCCTAATTCAAAGGGCACCATGAGCGAAAGGATCTTAACGCCCGGGTTGTTCGACTGCAATCTGGGGGGAAGTCATTGAAACGGGGTAGAAATTTGTGAACAGATGGGACCGACCCAGCGACGACTTTCTCGGCATCGGACGAGGGCACAGACAGAACGACACCACCGACACGGGTGCTCAAATCCTGACCGATCTCCTTTTTCCAAGATGCAAGAGTGGGATCGGCATTTACCACAGCGACATGGGCATCGACAACAACAGCCGGGTGGACGGTGCTGGGACTAGGAGGCAAAGGGAAGAATTCACCAGTGCCAGAGTTTGGTGGGGAGAAAGCGGAAAGCGGAAGACTGGGAAGGGTCTTAGGGCCCTTCCTGCGGAGACCAACGCCAGGAGAAGGAGGCTGCTGAGAGGACATGAAGGTAAAGGGAGAGAGCGGGACACTTAAGAATCATATCAATTGATCGGATAGCCTCAGTTGCGTTGCTTGACTACTTACTTTATCTTCTTTGTGCCTTGATTCAACTGCCTACAAAGCACTCAGACTAGCAGCAGCTGTTGAGCAGCTGTACGAACAAACCCAAATCATCAAGGGAATCTCACCCCGCTTCTTTGTTCCATGATGGTCTTACACTCTCGGGCTCTGTGCGGACATAATTATACACCCATTGGAGTCGGAATAAATACTCCACTCTCATTTCGAATAACTTCGACTCTCCAGGTCGACTCCCTGACGTTCACCAGCTTCGGGCACTGCGGGGGACACTGTCTGCTTTATTGTTACACGATCATGCCGTCGAATGAGCTCGACAACGGTCACCTCGAAATCTTATGCGCTATGGAAGCCGGGATCAGGTTTCAGAATAAATGTGAACATAACGACAACGACTCTGCGAGGCAGTAGGGACCCGGAGATCGTAGGTCAACCAACAAAAATAGCAGCGCCTATTGCTCAGCGGCCAAGAAGTTTCGGTGCAAGATTGTGATATGAGTAGGAAGGTGGTTCAGATACTAGTACTCAATGCGGGCGTCGGGGCGACGTTCACGACCGAGCTTAGCATTTCAGTAGCTGCTCTGCTGCTGGGGAAGATGGTGGCGATCCCGGCCTGACCAAAGTTGAAATTACTATACAGACTCGGGCGGGCGAGGGCGGGCACTCGATCGAAGTTGTAAGTACCACAAAGGTAGCACTGCCGCAACAGGCAGAAGGCAATAATGCCGTAACTGTATCACCGAAGAGTTGAACTCGCCCTTGACTCGCCCATCATGAACACTTCGGGCAGCATATCCACTGTGTCTGGTTCAGGGAGCGTTCAAAGTCACCTTTCTACCGCAAACTCTCAACAGAGGCTTCGAGCGCCCAATAATCCTTCTACGCCCACCAAATCGCCCTCTTCCGTCACTCCTCCACCTCTCCCTCATTCCAACAGCTTAACCCATGCTTTGCGCCTCTTTTTCACCTCTCCGGACTCTCAAATTCTTGTCCAATTCACAGATCACCCCCTCCCCAACGTTGCTCGCTCTTGGAAAGGCCTCACCTTCAAGTGGATAACTCTGATGTATTGTTTCCTGAGTTTCGCCTTCACATCAGCTTCCATATTGCAGTATTTCTATGTTGGGTACCCTGCTGCAAAAATCGGTAGGCTCTCTCAACCAACTTGACTTCCTTGCTCCTCAAGTTCGCTCAGTGGCGACGACTACCCACTTGCCAGTTAGTGTTCCTGGACCTCAATCATCACGCCTCTCTCCGTATATCTTGTCTCTCGGTGGCTTACCGCAATTTGAGCCTTACGTTCTACACCCTGCCTCCCCCGTCGATGGAATAACTGCTTGCCTCTGGTCAACGGATAACGACGATCTCAATTTCAACGACCTCGCGTCATGGGCTTCTCGCTGGCCTGGTAAGCACTGTCGGTGCTACAGTAAAAGGTTGTCAATTCTTGAACCTCTTCATTCAGGACCAATCTCGCTGGTACTTGTCACAGCAAGCCAACCGCACTCAACCTCCCATCGGCAGCTTTTAAAACGACTCAACGATATCAAAAGTCGCCCTTCGTTGTCCGGGGTTTCTCTCCATCTCATGCATTCTCTTGACCGTCAATACTCTCCCTCGGCCTATCTAAATCTGGCGCGCCTCTTTGCCAATTCCCGCACTGTCATGCTATTCCCCGCGAATCTAACAAATGTCTTGCCATCAAATGCCTACAAAATGTTGTCCCTGCATAACCGCCCGCCGGTCAAACAGCCACTGCTCCTGGCTCCATCAGCTCCTTCCGCCTTTTCTGTTCCCGACTTGACACCAATAATCATCCCTCGGCACTACCCGGTGTGGTGCAGCGAACGGGCTATCTCGGCGTCTCGTGCTTCGGATTGGGACGACTGTGTATGGCAGCTGTGGCTGGAAGAGTATGGTTTGCGACATGTCAACATTTCTGTGTCCATCCTTTCCGAGCCGGTAGTCAACGATGGCCAAGCTATTAGCGGTTGGGTGCGTCCATCTGCTAATTCATACGTGTTCCCTGTCGACCCTTGGCCAAGGCTCGAATCCGTGACAGTTTGAGAGGGAGATATCGAATGGAGGTCTGCGAGGGAGTGGTCCGACGTATGTCGACTGGGGATGGTGTCCGCATGACGAAAAGTGTCAAAAGGCGTTTGCAATGGGCGAAAAGCTTTTGTCGCCAGGTAAGTACGTAGATATGAGTTGAAGAAATCCGGCTAAATCCCTGGTAGACCGAGAATGTATTTAAAGAGAAGTAGCGGCTTGTATTTGTGATGAACACATACTGTTTGTTGTCAAGTGTTTGTTCCGACTAATTTCGCCTCCATATCCTCTTCATCGGTGTCGCTGTCCTCAACGACATCGCCAGTTTCAAACTGATATGCAGCCCAGATGCTGTCTGCCTCGGGGCCATCTACCACAAGGTCCAAAAGATCTTGCGCCATCTCTGCCAATCCGAGTCGGCTCGTCAACTTGCTCCCTATGAAAGCAATATCACGAACCTGATAGAGCTTCCAGTTCGAACTTTTGTGCAGCGTCTATCCATTCCGGAGGATCCGCACAACTGAGCCTCCCGAAAGTTACAATGAACATATGGGTGATGCCGTTGAATGTACGAGAAGGAGCGTAGTGTAGTCGATGTCGAAGATTGACGTTGGGCTCTAGCCCGAAAACGAGGTGATGAACGAGAAAGAGCGTCTGGTTTAGGGTTCGTATCGTCCTGTTCTGATTTAGCCAATAATACAATAAGCTGGGATAAGAGAGAGACCTTGTAATAGCAACCGAACTGGTCATTAAGAACTCGTCTCCTTCCCACAGAAGCGTCGCCATTTGGGTCAGGAACGCTACGAGGGACGGTATTAACGCTTGATAGCCCACCAGAGCTGCATGGACATCTGGATGTGCTGCGGCTAGGACGCCGAAAAAAGTGAGAATCTGACTTTTCATCTATTTACTACCTTTAGTACCACTCGGTGTGTGTAGTGAAGCACTGACCTCCGGATCCTGGCGCGATGCGTCAGTTAGCAATGAGCAAAGACGCTCGACGAGCGGATGCTTTGCAGCTGCCTTCGCTTTTGCTTCGTCCGAAAGGTTGGGTGTTTCAGCGTTGGAGAGCAGGGGACGGCATAATCTCGAATCTTGTCTCATTAGTACGAAGAAGGAAACATGCTTAGATACACGCACGACTTGCTAAAAACACGAGAAGTCGGATGCTACGCACTAATAGCCCTGGAGGCTGCGCATTGTCGAGCAGAACCATCAGGATTTCTTTGTTATCGCAAACGATTGTTAACCTGGAGCTGTTGAAGTGAAGTGTATCGTCATTCGCTACGATAAACCCACCGGTTGACCAAGTCATCCTTCATGTTCCAACACAGAGCTTCGAGCAAGCCAACTGCCTCACCTCCTAGATCGGAACTAGATGCTCGAACCTTGGTTGGGACGAGATGATCATGGATTATCGAGCATACAGTATCGAGGATATCACAAGCATCACCATTTTCGTGTGAAGGGGATATAAGGGTGGAACCGAACATGGGCAACGAGCAACATAGAAACATTAACAGATTAAGTAGAACTGCCAACTCGTTTTCCTGGATTCATCAATAGGCGACCGGGAAGTAGAAGAACGGCGTACTAGATTAGTCTTGTTGAGAATAGCCGCCAATGAAATGAGACATCGACAAACGCCTTGCAAAGACGTTTCGTAGTCTTTATGCTGAGCCGTGCTAGCCAACAATTCTAAAAGGCGAGTGATATGGGTGGAGTATTCTTCTGTTGATTCCAAAGGGATATCGAGCCCAACAAGTATTTTCAGCGTAGGCGCAGTGTTCTGTGGTGAAGAATGCGTGAGGACGAGTCGAGTGAGCTACTCAAAATTTAGCCGAAAAGTAAGATAGATGTTTGACAGAGATGGATACCTCCGCTTTCCAGTTGAAAGGCTCAATTTCTTGAAGGTCATCGATTGGGGCGACCGGTGGCTCAAGATCGACAGGCTCGGAGCTGGTGACTGCGTCGACAAAGTCTGAAGGATCGCTCATGACTACATCAACTAGAGGCGGAAATGGGATGGGGCTGGGGGGCGCGGTGAACTCCTTCTTAGGACGGCCCGGGCCATTATAAGGCTTGATGGGCGTCGCGTCAGCGAAAGAATTCTCGAATCCCAGAAGCTTTGGAGGCTTTTTGAATTTATCGGGAGTTCTCCGCGTATCAGGGGCGGCGCGAGATCGGCTAGGCGACTGGTCGGGAAACCTGTTACTAGTGGTGTTCTTATTCCATCCTTGCATCTGCGATGAAGCAGCTACAGGTGTAGATAGAACGTCTTTGGAGGTTCTTTTTGGACGTAGGGACCCAGGAGGCTTCCGAGACGAGGTTTCCATCTCGTGTTGCTGAGTAGTCATGTCCGTGAATCAGAGTATTGGCATGAACTATGTATGAATGCAGACCTTGAAAATGAATTGTGTCTTTAGGCGCTCCATTTCTGCCTTCAATTCCTTTTGCATTGCAATTTGTCTGGCTTCTGATTCCTCTTTGGCAAGTTTGAGCTGGGCGACTTGTGTTGCGTGTTCTTGAGCCACCTAATCCGGTTCATTGAGCCAGTTTTTTTTTGGTATGGCGCTGGAGATTCGGCGATATACCTTCTCCTCCTTCTGTCTAAGAATCGAAACTTCGCCTGATTTGGCGAATTTGGCGACAGTGGCTGCTTTGAGCTCGGTTCGAAACTTCTCGTTCTCTTTCTGAAGCTGTGAAAGTGTTAAATGCATGAAAATATTCAACTGCGACTCTGCGAAACCTCGGCGATCTGTCTTTGCATTTCTTCAGCTTGAGCTTTGGATACGCCTGTTTCGACAGGGGGTGGTGGTGGTGGTGGAGGGGGTGGGCGCGAGACGGTGGACGCGACTGGCCGCGGAGCCTGCGCACCCCGAGTTTGCACCGACGGTAGAGATTCTCGGCGCGGTGGTGCCTGGGGGCGAACACTTGTATTGGGACGCGTAGCTACTGGAACATTGGCGGGGCGCGACTGAACGCGTGAAGGTTGGCCGGTGGCGACGCGCGCAGGCACATTTTGAGGCTTTGAACGAGAGCTTGCATCGTTTCTGAGTCCACCGCGAACCGCGTACGATCCATCTCCGTGCACTGAAATTTCGGGGAGATCATTGTCGTCTGCTAACGGTGGGCCGCGAAGTTGAATGGGAGGTGCTGGCCGCCAACCGTTATCAGTTTTCTGACGCTTTGGTGGTGGTGGTGCCTGGGAGAGATACTTTCTCTCCTCAGAGTCGAGTACGGCCAAAGTCTGGTCGTCGAGGACAATATCATCGAAGTAATCATCAGAGTCCATGTGGTACGTAATCGCGGCTCAGCTCGCTTCCACAACCTCATTCACCATGGACTCTGGTCCACCCAATGGGTCCCATTCCAACACTAGAATTGACGACGAACGCGCTCGGTTGGCTAAACGAAAGTCTTTGAAGGCCCTCAATGCCACCCCGACATCGCAGGGTATGTGCTGGAGCTCACTAACTGTTCCAGCTAAGCACAACATATGCTTAGAATCGTCCAGACTCGATTCATCTCTCAAGCGCCATACGGCCTTGATAAAGCGCATGCGTCTGTCTATGGCAATGGACAATCGCGACCAAATTCTCAAAGATATCGACACTTTGTCGCTCGAGAAGTATGTCGATGAAATTGTCGGCGCCGCGTTAGAAGGTATTGCGCGTTGCAAAACAGAGAAGGACGTATGGAGTGCGGTTGAGGTCAGTACACACTTCTGTCGTTTCTTTATTCGACGCGGTTTCCGATCTAATATCATGTAGATTATTTCTGCGCTTCATCGCCGTTTCCCCGCCACATTCACGCCCGCAATGGTATTAGCCTTGTCTGGCGCACTTGCTGCCCCTTCAAGGGCCGCTCTTGCTGCCCTTGCCCCCGAGCAACGCGAAAAGGATGATACTGCTCGAGTCATACGTCAGCGACCCGTTCTCAGAGTGAGTTCCGAGTTGGCATTGATTGGTATAATCCGAGATGCTTCCGGTCGAAGTGGCGGAGAGTACATCATGAAGGTTTTGAAGGAACTGGCAAGTGAACCGTGTTCTCTCTCGCGAGCGCAATTTGTGATAGTGGTATATTGCACCAGTTATCGAATGACCCAACATTGTCTTCCTTGCCTCTTCTCTCAACATTTCTCAAATCATACTCTCGACCATATCTCGGCATAGTACCTCCCGTCCCCTCCAAGCAAATTCCGATGCTTTCCGAACCTGGCACAGCGTCGGCTGCTCAAAGCTCGGAAACCGAGTCATTCCCCGTGCTTTCTCAAGAAGAAGATGAGCTTGTGGAACAAGAAATACGCGATCGCTTCAAACGCATGTGTGAAGGCTACTTTGAAAATGTTTGCAAGAAGCTCATCATCGAACACACAGTAAACCTCACTTTACGTCGCTGCGATGATTGCTCAATGTAAATTAGCGGCTCCAAGAGCAGGATCGAAGGAATCACGAAGCATATATTCGGTCCGGTGAGATCTTTGAGGATCGCCAACAGGCATACGAGAAGATGACAAAAGGCTACGAAAAATTGCTCGCAAGTTGCCAATCGTCCGTGACTTTCCCTCAGCATCCCTATTGTCTTGATGCCACGGCTCCAGTCTATCCGAACTGCTTTACCTCCCTCTGCCAGCGCTGCCCACCAATTCACAGAAGTCTGACTCCATTCTGATTGGAGCTAACCGGTCGAGCACTCTAGCTGGAGACGAGAATGACGACGCAGCCTCAACCGGAGGAAAATGGGAGGACGAAGAAGAGCGAAGGTTCTTTGAAGATGTGCAAGACATCAAAGACTTTGTTCCACGTGGAGTTCTTGGCATAGATGAAGCAGAGGGGAAAGAGTCGGAGAGTGATCCTAGTTTGGACAGCGAGAAAGAAAGGCTCGAAAAGGAGAAGGAGGAGGTCAGGAAATTAGAGGAGGAGCTCGAAAATCTCGGAGATGGAGTGTCTGACAAACCCGCGGAAGAAGAAGAACATCAAGAGATTTTGAATGAGGAGGAGTTAGTTGTTTGGCAGTTATTCTCCTGATTGCAGCTAACCACATTCTGAACAGTGCGTCGACTCCCACCCCTGGAACTCCGAAAGCAACATCCCCCCCGTTGTCTCCTCAGTTAGCCCCACAAGGGCCCTCTCAGCTTCTTACCGCCCTTCTTGTCCGTCTCCCCGACGCCACAAATCGAGCCTTGATTGATCAAGCTGCAATCGACTTCGCATTCCTGAACTCCAAAGCTGCTCGGAAACGACTAATCAAGGTAATTTCATCCGGTGATATCATGCAATAATTCAATTGCTCCCAGTTCTTGGGTCAAGTGCCGAAGAATCGCATAGATTTACTCCCTCATTATTCTCGCCTAGTCGCAACACTCGCCAAGTACATGCCGGATGTTGGTACAGAGCTTGTGGCCATTGTACGCTCCGTCTACAACTCAGCCATTCCTCGTCGCTGATCTCTTCCCTCAGTTGGACGAGGAATTTCGATACTTACAAAGGAAAAAGAACGTCGTTAAAGAACTGTCTGAAGTTCGAATGAAGGTATTTCGGCATTTGCTGACTGGGTGCCGATGCTCAACACCTTCAGAACATCATGTATCTGTCAAACTTGACCAAGTTCCGTGTTGTTCCCTCGCATCTCATCCTACACGTCTTCAAAGTCTGCTTGGATGACTTTTCTGGAACGAATGTCGAGAATCTTGCTTTGCTACTGGAAGGATGTGGTCGCTTTTTGCTGAGAAGTGAAGAGACCCATCAGAGATTCGGGACAATGGTAAGCCACGGATTAGAAAATCCAATCCCTGGTTAACAATATTGCTAGCTGGAATTGATGCGACGAAAGCAAAGCATGCAGCATTTTGATCAGCGTCAGTTGCTCTTGTTAGAAAACGCATACTATCAGGTGGGATGTACACCGACCTCAACGAATGGTTTCATAACAGCGTGTAGTGCAACCCGCCTGAACGCGCCCCCCGCCAAGAAAAGCAGCGAACCACGATAGAACTTTTCATTCGGCATTTGATTTATGACGTTCTGGCCAAGAAGACCATCGACAAAGTTCTCAAATTGATTCGGAAAATTGACTGGGAACAAGAAGATATTCGCCGTGTGCTACACAAGATTTTTACTAAGCCGTGGAAGATCAAGTTCAGCAACATCAGCCTACTGGCCATGCTCACCTACGACCTGCAGCGATATCATCCCGAATTCGCCGTTGGTGTCGTTGATCAAGTATTAGAAGATGCCAGAAGGGGTCTTGAGCAAAATGTGTACAGCACCAATCAGCGAAGAGTGGCCACTATCAAGTACCTCGGAGAGCTGTACATCTACCGCCTGCTCAGTTCTGGGATAGTGTTCGATACGCTATGGTCGCTGGTCACTTTCGGGCATCGTAAACAATTTTACCTCCCTGGGCAGCACCCCGTCTGACGTAAAAAAATCCAGCTGACGCCCGTCCATTGCCCAATCAAGTCTGTCCGGTCGACATGCCAGACGACTTCTTCCGTGTACGCCTTGTTTGTGTACTTCTTGACACATGCGGGATGTGTTTCGATCGAGGCACGCAAAAGAAGAAGTTGGACAATTTCTTGATATTCTTTCAGGTAATGTTCCGGCTCATGGTAACTTCTGGGATGCTGACAAGCATATCCTAGTACTACGTGCATTGCAAGGAGGGTTTACCTATGGATGTTGATTTCATGTTGTCGGATTCCCTCGAGGTGGTTCTTTTCTTTTGCTTGTTCACGGCTTGTTGTTGAACCTTCGACCAAGGCTGTACGACCCAAACTTGAGATGCCGAAAACGCTCGAGGAGGCAGCAAATGCTGTAGACGAGATGCTCAACTCAGCATTTCAGACCTCCGATCGTGGGTCATTTTCAATCTTTGTTTGCCTGTGCACTGAAGTTCCCGTGCTAGTTTTGGAGGACGAGGGTGGAAGTGGCGACGAGAGCGGCGATGAAGACAGTAGGCCCGAAGAGACTGAGAGAGATGAGGAGGAAGATGAAGAAGCGCAGACATCGCCTGTGAGGTTCCCATGCACCGCTCATGCGCTTCGATCCTTAATTTGTTCTGATGAATAGGTTGATGAGCGAGCCCCGTCCCCAGATGAGCTGGTCGTTCTCTCGGCCAGCAACAGCCTCCAAGATAACCTCGGTCCTTCGGAGGAAGCTGAAGCAGAATTCGCCAAAGAGCTTGCGAAAATGGTCACCGATAGTTCCGCCGAGTCCCGAAAAGTTGACAAGAAAACTGCTCTCGCATTATGGGATGCTGCGGTGCTTCCTCCAGGCGCAAGGAAGAAACGGCCTGATGAAACAGACGATGACTTTAATAGTCATAACGACAACTCGAACATGATGAACTTCACTGTCATCACCAAGAAGGGCAACAAGCAACAGGTACGTGGAGCTACCTCGAAAACTTCCTTCTTCAATGTGCCATTCACCAGACGCGCCAAATCGCTGTGCCTTCGGCATCTGCTTTGGCTGTGCACACACGGTCGGCACAACAACAAGACAGAGTAGAGCAACAGCATCTCAAACGGCTCGTTCTTGATTACGAGCAACGTGAAGAGGCGGAGGAGCTGAAAGGTTTGCACTCGTGTCACGATGCACTCCGTCGACTGAGATGTTTTTCTACAGCTCTAGAGGCAAGAAATCGTGCTGGAGCCATCAAGATTCGCTATGTTGGCTAGCGAAGCTGGAAATACTTGGCCGTTCACTATCTCAACCGTCTCTGGTGACCTTCCCCTCGTCGAGGATTTCAGAATGCCCCTCGCTGGCAGCCGATGGACTTCCGTACTACGAGCTCGAAGTATCGGGCGCTCGGCTTTTGGCCATACATATTTTGGTGGTTGGCGGCAACATCGAACCGGATATCTCTTGCGAGCGATGTTTACTGGACAGCCGGGCTGTGCACTGTACATAATATCTCCTACTTGGTCCCACGCCGAATTCTAAGTTAACTTAGTTGTCGACGTGTCACAGCGTGTCACTTTGAAAAGATCGCGATTTCCCTTACGTAAGCGCTAGCTAGTCGTGTCGTGTGAAGCCCTTACAACCTCCAAAAATTGTCCCCAATTCTCCCATTCTACCATGTCTTTGAAAGCCATCGTTAAATCAGTCGTATCCGGCGACACTCTCGGTGGGTTCTATGAGTTTGGCCCCAAATCGGTCGTGTCCGACGCCCCCTATAGTTCTACGTGGTAGGGCAGGCCCTCAAGGTCAACCGCCCAAGGAGCGGTTCGTGTCCTGATGCAGATGAATTCACGGCGCTCTCTCATGACAGTAAAAGTATACTACATCTTGCAGATATTGTTGCGCCACGCTTAGGAACATCCACTAGAGAGGACGAGCCCTGGAGTTGGGAATCCCGAGAGTTTCTGCGAGGTGTGTCGCTCCTCCGCTGTCGGTTTGTTCTTTGAATCAACCCGCGGAATAGCACTTGCGGTCGGGAAAGAGATCACTTTCGTTTCCACCCATTCCCTTCCACCCAACGACGAAGCCCGCGAACGAGACTTTGGCAATGCACAAATTGCAGGCCATGATATCATCGCAGAATTGTTGAGAAATGGGTGGGCAAAGATGAAAGACATAAAGCGGGAACCCACAGAGGAGGATATGCGGAAGCGTGAGTACGAAAACGAAGCAAAATCTGCGGGGAAAGGGATTTGGAACCCGCATGGACCTCAAGCCCGCACCGTCCATCATACGATGCCCGAAGACTCACAGGCCTTTGTCTCCGAGTGGAAAGGAAAGTCACTCGATGGTATAGTGTCTTTCTAGCAAGGTTTTCGTGGCACAAACTCAAGTATCACAAGGCATTGTTGAGCAAGTCCGCGACGGATCCACTGTCCGCGTCCGATTGCTCATGCCAGACGGCGAACATCAAGTGGTCAATATCGCTCTTGCTGGCGTTCGGAGCGCTCGAACAGCATCCAAGCAAGGTGAGCCTTCAGAACCATGGGGAGAAGAGGTACGTGTTGTATGCAAATTTCTTTCATGTTCGTGGACACTTTTACAGGCCAAATTCTTTACTGAATCGCGTCTTCTCCAACGGGCCGTGCGCGTTCAAATACTCTCACTGCCCACCTCATCTGCCACGCCGTTTCAAAGTGGGGCAAATGGTGGCGCGCCTACTCCTGCAAGCATATTCATTGGGACGGGTGTGTCTTTCCATGTGGGTTGTGTGATAATACTTAGGTTTCGACTAGTTCTACATCCTGCCGGAAATGTGGCCGAACATCTGGTTGCTGCTGGTCTGGCTCGTGTTGTTGACTGGCATGCCGGAATGCTTGCCAGCTCCGGTGGCATGGAGAAATTACGGGCGGCCGAGAAAAACGCCAAAGAGAAGCGTCTTTGCCTGTACGCCAATGCCCCTGTCACCTCTGCTTCAAAATCAAATACCACTACATCCAATGGTCAATTGAGAGTATTTGATGCGACTGTAATTCGCGTTTGGAGTGGGGATCAGGTGCGTAGCAGCAGCGGTATATTCACGCAGTTCCGCAAACGACGAATGTCGAATTTAGATCTCTGTCGCCGAGAAAGACTCGGGTAAAGAGCGGCGACTACAACTGAGCTCAACTCGTGGACCCAAGTATGTTTAGTTGCCATCTTTGCCTCTGTTTTTTCAATCAACCGCTCAGACTCTCGGACCCTAAACAAGCGCATTATGCCCAAGAGGCAAGGGAATTTCTTCGCAAGAAACTCATCGGTAAACATGTCAAAGTCAACGTCGATTTTGTACGCCCTCGCGAGGGCGACTTCGAAGAGAGAGAATGTGCCACTATACGTTATGGAAACCAGAACGCGTAATGCTCTCCTCGCCTACCAACTTAAGCAACTCAAATGTCATACAGAAATATCGCTGAACAATTGATCGAAAAAGGTTTGGCTGGCCTAGTACGCCATAAACGTGACGATGAGGACCGAGCGTCGGACTATGACAAGCTCATGGCCGCTGAACAGGCGTCAGTGCTGCGCGTTCGCTGTTCCAAACTGTTTCTCATCCATCGTTGTAGCGCGGTTGCCGATACTCGAGGGATACACTCGGGCAAAGATGTGCCTCCACAAAAGCAACCGCTGAATATCTCCGAGGTAATTGAGGCAGTCGTTGCACGATCGTGTCATTCCTTATTGCCCCCCAAGTCCGCGTCTCGCGCAACGCAATTCCTAAACGGCTTTAAGCGGATGGGCAAGATACCAGCTATTGTAGATTATGTTGCTGCAGGATCTCGTTTCAAGTAAAATCTTTTACTGCAATTTCGTCGTCACACTAATCTTCCACTCTTCAGGCTATTACTGCCGAAGGACAACCAAACATTAACCCTCGTTCTAGGAGGTAGAGATCGATCATTCCTTCGACGAACTTTTGTAATATTTTTCCCTGTAGGCATACGTGCGCCTCGCACCGCTCGCAATGCATCCGAGAAGAGTGAGCCTTATGGAGGCGAGGCTGCTGAATTCGCTTCCCGACGGTACATGCAACGAGATGTCGAGTTCGAGGTTGACACCTTAGACAAATCTGGGGGTTTCATTGGGTCATTGTATGTCAACAAAACGGACAATGCGGCTGTCACCTTGGTCAGAGAGGGTTTAGCCACTGTTCATTCGTTTTCTGCCGATGGCCTCCCGTGGTCTCGTCAGCTCTATGACGCCGAGGTCGGATTTTTACGCTCTCTATCCATGTTACATGTTCATGTGTATGCAGGCCGAGGCCAAAGCAGCAAAGAGAAATGTTTGCGCAATTTACTCGATTCGTTTTGTCGCTTAATATCTTACAGGTGTGGTCAGATTACGACGATGAAGCTGAGCAAGCTGCGACACCTGTTGAAGACGCGAATGGCCCGTTGAAGCCCCAGTACATTGACGTCATTGTCAGTGATGTACGCACCGCGAATGGCTTGTCCTTCTCGGTTCAGATACTCAACACCGAAGGCATGTAATCAATTGCGAAGGTCGGATGATTTGACTCAAATACACACAGGGATTGCTGCATTGGAAAAGTTGATGAGGGACTTTTCGCTGCATCACCGGTCGTCTACCGCTGCTCCTCCAAACTTCACGCCAAAGAGCGGCGAACTGGTATCAGCCAAATTCTCAGACGGTTCCTGGTACAGAGCCAAAATTCGACGTATATCAGCTCTCAAAAAAGAGGCTGAGGTCACCTTCATCGATTATGGCAACCAGGACACTGTTGCCTTGTCAAACCTCAGACCCCTTGAGCCGAAATTCCGCTCTCTCCCCGGTCAAGCCCACGAAGCTCGTTTGAGGTAAGCGGATGCATTTTTATGTCGTGAATGACGCTAATTGCCATCCAGTTTCGTCAAATTAGTTGGGCCTGAAAGCGAATACTTTGGCGAGGCGGTTGATCGCTTCCGATCACTCTGCGAAGGACGCAAGCTCGTCGCGAACATTGATCACAAGGAGGGGTCTCTACTTCACCTCCGCCTGATGGACCCTACAGACCCTGCAGCCGCTGAGGATCCCTTGGCCTGCATCAATGCGGAGCTCTTACACGACGGTGTCGCCGCCATCGATCGGAAGGGCTGCAGGTATCTCGCAGCGTATCCTCAAGTCGTTAAGAAGCTTCAGAGTGCCGTATCGCAAGCTAAGAAAGAGCGTCTTGGTACCAACATTTTTCTCCTCCTCATTTGCGCTGTTGAGCTTTTCACAGGCATGTTCGAATTCGGAGACGTTGAAGAGGATGATTAGTCGGGCGGATTCCAGATATTTAAAATTGAATAAGACGACGCCTAATTGTCGTCTGCCCTTGCCAAGCGAAATTGGTCGTAAGTTGAATCTGTGGCAACATCAGCGCTGACGCGCGGAAAGATCGATTTGGTGTACTCCCAGATGGCCGATGGTTTGTTCACCCTGACAAATCACAGATCAAATTATGGACATGGACACTGACAACCCAGGGACTTGCGTTTTCAAGGTTAGCGGTAGATTGAAGTCGGCAGGATGATCTTGCCATTCTGCGGCGAAGATCAGTTCCGCGAGTTATCTGAGAAAAGCTGGCACCCACCCTCAGGTTCCGTGGGGTTGTTGATGCCAAATGCCAGTCGCCAGGTAATGCCGAGAACGCTAACGGTGTTTGAGCCATAATTCAAGCGCAGGGATCCGACGACCAACCTATTCGTTGTGCTACAGAGGTTCAGTTGTCAATGGAGAATTTGCATACAGACTCGACGTACAAATCTGGGGGGGCATGTGTATGGTTCTTTAGATGGGTGGACTAATACCAAATCAGTAAGATGCGGCTTGAGGGTAAAGAACACAAACCTTAATTTCTGTGTCGATCTCGGTAAAATGGGTGCTCTGACCACCGACGATGCCGCAGTATTGTTGCGTAGCGTTTTGCTGTCCTCCGATGACGACCGTCTTGACACCCTCATGCTTCGCCATTGTGATCTAAATGTAAATGAAGACAGAATGTAGTCGGAAACACAAACTTTGCGATAGACTTACGCTGAAAAGCGAGCAGGAACTTGCGCAACGACCATTGGAGATGATGACAATGTTCTCGGGCTCGAACAAACCCTCTTCAGGCGGAGTCATCTCAAAGGGCTGGCATTCGGCGCCTAATCTTTCACACCTGTCAGGAAGTGTGGTACGCTCGCAGACCGAGAAATACCTTGGACTGAACGCGTCTTCATGACCATTGATAGTGAGATTAACTGTGGGCCGAAGCCAGTGGGATTGGACAGAAAAGGGAAGGTTCGATGAGTTTCTCCACTGGGATGGGTTATAAGAGAGCACTTCTTCTGGGTCGCCTCCCTTGTTGATTTTCTCCACAATCGTCTGAGCCAAGGTGCCTGCTCGAGCACATGTATATAGCCCTGCTTGAGGTTCAGTGCTGAGAACGGGCAGTTGAGCCAGTGAACTGTATTAACAAGCATTGCTTACGTGTTCTTGGGCCCTATGAGCTTTGCCAGACGAGGGGGATGAGCACAAGCCGGACCGTTAGACTCCTAGCTTACAATGCGATGAAGCCACTGTGTCAAGTATGAGTATAGTAAAGCCCCGCAACAAGTATCTGGCGTACATGAGCGATACAAATATATCCTGAAGTGAACACAAGGCGTTCAGTGTTCCGCAGAAAATAATGAAAAGAAACCTGCCTCCTCCATTGTTGGTCTTTCATTGGTACACCGGTACGATGTCAACGATGGGTTCATATGTGTACTAAGGCGCCAACTTACGACATCAACGATGAGGCGGCTCACTCCTTGTGACTTGAGTTCTTGTAGCCCGTCCAGTAAACTACCCATAAAGGCAGTGAAATTGGCGGCGGAAAAACTGCCGAGCGCCAGAACTCCAGTTATGTTGTCGCTCAACATATAAAACTGGGCTACACTGTAACTCTGATGCAAGGCAACGGGCAGAGGGAGCAGCTCTTCCGGAAGTTCTACATCGGTTAACGGCAGAGCGTCAAGCATAACATTCATTGGGTGTTTGCGGTCTTCGTGGTCAAGCATAGGCTGTTGCTCGAAGTAGGCTGCGGAGGGCAGAGAGGTAGTCTCTTGCTGAGTAAGAAGATCATCATAGAAATTGAAGCCGTTGGTCGCGGTGACGTTCCTGCACATATTCGTCCGATAGGATTCTGAATCGGTGAAGTTTCTGACTGTTGATCCTATACGCGCACGATAAGGGAGGGTGACTTGTTCAACCGTACTGCTATTGAGTCGTTGAATAGTCATTTGAACGGAGTCGGTCAGAGGATGCACAAGTTGAGCAAAATTGCCCATGACATATGACCAGCCCTTTGCACCTCGGGAATAGCTGGAGAAAAATCTGCCCGGAAATGAGAGCAAGTCAAAGAATCGAAACGAGAAAAGGTTACGAGTTCTGTCGAGTGCTGAACGCTTGGTAACCTCCCGTAATCTCGGCGTTCTGGTTCACGGCAACGAATGGATCTTGCCCATTTATTAGAAGGACTTTGGCGCCGGAAAGCTAAAAAAATGCTCGCAAGTCTGCGATTGGTATTCATCAATAGACGGACCGAGGCAAGCTGTCCTTTCAGGTTGCCGTCAAGTGAGGCTTGCCAAAACTCAATTTGATCGGGGAATTCTGCGGAAGCAATGGAGAAGGCTTCAGGAGCAATATGAACCTGCTGCGTTCCGTCTTCAGCGGTCAACAAGACAAGAGGTGTCGGTAGATAGCTGATATAAAGCGCTAAGGGGCGATGTTTTAATCTAAAGCCTTGGCAAGAGTGAGGCACTTGCAGTCGTAGCACAGATTCAAAAGCACGCAATGACCGTCATTCAGCCGTCGAAAGGAGTTGTAAAGATCAAGATGTAGGTCAAAGTCTGAATGGTATGAGGTTGCTTGAATTCGGGCCAGATCACCATGTATATCTTCATGAACATATTTCTCGAAAGGGGGCGGGGCCAGAATCTGGAGATATTCGATGCTATTCAAGCTGGTCTCGTTTTTGGGCTCGTACCTGAAAAGCGTCACGGTAAATGAAAGTTAGATCATGTCTTAAGTGATAGAGTTTATCCACCTGGTAATTGACGGACGTATGGAAAGCGAGCGTTTTATTGACGGTTTCAATCAACTACACAGAGATTTATGGTGTCAATGTATTCAGCAGAACTTGAAACGCGGGGAATTCACGCTTGACTTCCTATCTTGGTCCACGGGAAACGAGAACATGCAAGCCCGGGCCTCTTGGGGAGCAACCCATTTCTTTCCAGCAATGGCGGCACATGGGTCTTGCGCAGCACTCAATCCAAAAAGGAACGACCAAGATATGACCAGACGGAAGAGCATGAACGACAATACAGTACTGGGCCAAGTTGGCGAGCACCGCCACTACAGTGCCACAGTGATTGACAGGCTCACCGCCACCTGTCAAATCTGTCTTGCTTCTGAATCCGAGTCCTGATCGCAGTGACTAGGTCCTGACGTTCGCTGGGTTGACTCAATTCTACGAAAGCGACTCGTCTACGGCCATGAAAATTCGGCTCGTCAGTTTTGACTTGCTACACACTTTGATAACTCCACGTTATCCAATCCATGTTCAGGTACTCCACTCAGTGAAATCGGGCTTGAGACTTGGATTCTGAGTCCGAGAACACTCATCGCAGTACGCTCGAGTTTTTGAGCCCTATCTCGGGCCTCTGAACCCGGATGCTGTCCGAAGCTCCTTCCATGTCGGTAGGCGAACAGCAGAGCCCACAATGTCTTGCTACTACAGCGTCACCCAGCACTCAAACAACTTCGCGCTGAGAAACCTGTCTACGGCAATGACTCTTCTTCGTGGTGGTCCGACGTGATACAGCGAACAGCTCTTGGTGCAGGCGCCGATCCCAAAGGCACAGATTGCTTCTACGATTTAGACGTCAACACCCATTATTCACATCTTTAGTCTTGGACGGGACGCTTTCTTCGATCACTCCCCGACTTATGAAGACCTTTAGCAGTAGAGAAGGATACAAAGAGTTCGATGATTCGCTCCCAGTCTGTCAGTTTCTCTTCTTTGGTGAATTTTGCGAAAGGCCGTGTTCAAACCTTCCGAAGTGAATGCCCTGAAAAATCAAGGAATACGGACTGCTGTTGTGAGCAATGCAGACGCCCGTATGCGTATGTGCCATGGCGATCCTTTAGTGCCTCGCTCAAGCTGTCAGCAGTGTCTGTCCTCGAAGATCTCGAGTTCCCGCCGTATCTACGACCAATTGTGTTGAGTGAGACCGAAGGCGTCGAAAAACCGTCTCCAGAAATCTTCGATATACTACTACAGCGAGTCAACGACGCAGTCGAGTCCGAGCCGCCAGTCACGCCGGCAGAGTGTTTACACGTTGGGGATGAGCTGACGTGGTAAGTTCCTGGGTTATTCAACTTGCGATTCCTGAAGGCCAACAGTGATTATTATGGCGCTGAGAGTGCTGGCTTTCATGCTTTGTTACTGGATAGGCCTGGGGCAGACCATCAACAGGAAGCCACCATCCCAAAGTCAGTCAACGTCGTCCACGATTTGCACGAGGTTCTTGATTGGATGCGGGCACAACCTGGACGTTGAAGAATTAGATTCGGAGAGGAACACTTCCATCCGATGCGAGATAATTATGTATGGACGGCCTATATCTCGAGAGTGGAGATTGAATCGCCTATAATAGTCCGACTGCCTTGTTTTGCGATATCCTCCGGTTTGCTACCCAGCTTTAATACTGTCCATCGAACAACCCGAGGATCTCGTCGCATGAGAGCATTCAATGATAACAGTGTCCGGGGTGCGGAGTCGAAATGCATCGTCCAGTAGCTGGTCAGGAAGCGTTGAGCAAATTTCATTCGAAACTGACGAGACCAAACGAAATACGCACTCCCCCATTTCGTGGTAGTTCCCGTGCCGTCGCATACGTTGGGGAAGATTTCGTGTACCTATAGACTCGATCTTGCGCACAACGCCGCCTGCGTCCATTATGTGTAGTGCAGATTGCCGCACGAGGCCTTGAATATGTTTCTGTGTCGCGTGAGAATGCATACAAGACACGTATTGCTCTTCGTACATATTCTGGAAAGTGCGCAGCTATGCAAAGCATTTGGTAGATCGGCATCGTCGCGAGCGACGCTGTCGCCGGCGATACAGAGTACTAGAATGAGAGAAGGCAGAAATCCTGGAGTTACGTAATTGCGCGTGACCGGCCAAATAAGGCGCTTCAGAAACTCACTCGAAACTTCCGCTTCAAGTTGGACCACTGGGTCGCCGTCGACGGCATAACCTCGATGAATGGTGAACAGCGCACTACAATCGCTGAAATGGCACATTTTGGCATACCCAGCTCTATCAACGCTGTGTTCGGCCGGTCTGGGTGTTCCTCCTCAACTTTTGTTCCTGGCATTCAACACTGTGCTGCAATATTCTTTCAACTCCACGATTCAGAAGCGGGGTCACCCGAATTGAGAAGAACCACGAATTACCAATTGCAATCACCGGCGGTTTCAGACTCAATATCTCACTGGCCGCTCTTCCTGCCGCTCTCGTCGTCGCATAGCACACCATTTGCATCGCACAAGTTACCACAACTACTAGTACGAAACCAGCTCCTAGCCGTGAACATCTCCATCGAACCCCAGTTCTAAGGTCCCAATCAGGACGCTTGATTTGCCTCCACAATTCCCTCGCCTCGTGGATAGCCTGCAGGGTTGCAATCTGCAAGGACAAACGTGAGACTGACAGGCGTCAAATAACCTTTTGACTGCCGCAAAACTTTAGCCTCGGGTCACCTCCGCCATTTGCCGGACTCAGAGGTAGGCTGGCCGAACATTTAACTTCGCAGTCATCACCGCAATGTTGAGCCTGAACTCTGGTGCATCGTTTTCAGCAAGAATACGCTGTCTCCAACTTGTTATATCGCCATCGACTGCATGCTCGCCCGCGCGTACCTGGTATCACCGCTCAATCGCGCTGAAAGGGCTAGTCGAATTCCTTTTGCGAGGGTTTTTTTGTCGTGACGTGATGCTTGACGGTCCCGAGTTGCCGCCGTCCCAACAGCATTGGTCCGTTCGTTTTCACCCTCTTTAAGGCAACTTTGCGCTCGAAGCATGCCACTTGATGGACCCGTTTCCTCGGGCGCCGCGAATGGAATTTTCAAAGCACAAAAATCAAGCACCACGGCGCGGCGCGACTCCGGTCACTGAGATCAGGAAGGATTTATTACATGCACGACCGCAACGCTGACTCTTCTGTCAGCAATTTTCTTTTCCGGTGTTCGTTCATTAAAGCGCTTAATTGACGTCAAGGCTCGACGAACAAATCCAAACGGCCTTCGAGAGAAGGAGTCTTTGATAAATGGGACCCAGGCGCGGATCGGGAAGCCTTGATGAGGTGTGTAGTCAGGTTGACCCCAAGCTTCCAAGTTTCAAATTACTTCCTGCTTCTTCGTTTTCCTTCTCACCTTCGTATAAACTGCCAGGACTGCTTCAGCGACCCGCGGCGCAGATTTGCTGCGTTTTTCTTGGTCCACCATGTCTGTCTCCTCCAACCCGGCCATTGTTGCCGGGCATGAAACCGAAACCCTTCGACCACATCCCCCGCGCCTTCAGCATTCTCCATCAATGCCCAACATTTGGTGACTTCACAAACTTGGGGCGGTGTGGTCATTGGTTTACGCTCGCCAGGTTTCCACCACACTCTGGGCCTATACCACACCGATTGATTGAAAATTGTGGCGATCTTCTCAAATGTCCTACGCCTTTGCCGCCCAGCGTCACGAATGCTTTGAAAACCACCGATACCCGCCGCGACGCTGCTATCAGCCAGGATGCTCAGGTCCAAGCCGATGATGTCGCTGAAGACGGATCCACGGAGGCGCGACCTTTGCCGCCGCTAACGAAAAGTGTCAGCCGCCGCCGACTAAACTATGATCAGCCTAATCTTTTGATAACTCCACCATCTACTCCCTCGTCGAGCATTAGGACGGCGGGAAGCATTGACTCCAACCTCAGTTATCCTACCAGCGTTGATTCTCATGCTGGCCCCCTTCAACGTGTAACCAACAGCGAGGACGAGATTGGTTTCTCCGATCAAGACATGATCTCCACTCACTTCTTGCTGGTATGCCTCTTGCTGTAGTATCTCTCCGCGTTCGCTCAATCCTTTTTCACAGCTTCAAAACGTCTCCCGAACAGTCAACTCCGAAAAGCTACAGTTCGCGATCCTTCGAACTTTGGCTGCTCGCAAGCACGTAGCTCATTCAAACGGGACACCATCTATGCCTCTGCCCAACAAGTCGACGAATGTGCTGGAATTGACCATCGACAGCATCAAGGGAGTGCTTCTCCGTTACCACGAGTCGCACGGTATTGCGATCCTGGCGTTTTACGATGTTAGGCAGGCCAAATCTGCTCAAGTGCTTCTCTCTACACCTATAGACGGCAGCGCCCTTGCCGAGTGCATTGGTGAAGATACCAAGGGCGTGGCGGGCGGATGGCTTGAATGTGCCTTCGTCACTGCTAAAGACCTTACCGATGTCGGTGCCGCCTTTAGGCTGTGATCAATGCTGACTTGTTCATAGATGGTCGGTCAATCCTCCTTTTTGGCTGAGATCCAAGGATCGTTTTTATTGACTGTCGATGTGGTGCCCAAGCCACCTGCCAGTAATGGGACCGAGGCGAGACGTTCGCAGGTTGTTCGGCGTTGGCTCCCACTAATGTTTTGTTTCCAGGACTCCAAGAGAGAAATAGGTATTGCAACAGTCACTAGTCTGTTGAAAGCATATGGTGGACTCAGATCATTTGGCCTTGCCTCGGACACCGAACAGGTATGTAGTTGTTCGCTTTTTCGCCGCGGCTCTGATAAACCTCGACCTCTGGTGCAGACTTCGTCCCACAAAGTCTTCTGCGTGGAGTACTACGATGTTCGGGAGGCTCGTGTCGCACACACTGGGCTGAACGGAAAGGTGCTATTCGGTATGCGTCTGTTCACCGGCGATCTCGATAGCCAACCCTCCGAAACGGGGGGCAGTTTGACGCCAGGCGATGCTCAAAGTTGTATCCCATTCCCCAGCTCCGGCTCAGCGCACGAAAAATCTCTTCTTCAATTTCAGCCCGCGGGTAAAACTGCTCAGATCCGCGAGCGTTTTCTATTTATCGATACCACTGGTAAAGCTCGCCCGAGAAGCATTAGCGACAGCCACGAAAGCCTCGAGGGCTCGCATCCTTCAGTCCCTACTGGCTCGTCTGATTCCCCTCCTTATTTCTACAAATCTCCGACATCGGGGGTGCATAGTCCTCGAACCCCTGAATCCCACAGTCGGCGGGCATCCAATCATCTCTTCTTTGATGCTACATCCTGCAATACCCCGTCGGACCAGCAAACACCGAAGAGACCTCGCAGCGTTAGCTTCGACTCCGTGGCTGGAACTGGCCGTGACGAACGACATGATATGGCCGTGGCGTCGCGCGCGGTCCGTCCCCAAGATCCTCGCCCACCGGCAGACTATTGTTATCCGATGGACCGCTTTCCTCATCCGTACTACAATGCAGCTGCGGTATCGCATCTACCCTCCGCATACCCTTACGACTATTCCCCGCACCCATCTCAACTTGCGTCTCCGGTCCATGGGTACTCTGGTCCGCCCTCACCGTATCCTTACGCATACGACTACGACGTGCAAGCCCATATTCCGGCAGCGATCAACATGAACATGGGTAACTGGACCTTCGAGCAGGCGATGATGGTCCCAGGGATGTATGGGTTTCCTTATACCCCAACCAATGCATCTCCTGTGAGCGAGTACTGGCAAGGTTCCCCAGCACACAGTCCCCAGCACACAGCTTTTTTCCAGTACCCTCCACCGCCTCTGTCCCCCGACAGTCCGCTGTTCAAGTCGCCTCAGCATCCTCCGTTGATTCATTCCGTTCATTTTCCTGGTGCTCCGTCCTCGTCCAGCGTTGCGTCATCATCGCGGGCTGTCGTTCCTTCTTCTGCCCAGCCGGTCAACAATTCTGCTGAGCGCAACCAGCTGAACCTGGCTCGCATCGAGGACGGCCAAGATACGCGGACGACGGTCATGATCAAGAATATACCCAACAAGATGAGCGACAAGGATTTGATGGCGTACATAGGCAATGTGTGCTCTCGGAAGATCGACTTCCTCTACTTGAGGATGGATTTCCAAAATGGTTCGTCATTATTTTCCTCAGCTTTGTTTTCGACCAATCCGCCTTTTAGGCTGTAATGTTGGATACGCATTCGTGAACTTCATTTCTGTGCAAGATTTGTTGCACTTCGCCAAAGCAAAGCTCGGAGAGAAATGGTTCGTCGTCGTTCTATACGTAGTGTGTGCGTGTTCTCAACCAATTGCCGCAGGAATATGTTTTCGAGTGAGAAGGTCCTACAAATGAGCTACGCCAATTATCAGTTCGTCCCAGATCTCATTCTCTTCTGACTGCACTGATGTCCGCTCCAGGGGCAAAGAAGCATTGGTGGAAAAATTCAAAAACTCGTACGTTCTACGGACCCGTATCAAACACTCATTCGAACTTATGCTTATACAGGTGCATTATGGACGAACGCCTAGCTTGGCAACCCAAAATATTCTACTCGGATGGACCCGAACAAGGGCTGCCCGAGCCTTTCCCCGCCCCGACGCATCTTCGAAGGAAAGAGCGGAGCTCATACAATCGCGGACCTCTTTATGTTCCCGGAATGATGAGCGGGTTGCAGCCGAGTCTACACCGACGGCAGCCGCAAGGCGATGAACAACGCGATCGTTCGATTCGATACAACGAGCGACCGCGCCGGTTGCGCGACGTCGACGACCAAGTGTACTCGCTCACTCAGAGTATAGCATCGACGTCCTTGGTTGGTAAGAAACCAGGCAAAAAATGAGAGATGGGCAACGCCCACCTCCAGCAACCGCTCCTGCAGATATGACTTATGCTTTATTTGAATACTTTGCCGCTCACTTCATCTCTATTCCGTTTGTTTGCAAATCTCAGATCCGCGAATCTTCTGTTATTCCATTCTTCTGTACGCCTCATTTGATCTCGTAAAAAGACTGCGCCTGTACTTTTTCTTACGCTATGTCCGGTTGTAATGCTTTCAGTACTACTTATCGAGTACTTACCAAAATCTAATGATACAAGTCTCGCCGCGCTATGGCTAACTAGGCCTAGGTTAACCTATGGCTCGTCGGCTTTGCACGAGCCGGTGAGATCATGCGATATTGCTCATATCCCCATATGGGTCAACACCTAATTGACGTTGAAAGCCCCTTTAATTTGTGTTGGACTTGGCGTGGTTGTGGGCGGTTGTGGGTGTCGTTAAATGCACCTACGGCATCGACACGGGAACCAGGTAAGCCGCAGGGCTTCCGATTCTTGAACGACCACCGGCAACATATTACTCAAATGGTATTGGGCATGTACATTTTTAGGTCGTCCGCTCCCACTGGAGTCACCGGGCGTTGTGGATAGTTCAGGTTACGATTGGCTGGACGAATACGAACTTTCGACTAACCGCAAGGCACTCCGCATTTCCCGCATGCTTTAAAACGGTGGGGGAACGAGATATTGTTCCCACGATACACCATGGACCCGAGCACACTGAGGCCCACTGAAGTCGCTGCGTATTTCCTCAAAGCAGGCGTCGCCAAGCATAATGACCGCTATGACTATGTCTTCTTCAAGGCTGTCAGTCAAATCAACCCCTTGATGTGCAAAAACGTATAATTATCCCCCCTCCCAGGTCATTGCCGGGGTCATGCTTTCTTTCGGTGGCCTGCTATCCGAGGTCATCTCTGGCGGATCGCCTGCTCTCACTCTGAGCAATCCTGGGCTTGTAAAAATTCTGGGAGGGTTTGTGTTCCCCGTGGGACTCGTCATGTGCGTGCTTGTTGCTTGGCTCGCGCTCATGTGTTTAATAGTCGAATTTCTTCATATAGGATCGTCTTGCAAGGCTTTGAGCTACTCACCAGCAATATGATGGTAAATATCAACGCGGACCTCATGCACTGCCGCTGAAGCTTCCCTTAGATCTTCCCCATGGCTGTTTTGAAGCGAGTTATTCCGTGGTGGTCTCTTCCCATCAACTTCATCATAGGTAATATCATCTATCTCCCTTTCTCAGTTGCGGGTATTCGATTAAAATCGTCCAGTCACTTTCGGGAATCTAGTCGGGAGCCTCTTTTTCGGTGCCATCTTGGTCAAATGTCAGGGCAACGGCGCCGTTTGAATGATTTTGCAAAACTAATTCTTTGACTTGTTTTGCAGACAGCGGTGTAATGTCCGCAGAGCCCTACGCGACCTTTGTGAAGTCATTTGCCCTGTAAGGCTGCCCTCCTTTCCCATGTGTGTTTGGTTATTCATTTTTTCTTAGCAAAAAGGCCGCTGAGCCAGAATGGCACCAAATATTCCTTCGAGGGATAGGGTGCAACTGGCTTGTGTGCGTCGCAGTTTGGGTTGGTCCTTACGTCTCCGCATCCTTCCATTGTCTGACCACCGCACAGCAAGCTGCCGGTGCCAAAGACACCATTTCTAAGGTAAATCCATTTACATCCAACATGGATCACGCCGAGCAACGTTTGAACAGATCTACGCAATTTGGATTCCAATCTGGATTTTTGTTGCATGCTCCTTCGATCACGGTATGTTGCTGGGAGTGGGTCTTGGTGGTATTGAGTCTAATCCACTGGTTTACAGTGGTTGCAAACATGTTTTCAGTCCCGTTGGGTATCATGTTTGGCGCGGATGTCAGTTTCATTCTGTTCTTTGACCACGTTCCTTAACTAATAGGTCTCCCAAGTTGACGGTAGCTGAATATATTCGCAAGTACGTACACCCATCCGTTGTTTGTGACAACCAAACCTACGACTTCCGCAGATCCTTAATTGCGTCGTACTTGGGGAACATTGTTGGCGCATTATTAGTGGCTTTGCCCGCTAATTACTTTTGGCTCCGTGACTTCGAGGCTGGAGGGCTACGGAACGCAGAAGCCGCCGTCGCTCGCGATGGAACACCGAGCGAATCTCTTGATGACGACAAGAAGAGATGAATATTATGTTTCACGCCTTCTAGAGTTGAAGGACACCTATATGTGTGCTATCCGCTTTATAATGATAATCGACCCGAGCTTCAACAGGCTTCCTCCGTTACCCACTGAGCTATGGCAGACAGTGTTTCGCTCCGTTCAGGCTCATGCCAACCTCGGTCGAAGACCAAAAAGTCGTGGATGCCATCCTCCGCCTCCAAATATCTAACCTTCGTGTCCTTTGCCATCTTTTCATGCAAAGTTCGAATGGAATCGAGCAGAATCTCAGCCCCTCCTGCTGAGATGAAAGTAGGGGGAAATCCAACGAAGCTGATATCTTGAATATACACCGACGCTGGTGAGATGTAAGAGTTAAGCTCGCTTGCGCCGAGGCCAAAAGGGCCGGTGAATGCAGCGATAGCGTAAACAGCGGAGCCATTATTGTCGATGGCGATGTAGTCAGAGTCGCGGCGCGTGTACCAGGAGGAACCGGGACCCGAGTGGGAAGTTCCAAGGTCGCACCAGGGCGAGAGGAGGAGAAGCAATGCCGGAGGGGGCAGTGTGTCCATGGGGTGCTCGACAAGGTAACGAGTGAGGGCTAGTGCAAGATTGCCGCCGGCGGAGTCTCCCTCGACGATGATATCACTTGCGGGGATGTGCAGGGTGTTGACAAGATAGTTGTATCCTGTTAGCGCATCGAGGAGCGCGGTTGGGAATGGATGCTCTTCCGGGTAAGGCTTGGTAGAGGAGAGTCGGTATTCGATTGTGAAGGTGCGGTGGACAGTGTCCACTCGGTCAAGGAGACCGCGGGCTATACCGGCGGTAGGATCACTTGGATGGGCGGACATGCGAGTATATGCGCCACCGTGCAAGGCGTAGACAATTTTCTCGCCAGGCATGAGAGGAGCTTCACCCTGTATCGTCGAGCCGGATTTGTGCAACCAATAACCAGGAAGTTTAACGGCAGTGACCCCAGCCGCAGCAATCCAAATCTTGAGTTTGCCTAGGATATGTTCGGATGGAAGTGGTTCTACCCAAACTCCATGATATCCTATGCCAGGAACGAGAGCGAGATAGCTGGGTGAAACCCTGATAGGTCCGACACTGAGAATTAGTTAGGGACAGTCATGGGAAGAGTTTGCGTTATTTTACACCAGAGAAAGGTTACTTAGATACCGAATGAGCTGCACGTTCATAGCTCGAGCCCAGCTCCATGATTTGCGAGGTCGCAGTCCGCTAAAGTCAATAGCGTGAGCTGCAAGGCGCGATGTCGAACAAAACCGAATACCGAGGCAGGGCAAGCAGAGCCCAATATGGGATTCGAATGAAAGCTGTAACGAGTTCGTAGAGCAGATAAATGGATTTCATGGGTTGGTGTCTCCATGGCGCATAGTGGCCCGAGTACTTTCTGACCTTTGACATGCTCGATGAACTCGAAGACACAATTGACGTAGACCGGCAGAGACCGGCCCGGGCTACAAACCGGAGTTGCCGGCACCGCCACCGTCCATCCGCTATGGACAACGACTTGAGAACAGACTTCAAGACAGCGGTAAACCAGGAAGAGTGGTATCTGCGTAGGGTATATCCTACGCCAAAGGATATCCCCTCATGCACCAACCATCTTGACACATATCTCTCCTGCAATGGTACGCCATTTGCATTCCTTTGGGCCAACATATCTTGAATTTCTTGTACCAGCCGTCCGCAACCTGGTAAAATCCATGTATAGATACGGCCACCTTCGCGAAGACTGCTCGGAGAAATGGGCTGAATACAAATTTTGTCTGAGCCTCAAGTGGATGGGTATGGAGGAGCGACGAGACGCCTGGATACGAAGAAAGGCCATTTGGTGGGCGAAACGACGACTCGGTAAAAGCAGCGAAGACGTGTGGCAGGTCCGAGAGTGCGTTACGTTTTTCTGGGCTGCGTCTTGAGCCTAGAGACGTTGATCCTTGCCCAGTGAACCGCTTCAAAATTTCCCAAAACTCATAGATCCGGCTCAGTATCTTCGGGAGAGACCACACGAATTCATGTAAAAGTAGTGTAGAAAGCCTAGTAGAATACGAGGATCGAATATTCGAATTAATGACTCTGGAGAACGCAGTGGAATTCAAACCCAAATTTTGTCAGGACGCGTGACGCGACGCGTTTCGATTGAGTGTGACTGTGACGAAACACCCTTTTCCCTTTCCCCCCGAAGACATGGTACGCAGAAATGAACGAGTGAAACGCGTGCAACTCACCCTCCCCAGTCTGAGCAGACTCCCCGTCGCGCGAAACGCCAACGCTCCTCTTCCCCCGTCGCTGGCTCATCCCCGCCGCAGCAAGCTACTCCTCCTCCACGCGACTCTCTTCCTCCCTCCTCGCCTCCGGCGCCTTTCTCGGACACAGATGATAGCATGGACGAACGCGACGCGGTTCAAAATATTGATGACGACGAGGACGAGGATGGAGAAGGAATCGATCTTTTTGGCGATGGTCATGAAAAGTACGCGTTTTTGTCTGAGCGTGCCCCACGAATTTTGTACTTACATGGTGCTAGGGATTATGGTGCCAACGAACTTCTCGATCAGTACTCGGAGGCCGACATCAACGACGACGAAGACCTCGAAGAGCTTTCTATCGCAGCGCGGCGCGCTGCTGATTTGAAAATGGATCGTCGTGCCCGGCTGCAAGGGGCGGGTAGGCGCGCACAGCGTCGTGCTCGGGGTCAAGGCTTCGTTGACGATGACGACGGCATGGATGACGGTGACGAGGATGAAGAAATGATCTCCCGCATGAACAAGCGCACTCGCCGACCGTACGATGAGCGACGTGACATTGATGACATGGAGGGTGTTGAGGGTGTATGCGTTACACCTGGTTCACACTGTTATGATCTCACTTTCGTCTGCAGGAAATCCCTCTGGAGCAGCTGAGTGACATCAAAGCCAAGTCCATTGTTGAATGGATCGCCAACGACCTTGTCCGCCGGTCCATCGTCAAACACTTCCGGCTGTTCTTGACAACATATACTGACGACAAAGGTGACTCTGTTTACGGTGAACGTATCCGAGTTCTCGGTGAAAGTATGTTCGAATCTTCTTTCAGATGTACTCCTCCTAATTTTTTTTGTTAGACAACGCCGAGTCTCTAGAGGTATCTTACAAACACCTCGCAGAATCAAAGCCCATTCTTGCATACTTTCTTGCCACCGCTCCCTCCCCTATGCTTGAAATCTTTGATGAAGTGGCTCTAGATGCTATCCTGGTCTACTTTCCTGCGTACAAGCGCATTCACTCAGAAATCCATGTCCGTATCTCCGATCTTCCTGCCGCTTCCACCTTGCGCGATCTGCGTCGCGCGCATCTCAACAATCTTGTTCGCGTTTCTGGCGTGGTGACCCGTCGAAGCGGCGTTTTCCCGCAGCTCAAACTTGTCAAATTCAACTGTGGAAAGTGTAGAGCCGTTCTAGGGCCTTTTTACCAAGATGCGACACGCGAAGCTACCGAAGTCAAAATTAGTTTCTGCGGTAATTGCGAGAGCAAAGGGCCGTTCTCGGTCAACCAGGAGCAGGTTTGCACGAAACGGTCCTCTCTTTTTAGTTGTTAAATGTCTGCTTTAGACCGTGTATCGAAACTATCAAAAGATGACTCTACAAGAATCCCCGGGATCTGTACCGGCTGGTCGACTGCCAAGGCATCGTGAAGTCATTTTACTTTGGGATCTCATCGATAGTGCAAAACCAGGGGAAGAAGTGGTATGTCTATGTTTCTTTGTTACGCTCGGTACTCAGAGATATTGTTCAGGAAATAACGGGCATCTACCGCAACAACTTTGATGCATCCCTCAATGCCAAGAACGGTTTCCCTGTGTTTTCCACGGTCATCGAGGCAAATCATGTCAACAAGAAAGAGGACTTATTTGCTGCTTTCCGGCTCACCGAAGAGGATGAGAAGGAGATGCGCGCTCTCGCTCGTGACGAGCGCATCCGCAAACGCATCATTAAATCTATCGCTCCTTCAATATACGGCCACGAGGATATCAAGACTGCCATTGCGCTCTCGCTGTTTGGCGGTGTGGTGAAGGACGACCACAAGCATCGTATTCGCGGGGACATCAATATTCTCCTTTTGGGCGATCCTGGAACGGCCAAGTCCCAGTTCCTCAAATATGCCGAGAAGACGGCTCACAGATCTGTGTTCGCCACTGGGCAGGGTGCGTCGGCGGTCGGTTTGACTGCCAGTGTCCGCAAGGACCCTGTAACTCGCGAATGGACGCTTGAAGGCGGAGCACTCGTGCTCGCCGACAAGGGCACTTGTCTCATCGACGAGTTTGACAAGATGAACGACGCCGACCGTACATCGATACACGAAGCTATGGAGCAGCAGACCATCTCTATATCCAAGGCTGGGATCGTTACGACACTTCAAGCACGGTGCGCGGTCATCGCAGCCGCCAATCCTATCCGTGGACGATATAATCCCACGATACCCTTCCAGCAAAATGTCGAGCTAACAGAGCCCATTTTGTCGCGTTTCGATGTGCTTTGTGTCGTGAAGGATAATGTCGACCCAGTTACGGATGAACTGCTCGCAAGATTCGTCGTCGGGAGCCACCTTCGCAGCCATCCCAACTTTGAGGAAGAGCAGGATGAGATGGATGTTGGCACGACGTTAGACGCCGATGTACGTTCTACCTGCATTCATTGGAGATTAACTCACATACCAACAGATCATCCCTCAACATATTCTGCGCAAGTACATCATGTACGCGCGAGAAAAGGTCCAGCCCAAGCTACACGCGCTAGATCAAAACAAACTGGCAGACTTGTTCGCGGACTTGCGGCGGGAATCGTTAGCAACAGGCTCGTTCCCTATCACTGTCCGTCATCTCGAAAGTATGATTCGGATGGCCGAGGCGAGCGCCAAGATGGCGCTTCGCGAATACGTGCGCGCCGACGATATTGATGTGGCAATCGAAGTTGCGGTAGGCAGCTTCGTTAATGCACAGAAAATGAGTATCAAGAAAACATTGCAAAGAGTGAGTCGCGTCAATGAAAACCTTTCGTGAAACGATTGACATTCTTTTCTAAGGGTTTCCGCAAATACCTTACGCAAAGTAAAGATCACGAGAGCTGTTGGCGTTCTTGCTTGGGGGCTTGGTCAAGGATAAAGCCAGGCTTCACCAACTGCAACGTCATGAGCAGCCGGAATTGTTACAGTGAAGATAACAGAGCTGGAAGGAAGGGTAGGTCGCCCTTGTTCGTGTTCAAACTCGTCCTCATTGTCATTCAAGGCCAAAGACCACGATATATTCGACATCACGCCGTTCCTGCGGTCGAAATTGTTTTCCACGAATGGGTATATCGTGGGGGAAGGCGTTATCGAAAAGAGGTCAAGCGAGCGAACAAAGATTAGAGTGGTGCTTGGTGCTTGATATGTGTATTTACCGCTTGCTTTGGTGTACAATGCTGCTTTGTTTTCAACTTGTTTTATTAATGTTATATTCTGTTGTAAATTTAATGAGATGGGGGTGCAAGAGATCTGCATGCCGTCTAAGTTTTACGCTCTTCTCATGGCTCTTCTTGGGAAGGTGTCGGGGTCGATGCGGATGGGGAAGGTTCGGAAGCGGAGGGAGTCGCACTGGGCGCGGCGTCCGTCTCGGGTGCTTCTGGCGAAGGTACTTCATTTTTGGGGGATTGCGAGGGAGAGTTTTCTGAGAGCTCTTTCTCGGCAGCTTCTGCGGCCTCCTCGTCGTCGGCAATTTCTAGCGGGGAATTAACGGGTGCTGAGAGCGAAGGAAACAAGACAACACACCAGAGGCATAAACTTCCGGATGCTCGCGGAAACACGACTGCATGCCCTGGAATTTTTCGACGCAATTGATGCCTTTAGGCTCGTCTTCCGAATACACGAAACATGAGAAGGCTTCGCGGAATTCGGGGCCACAGGGCCCGTGAGCCATTCCACCGAGACATGGGCAGTCCCAATTAATTTCCCCCGTTTCTGGGTTGAACGCAGCTTCTCCGGAATCGCCGTGGGTCGACTCCTCCGCCTCTTCTACGGTTTTTTGGACTGCTGCTGGCGCACGTTCGTGTTCGGATGGACTGGGAACGTGATGAGCTGACTCGCGTGATCTGCCAGCCTGGTCGGAGTGTGATGTTAACGAGCGTATGGGTCTTGATTCTTCCTCCATCCTTCTTGTGAGATACGACTCAAAGTTTTCGGCATTGGGAGGGGGTGCTGCTGGCAGCTTTGTTGGTTTCCGCAGAGGATACACGCGTAGAGACGCGGTAATTGAAGGAGCCTACTTACCATTGAATTTATTAGGACCATTGTCGGCTTCTGTTCTCCCAATGCCGAAGAATGCGACGGTGGCGAGTGTACCGACAGCTGATAGAGCATATCGCGTGGAGGTAGAGGTGCGTGGAAGGGACTGGGTGGAGAGGAACCGCCTGGACGACGGGACACGAAGGCGAGCGAGTCGGGACAACATCGACGTCGACGGTCCACCGCCAAAAGACGCGTTGGTCAGACCAATGACGTTGACAGTCTTACCAATTGCCGAAAATCCGATCAAACCCGAAATCGCGACCACGCGACTTGCACTTCCGAATCGAGACTTGACTCGCACCTCCACCACCTCGTTATGCCCCCGCAACCAGCTCAGGCTCCGCCAGTCGTAATACCAACCGGAGGTGGAAGTGCTATTGTAGTCAGTCCTCTTCAACGAGGCAACCCAGTTCTCGAAGCCATTCGCAATGTGCCCAAGGAATTTGGTGACATCGTCTGCGATTACCAAGTTGGACGGACAACGGGTGTTCTGTTCCTGAGGTACCTTGCATCTGCCTTTCCATAGCGCTCTTGAACATTTGAATCTTGTCTTGTAGTCTCAAATACCATCGTTTACATCCTGAATACATTCATACCCGAATCGAGAAGTTGGGCCTTTCTTACAGTTTGAGAATCCTGCTGGTTTTGTCGGATGTGGTGAGTTTTATCGCTGATTCACCCAGAGCCGCCATTCAAAGCAAGCAGACTGAACATCGTGATCCAATCCGTGAGCTCACCAAAGTACGCGCCAACAGTGCATGTTCTCAATCCAACTCATCGTAATTAGATGTGCCTCATAAATCATATCACCGTACTGGTGGCCTTCTCGTGTGTATATTTTCCCCTCTCCTTGCCTCATCTCTCACTTTAAAACAGAGTTGATGAAGCGGGTCATTACTTGGCCACTTTCAAGCAATTCGAACACAAACCGCCCGACCTCATCAAGGAGCGGGTCGACAAGGACTATGACTCCATCCTCCGCTCAACCTTGACGAGCATCAGCAAAGTCAATAAAACAGATGTTGAGACCCTGCGTACTTCGTTTGGTGTATGTGCATTCCTCTTTCATCCCGACCAGCCATGAGATTACTTCTTCTCGACAGAGCTTTGCGAATATATCCCGAGCAACTTCGGACCAACTGCAGAATCTCCCGGGGTTTGGCCAAGTAAAAGTTAAGAACATAAAAAACGCATTCGAGAAACCAATACGCAACAATGCCACAAATACTCTTGATATGCTCATGTCTCAAGCTAAAGACAAAGGAAAAGCAAGAGAACAGTCGGTAACTCATGATCAGCCTGCACACCCACCGAGTCCCCCTTGGGACGACATCGAACGCGACTCAACCCCCGCGCCGCAGAACACGGCCGTCACCACAGATGCTGGACGATATTCACCACCATGGGATATAGAACTAGATTTGAACTGAGGGGCGCCAGTGACTACGTATTCCAAGAATAATGTGTACAACTAAAGACTATGACAGCGGTGTAAGTAAGTGGAATAGGATGTGTATATGTACTGTCTAAAGTAGAACATGCCAAGAAGTTGCCGTGTTTTCAACCGTCCGTCCTTCCATCCTTCTATTGTGATGAATTTGCGATCCGGGGTTTTTGATTAGGGGCAAAATATTGTTGAATTGGCCGCGGTGCCTTCGTCGCGCGGCGCGACTTGAGCGCAACTTGTTGATAAAATATTCTCATCGATAGTTGCTTCAACGCCGCCTTCGCCCGCGAACGATCCAGATGAGCAGCGCGAGTGTCAACTGCGAAATGCGACAGGTCAACTCCCTAGCAAAACGCATCATGCACTTCACAGACCTATGCGACCATGAAGTTCTTCGATGGCATTCCGCACTTGCATTAATTTGGTGACCTTTTCGACCGAGTTCTTGCTGGGGCTCGCTGGTGGCATGACCGGAAGCTGCTCCGCATCCTCTTGAGCGTAACCTGGGATGTTCGTGACAGCGACGGCAAGAATCTGGATGTGGAACGCCAAGTCGTCGTAGTCCGTGTCATCGTTCAATGTAAACAACTCGCTTTGAGCGGGTGTCCGACGCAGTGCAGTTTGAATTGGCTCGAGAGGCGGGAGGTCTCCGTATTGATCCTGCAGACCTAGTCAGCCTCAGAATGCGAGCGAACCATACAACCATACCACCGAGATATCCTCTGAACTGGCGATCACACCATGGGCTACCCAGCGTGCGATACGGGACGTACGACCCGAACCCCCGTGCAGGAGAGAGAATAGATGCGCTTTATTGATCGGCTGTAGGTCTGCAAGATACCGAACGAGTTTGTTGCAAACTACAGCCTCCTGGGATATTGTCAGTACGAATCACCACAAACACACAAAGCATTACGATTTCAGCGCAAAGATGAGAAAATGGAGCAATCGATTGACAGAGCAAGTCGACCGCGACCATGATCTCTCTTTGCAGGTTCGACGAGGTGGAAGGGTCCATCCCGATCACGAGAAGTGCCATCACAAAGTCAGGGATCTCGGACCGTGCAGGGCAAATTGAGCTAGTTGAGAGAGATCAGTGCGTTGACGATGGTCGAAAAAGTAAATGACTAACTCTGTCGACACGGTCACCAGCCGAACCAAGCGATACAAAACTTGCTGCCGTGTGGATGGCTGACATGGCTCCGCACGCGCGCCTGACGGGGCTTTCCATCCCATTGCGTTCAAAACACCTGGATTCGCGCCGAGGCGTACCAGTGCCGAACACAGAGCGTGAAAGGGGAGAGCAGGTAGGACGCCTTGTGAGCGACAGGTCCAGACACGTAGAAGTGAGTGGAACGCAGCAGTCGACAAATCATGGGCATGAGGCGACAGAGCTTCAAAAAGTTGAACATCACGACAACAAACGGGGAATGCAATGGAACATACCAAGATCACAGAGGTACGCAATGGTCTCCTGGTGCTCAAGCACATTCAGGCTCGCGATGAGCCCAGAATTGAGCAGATTTGCAGCTTGGGAGAGATCTACATTGAACTCAACACAGAGTCGTATTGAAAATGACGAAGCACTCACCGCCACTGTCGATTTTCGATTTGAGAACCGCAAGCACGGGATGGCTGGGAATGTTTTCCGGAATTGAAGGAACGGTCGCGTCGATATCCATTGCATGGGTATCGACCTCCCATAGCGGCACACCCCAAATCTTCGACTTGCCTTTCGCCGCTTCTCGCTTTTGGCGGTCGCTATCGAGAATGCGAACAACCGCCTTGCCCTGCTTCTCACCCAACAGTCGAAGCCGATCCTCGTCATTCAATGAGACCTCACTATCACTGCTGTCTGGAGCAGGGCTTGAACTTCCCCATGAATGGCTTTGTCCCTTGACAGCTGCCATGGCTGCATCTTCATTATCCCAATCCCCGAAATCTTCATTGTCGCTTTGGTCCGTCAACGGTGTCCCCGCGCGCATCCTGTCCTCAGCCTTACGGAAAGCGTCAGCTCCTTTACCTCCCTTATCGGCGCGTTTTTTCTCCCTCAGGAGCGCTCCAAGTGGATCGGAAGAGGCTTTTTTCTTTGGTGGTGGAACCCGATATAGAGGAGATGGAGATTTGCGGGATGTCGATGCCCGGGATGAAGATGCGGCACCAGATGCGCCACGATCCCGTAAGCTGTACCGGGCAGTAGGTGGTGCGGGATTGACCGTGGTTTTGGGTACCACGTTGTTGAGAGTAAGGCTGGCAGGACATGAGATGCAGTTCAACAGTTGCCCGAATACTTACTTCGTGAACATGTCTTCGTCGTCACTGTCTTCCAGCTGTTTGAGCTCTCCGACTGGGCTATCCTCTGGGCTTGACATGGCTTCCGCGTATGCCCTGGCTTTGATATCGGCAATGATTTGAGCAGTCTTGGATGCTTCCGTCAGCGCCACGGGAGTGGCAGGAAGAGGTGCAACACGAGATTGTTGTGGTGTCAATAAAAACGGTTGTTCCTGTGGCTCTGGGGACGACTCTGGGGTGTAGACCAGAGCCGGAACCTCATCGGGGGCTACGTCGGTGACTGGAGAGACGTCCACATCCATATTGTCCTCAGGCTCGGACATGGGTAAGGAAATAGGAGAACTAGCATCGTTGCGCCATCGATTCACCTCTTCCATGACGGCCACAGGGTCACGAGAGGCGGGGCGGTGAAGAACCAGCTCTTCTTGCTCATCCGACTGGCTGCTGGGCACAGTAACGAGCTCTCCAGGATCAGACGCGGCAATAGGAGGTTCCACGGACTGCAGACGTCGCTCTGGAGAGGAAATGCGCGCCTTCTTGCGCGCGGGAGGGGTGTGGACAGCTTGATGGGTGAGATTCTCTTTGTCCGAGAGAGTTGTCTGTTTCGTAGAGGCAGAAGCAGGTGTGGCTGACGCGCGCGTACGCGCCGGTGATCTTGGAATGTGAATGACAGCGTCGATGGGCTCAATTTCAGAGTCCGAATCTGCCTTGGCTTTTCGCTTGAAAGAAGATTTCGACGCGGTGGATATTGAATGTTTTGTGGACTGCTTCGCTGGGGAGGATTTGGGAGGTGCGACGTGATATCGACGCGCTACGCCCCGCGAAGAGATGCTTTCCATAGGATCAAGAGACGCGCCAGGGTTTTGTCTGGTGGACGTGTCGGACACAGTAATAATGGACCTGGTCCCGCTGGACACGGTTATGTGGGATGCAGATGAGACAGAGATGACCTCCTGATCTTGACGCGGCGGGATTAGTTTTTTCTGACCAGAAGTAGAGGTCTGTGAGCTCGAAGGGGGATTACGCGCGGCAGAGACGCGTGTACGAGGAAAGAAGTCTGTGATGCTTGCAGACACTACGCCTGACTTTTTGGGAGGCATTGTAGTGGTTGGAGTCAAAGAAAGACAATACACATTAGCCATCACCCGCACGTGCAAAGCGTGTTCTTCTCACGCTTCGCAGCTTAAGCGCTTACTAGCGCTTACTAGCGCTTACTGCCAGCGCTAAAAGTGCGATAATATATTTCTGGGTCTATTTACCACATCCAGGGCATACGTGGGTCACATCATGCACGAAAACATCGCAGTCTGAGCAAAACTCGCCCTGGCATTCCGGGCATCGGTATCGTCCAATGGCGCTAATGCCTTCGCTCACCCCCGTTAAAGCAGCTGTAGGAAACGCTCGAGCACAACCGTGGCAGCCAATAGATTCTGACGCGTCGTCCATGCTCATTCTGCTAGGGTTGTTAACGAGCGATGAAGCACAAAAGACAACTCACATAGCGGTATACGGTTTGACAGGGAATAGATGATGATAACTGCGTGCAAGATGAGGAGAGCTGACAATCATCAAGTCGCAAACGTCGCAGTCTGTTGGCACATCGCACACTTTGGCAAGGCAGCGAGGACAGAGAAAACCTTCACTTCGCAGTTCTGAATGACACACACAAAGACTTGGCGGCGAAGAATCGGGAAGTCGAGTCGGGAATCCCATCATCATGAGATCAGCTGCGGGATTTGTTGCACCAGCCCCAGCAGCTCTGGTGAGCGCTTTTTGAGCTGGCGGAGGGATCAGCTCAAACAAAAGATCCTTGAAATGTCCTTCATTCAAGGCTACGCCGAATTGACCTGAATAACGTTTGACCGACAGATTGAGACGAATAAACAGCCATTTACCACCGGTTTTGTCGCAAAGCTCTCTGCAAATTTTCATTTCCGCAGCTAGAGCAACGACTGATATTCTTATTTTGTTTGCCACGCAGGCGTCAAGCGTTTCGTGAATGTTTCCCGGATCACATGTAGTCAGCGAACCAAAGATTATGAGAATTTCGCGCGAAGAGTGGGTAGGAAGATGGCTAGGAACAAGGATGAGAAAACGGCTTGACTGGTTGAACAAGGGTCATACTTCATACTGCCTCTTGCAAGTTCGATCGAATTTTGAAGACTTGGCTCACCAGCCGGCTCGAGTTTCAGCCTATCAGCTATAGCTTTCAGAACGTCCTGAGGGTTACCTGTGCGCTGCTTAGCCAGCATCAAATATGCTATCTCAAAACCCCCACCGGACATCTCTCCAACTCGCTCTCCAATACCAGCACGCATGCCCACAACGCCAATTTGACCAAGAGGATTCTGGTCAAACCACTCAACGATAAATTCACGAGCATATTGCAGCGTCAAGTCGAATCGAGTTGGACGCATATCCCGGTCAAGCATAGATGCCGAAAGGTCCAGTAAAAGAACAAGGTGTCGGATGATAGTACGCCGGACAGGAGCAGCGGGAGCTAACAATCTGCAGAAATTGTCTAATTGCTCGTCAAGAAGAAAAGAAGGAAGATAGACCTCCTACGACGCCCTCTAGTCATCCAGTCCTCGACCGCCCCTTGGAGGCTGCCAGCTTCATCCTCTTGCACCGTATCCCAAGAGCGGGTATACGATGCTTCCCATGTATAAGCACCCTACTACTGTACGATTATCGCGCTTGGGGAACGTGAATACCGCGACTCACATCGGTTGCTTTGCCTTTTCCTTTGTCCTTCTTGCGTTTGTCGCCGGCGGTTGCCTTTCCTTTGCCTTTCCGCCCACCAACAGAGACGTCGGAGTCCGAGTCAACATCCATATATTCGTTATCGCGGCGAGGAGGCATGTTACGCCTGCAGTTCAACAGAGTTGAACTGAATGATTTGTTCCAAAGCGCGTTGTAAGGTGGTGTTTGCCAAGGTCTTTGCCGCGGCCAGATGAAGTTTCAGTTCTTGCCTTATATGGGAACCTACTTTTTCTCCTTGCAATGATTGCTCAGTTTTCAAACTCGCTGTACAGTCGACCACGAACTGTAGCCTCACAGCTCGTCGTGTGATTCTACACCAGGAATTGGAATCACGTCATAGGCTGAGTCTGGTGGCCCCCACCGATTCAGCGCCTGAGACCCAAGTTAGCAACGGTTTACCCAGGAAATTTCGACGAAAAACGCGCACCCGTGCGCGGATCTCACACTCCCAGCGTATCTTCTATCTCAACATGGCCTCAGTGCGAATTTGAACCCTATTGGTACCCCAAAACCTTTGAAATACGACATTTCTTCCATCACAGCGTCAACTCGGAAGGATCTTGGGTGATGATATTAGCGGGACCCACTCCGACCTGAGATCGAATCTGGACAGAATTCACCTCGAAAAAAAGGCTCTAGGTCTCCCAAAATCAATTTTTGCAATCCTAGAATCGCATATAACACTAAAAGCTAAATGCAATCACTCTGCTGCAGAAGGGAGGATACAACCCATACTGTGCCTAAGCCGCTCGTATAGCCATCCATTCCACATCAGATTTCTCGCATTTCAACTTTTATGACGCGACAATACGGATCTTGCCCGACCAGCTTATTTAACGAGTTGACCTCCCAGATATCCCTTCACAAATTCACACTATGGTAGTAAACGATAGCACCCAAAATCTTGCCCCAAGGACAACCGTTCCTGCAAACGGGTTCAACGGCACTGTCGAAGACAAGGCTCCCGACAACCATTCGTCGAAGTGGTCCTCTCATTTCCCAACCCTGCGCTCCAGATTTCTCGATGGTCAGCGGGAACTCGAACGATACATGTACGTTGTTCGATTTGCATTTTTTTCCGTCTCTGATACCTTCGAAAGAAACGACAGGCAGGCCATTGAGGTCAACGGACAGACTTTATCCATCGCCGCCGTTGCTGCAGCTGCTCGGCATATTGATGTCGAAGTACAACTTTCCACCGACAATTCTATCAAGGTCTGTTGCCACTGAAATCCTCAAAGCTTCGCCGACTGATTCTTCCTGCAGGAACGTGTTGAAAAAAGTCGAGCCGTGATCACGGACAAAGTGGCGAAGGGTACCAGTGTGTACGGACTATCAACAGGTTTCGGTGGTAGTGGTATGGTACTCGGATGACTACCTCTGTTATCGCTAAATTTTCTTCTCACTGTAGCTGACACTCGCACGGATAAGCCCATACTGTTAGGACACGCTCTTCTTCAACACCAACATGCAGGTGGGTTCGAGCTCAGCACGGAATCAGCTCTCGCAGCTGAGTATATGGCTAGGCGTCCTCCCCTCATCCCAAGAGCCTCCACGCATTCTCCCACTCCTAGATCCTGGAAGCTCGAAGACGATGCCTGAAGCCTGGGTTCGAGGTGCGATTCTGGTTCGCATGAATTCGCTTATTCGAGGGCACAGCGGAGTCCGGTAATTGCCTACCCACACTTCGCAACTGAATACTAAGGAGATGAAAATACAGTTGGGAGCTCATTGAAACGATTAACGAAATCCTCCGCGCCAATGTCGTCCCTGCTGTGCCAATGCGTGGCTCTATCAGCGCTTCAGGAGGTCTGTATATCCTTCGTTCGTCAGTTCCATGTCATTGATGTGGAATCAGATCTCTCGCCTTTATCGTATGTAGCAGGATTGTTGGGTAAGGTCATGTTATCGTCTGGATTTTTTTCGGCTCACAGCGGAACTACACAAGTTGGGAATCCCTCTATCCGTGCCTTCCAGGGCCCACCGGCTTTCGGAACCCGGAAAATGGTGCCTTCCGTTACCGCTCTGGCTGCTCATGGCATTAAACCGATCTCTCTGGCATCCAAAGAGCACCTTGGTACCGCTTTACTCATTTTGCGATATTTCGGTTGCTAATTACTATGCTTCAGGAATCTTGAACGGAACCGCGTTTTCTGCGAGTGTTGCAGCTCTCGCATTGAACGAAGCCGTTCAATTGACTCTCCTGGCTCAAGTATGCACAGCAATGGGCACGGAGGCTCTCGTTGGAAGCCGTGGTTCGTTCGCGCATTTCATTCACGCAACAGCTCGTCCCCATCCAGGCCAGGTGAGTTTCCAGTCCAACTGGTATCGTAGTCTTTAATGTATGAGGTACATTCAGGTCGAATGCGCCGAAAATATCTGGAACTTGCTCGAAGGCACTAAATTTGCTGCCACAGTTGAGGAGGAAGTCAGCTTGGAAGAAGATAAGCACTCATTGCGTCAGGATCGTTATCCTCTGCGTACAGCCCCTCAGTTCTTGGGCCCTCAAATCGAGGACATCCTCTCCGCCCTTGACACCGTTACACAAGAATGCAATTCGAGTAAACTTATTTCCCTCTATGGTGTATGCTAGTCTTAATCAGACTTCCATAGCCACGGACAATCCTTTAGTAGATGGCGAGACGGGTGAGATACATCACGGTATGTCCAGTCCACAGCTGTCGTATGTATCTCATCTGGTTCGTAGGGGGGAATTTTCAGGCGATGAGTGTAAGCAACGCCATGGAAAAGACTCGCATCGCCCTGCATCACATCGGAAAACTCTTGTTTGCTCAAGGAACCGAGCTCCTGAATCCGGCCATGAATCGGGGTCTACCACCGTCATTGGCGGCGAGCGAACCGTCGCTGAATTACTTCGGCAAAGGCGTCGACATTGCGACCGCAGCATATGTTTCGGAATTGGGTTATCTCGCGAACCCAGTCAGTACGCATATCCAGTCTGCCGAAATGCATAATCAGGCGGTCAAGTGAGTGGTCCTGTTCCTCGCATGTGGCGAAGCTTACCTGGTATCAGCTCCCTGGCCTTGATATCCGCTCGCGCGACGATTAATTCTCTCGACGTTCTCGCGATGCTAACTGCGTCGTATCTTTACGTCCTTTGTCAAGGTCAGTTCTACATACCAATACAGGTTGCGCCCTCGGACTAATTGTTCATCGTGAAGCTCTCGATATTCGAGCAATGTACGAGGAGTTTGTGAAGAGCCTCTATCAGATCGTGCACGAAGAACTAGTCGCGTCTTTCGGAGATATTTTCAGAGATCTCAAGACCGCAAACGCGGTATTCAACGTCATGAAAGCCTCCCTCGAACGTACAAGCACTATGGACGCCGCAGATCAGATGCGCGAGGTCGCCTCCTCCACATCGAGCATGCTACTCGGCTTCTTCACCGGTCTGGAGTTGACGACCGCGCAGACGCCCGCCTTGTCGACGATATCTGCTTTCCAAGCGAAAATAATGCTACAGGGGACAAGCCTCCTCAATAAACTCCGTGGGGAGTTCTTGTCTGGTCAACGGGGACCGTCTCCTGCGAGCGCATACCTGGGGAAGACGAGGCCTGTGTACGACTTCATCCGGCTGACGCTCGGCATCAAGATGCACGGTGCTGAAAATTATAATCTGTTTGTTAATGGATTGGGGGTCGACGACGTTACGATCGGGCAAAATATTTCTATCATATACGAGGTCAGTGCTTGTGTTGGAAAACGACCTATGCTGACCATGTTTAGGCCATCCGCGACGGCGATATGCAGAGTCTCCTCGTCCAAGTATTTCAGTAATTGTTTATAGCGCAATTTTTCCCTGTTTCAATACATTTGGATGCCATTAGATTAGGATACATGCCAGACATCCTCCACCCAATCAATATAACGGCTCAGCTTCTCTGTAATCTCTTCAATTCCCCGTCTCAATACCGGTTCCTCGAAGCCTTTGATGATTCCCATGGGGTATAATCCACCAGAACTCTCTGCGCGCTGTGAAGTGTCCAGGGTGTGTCGGCCAGTTCGGAGTCGTTCCGGTACTTCACTAGATCGCTTAGGTTGACATAGTTGACGAGCGATCCCCTCGAGCAGACGCTTTTGTAAAAGCAAGAATACTGGATCACTGTATCGTAATGTTCGATCTACTGCGGCTCGCAGCTGGGCCTCTTCCTCTTCGTCGCAAACGGAATGCAACCGCCGTGCCCGCAGCACTTCGTCCGCAAGATTGAGTATCTTGGTGCCTGTGGCGGAGGGAACTTCATCATCGATTTCGGCCTTCAAGAGTGCCCAGATGCGCATCATGAAATCGTTGCCGCCTGCTGTCTCGAGCGACGGCATTGGCAGTCTTGTCAGAGAACGTAGAGCAGCCGCTACGACCAAAGCTTGGAGATAGTTCTGCGCGTATAATAGCCGCGGTGTCATGAAGAAGAAGTGAGGCGGCAGTTGATTATCGGCACGGGCGGGGTCTTGAGGTGCACCCGGAATAAGGCAGGAGACTGGTTTGGTTGAGCCCAGGGCGTGGACCAGACGATTGATCCATTTATCCCTGGGCTCAAGCGTCGCTTCTGTTTCTGAGTCATCAACCCAGGTGTGCCAGAGGGTTTGAACGCGCTCCGATCCGTCCTGCTCATCATCTTTCCATATAGCCAACACCAGTTCCTTCCCCCGCTGCTTGGCCTGTCGAGTAACGACATCCCTGAGCTGGGTTTCGGTGAAAGAACCGAGAACGAATTGATTGAGGTCTGCCTTCATTGTCTCTGAAAGCAGTAGGATGGACCTGATGGTGTCGAGGACAAGTTGTGGGACTTCTGAGGATGGTTTGTCGAGGGCCATCAACAACGCATCTATGGTCGGGTCTCTGATAGGAGCCGCTCGTTGCCGCAGAGCAACGAGGGTTTCTTTGAGGAGGGACACGGTTGAGAGAAGGGGTGACGAAGTGGGAGGTAATGGCGCAGATAGTGTTTCGATGATAGAGTGCTGTTTGGGAAAGAGAGGAAGTACAGCTTCTCTGACTAGCAAGACAGTCAGGTTAGAGAGCGAAAGAATTGTACGGCGAACCATCGGAAAGCAAGCCCTTTAAACGGTCGATCTGAACGGAAGGGGTGTCCGATTGCAAAGCCTCAAGTGCTTGTTTCCAGAACGCATTATGAAAAGCATTCTCTACCCTTTCGCGCAGTTGTTGAGCGGCTGGCTCTGTTGTCTACGATGAAATGGTAAGATGGCGCGTGCATTCGGGCAAATTCGAAGAACACTAGCAGTGTCGGGCGTGCTTCGACTGTTAGTCATCATGGAGAGCAACGATTTGCCAGCGGGGACCACAACGTCGGGGTCGAAAGCGAGTAAATGGAGGAAGTAGGCTTCATTGAGAGTCTGGGCGAGTTCAAGAGGCAAATGGCTGCCAAAATCGGATTGCATGGTCGGGGTGATACGCGAGTGGGAAATGTGGCTGTGCGCTGTCAAACGCGGTCAGAGACACAAACAAACAAAACGCTAGGCACGCGCCCACATGTTCTCTTTCACGAACTTACACGATGAATGACTTATTTGAAAGAATCAAGTTCTTTCTCTCGGAAACACTGCCACCAAGGCGTCAAGCTGAGGCAAGTCCAGCCAATCAGTCCAACTCAACCACTTCATCTTATCCACGTACAGCTCGCTAAGGCGCTGGAGGGTAATGGTGCCCGACGAGCAAACACTATATCCTCTGCCACACACTATATCACCAACTCAAATCCTAATCCACCAATAGAACTCGAAAATGTCGAGATCGTATCTGTTCGTGCCATCCTGAATCCCCTGTGCAGCAAGCCTCTGACTTCACGTCCAGGACTACTGGGTGGACCGTGCGATGGTTCTGGGGTCAATACCACCGTAGGCCCCCCTCAATCAGCCTAATGTCTATTCATTCAATTCAATTCCATCTCAGATCCGAGTTCTATTCCGTGGAGCCTGGCAAGATTTTCTCTGGTATAGTAGGTTGCGCCTCCGGAGTGAGTCTTATTGTTTCTTTGTTTCTCTTCCGAGGGCTGATCGGCAACATGGTAGATATCCGTCGCCGACCAGACAATGATCGAGGCCGGGATTACAAGCCTCGGTGGCCAGTGGCGACACGGCTTGAGCAAGGATGTCACCCACCTCTTTGCCACCAATCCCGACTCAGACAGATACGCTGCTGCCATGGAACTCAGAAAAAATTCCGAAGACCATACACATCTTATGAAAGTGCTACTTCCACATTGGTTCGACGACGCGTTTCGAATAGGTTACAACTTCCCTATACGTCTTCCAACCCTTGCTAATTGCCGGTATAGGTTCAGGGAAGCTTCCTACGACTGCTTACGAGTGGCCGGATCCCAAAGTTCTGCATCCCATGTCGTCACTAGAAGAACTCCAAAGCGAAAGAGCGACAACACGTAAACTCAGCACCGTGAAGCATATGTTTTTAAAGACAGCGGTTTGGAATTCAGAGAAGGTTACACCGTTCCCAGGGCCGGCGGCACCTCTGGGCAACATATGGAACGGACGCAAAATTTTGCTCAGTTTAACTTTGGGTCTGGACAAGCAAAGACGACAAGTCGTTGAGGCAGCTGTAGAGCAGGCAGGGGGACTGATCGTCGAAATCGACGACGAAGACGAGGAGAACGAAGGAGTGGTCGACTGCGATGTGTTCATCACGAGGTGGAGAGCAGGAGAAGCATTTATCACAGTAAGTTCGATGATATATATCTGACTAGCGACCTCTGAATTCCCCCAGGCTTTTAACCAAACCAAGACCATCGGTACTCTGAACTGGCTATTATTTGTTCACGCCACCGGTACTGTCTCAAATCCATTGGACCAACTTCCGCATTATCCAGTGCGGAAGAATCCCCCACTTCACGACACTCAACACTTGATCACGGTTACGAACTATACGGGGCCTGCTCGGGAGTACCTGAAGCGCCTCATCAACCTTTTGGGTTGGAAGTTCTCTCCCGGCATGTCGGGCCAGAACACTGTTATTATTGCTGCCCAGTAAGTTTCTCCCTAAACTACCATCCTAACCTTTGGTTAAATAATTCGTAGCATGGGAGGCGAGAAGACCCAGAGAGCCATGGCTTGGGAGATCCCCGTCGTAAATCACATGTGGTTAGAAGATTGCTTCGCTGGCTGGAAAGCCATCACTCCCGCTCTGTCCAAGTACATCGAGTTTCCCCGAACGTCGATTTTGCGCCCATGCTTGCGGAAAGAGCACTTGATGTTAGTCCGGACGCTCTGTCAAGCGAAGAGGATGAAGATCGGGATGGACGACCGCCGGTGGGAACTGAGGCCAGCGCCAAAGAAGTCGAGAGCCTACTCGAAGATATGGATACTACCCCCAGCAACCCGAGGCGTAAGTCCTCGAGAGTGGTAGTACCTCCTTCGGTCAGTCCTATGAAAAACCGAAGCGGGGACGATGAAGAGATGATAGTGGATGAACTTCCAGAACTTCCGTCAGCTCCCCAACGAGTGGAGACGAAGAAAATTCTTTCGGCCAAGTCGCGAGGCAAACAACCTGACCGTTCCGCCGAGGATTCGAAGAAAAGCTCTGAACGCCGGAACACGCAGCATGCGGAGGATGTGGAGGCGTCGGAGATGGAAACGTCCCCGACAACGCAGCACAATAGAAAGGGAAAGGCCAAAGAAAAGCCGACCAAAACTCCAAACAAGGTGACGTTTGCAGAAGACTCTGCTGGTCCCTCCAATAGTCGACCGTCCAAGAAGAAGCCCACCGCCACCGCCGCCCCAGCACCGAAACGCAAGGTCCAAGCCATGGAAAGTGTGAGCGACGATGAAGCAACCGATGAGGTTCCGTCAGAGGATGAACCGCCGAAGAAACGCGCAAAGAAGAAGTCCATCCCCAGCACCGCCAACCCTGCACCGAAACGCAAGCTTCCGGTAACGGACGCCGCGAGCGATGACGAAACAGCCCACGAGAGTGAGTCAGACGATGAACCGCCAAAGAAACGCGCAAAGGTCAACAAGACGACCACAGCGACTGTCGCTGCCACGACCACGACTGCTTCTTCCAGTAAAAGGAAGATGACGGCAGGGCCTGGTAAAGACTCGGCCCCTCGTCAACCTGAGCGCACAGAGAGCGTCAATGCCCTGGCGGAGGAGCGAGCGAATGTTTCGAAAACAGGATCAAAACGAAAGCAACCAGAGGCTTCTTCATCCGCAGCGGGCGCTAAATCCAAGAAAAAGAGCTCGCGTGTCGAGGAGGACGACGCTGAAATGCTGTCGGATGTGGGAAATCGCACACTCGACGAGAGAGCACAGCGAGAACGAGGCAGTAGCGGGAAGAAGAGTGCGGATGTTATCGATGTTGACGACGTAGCTCCGCCAAAGACGACCAAGGCGAAAGTCCCAGAGACGACCAAGAAAGCTACCAAGAAATCTAAGGGTGCTGCGAATACAAGGTGCTGATATTTCCCTGCCTCAACGTTGCATGCTCTGACCAGTCGGCAGTGGTGAATCCCGCAAGTCTGCTGGGCCAGTTAAACTGTTGACAACAGGCATGGTTTTGCCCGATAACGTCCTAAAGGTGCGTGTCAGGGCAACTATGCAGAGTCCAGTTGATGACTGATGCTGTTCAATATCTAGACGCTATCCAAACTCGGCGTCACGACTGCCTCGAATGGGTCGGACTGTACGCATCTTGTTGCTCAGAACCTCATTCGCACGGAAAAACTTCTATGCGCTCTGGCTTCCGGTGCATTTATCCTCTCTGATAAATGGGCGATCGAATCCGCTGAGGCCAACAAACTGCTTCGTATGTACATTTCTTCCAATATCGCCAATTCGATTTTAAAATTCGATGTTTCAGCTGAAAGCAACTACATTCTCCGTGACAAGACCAATGAGAAGAAGTGGAATTTCCGCCTTGCCGATGCGATTGAGCGCGTCAAGGAAGTTCGCGGCAAGCTTTTCGAGGGCAAGACGTTCTACGTTACCTCCAAGGTTTCTATTGATCGCAAGCTTCTCAAAACTGTTGTGGGGGCACAAGGCGGCAAGGTTCGTTTGCACACTCTTTCCTATCCTCCAGCGCCCAGACTAATTATGTGTCCTCTAGGTTATGACTTCAAACCCTACCATCCGAGTACTCAACTCAGCCCCCTACCGATATGTTATCTCATGCCCAGAGGACGTTTCTTTATGGCGATCGCTTTCCAAGCAGCAGCATACTATCTATTCGCAGGAATTGCTGCTTAGTGCAGCGTTAACACAGCAAATCGACTGGAAGAATCCCGAGTTTCAGCTCAAGGCCGACGACGATACTGCATGACTTTGATACGATACTTGCTTGGTTTCGACTATTATCTTTATTCACGCATTATTGTATGTATTGCTTTAGACAGCCCGTTACTGTATTGCCGCTTCGCTACATGATGATGTACTTTGTTCGTACTGGATTGCATTTGCACGCACATATGCTCTGGAATTGGTTTACTTGGTGTTACTGTACACAGCCGAAACTTTTCGATTGCCCGATTTCTACAATGATATACAGAGGATGGATTTTGTACATCATATGCATAGCGCTCTCAGAAAGGGCTATACGACGGTGGGGGGACCTTGGGAAATTTGGAATCTAGTTCGACACTGTAGGAGGGTAATTGAACTCGGTTCGAGCCAGCTGAAGTATATGAGATGGGAGCGGCCGTGGGTGGCGCTTTGTGTAGCCTCCAGCGAATCAGGGCGGTGAGTAGGAAGGGAATGAGCAGCAGTACCACTAGAATGAGGTTCGTAAATCGCGGCGACAGGATAGGACGAGGGCGGCACGTACAGATGGCGGAGAATGAGGCGAAAACTTTGATAGGACTACGAGCCGTACTGCAGGGCTCATGGGAGCTGGAGTAGGAGGTTGAGTCGATGTTGGATGGCGCTGAGAGGTCTTACTCGATGCAGGGGTCGGCAACAACAGGGACTAAACAAACAGAGAGCAGCACAAGAATCGACATGGTGCGGGAGGGTTGAGGCTGACTTGTTGGTCACGTAGCACACGGAGTTGAAGTACTGGCCGTTCTAACCACGCAAGGAAGACTAGTGGACCTGTGCTTGACGTCTTCGGCGCGAACCCAGTCGGAAATGAAGATGTCAAAATTGGCCAGTTCATTATGAACTTGCATTAATTCTTGAATTATTGTTGCGGTTTTTCGAATTGTCTGGTTGGTGCTAGTAGGACGTTGTACGCGAGGAGGAGAGTGTATGCCGCATCATGATGAGATCGCCATGGTGGTCGGTTGAGTCAGAGATGGGAAGCGGGGAAGATGGTGGTTGACTGCCAAGACTCGGCTGGAAAAGTTTATAACGTCACGCCTGTGACGTTCCGTTCCCCTCACTTTCCACCGTCTTCCACCGTTGCACGGTTTGAAGTTATCGCCCGTGGTGGGCTTCCCATTTAATGAACGCTACGACCCCAGCCACTGCACCCACCACCCACCATAACCGCCATGCGAATCCTGTCGTCGCTTTCATCATTGGTCTCTCCATCATTTTGCTAGCCAGTATACTCAACGCAGCCGGCCTCAACCTCACGAAACTCGACCATGTCCGCACTAGTGTCATACCCAAGGCCTCGCGTCGGAAAGACTGGCTACGACCTCTATGGCTTCTCGGGATGCTGCTCTACATGTAAACAATCTCATCTTTGCCCGAAATCTGAACTGCGGCTCATTTGCGCAGTCTTTCCCAGCTCATCGGTAGCACCTTGGCTCTGGAATATATGCGTGCCGAATATGTGGCCCCTCTGGGCTCGTCATCCCTCGTATTCAATTTCCTCTTTGCGCGTTTCCTTGTCGGTACACCCGTCACCAGTACTGACATTTACGTGAGTCCGTTTCTGAACGTATCACAAGCTATGCCGACTTGATTTGTCCTCAGGGCACAGTTGTCGTCGTGCTTGGTGTTGTTGGCATTGTTGCGTTCGGCTCGATCAATAGTGGTTTAGCCCAGGAAACAGATGTCGACCATCTCACCTCGCTCTGGCGAAGGGGAGGCTGGCTTGGTTACTTCTTTTTCATGGCCATCGCACTCATCCTTCTTGTCGTTGCGACCGGCCAACTCGACGCCGTGTTCGCTACGCGGTCGGACCTGAACGCTGTTCCCTTCGCACCGGGTCTTCCGACCAACAGGACTACAGATTCAACACCGCGCTCGCAGCAAAGTGTTGTTGTCAGGGTTATCGGACCCGTGCAACAATTTGGGCGGTCCTCTATGGCTCTGCTCTCAGAATGGCTAGAGGCGTGGACCGCACCCAAGGACGACACCACAGTCGCGTGGACTCTGGGTATCGGTTGGGCATGCTGCGGCGGTGGGCTGGCTGGTGGATGTCTGGTATTCGCGAAAGCAACGTGAGTTGATGTTTTGCTGTAACCGCCGTCTTGCTCAGCCGCTTTCAGGGTGAAACTCATCTCCGGCTCATTGTCGCACGAGAATCCAGGCAACCAGTTCGGGCACGTCGCTCCCATTTTCACCTTCATTCTACTGGCCGTGACGGCGGTGATGCAGATAATCTGCCTCAATGTAATTTCTTTTCGCTGATTTTTTCATTGTATTGAGCCTTATATATCAAAATTCTGCAGCGCGGCCTCAAGGTCTACGACTCGACATTGGTCGTGCCCGTATTTTACGGCGTTTACACGGCGTCTGGCTTCTTGGACTCTCTGGTCAGATTTATTTGGCATGCCCGTCCGTAATTATGCTGACAGGTTGAACTTTACGCAGATATTCAATAACGAAGTTGATTCGTACCAATCTTGGACACTGTTCTTGATTTTCGTATCAATATTCGTTCTCATATCAGGAGTGGTGCTGTTGACGCATAAACCCGAGCCGGGTTCACTCTCAGCACGCTCAGCCGCTGCGTTGGGGTCCGCTGGCTTCCCGCGATTAGAACTGCGTCAACGCAAAGGCGCATCGCGGAAGGGCAAAAGTAAACCCAAAGTGGATGACCGGGACGACGAGGAGACTATGGTGGACGGCGACGAAGAAGAATTATGGCGGATCGGGGATGCAAGCGATGGGGAGGACAGCGGCGAAGAGGAGGAGGGCCAGGACGAGGACGTTGATCACCACCAGCATCCGCTGTATAAAGGCGCTGCTGGACAACAGAGTGTCAACCGGGGGAGCAGGCAGAGGCTACATGGAGAAGAAGGCGAGGGTCTCCTTCCTGCCAACGAGGAGGCGGAGGATTTCGCTCCTCCTTCACCTGCTTCTCACTCATTCCGCGACAATTTAGAGCATATACATCGGTAGCTTAGCTATCATCTTACGACGGGTCACTCAATACTGTACTAATCCCTGTAATGCTGTATATAGTTTGAGGTTATAAGGACGGAAAGGCAACTATGAAAATACAAACACTGTACAATACAACGCACACGATAACGTCGAGGAATAAAAAACCGAAAGCAATCAGGTTTCTACTGTTGTAAACTTTACCCGTACTTCTGCAACCTCCTTGCGCGCGGACTTGAGAGTGCGCAGAATTTCTTCTTCTAGCAATGAGCTGTCGTGCAGAGTGAGGGTTTTGGGTACCTCCGCAGTGAGATCGACAAAGATGAGGGAGCCCGCGCGGCGGCCGCGTATATGCCGTATGGCGAGGAGAGATGGGGAACTTGAAGGGGAAGCGGACGCAGCGAGGAGAGGGTCAAGAGCACGCTTGATCTCTTGCCTTTTGTTCGATGATATTCCGGCGTCGGTGAGGTCATCCCATGCTCCGCGAAGCAGGCTGACGCCTTGTTGTAGGATGAGGACGGAGACAAGTAGACCTGAACTCGCGACAAGGCATTGAGCTGATTTTTTTCTGGACGCAAGACAGACACGAACCTCCTATGGGATCGAGGGGGAGAGAGGGAACCCACCAGGACCCGAGAATGGCGAAGAACGCGACGATACTCGTGTACGCGTCGCTGCGGTGATGGATGGCATTCGCGAGAAGTACCGGTGAGTTTTCCTCATCCGCGACTTTCTTCGTTATCCTGTAGAGCCACTCTTTACTGATTATTCCGAGCGCCGCAAACCAGGCAGCGTTGGGGTCAACGCCATGGACGTGTGCGTGTGCGTGGGTTTCGTGTACTGGGGCGGCAGTTGTAACGTTCGTGAGTAATTCTTGTAGAGGGCCAGAGGGTAAAGAGGCGGCGGTTTCGGTGAGAGCGGAAAGGAGGAGGTGGTACGAGTGGAAGCCCAACCCTAGTGCTCCGCCGATGAGCAAGAGGGAAACTGTGGTGGTTCCCAGAGTTTCGAATTTGGCGAACCCGAAAGGATACGTGTCCGATGGCGGCTTATGGACGTGTTGAGCGTCGTTCATTGGTAGATTGAGAAAAAGAGAACACACCTTACGCGAAAGTCGCCAGCAGACGAGAGTAACACCATCGCCGAGTAGATCTGGAACGCTATTCTACCAAAAGTGCTCAGGATTTAATTGAGACGTACCACTGAGCGAGTGCCCCGCGTCTGCGATAAGAGCTGTTGAGTGCGTCAGATAGCCAGCGACACCCTTGATGCCTGTAAGGCCTGAAGAGCGGTCAGACCAGCGCAAAGGTCACGTCGGACAAACTACCGATGTTGGCGAATAGGCCGACGAGTGTGATTTGGCTCCCTCTGTCCCCGGCGCCACTGAAAGCAGCCATAACTCTTTCTGCAGAATCTGCGCCATGAGAGTGACTGGAGAAAGCAGAATGGGAATGCGAGTGGGAGTGGGAGTGACTGTGGTCGTTTTCCTGCTCATTTGGTTTATTGTGAGCTCTGCGCATGGTGAGGGGAGGAGGCAGGAGCTTTTGGAGACGTGTTGAGGGTCCGCCAGCTAAGGAACCAAGGCGGTTTGGACGTGCTAGTCGACGTCCAAGTCCTGGTCGAAGTTGAAGCCGTAATAGAGGCATATGGATCGCGATCCCGTGTCAATTTATATTCTGCCTCTTCCCATTGGCCGCTTGTTCGTCGTCGTTCAACTCGACACGTAGACTCAAATATTTCGTGTATTATGTTGCTTCGCCCTCCGACGCGACGTGCGCTGTCACTCACCCTCAAACGCGTTCGCCATCGCTCTCGGTTCCACCCAGAAGCTACTTTCAAGTTGACAGAGCCACCGAATCCCAACTGGACCTATGGCGATGGCGCGTCTACTCAATGGCTTGACCCAAATGTACCTCGCAAATCTTTTGATTTCTCGCATATCAACCCGAGGTAGACCCACCACGTATCTCAATGCGTTCTATAACAAAACTAGGGACACTTGGCACTACAAGCTTCTCACCTCTGCGATAATTCCGCGTCCCATTGCATTGGTATCATCTCTCTCTAGCAGCGGAGTTCCCAACCTCGCGCCGTTCAGGTCTGCGCGTTCCACGCGACGTTTTTCCTCGATCGTTAACGAAGAAAAAATCAAGCTATTTCTCAATGGTTGGACACAACCCACCCCTTCTCAGTGTTTCATTCAGTCTATCCCAAAGACGTCTCAAAGATACTCGGGAGAATATAGCGACTACAAAAGAATTCACAGTCAACATTATTAGCGAGGCGTTCGCTGAAAGCGGCGAATTGCACGTCAGCGGAAGCACCTGCCGCCATCGACGAGTGGATTCTGAGTGGGCTTACCCCGATGCCCAGTGTACGTGCAACCCCTTCTCTCTTCCTTGGGGATTTACTTTGACCGCGAAGTGACACTATTGAATTAGACTGTCGTTAAGCCGGCGTGTGTGCAGGAGAGTGCAGTTAGCCTCGAGTGCGAGGTATGTCTGCTGTCTGGATCCATGCTCCATCGGTGTCTATTGTCTAAATACGGTTCCAACCTTTATGAAGCTCTACTTTCTCAAAGACTTGTCGCCGCCGGACTCGGAAACCGCGACAACTACGCTCGCGGTCGGATTAATCAAGACCGCACATGTACACGAGTCTGTGTTGGATGAAGAAGGCGTGTCTGTTGATCCTGCGAAATTGCGGCCCATTGCGCGACTTGGGGGGACTACATACGCCCGTCTGATGGAAGGTTTTGACCTTGGACGGACGTCGTGGAAGGCTGCTAAACCGACATACGAACTACTCAAAGCGAGGGGCACATCACCTCCATGATCGTTATGCGAAGACTGGCCGGCGAACTCTGTCTCTGGTTCATGAAGGAGGAAATTGGTGGTGTTATTTTGATATCGGTCTCCGAGGCACGGATTCCGTCGATTTAGGCTTTACACATAGCCCCACCGCTCATGTTCCTTTGTTCCTCGCCATACTTACACTGTCACGGTGTCGTCGATTCAATTATGCCCATTTCGTGCATCACCGACGGAAGCAAAAGAAGCGGAAGAAAATGTTTGCACTAAGGACTTGCCTCACGGATGAGTAGATTGTAATTTGTGAATCGGCTAGATATGAGAAGAGTCATAAGCGAGGCCCGCGCAAGTCTTGTGAAAACGGCGTATGAAAGCCTCGAGGCGAGGTTGAGTTAGAGTGTGGCACAGCCACCTGAAATTCGTTGCTCGGAGAAAGTACAAGCAGAGCATCGTTAACACTCTGGTAAGTCTCAACGCCCGTCTTCTTTCCCAAATCTCATCGTCTCTACCATCTACAGGTGTATTGTATACCGCCATTGGGCTCGGTCAGACCTTCCTTCAAAATTTCAAAGCCCTGTTCTTTATGTGCTTATCCACTTCCTAGGCCCTACAATGGACCCAGACAACTCGGTAGCGGACCAGCAGCGCGAACAGCGCCTCCAAGCCGTCGCGAAACTCAAACGGGCCGCATCGCTTCCTCGCATGAAAGACGGAAGACGCCCACCAATGCATCCATCTGAGGCGGTTAGTGAAGGCGAGAAGGTCAACACAGACGATGAACGCAGAGAAGACGAACAGGACGTCGATACTCCGCCTCCAGAGCCCGCTACAGCTCTCGTTATCCCACCCACCCTTGACGACGTTCAAGACCTGGATCCCACAACAGACGACGCCACAACCTCCCCTTCTGGCCGCTCCAAGCGCCGTTCGCGTTCGCGCACTCGTTCCCGGGGCTCGAAGGATATGAAGCTGAGGAATAGAGCTGCTATTTCTCCGACAGCGAGCCCCTTAGTGCCCAGTGATTCCTCTCAGGACGAAGCCGCGTCTCCGCTCGCGTTAGCGTCCCCTATCCCCAACCTCGCGGCTTTAACGCGCGCGCGTATTCTACGCTCTCCCACTCCCAATGCACTCGAATTCTCCCCGTATTATCCTGGCACGCGCCCACCAACACCGAACTTGCCAACCCTCGAAGATTTGCAAAGAGGTCTCTTTCGCTCTAACAGTGTGGGTAGCCCCGCTGTTGCTCGCACTATGGCCATGCACAAACTTACCGGGGGCACCGAGACGTATGACCCTTCCCCGTCCCCCACACCTCCGCCACTCCCGGGCAAGTTGGGCCGCAATAATACCGTTTCTGGTGGGGAACAGCGTAAGGAAGCGCGGCAGTTGATGTTAAGTCGTCTTGGAGGCCGTATTGCGAAGGAGCCGACAGAGGCAGAAACAGGGGGCAGCGGGGGCGAGGAACGGACCGCGCCGTCACCAACGCCGAAGCGAAAACGAAGGCGGTCACGACGCGGCTCCGGAGCAGCTAATGCTAGCGCCAATACAGCAGGCGTCTCCGATTCCGAATTTATTTCGACGTCGCCTAATACACCTATCGTTCCGCAGACGCCTTTGCCCGGCAGCTTTGACGGTATTCTGGAGCCCCGCCTCCCGACACCACTCAGTCGTGCGGTCACTCCACATAGTCCGTCGGAAGAGGATCTACCTCCCCTTCCTTCGACATCCGCCAGGGCGAGTCCGGCTCCCGTACGATCTTTGCGACAGAGTCCAGTTGAGCCGGAACAACAGCAGCCACGACGACGTAGTGTTGTCGTGGAAGATGAGGATGAGGAGCAGCGTCTACCTCCACCGCTCAAGAGGCTACCCACCCCGCCACAACTCCCGCAACTCAATTATGACTATAGCAAACATTCACCGAATTTATTTAATGACCTGTTTCCGGACATTGCTCGGGCATCTTCAGTCAGGGCGTCTCCTGTGCGCGCTTCGCCGGTTCGCGTGGCATCTCCTCCCGCCTTTTCCGCGCATTCTAGTCGGCATCCCACCCCCGAGTATCCTATACGGAGCAGCCCTTTCAACGTGCCTTTGCAGGAGAAGCAGAGCCAAGACGAAGAGGAGGAGGAGGTGCTGTACCCCGGAGACTCGTATCCTTTGAGGAGTACATACGACGACGAATTTGACCGACAGATCAGTTGGATAGCGTCTCCAGGTGAGTTGGATCCAACCACACTGTCTTTTCTCGAACTCAAATGTTTTCCTCAAGTGCCTGAGATTCGTATGCCGATTGACGACGATGAGAGAGAAGAGGATGATGTGGTTGACGAGGAGGAGGAGGAGGAGGAGGATTATGAGCATAGACCATCGCCTAGGTCTTCTGCTGAGTTCTCACCTCCCGAGGCGTACGACGATACCTCCCCCCGCAATTCATACGAATCCAAAGGGATTGTGGTGGAGTCGGAAACTTCTCCAGAGATTGTACCTTCTCAGGTTCCACCATCGCCTTCTTCAGTCACTGCGCTATCCCAGTCACTGTCTCAGCCAACTTCGATGGTCCGCACAGCTAGCGACGATTCTACATCTCCTCAGCAGTACCCCACGGGACTGTCGATGACATCTCGGACACAGGATCGCTCTCCCCTAATGCCGGAGTTTGACTGGGATGATGTGAATAAACGAAATTGGGACAGTGGCTCCATCAGCACCTGGGACAAAATCAAGGGTACCTTTCGTTCGGGTTCTGCTGCGGGTCGTCGGTCGCGTACGAACAGCATCGTTACTCGAGAGAGACGAGATAACACAGACTCTAGCGTCAGCAGAGAGAGCGGCGCGAGTCTTGGAAGTGGAAAGACGGACAAGGTCGATGTGGCCACACCGTTAGTGAATCAAGCTCCGTTAGGTGTGATGCAGTCGGGGTCTGCCTCGGCCTCTGCAGCGTCTCTGTCGCAGAATGCTTCGCCTTTCCCTGCAGCATCATCCGCTGATCTGCTGAAGTACCAAAATGTCGCCAAGCTGTTCCCATTCCCAGGCATGAAAAAGCTAGAGGAACAGCGGAATCGGACCAAAGGCATGCTCACACCATCTGCTTCGACGCCGGACATTTCTACACTCTTCAATGGGTACGACACGGATGGCGGCGCTCCACAAGCCACGAGCTCGAACACCAACACGCCCATGCAGTCACCAGAGCCGCGAGATCGGAAACTATCTCACCAGGCTTCGGATACGCGCTTATTGGACAAGTACGCCCAGGCGACGTCCCCCCCAAACTCGGCGGCTGCTGACATTGGTTATTTCAACGTCCCCTCGCCCATTTCTCCTTCGACATCTACTGGTTCAAAGCTACCCATGACCCTGCCTGGTGTCAAGCAGTGGCTTAACAGTAGGAAGAAGTCTTCGGCAGCGAATACACCAACCTCTGAGTTGGGAAAGCTATCGCCAAGTGCAAGCAAGAAGCCTTCATTGTCTGATCTCATCCTTCGTAAGGAGAATGGTCTGGGGCGAGAATGGGAGGACGGCGAAATCATACCGCTCAGTGCCAGTGAAAGTATGTTTGGCAAGAGTGCGGAGTCCAGAGCAATGACCCCATCTCCCTTGCCATACGCAGTGCCCCTCACTGCTCCACCCTCCCAGAGCTCTTTCTCTCAGAACACCTTCTCTGTCTCTGACACGGAGAGGACCCCAAAGGCTAAGAGAGTCATTGCTTCTCCGCCTCCGGTCGACGTGGACGAAACTTCCTACCTCATGATGGATCCTCCTAATCCTCTTCCCTCCCCTCCTGATCCATTATCTGCGACGCCTGATCCGTCGTCTTCTCTAAGCGATTATCCTGCACCATCGACGTCGGAATCTTCTTCCACCACATCATCACATTACTCATTTGGAGCGCTGAGAGGCGACTCTGGGACTCAAGCTTCATTCGTTCTCGAACGGCTGGAGGAGAACTTATCTCGGGGTTCGCGGAGCCCCATGTGGGCTTCGGCAATCGACGATCCGCCCCGGAAACTTCTCCTCTCTTCACCCGTGCTGCAGGTGGTCAACGCAAATACCGTCAAGGACCGTTTCCTTTTCCTATTCAGCGACATCCTTGTCATCGCCAAGGCTTTGCCCGACCAGGACACTGGCTCTGACAACCGTAAAATCGCTTCGCAAGATCGCAAGTTTGTTGTGAAGAGTGTGGTGTTGCTCAGTCAATTACGGTTCAATGCTGAGCGGACTGATATTCAGCCGAAGCTGGGCAACTATTCGACCGCACCGCGCAATCCCATGATCAGGACGTTCGTATACCAGTTCAGCAAGGATATGGACCATGCTATCACATCCCTGTTGTCCAAGTCATCAACATCAGATGATGCTCTCACCCTCGGCCAGCTGTTGTTCAAAACATTGGACTTGGATCGTGCGAAACTGGGCGACTATCTGTCGCGGCGGACGTCCAAAGTGGTGCTGAAGGCGTATGTTGACAGCTTCCGGTTCGTGGGGATCAGGGTCGACAAGGCGCTCCGCACTTTCCTCCTCTCCTTGAATGTGCCGTCAAAGATGGTGTACTCCAATGCCAGTGCCCTAGACTATCTGCTGGATGCGTTTGCAGGCCGCTGGTATGAGGCAAACGCGAGGATTGTAGCCTTCGACAAAGATGTTGCAAATCGCCTTGTGAAAGCCATCGTGCAGCTGAACGAGTACCTGCACGGTGGTATTGCGCAAGAACCTGGTCCGACTGGCTTCCGCAGCATTGCCAGCCGTGAGTTTGTGGATGCCTTCCGTCGGTTAGACGCGCGGTATCTGGTCTCGGACGGCCTTCTGGAGGAAATCTTTGAATCTGTACGGAAGGAACGACTGTCTCAGGCTCGGATAACCTCGAGTGGCCCTCCTGATATCCAGATCATGATCAAGCGTCCTCTGCCCACTCGACTCACGTACAAAGTGCAGTCCGACCCCATCATTCTACGCATCCAACAGGCTGACCCTGACCTAACTATTCAACTGTTCGGTCAAGACCTCGTTTTCGACCCTCCATATCTAACCTTTGCGAGGTCATCAGAGGCGTCGTTCCGCGTCACAGGTACCTCGCTGGGCTCGAAGACCATGATTATGTGTCGGTCAGGCCCAAATGCTCTCAAATATTCGGGGCTGCCGCTAGGTCATTCCTTGGTTGTGGAGCGCTCGTTCATGAGGAACACGTTTGAGATGGCTTTCTTGAATCACTGTGGACTGAAGCGCAGGTACATGTTCAGTGTTGACGATCCCCTCATCCGTCACCAGTGGGTAGTGTCTTTGAATCGCCAAATTGACAGGGCATTGGCGACTCCCTCCAGTACACTCTCTGGAACATCTCCTGGAGCCTCGAAATTCCACCGAGCGGCGGAAACTGTGGCTTTCAGAGTTTTGCAGCAGACGTTGATAGGTTCGGACGGCCTTCCGGACCCTTCTCCTGGACCTTTCTCTTCCGCTCTTCAAGATCTCGGCTCACCCCGACTCAACGGCAACGGCAACTTCCGTTTCCCTGCCGATCGGCTTGCGATGGAGAAGGACGCTCGGATCAGTGCCCATGTTCGGTCGAAGTCGCGAAGCCAGATGTACCTTCGCGGGGCGGGTCGGAACGAGTTGGATCTGAATAATGAGGGCGAATTCCCGACAGACGACAGCTACGATCCAGACTTGTCGTTGCGGATTGACGGTCCGGTCTGGTCTGGTCGTGATATAGAGATGCAGTGCCAGCAAAACAGCTCTATACCGCTCGTGCTTGCATTCTTGCAGGTTGGCTCGCCCGACCATGGGCAGAACTGATCGTGTAGCTATCTTTGCATTGTGCGTGTTCTTTCTTTCCGTCTGTGAGGGAAGCACGTTCTCAGTGTCCGTCTCCGCAGATCTTCCGCTTTCCTTGCATTTGTAACCGTGTTATCCTGTTATCCCTCGTCCATCTGCAACGATTTTATACATGTTTAATATGTACTGCTGCATTATATGATATAGACGCCATGAAGTACTTCGAAATCCTTAATGTGATGGATGCTAAGAATAGGTTTAGTCATGTTTGCCTCGTCCTGTTCTACGGTTGCATGCTCCCCCAATAATCCCCGTTTCTTCCACGCTCTCTGCCCATGTCGCGCATTCACGCTGATGTGAATGCCCGCTTGGGCGCGTCGTGGTACGACTATGAGAACTTCCGCATAGACTGGAGTACCCCCGATCGTTACCAGATAGTGGAAAGGGTTGGCGGTGGAAAATATTCAGAGGTGTGTCTCCCAGTTGCTGCAACCCAAGGAAATCGCACCATCTCACTCCTCAGGTGTTCGAAGGAATGGACATGGCCAATAACGAGCGGTGTATACTCAAGATCCTAAAGCCAGTTGCAGCTAAAAAGGTAGTCTCGTAACAAGACTTCATTCTTCGCTGAAGATAGCGTAACTGAACCAAAAAGGTTAAACGCGAAATAAAGGTGCTACGAAACCTAACTGGTGGTCCTAACATAATTCCTCTGCTGGATGTGGTTCGGGACCGTGAGCCTTAATTCACTCTACTCAGGGAACCCCTTGACCTTCGACTAGCGTCTTGCCGTTATCATAGCCTGGTCATGGTAGTATTTTCGTTCAATTGCGGATCTGCGCAACTCTGAGCTAATGAATGATAGGAATACGTCGACAATGTAGATTGGCGACGCTTGCTCCCCATCCTCACCGAGGCCGATATCAAACACTACACCTTCCAACTTTTACTGGCCCTCTCCCATGTACACGCCAATGGAATTATGCATCGAGATGTCAAGCCAGTGCGTCAAAATACTCGCAAGGGTTCATTTCCCGCTATAAAATGTTGCAGGCGAACGTCATGATCGACTACGAGAAACGCAAGGTGAGTCCCATTGCTCTGCAAGCCTTCTTATTCTCTCGTTACTCCGTTACTCATTCCCTGCAAGCTGAAGCTGATAGATTGGGGGTTGGCTGAATTCTACCATCCCGAGACCGACTACCACATTCGAGTTGGATCCCGTTATTACAAGTCCCCCGAGTTGTTGGTTGGCTACAAACGTTATGATTATTCTTTGGATATGTGGAGCACAGGTTCGCTTGGTACCAGTCACAACTTAACTAACGCTGAACATCACCCATCTATAGGTTGCATGTTTGCGGCAATGGTGAAAATATACCATCGCTTGACGTATAGACTATAACTGATTACTTCCTGTTCCAAAGATCTTCAAAAAGGAGCATTTCTTTCGTAACGCTCCTCTTGCTTTCTGCTTCGATCTGCTTCAGAAACTTGACTATTCTAGGCGGATCTGACAATGACGACCAGCTGCTCAAAATTATGAAGACATTGGTTGTTTTCTTAATAGTACCTCGCATTCTTCTCTAACGAATAATTCAAGGGCACGGAGGACTTCGATGTATATCTCAAGAACTATAACATTCATTTCGAGACTGATGTCGACGATTTGCTTGTCGAGTGAGCACCTTGAATCTCTTTCTGTGAATCGAAATTCTAATACCTGCTCATAGCCATCCTAAACAACCATGGACACGATATTTGACTGCTGAAAACCGGCATTTAGGTTCCTCGCCAGACGCTCTTGACTTGCTCGATAAATTATTAAGATATGACCACGGGGATCGTCTTTCTGCCAAGGAAGCGCAAGCCCATCCATATTTCAGTGAGTTTCAGATCTATTTACAGGGCGAGTTCCAATGAATCAAGCTTCCGTTAGATGCGGTACGACTAGAAGTGATCTCGACTAGAGCAGAATCTGTGAGCGATTCTGGCTTCGCCTCAACATGACAAGTGTATATACCTCAACTCATCGCCGGACGGATGATATCTTTATTTTATTCGTATAACTCGATGATTTATACTGTCTTTGTATACAAGCCTACTGTAATCGCGACTGGACTTCTTGATTCATGATGGTTGGTTTTCGTGAGGTTGAACACGTTGTCGCACACCATTGTTGCACGCGAACTCCAGCCTTCCAGGGCATCACGTTGCTTCAACGCGCTGACCTGTATTTATGAGATTGGCAGACCCAAGGCCGCCATCGAACTTCACTAGAGCCCGCCGCACGCATCGAGGGATGGCGAATACTCCAGTAGCCCCTCGAAACAGAATTGGTACCCCAATCCCAAGTCGCCGACGAGCTTCAGAGACGCCGGCCCCGGAAACGGCTGAGCCCTCGAGAAAACGAAGCATCGGTCGCGGCGACCCCTGGCGGCACATGGCCGATACATATGCCTGGGTCGAGCACCATTGCTCTCCGCCGATAGTTCCAAGGGCGACCACGACAGAAGAATGGGTGCTCGAACAGCAGGTTATCTACTCTGCTTCCGCTCCTTGCGCCCCAGTGGTTCCACAATGGAATGACGGCGCGATATTCGTGTCGAGCGAAGAGCTCTATGGTCGGAGGAGGGAAGATAGAGGCAGACGAGCTGTTATGGACAGGGCGTGGCAAAAAGCGAGACTTGTTGAAGAACAGCTCAAAGAGATCGAGAACCGGATCCGTCGAAGGCGAGAACTAGAGAAGGAGAAGATAGCCGAGGAGAGGTGGCGGACGTTTGAACGACGAAGAGAGCACGAGAGGAACGAGATAGCCAAGACACAACGGAGAGTGCGGGAAGCATGGCAAAGATATGAGAAGGGCTGGGAAGACCTCGTCAAGTGCCATACAAACGATGATTGCATCTCATTTTCCACCCTTCCCTGGCCATTGGTCTCGACGCCGTCGACGGCTAGGTTGGACGAGATCACCGCCGACGACATTGGTTTCTTCCTCCTTTCACCTTTGCACTCTGAGGGACAAACGACGAAGGAGAGGTTGAAGCGAGCCAGACTCATTTGGCACCCGGACAGGTTTCGGAAGTTTCTTGCACGGGTTGTAGATACAGATAAGGCGGCCGTCGAAAAGGGTGCGGGAATCATAGCAAGAGGCTTGAACGACCTAGCGGCGCGAGAAATGGCAAAGACCCATAGTATGTAGATACAATATCTAGATCTTGTATCGTTGGAGCACTTTTGAGAAGTATCCGATAATTATGATGCATCCGAGTTGCCTTGGTCTCTTGCCAGTGTATTGGCCATGGCGTTTCCCCCAGAAGTTGAGAGAATCCTGTGAAAGAAACAAGTCGATCGCTATGATTCTGATGAAGAATCAGACCGCAACCGAGCAATGACAATGTCCCACCCATCTCACAAAAGGAGGGGTACCTGCGAAAAATTGCGACTCGAAACGCGGTTCACCAAAAACGCGAACCAAGTTTCACTTGAAATTTTTACTCGCAAAATCAGGCCTAGTAATGATTTGGTCTATTTCCTTCTGGGGAACATCAACCAACTTGCTCTCACCTATCAACACAAACGCGTCGCGTCGACGCGTGTCGCCCTCAACATAACGTCGTGGGAGGTGTGATTGGACGCGTCGAGAATTCATGGACGTCCGTGAAATCTACAGGGCTCAGTAAGTATTCCAGCGCCCTCTCTCGGCTCCTTAATCTTCTTCCAAAGGTTTAGCTGCCGTCGGACTCTGGCCGCGACGTAGATGGACCCCAACGACAACGGGCTGAAACCCGCCTCAAGGTGATGCCTAAGCTGAGGGCGCCCATCGGGCTGCACCGCCTATTCTAGCGCCTCAACCTGCGCCTTCGCTATCCCGCCAAAACCGCCTCCGACCGCACAAAGAACGCCTCGGCCAAACACGCTGCTGATGTTGACAACGAAGACACTGCAAAACAAGACGCGGATGAGGAAGGCACGGACGACATCGACGACAACGACCGTGGACGATGTATCTTCAAAGCATGCCCTTTCTTTGAGGCTCGCGTCTTATTGTCTGGGGTCCAGTGATTTCTCTGTATAAGAAGCCATTGTGTCGTGTACATGTCAATTAACATGAATTGACTGAAGCGAGGGGTCCTGTGTCTGAGCAAATAGTCAACTAAAGTAAGGGAAATGTTCTGTTAGGACGCCTTTTTCACTCGCTTGAAATTTTTACTCGCAAAAGGAGGGGTTGCAAAAATACACACCCTGGGGGGGGTTTGTGTAATTTGCGACTCAAAAGGCGCTTCACCAAAAACTCAAACGAAAATTCACCCCAGGGAGGGGTTGTGAAAAAATGTTGACCCAAAACACACCTCACTAAAAACTGGAACCAAAATTGATTTGCGACTGAAAACGCACTTGACAATACATAGACTCGAACGAAAATTGACAACCCCTTCCTTTGCAAGTTGCCCTCCTGGCTATGTATTTGTCACGCTACTCTTGTTGAAGTATGAAGCACAGGTGGTTGAAGTGAGCACAAGCCGTTGAATTTGCGTTTGTTTGCTTCTTCGTGCTTCCTTCACTCGACCAAAATGGATACAGACCGAATGGCAGTGGACTCTGAATTCCAACCTGTATACCCCCCAATACAACACCCTACTCCCCAGATCGCGTCTACGTCCACCGCTAATGCCCCTGCGTTCACTCTGCCAAAGCCTGCCTCTCCTGCCCCTCGCGCTTCTTCCGTGCCACTTCACCGCTCCGATGCTACTGTTGGTTTCGTATATGATACAAAAATGGCTTTACACTGCTCTATGTCTCCGGACGGTCATCCTGATGCACCCGAGCGCATCGTTCGAATTTGGAGCGCTCTAGTGGCAAATCATTACACTGCAAGAGCAAAGATACTTCCAACTCGGCCAGTCTACAAACAAGAAGCTCTTCTCGTCCACAGCCACGACTTGTGGGACAAAGTGGAGGCCATACAGCGTAACCTTGATCAGTACAATTCGTCGTTCAATGCTCATCCAGATGGTCAGACATGAGCAAGCAGGAATTTGTTGATTCTGAGCGATATTATGAGCAGCTCTCCCTGTACATCTGCGAGGCTACAACTCTTTCTGCGCGTCTTAGTTGTGGAGGCGTCATTGAAGCTTGCCTGGCTGTTGCAAGAGGAGATCTGAAAAAGACCTTTGCCGTCGTTCGCCCTCCCGGACATCATGCTGAGCCCGAGGAGCACATGGGATTTTGCTTTTTCAACAATGTGGCGGTCGCGGCAAGAGTTGTACAACAACTGACATCGATTAAGAAAATTTTGATTCTCGACTGGTATGTGCTCATGATCCAGACTGTTGGTTTATCACCATATCCTTTTCAACCCAGGGATGTCCATCATGGTGCATATTCATTCAACATCTTTTAACTGGCTGTTGAAACCTGGTCTAAAAGGGAATGGCACACAACGAGCCTTCAACGATGATCCCTCCGTTCTCTACATTTCTCTTCATCGGTACGAGCGAGGCGAATTTTATCCTTGTGGTCCCTTCGGAGGCTTGCAATCCTGCGGGGAGGGGGCTGGACTAGGATAGTGAGCTAAAACGAAACAATGCACTTATCCTCAACCTCATTCACATACTCTTAGCTCGGTTAATATCCCCTGGCCTGAAAAAGGGATGGGTGATGCAGACTATATCCACGCGTTCCAGAAAATTGTAATGCCAATCGCGATGGAATTCGGGCCAGAATTGGTTATCAGTCCGTCGAGCAATTTTGATCAAAAGTCACAAACTGAGTGCTTGGGTAGTCTCCGCTGGTTTTGATGCCGCCGAAGGCGACGACCTGGGAGAATGTCTCGTATCACCAGCTGGATACGCTCACATGACATACATGCTGGCCGGTTTGGCCAGTGGTCGCCTAGTCGTTGCGTTAGAAGTGAGTAAGAATTGAATGCCATGGCCAGCTACTCATCTATCAACAGGGAGGCTACAATCTCGATTCGATAACAAAGTCGGCACTAGCTGTTACCGAGGTCATTATGGGCGGGTCTCCCCCCGAAATGAAACCACTGATCGCGAGCGAGGCCGGGGCTGAAACAGTCTGGCTGGTTGCGAGAGAGCAAAGTAAATACTGGAAATGTGTTAGTCCAAAGGCTTGTGAGCCACAAGACGGTTTGTTCCTTCCGTTCGGATGAGCACTACGGCTTGCTTATTTCAAACACAGAAACAAACTCGCTCGCCTTTTCGGTGCCAGGTAACAAAGTCTCCGGTAGTCTCATCTTTGCTCGTCTCATGATTGTCGCAGAAATATTAAAACTGCACCGGCAATATTACCTCTATAGCAAACACGACATGATGCAAGTTCCATTAGTCGGCGCCGATTTGGAGAACCGTTTTTCTGCTCAGGTCATGTGCACGTAGGTCCCGTCTCAGCTGAATGCGACGTCTAGGAAGCTTACTGTCGAAAGTCCGGACATTTTCCAACAGGAAACGTTGGTTCTTCTAGTCCACGAATTGTATGATTCCATTCACAGTCATCATCTTATCCTCATGTGGCATTTCCAGCGGGAACCTTCGTGTAGAATTAACCTCCTCCGTCAACTGCGATGTGCAGGCAGAACGCTCGTACCTGGTACGTGCTCTGCTCGCCTTATAATCCGCCGATGCAACCACTGACTATCAGCTAGATTGACTTCTCCAAAGAATTAGTCAACTGGGTGAAGGGGGAGAAGTATTCACTCCTCGATGTCAATTTATTTCCCAAACCAGCGGATCAGTCATTCCCGGTATGCTTTCATCTATGCCTCGGATTCTAATATATAACTGTTAGAAGCGAGTGAAAATAAGCCAACTGCGCAAGGATTTGCTCACTTATTTGTGGGATAATTATGTGCAGTGAGTCTTACTTTCTACCTGCAAATATAACAAGGCCAATCAACATGTTCAGGCTTTGCAGTGCAACAAATATCGTCCTTGTTGGGCATGGCCCTGGCTGTGAATATTTGATGGATCTCATCGATGCGCGAGGTAAACTCTATCGTATCTCACCATGTGTTGCTCGTTGAGTTGCTTGTGTAGCGACTACGATCTCCAAAACCGTAAGAGCCGTTGTTCAGGTGGTTGGACACTGGCCAGTACGCCCTCCCAAGAACGCGAATGATCTACGTGAATGGTATAGAAGCGTAAGTAACACGTTACAACTTGTCTGCTTTTTCTCGCTCAAAACGCATTCAGCACTCGTTCGTTGCACTGCCGTCGAATCACCCATTATGGAGCCCAGACACAAGAGCCAAGGAGATCAAGAGACATGGGAGTCTTCAGAGGATCGATGAAGAACAGTCCGTGAAGCTCATGCTGAAGGCTTTCCCAGCCATTAAGACATTCATCAAGTCCCAACTATCAGCCGGCGCTGCAGGCAACAGCGCACCATCTCAAATGCAATATTGATTCACTAGATTGCATTGTAAATTATTGTTCTAGAGTCGTCTTGCTTTGTATCTGCTGTCGCTTTACACACACTACTTGTACTTGTATTTCTCTGGTCAATGGGGAAGGGATTGCTTAGAGCTCAATGCAAGCTCAATGTCTCATTTGCGGTGCGTTTTGTCTCGGGCTTGGCGGAGAACTTTGACAGACAGCGGACTTCGGAGCGGGATTGTCCTGTCAAAAATTCAGTCCCGATCAGTTGGCGGTCAAAGATGACACCGGACAACAACACGGCCTTGACGCACTTTCATTGTTCTAACGACCTCGACGACTCGACACGACACAACTCACTTGAAGAATGGTTTAACTATGCGTACTGTCTCTCATTCCTATAGCTCAGTCTCTTCTAGGCATTTAGCTATCGGGAACTCTTTTTCGGCGGGACGACGTTTTGTTGTTGTATGAAAGTTCGCGTCGGCGTAATTATCATGTCTGCGCTTGGTATGCTGCTGTCTGGGCTTCTTGCGGTACTACTCTGGTTTGAAGTCTCATGTGGGTCGCGTTGGGCTTGCTATTTTGTTAGCACTGACAGAATCGACTTGAAGCTACACCTGATCTTGAGCGCGGGGAGCGCTCAGCATTCATCGTTGCGGGTTTGGTGGAGAGCCTGCTATTTGTTGTCTCTATTCTTGGGTATATAACTCTCCCTCTTTTTTTCTTCGCGTCGTCCTCAACTCGTTCGGCAGGTTTGTCGGTGCTATTGTTCGAAAACAGTTATTCGTGCAGATCTACGCATATTTCATCTACTTCCACTTCGTGCTCAATTTGGGGGTGGCCGCGTACTTGCTATACTCGCTCGTCCACGTCTCGACGACCGATCAGGTCAAGGCATGCCAGCTTGCCATACACGATCCGTCAGCACAGGATCAATGCACTGGACTGCTCAAGGTAGGCGCCGCCTAGTTGATTATTGAAAGAAAAAAAACTGATTTTCTGGAAGTTCGGCATCAAAGTATACGCTGCTATCGCTGGGGTCGTTCTGCTAACCGAGATGTGTGCGTGTAAATGTGCATTTGGACTGAGCAAAGTACTAAATTCACTTAAGATGGCGCAATCATTGTTGCGCGCTATGTTAATCAAATCCAGCGCGAAAAACGCAATGTCCGAGCATCCCGGATGAGTCAAGGTGCATTCAAGATGGCTCCCTCGAAAGGACGTTATTCCACCATCAAAGGCGATGAACCTGACAGCATTCCGCTGCGAGCTGCGAGCTTTGCTGAGCCCCCCTCGTCGCATAAGGTAGACGAGTTCGATCCCTACGAGGAGGTTACTGGTCCAGACTATCGAGGCTCGTCGTATAATGCGTACGACGGTATGCCGCCGTCTGCGGACGTAGAACACGGCGTGCACAATGATGTGAACCATCCTTCCGCTCATACAAATAAAGCAAGCAGTGGATAGCATGGAGCCATGCCTGCGGACCCTGATAGATATTTCTGTATTTTAGTCCTGCTGTATATCCTACCTGGTACTTGCGAGTCTGAAGAAACTCAAAATTTCCGCCTTTCAAGCAAGTGACCGAATGAGCGTCGCCGATTCAACGGCAACTCACTCTTCGAGGGTCCCCTCATGAGCAATCATATTTTATGAGGAAGCGTAGCAAGGGAGTGCATCTACCTTGCCTTGAATCTCATGCATAAACGGCTTCATGCACAACGAACACATATCATCCAGTCGGCAAGTAACTTGTTCCACCTCAGGCTTTTTGGTCGTCTGATCCACCAACTCAGCTGGATACTCTGCTGTACCAATTGCATGTCTTGGCTTTCTTCATTTCGCCCTCTATCTGGACACTCGTGGCCCGCCTTTTGTCGCAATCTCAGTGTTCCAAACCACGCGGCCCCGAATCTCCCTGGTCACTTCGTGCTGTTTTTGCGCTCGTTGTTTTGGTCAATATTCTCACTGTATGGAGCCATGCTACCTCGGGCGCGATGGATGGGAAATCAGTCATCCTCGATTTCATTGGAATGGGTGTGTTTACTCGACGACTGTAATCCCAACTCTCTGACCATCCAGCAGCGGTCCCTCCTTCGAAGTTTCGACTTTTATGTTTGGACCTCTCCATTGTCTTCCTACAAATGCTCCTTGCAGCCTTGTCGCTTGAAACATCGTTGAGAAAAGACAGCGATAATGCCGGCGGCGTGCTGGCATCCGCGACGATTCCATCCTCGACGAGTACTGTCATGGACCATTCCAAGCCATACCCACCAATATCTACTCCCGCGTACATCCTTGACCTCCGGTTCCAAGTTCTCATAGCGCGTCTACGGAACCCGCCGCCGGCAGCACCTCCCGCAGCTGCTGTGGGTAACCGCAGTTTAGACGGGCTGCCGTTGCCCAATACCACTCCGTGGCCGCTGCCCTCTGCTGGGTTGCGTATGATGCTTGGGATTCCGTCGAGGAGAGCGGGAACGGAGGGGAATGGTAATAATGAACCTAATCCGAGGAGGATACCGGGGGCTTTGGAAGGATAATTTAGCATTGAATTGTAACACTAGATAATGTCACCACTATAACACAGCGCTTTAGAGTATTTACCTAGGTCGTTGAGGCTGCTTCGTGAATTCCAGTGAAATATCGGAAAGTTGTGTTTGGTTCAAGTTTGGTTCCGCTGTTAATCAATACCAAACTTTCGATGCGCCCATGTCCTCTCCCTTCGCGCAGGACCTGGACGAGGTAGGCGACGAAGATGCAACCACTCTCCATGCGAATGGTGTCGATGAGGACGACGAACAAGAGCTCGACTACTCATCGCGCATGGAAGAACTTTTGGGCGAGGATGACGTGAATTCGGAAGCAAACGAAGAAGACGCCGACGAGGACGAGGATGAAGACGAAGGTTTCGTGTACGCCGGGGCGGACGCGGTGGAAACGAACGGTGGCGATGGCTATGGGGACCGACTTAGAGACGTGCTGGGGTCTGACCACGAGCAAGACTCTGTACACGAAGTTGAGCGTTCATTGATTCTTGCAGACGACGTCGACTCCGACGACGAGCCTCTCGAACAAGACGGGGAAGAACATCACTCTAACCTGGGCTCTGTCTCTTCTGCGGGTATTCTTACCCCGCCTCGCATCCACTCCCCCACTCTCAGCGCTCCTGGTACTCCCTCCAAGCTACTTGCCCGCCCTTTCCTCCATCCTCATGTCTCGCGTCTACGTTCCTTCACTCCTGGATCCCATCCCCCACTCTCCCGTCCGCTCTCATCCGCAAGCTTTGGCTCAGCCGGAACTGCCCATTTCGCGTCCGCGTCGCCTGCACCCTCCCATTTCTCTTCGATGTCACGCATGTCGTCTGCGGCTTCCAACCCGGGGCACCACACACCCACGTCGAGTTTGCCCGATGATCTGCAACGTCATGCACACCCACAGCGCGAGGTGTTTAGGTGGACGCAGCTGCGAAATATCACGCATCATATGTATGCCCCCAAAGCTAGCGGCAAGGCTTCATCTCTCCTTGGTGCTTCACTCGGAATCCCGACAGTTCTCGCGGCTAACGGCCTTATTTGCATTGGCACCGATACCGGGACAATATGTGTCTATGACTTCAAACAAACGCTCAAATGTGTTTGCGGCAACGAAGCTGCGGGTAGATAACTCATTTGCTTGCTCAAAGAAGCGTGGCTCAAAAGCTCTTTTGCCAACAGGGAAATCCGTCGGCGCAGTGACCGCGCTTGCTCTTTCGCACGATCATACGTTTGTTGCCGCTGGCCACGCTTCGGGCCACATCCAGCTCTTTGACCTCAAGACGCCTCACACCCCCGCGCGCAGCGTCCCTCCTACGACTCTCGCAGCAGTGGCTTCTGGTCGTCAGGAGGGCCATCTTCGTGGGTCCCGAATAGTCAACATCGGATTTGTTGCTGGTAGACACACAGCCCTCGTCACGGCCGATGAGCATGGTCTTGCATTCTATCATAGTCTCGGGAAGGTGCTCTTTGTCGAGGCCTCCGACATCCTCCGTATTTTGGGCAAGTACCCCGAGGAGGAGGGTGTGCCGATAGCACCGACGCCTACTTCGCTGCCATCTCCCGACGACGAAGGGCTACCGACACCTACCGCTTCGCGAAAACGGCGTAAAAACCGCTATAGTATCCTGGCTATGATGCCACTGCCACTCGGCGTCGCCCCACATCCTACCGATACGTATAACGTTATCGCCATGCTTACCCCCACCAAGCTAGTCGTCGTAGGGCTGAAACCGACTCCGAAAACGTGGTTCAAATGTGCGCGTGCCGTCGACGGCGTGGATGATCCCAAAACGCGGTCAAGGGGGGCGATGGCGTGGTTCCCGAGTGCACCCATTTCTGGAGCTCCGGCTGCCACCAACGGCACAACCGCCAAATCCACTACACAACCACAAGTCGAATCAAGCGCCCCGATACTCGCGTATTCTTGGGGGAACACGCTCCATCTACTGCATTTGTCCGAGTCGCGAGCAAAGCATATGGTGCGGAATTCTCGGACGGGGAAGACGGGTGAGGTGGAGGTGGGCAGGATTGTGTACGCAGATGCTGGGAAATGGGTTGCGCAGGACCATATTCTTGCGGTACAGTGGTTGAATGCCAATGTGGGTTCGTTTACTCCTGCTTTAGTGGGCACCTTACAGTAACTTACAACTCACACAGCAACTTGTGATATTAACCGCGACAACCCTCAACGTATACGATTCACGGGTGTCTAAACTCATTGAACACATTCAGTTTGATGGGCTTGGGCTCATTTCGCCGACGCTTGGTGGCACCGTGAATGGCGCAGTAGCATACGCACACTCTGTTGGAGACGTTGCCCATAGTGTCCGCGTGTACAAAGGCAAGATCTTTTTGCTGGTGCGTTTCGACTTCGAAAGCGGCAAACCTCTGGCTCATTCAGTAGAATAGGGTCGAGAACAAGTTCAAGCTGGAACCTTGTTGACGTGGGCAGACAGGATTCTCACCTTTGTCCAGGACGGAGACTTCCTTAGCGCCATCGATCTTGCGCGCTCTTACTATGTCGGTGATGCTCCCGGAAACTCGAATGGACTTCCAGACGATCTCCCGTCCCGGAAGGAGGTTGTTGGGCAGAAAATGCGAGAGCTCATGTTAGCGTCCACTCGTTATGCTTTCTCGGAAGACCGCATGACCGACGAGACACATGCAAGTCTCGACGGCAGGGGTGTAGATCGCACTTCGTTGTTCGAGAATCTCGTTGTGTCCTGTGCTCGAGCATGTATCGCCCTGGACTATTTCGAATTCCTGTTCGAGGATTTGTTCCAGCAGTACGAGGATGCGGGCATTGCACGGATATTCCTTCTGCAGCTTGAGCGATTCGTTTTATCAAGCGACATCCGACATGTCCCCCCACGCGTAACTCAGCGATTGGTTGCCTTGCATGATGAGGACGGACATCCCGACCTCGTAGAGCGCGTCATCTGGCACATAGATCCCACATGTCTGGACATCAACCAAGCCATTCATTTATGCGAGACGCACAATCTGTACGACGCTCTGATATATGTCTACACGCGTGCCCTGCGGGACTATGTCGCGCCTGTTGTCGCCCTTTTAGGACTTATCCGACGGATCCAGCGCCATCGTCGAACTGCAGCAGAGCCAGTGCCGGAGGGTCACAACCTGGAGTCGGTGATCTTGGACGCATATAAAATCTACCCTTATCTCGCCAACTGTCTCTCTGGCCTCTCTTATCCCAGTGAAGAACCCTTATCCGAGGAAGAAGCTATGCAAGCCAAAAAGGACGTCTACACCTTTTTGTTCTTTGGCCGGTCAAGCATGTGGCCGCCAGGCGATGGGGGCCAGCTCGTCCTCACTTCTGACGAGGAGGGCGCCGTCGAGCCGACCTACCCATATGCACGGCTCCTGCTGCATTTCGATTCGGAATCTTTCTTACACTCCCTCGACATCGCATTTGAGGACACCTATTTGAATGACGAAACCCAGGGCATTAGCCGCCTCGTGATCATTCGAATATTGCTCGAGATCATGCAGTCTGGAAACCTCCCGTCGTCGGACGTCACGTTTACCAACATTTTCATTGCTCGCAACGTTCCCAAATACCCTCAGTTTTTGCAGACTTTGCAGCCGAGTGTGTTGCACGGAATTTTGGTGCGGCTAGCGGAGGATCCGGATCCGGAGACACGAGAGGACAGGCAGCTTGCGGCTGAGTATCTCTTGTCGGTTTACAACCCGCATGAGAGCGATCGCATCGTGCATCTGTTCGAATCTGCAGGTTTCTATCGCATTCTTCGGTCATGGTACAGACAGGACCAGAAATGGGTTCCCCTCCTTTCGACTTACCTGGACGATACAGACCTCCGACCTTCCGAACTCTTCACCAACGTTGATGAGATCTTGGAAAATTCGGCGAAGATCAACAAAGGGGTTATACCCTCCAACATCCTGTCTACTCTGGCTTCTGCGCTTCCTCAGCTATTAGATGCCAGCATAGAAAGCACCGCTGCCTTGGTTGACAAACACGCAGCAGACCTTCATCAAGCGGCGTTGGACGCTCTAAGAGAGGCTGGCGACCAGGTGCAATATGTCTATCTCCGGCATCTTTTGGGACCTCCTCCTCCAGATGAAGAAACCGCTGGTCCGACGCGAAGTTCTGGTCCTTCACTGAAACCAAACTCCCAACTGCGTCAACTCTTCGTCTCTTTGCAGTGCCGCTATCACCCAGAAGACGTCGTCAAAGTCTTGAGATACATTCCACCTGATCTCCTGGACTGGTCAGACGTAATTCAGGTTTGCGAGGCGAAGGAGGTTTATGATGCCGTTGTTTGGGTGTTGGACTATCGCGGGGACCCTCGAGATGCTCTGGTCAAGGCAGAGAGTTTCGAAAAGCGCTTGACTCTTCGTGTCGTCGAGGCTTTTTCCGGGACCGAGAATGATGCCACTCTGGAGAAAGATGTCGCTGCTCTGGAAGCGATGGGGAGGACTGGGATCGAAATTTGCCTGGGGCGTTCACAGGGCGCTTCTGCGACCGAAGTCCCGTTGGAAGACATCTGGTTCCAACTTCTGAGCAGCCAGATCAACTGCGTCCAGAGCGTGTCTGCCTGTGCGGCGGATCCCACAGATCTCGCACCGGGCCAGGACAGAATCTTGAACAAGACTTTGTCCACTCTGCGTTCCTTGGTGCAAGACACTTTCGGGGCCTTGGTGTCCATCAGTTCTACCCGCGCCGTCTCTTTCCCCCGACTGTTCAAGAGGCTCGTCACTTCAGCGACTGATTCCTCTACGGGGACGCAGTATACGGAATTCCGGACCATCCTGACCGGCATGCTGGAGTCTTATCGTTCCGACGGTGATATGTTGATGATCTCCAAAAAGCTCGTAGACCGCGACTTGTTTGAAACGATTGCCCAGGCGAGTCGAGAGCGCGAACGTGGCTGGGCACCTCGCACTCGGGCGTGTACGTTCTGTCGAAAGGCGTTGTATCAAGGGTCGGGTTCAACGAAGTCGGGAGGCGCAGCAGTTGGTATTGTTGTTTCGCGGACAGGGAAGATATACCATAGTTCATGTTTACCTGCGGAGTAGTATGGTAGCCTATATCCTAATTCCCCGGACTGTTCTGGAATAATATGCTTGAGAATTCTAAAAGCAATCTGCAGTCGTGGGAATCTGGTGTGACGCGCTTCTCTCCAAATCAGCTCTTGGCTCTCGACCTACCGAGTGTGGAGGACGCCGCTGTCGGTGTTCAGGGACGTGACTATGTCATCGTCACCCACCCCGACCGACACGTCGCCAGCTAGCGGCGCCACAACGTCGGTGGCCACGAACAATAATCAGCTGGCTTCGGGAACGAACTACTTCTTCGGATTCCTGGGTATGTCGAAAAGAAGCAAGTTAGAAATTTAGCGCTGAGGGACATTCAATTTCAAGTCGCTTTCATTGCTTTCCTCTTCGTTTTCCTCTCTCTCGGTGTACTCGCCCGACGCCGTCGGCTCCGTCTTATGCGAGACTTTCTGCTCTACGCCGACGACGATTCCCCAGTCATAACGCAAACCGAGCCTTTGATGTGGCAACCCTCATACAGTCCACCGAAGGGCACGCGGTGGAATGAGATCATGGTACGTCCGCAATCTTTCGTCGCTTGATTTCATACTAACTGTGGTGGTCCAGCCACTTTCCTCGCACCTTGTCCAGCACGAGATGGTCGACAAAACCGAGACTCAGATACCCACATCCCGCCGGAACCCTCTCGCCGCGTTTCTTGGACTCCCGCCCTTGAGAACCCGGCCGAGACCTCCAGATACTATTCAAGTCACAGATGGGATGCGTATTGCAGTCATGGTTCAAATGCCCCAGCCGCCCGCGGCTCTCGATGATCCAGATAACATCCATGAATATCAAATTGGTACGGTGCAGGTTCCTTGGACAGATAATATGGTGCTCGACCCACCCGAAACATAGCGAAACGGTTAAGTAACGACTTGTATTCCCAGCAGTGTATCATTATTATAACATCGACGCGTTTACGCCAGCCAACCCGCCAGGTTATCGTTGATACCTCGACCGCGAGCTGGCATAAGAGCCCTGTACTCCCCACCGTAGGGCGATGCGGGTGGGCTGTTATGGTGTTTTCAATTTCCCTGCCAGGTTCAATGAAACGATGCATGCTTACCCTACATACTCACCGCTCCCGAATCGCGTCTTGCCCCCATCCTTTTCAAGTTCTGAGATGACCTGCTCCCTTCGTTTGGCATACCGCGCGAGGAGTTCTCGTTCTTTCGCCTCTTTCTGCTGCCGCTCCGCTTCAAGATCGGCTTTGCTGACTATCATTTTCCCCTTGAGCTTTCCCAAGAATGATGTGCGCTTGGATGACATGATTGAAGCACGGTCAATTGGCGGCGGAGGCACCTCGTGTCGTGGGTGGTACCATACTGAGCGCGGGGGTGCGCTGTTCATGTCGACCTGTCGTTCCAGGTCAGATTTATCTCGACCTATACCAATCTCACGAGTCGCACATAATAGTGGTGGTTGGAGCTACTATATTCAACTAACTGAGAAACGATACCTGTGGGACGACGTACTGAGCATCCAAATGGCACAACCAACCCGGAGGCAGGGGCATAGACGCATCCTCAAGAGAACGTCGATGGTCATCCTCTGCAGAGACATATTGTGGTAAGGTTTCAATTGATCCTGTTCTGCGCACAGATGGGCCTGGTGTTGTGCTTGGTTCTTGCGATACCTTTGAGTCAGACATGGGCTATAGACAATATTCAAGGCTCCAACCAGAACTCGAGCAGTTGTGGGACAGAAGTGAAGAGCAGGAAGCTGTCGAATGATGACAGTTTCGGACCGGAGATCCGCAGATGCTCAAGAATCTCGAATTGTATCTACTGCAAGTACGCGTTGCAACGTAGTCTACGTATGGTCTGGCGCTATATGAGGCAGCGTCAGAATCTGTACGGATAAGAATTCAATGACTTACGATCAACGGCATGCACCATCTCTGTTAACGATTTGAATGACTCGCTCTTGTTTATTGGAACACCCAACAACTGTCCGTCTTTGGCAAACGCTTCAACATCCAGTATCATCTGTGTCCTTATGCGCTCTTCGTCCTTTCCATCGTCCTCCTTGGCTTGGCCGCCGCCGCCGAAAAGCGAAAAGGTAGGTTTCTTCATGTTGCCCCTCTTCAACTTTCTAAGCGAATCTTCTGTCTTCTTCATTCCCGTCAAAAGATACACGTATCTGCAATATAAGAGATAAGATAGTTGCTGAAGCACGCGATCAAGGCAGACGAACCTTTGAGCAACTGCTTCAAATATGTCAGTCGCATAGGGTTCGAGGAAATGCTCTTTCAAAGAAGAACCAGGACCATGGCCAACACCAATGCCGAAGAAAACCTTGATAGGACGTAAGATCGACGATACGAAATAACTGGGTTCTTTGGGCATCTGCTTGTTCGACATCGCTCTGAACTGCGATGATATGGACCGCACAGGATTAAGAGCATCGCAGCATCTCTTTGTGAGTATTGCGACAATATGGCTCGACATAGGAAGTGTTGTTGCCGTTAACGAAGTCAGGGACTGCCGAAGCGTTTCTGACATAATGATATTGAGCACTTGAGCAATCCTGGAGAAGGGTTTAAATACCTTCTGTATTAGCGCGCTCTTCTGCTGCAGCTTCAGGAAGCATCATACTAATCTCCTCTTGCCAGAGGGTCAGTACGTTCATATTCATGGAGCGTACATCCAGAATGATGGTCGCGTATTGGTTTAAAATAGAGTCATCTGCAGCGGCATTCTCGGAAGACTGACCATCCACGGGTGTCGCTGACCTGATGATTGGGGCGACGGCAGCCTGAACGGTGTTAGAAACATGGAAGGGGAAAGGAGGGGCCCAACCTTTTCGGCTGTGGTGGTTTTTTCATCCGGTATCAGACTGTTGTTGAGCCAGGTGTTATACCGACTGAGAAGCTTTCGACCATTTAACAATCAGGACACCAAAAATAGGCAGCGACTGACCTGCAGAGTGAGCCGCCAGAACCGATGGCTGAGTTCAGAAATGAATATCTCTGCGCTCCAACAAGCCGTTATCGCGACCCAGACCGCAGCAGCTTGGTTTGAGGCAAAAGAATGCTTATCTAGTGAGAGGTGAGCTCAGTACTGGGGCGTGCTTCTCGACGCATACGCACCTGCACTGGAAGCCATTTCGACTCGTGCGATGGATAGTGCCTCTTCCAACTTGCTCACTATTTCCTTCCACCTCATTTGAAAATATACAGGGAGTTGCCACCGTCGTTCGAAGGCGGTATAAAGTTGATGCTCCCGCATTGCTTCCACGGAATGGGCGGATGGTGCCAAGAATTCGAGGGATCTTATGAATGCTTGAGTTATTTCGTAATGCTTGATGATATAAGCAGACAGTATGTATAAAAATGCTATGGAAGCCTCACCTTCCTGAACTCGTTTGGACGGCCGGCAGCGAAAACAACATGCCCTAGTTCGTCCATGACTGCCCGGCCAAATTCCTCCCAGACGACATTTGCCAAGATCTGGAATCCATCCCCACCAGTCTCTCCGTGAGCCTTTTCTACTGGCAGTGGTACAGCGGACGTAACCAGAAGTTTATCTTTCCTGCTAGCAGACACCGATTTGAGGGCTACATTCTCTGCAATCCCCATGATTCTGCTCATGTCTCGTTCGACGAAGCGAAGGATTTGAGTATACAATCTTGCCAGTGGATCTTCTGGATCATCCAGGAGATGTGCATAAGGCGAAGTGGCCGACGCATTACTGGGGCCGTAGTTTGACCGAAAAGGTGTTTTCACGGCAAATGATGTGAAGGGAGTATAGGGTGTGCGAGGAGGGAGAGGAGAGGAAGAGTTTACGAAGGCCGGGGTGGTCGAAGAGCGAAAGGGAGTGTGGGGAACAAGAGGGGAGGCAGGTGCGGCGAGGGCGCCGGGGAATATCGACTAGAATTCGTATTCTTAGAATGGGTCGTAAACGACTGGATAAAGGTACCTTTTTTACAAACCGCCGAACGACGTCCCGCCGCAGTACGTCCTCTGCATCTCTCCACAAGCCCATAGCATCGTATGTCCGTAAACACTCTGTCAGGTCGGCAATGGACTTCGCTTTCTCCACTTCAGATACTTTTCCGTCCACTTTGCCGTCCGTCAGAGCGAGTAAGGTCGTCGAAAACAAGTGGTCAAGGTCGGATGACAGTGTTGACCGAATACGGTCAATTCGCTACACGTCGATTAATGGGCAGGTTACACACAGAATAGGGAGACCAACCCATTGAATCTCGTCTACAAACACGCAGTTGTCCTGGCGGGCCTTGCTAGCATGATAGAGAAGCTGAGTGTATTCCGTCGCGACACGACCCAAATGTTTTGCTCGGTTTCCGCGCGTCCTGCACAAGACCAATTAGTGGAACCAGTGAGGCCGAGGTCGCGGTTGAATCAAACCTATCGTCAACGGTGTCCTCGGCAGGATTGAGATTCGCAGTACGCGAACCATCTATTGGGGACTGTTGCATGTCGTCGTTCTCGGGCGACGCGATAAGCAGAAGGGACTCTAAACGCGTAACGGATTCGGAGATTTTGAGAAGCAAGTGCAACAACGCCTGCGCACAGTTAAAATGTGGACACGAAAGGCATCAAGCGAAAACCACCTTCTCTTCCCTCAAGACCGCCCTGCTTGCCAACTTTTCTTGAATAGCATCTTGAATAACATGTAGCTCGCGTTTAGATTCCTGCTCGTTATCAGACATAGCCCCTGGCGTAGAACAACGTGCACACCAGAATCTGAGTCTTCAAGTCGACGAGGGGAACCTTGAGTGTGTTCAGTCGCGCGCCTTCGCCCCTCAAATCCGTGCTCAGACTAATGAACGCCTCGTAATCGTCGTTAATGAGTTTGACGAGCTCTTCCTTCAGTGTCGACAAGTAGTCGCGCAGTTCTGAACGTAGATCCGGGAGAGACGTGTAAGATCTGGAGAGCAAGAAAGCCTCCACGTCGAACACCTCTGACTTCAAGTATGAATTGTCATGCGAGAGAGGGACATAGATGGGAAGGTCGTGGCCATTCGTGTCGTGCTCGTCGTCTAGAGGATTCGCAGATTCTCGGCCAGCTAGTTCTTCAGCGAGACGATCAAGCTCGAATGGGTCCCTCGAAGAACTTGCAAGCCTCATTTTCGGCTATTTCCTTACGTTTATTTGGTTTCGTAAACACAAGTCACAGAAAATTTGCAGGAAATTCCAGTGTCCACACGTATAGATGTAAGTAAAATATTACAGATTATTGTGAGTATGGTTGTAGGTCAATTGTACTTCCATTCGTCCCAGTCCTTCTTGGTTTCCTTAGTTTGTTTCCCGTGTGCCCCTCAATACCGAATGCCTCCCCGAAATCGACCCTGCGATTGTCCACCTTGGCAGCAGAGGATGCGGACATGAAGAACCGTAGCGATCCAAATATTTCCACCGCGAAGTCGGCTGTTTTCAGAGATTCGTCATCACCGTGTTCAAGTAGAAGGAGAAGATCAGGAACTCACAATAATTTATGCTAAGGGTACGACCAGTGTAAGATCCCGAGATACTCTGAGTGTGTAAAACCACGAACCTATCCCACAGAGGGCGCCATATCGAGGTAGCTGGCGTCCCTGCTTTGCGTTTATACTCATTGGAGGTAAATGCCCACATCATGAAAGCCGAAAAGAAAATCATCTGGCAAGTGTTAAGAAGAGGGCCAGAGAGCAGAACGATGACTGACTTCGATACATATGGCCAGCGCATTCAGACCATCAGCGATGTTAGTCGTGGTCTAATTCGGTTCAATAACTAGATTCGAGCGAGAGCGTTGATGACTTTACCCAATAGTCAGTGGCTAAGAGTATGCACATGAGCTTTCAACGCTCGTCAACGAAGATGCAAGCTCACCTTTGAGCACCCTGTCACTGAGCGCACTGAACTGCGAAATTGTTTGTGCTTGAATACGGAGATCGAAACACACTAGCGCACCACAAACGACTGGTAGAATGTGAACATGACGATGAGCTTGATCGAAAGAAATTTGGCGAGGGGTCGGCGCCCAACAAGCTCATCTTTCGTCAAACTGTAGAAGAGTAGGAGGCCGTAGAGCGCGATACTGTTGAGCAAGACAATCATCAGTTTTGCGACGAAACTCAACATTTTCATTACCTGATGCTGACAAAGTCTATAGCCTCCAGATATACGTTGGCGTAGTGGACGTTGAAACCTTCCGATTCACAAAGCACGTTGAGAGCCTGAGTCACGATGCCGGCTATTGAAACCGCAGGGCGAATGACAACATATTGCAAAACAGACCACTAGATCTGCTCAATATGAGAAGAAAGTGCTGAGACAAAGATGCTTGCCTTGACGCTATACATGAAGTAGGCCTAGGATAAAAAGATACAGATCGGATGTTTGCAATAATCAACAGAAAGAATACCTTGGTCGGACGATACCTAAAGCAACAAAAAGGCATCAAGAGAGGTCTCTTGTCCTTGCGTGCGATGGCATTCTCGGCCTTATGACCGGTGGCAGAATCTGCAACGTACTCAATGAGGAGCAACAGAAATGCGCTCATCGTGATAGCCTGTGAAAACTGTGAGTACGAACGAGCAAGTTCTACGCATTTCAAGCACCTCGTACACTAAACAAAGATGAGAATGTGGTCAATTCAAGAACGAGAAACAGGCGCACCGACTTCGACGAGGGAGTAGTATGTGTAGTCCCGGAAAAATCGATAGGAAAGGAATGATATTACAGCATATACTGGAGGCATGTACAAAATGCGGATACTGTGCAATTTAGAACAACCGCAAGACAACCGGAAAACAACTCACATCTGGCGCTGCTGATCTCTGTTTGTATAGTTTCTGAACTGGATCTGAGCCAAGGTGTGTGGCGAATGAGGACGAGACGGACCGGCAATGACCCAAGACAGAGAAGATAGATATTATAACAGTCTAGCATGTAATATTCAGGGGATGTCGAAATTCAAACAAGATTCGGCGCACGAGAGCAGAAGTTCCACCGGCGATGGCCCAACCTGCGGCAAAGGAGAGAGTTGAGGACGAGTGGGGTCAAGTTTTGAGATCCAAGTAACCTATCCTATGTTTATCCCAATGTAGATTTCCCGAGTCCCAGAAGGAGGACTGGTCGATTGCAGCAGCATTATCAGAAGGACAGGACATGCAGGTGGTCAGTATAGCTGGCCAGGGGAGGCCGTGTGCGAGAATTTAAGGAAAGCAGGACGAGGCAGAGCAAGAGGCGGGAAAACAAACGGAGATCAACTTGCTGTCAGACGCATTTGACAGACACGGTATTTTTAGCATCTCGCCATCACATCTTCTACCTGAACCACTTCCTCCAGCTTCCTCCTCAACAATGATTCAGCTTACATCGCGCTTGCCATTTTCACTTTCTCTCTCGCATCTGCTCTATCCTCCACCTTTGAGCTACATAATCTCTGTCTGAACATGCCTCTACCGCATGGCCGACGGAACTGAGCACTCGGAAACTTTCCGTCCCTTGTTACTGCGGCCTAATCCGTGCCTGTGTCTTTGTTTCTAAACTCCCCGTTGTGATGCACAGCTTTCGCGGACCGTCTTCAATGAATTTTCACGTATTCGGCCCTCGGTCACTCGGCAGATACCGTTGCGGTGCACAGTTACACTGTTACAGTACACCGGCAAACGAACAATTGAGCCACTTTGTGAACCGTTGGTATCAAGGCCACAAATCCCAGACGGTCCTACGCCATTTTCCCTTTTCGCTCAGTCATCCAAAATGAAGAGGAACTACGGCGATTACTTGACTGCAAATTACTTCGTGCCCTGCGGTGTTTCCGGCGTCGGTTTGGTGGAGCATTCGGTATCCCTCTTCGCGCCAACCGACAAGCCTGGGCAGTGCTCAGGCGTAGCGGCTGTCGAGGGGCATGGAAAGCAAAGGACGGCATTTAGAGGAGACGGGGACAGTTGCTGGACGTTATCGGACCGCTGAGTCGACGTGATCATATATTTCAGAGCTGAGAGAGTTTGAAAGAAATCTAAATGCATGCAGACAAATCCGAAAGTCGGATCCAGACTGGGCACTGGACTGGACTTAGCGTGCTAGTTGCAACCCGACCGCAAGGAAAAAATGTCGACAGCCAGGGAATGTAAGCAGGCTATCAGGCGCTCAACGTTCAGCAATTCACGAGTGCGGCTGCGCCGACGTCCCAATTTCATGGCGTTATCTGAGGTGAAGGAGTTGGTGGAGAGGCTCCGCTGATTTCTAATGCAATGCAATTCTGGCGACTGGCGCACGGGTGATCCGGCGGTGTCCCGATTGCGATAGGTCATCACCAGCGCGTAAGACACGAGAATTAAAACCTATTTAAACCCAGATGCCCTAGACGCTCGTTGCATGAGAACTGCTATAACCCGTCTCATCAAAACTAAGCCTACACGATCTTTCATGGCCGCCGCAACATTCGAGGAACGTCGCTGGAATCGGGTACCGTAGTCCAAACTCTCGAGCTTGAATCCGTATAGTGATATCGACTCCGATTCGACTCTTGCCAGTTCGGCGATACGATGAACCAATTCCATTCATATTTCAAGCAGGAATTCAACACAATCTACGAAGTATACTTATCCGTCCGTACTCTGCTGGCTGTTCAACATGAATAGCTAGCCGATGGCACTTTCAGTAAGCGCGGCATGAGTCTTTCCTTGTACCTAGAAAAGGCGAGGCAACTCAACACTCGTACGCGTCTTAGTCTCTCTAGCGTCAGACACTCTCAATTTTATCTCAGATCTAACGATGCACCATACTATCGAAGGTGCGGTTTGCATTTTCTTTGGCAGATAGAACAAGCTTCAACATGATGCTATAGAGAAGGTGGCGCATCTGTCTTTCCCTTGACCGCAACCTTGCTCATGGACCCGAACTCATAGCATATCTTCCCCATCTTGGCCAAAAAGATGCCAGAGGTGACCAGATTTTTGTCTAGCATCCTGCTCAAGTCGCTGACGTCGACACTTAGTTCGCCCTTGAAACAGAACACGGACATATAGAATCCCACAAGAAGATCCATGATGGTCTAGATGAATTGGCCACCTTGGTCTACAAGTTCAAGAAGGAGCCAACGACTTATTGTGAGCTTCACAGTTTCTCTCCGAGGCGCAGAATCGCTGATCGGTCAACCTCATAGCTCCGACTGAAATGCGCGCTTGCTTAGATGGATTCCGCGAAGTTCTTTTCGCACACCTCGATGAAGAGGTGAGCGATCTTCAAGGTGAAAATATGAAAAAGTATTGGACTTTGGAGGAGCTCGAAGCCATTCCAATGTGATACTGTACTAGAGCATTGAATATACCCGGTTACTTATACATGTGTGATTGCAAAGGCATCTATAATTAAGCAATGTGTTTACATCCAATGAAAGTTGCAATTGAAAAGGATTCCTGATTAATCCATGCCCACATCCTTGACCCGTTTTTGCCTCACATCAATGTTCTGAGCATCCTTCTGTCCTTTCTTGTAAATTCGTAGAGCCTCCGAATCTTTGAACTCGAGTCTCTTGCGTTTCCTTCCTTTCTTGAGCTTTACACCTTGCGATTTTAGATAATCGTCTCCAATCGCTATACTTTGCTCGCGGAAAGCAACGAGTTGGCCGACGGAATTCCATGGCGACTCGTCGTCATTGGGCTCTGCTTTGACTTTCGGCAGGACGGAGGGCGGAGGACCCATCAAACCTTTCGAAGGCCCAGCTGCGTTGGTCTCCTGGATTCGAGATTTATCGTCGTCGAGGTTGAGTAAATCTTCAGGGTCATCCTCGTCGTCAAAGTCGGGAGCAATCTCGCCAAATCCTTGGAAAGCAGGACCAGCCAAATCTTCATCGTCAGAGGCGAGTCGATTTCCAGCATCGTTCTCGTCGACTTCCTCGATCTTGACGCGTCGGTCTGACTCCGAGTCCGCCTCAGCCTTGACTTCGTCGGGCTCTTCTTTTTTAACCTTCACTTCCTCCGGTCCCTCGAGTCGATCTAGTCGAGCTTTGTCCTCAGCAGCTTCCTCCTCCTGCCGAGCCTTTAAAAGTGCTTGTTCTTTCTTCTCTGCACGCGACTTGTCTTGTTCTTTCTCTTTCTTGGCCATGGTGTGGAGCCCTGAAAATCGTAACGATAGTCAATTATTGTCGAGGTAAAAATATTTCAGAACTACCGTTTGCAACGCCTGTGCGATAACAGCTATGCATGACGTTCTCAGTATATATCTCCGGCACTAAAATGTCGATGATGCTCGGTACTTACTTCTTAGCGTGCACACCTTTGCCAACATCGTCTTTGAGGCTCCACGCCAGAATCAGATTATAGCACTGTGGAAGATGGCGGTTAATTCATGGCATCACTGTTTGCAAGGAGGTACCATTTCAAAAGCATGAGCGGCTGCGACAGTTTGCTCCGCCAGGCCTGCAGCAACGTCAGGAATGTCATATCGTACGTTGTGGATGTAAGCGACCGTAAAACGACCAATCCACTCTTGGTCTCGATGTGAATCTTGTGCTATATGATTGACAGTCAAAGAACGAGTTCATGGCATGGGCCAATGTGCTGGTCCATCGGTCCATAGAAACGCTCTTGGGCGGAACGGCCGTACTCTTTAATGACACGACTCTAGAAAACGTCAGAGGGGTCGCAGACGGACGTCGTCTGATACTAACGATGTACCGGCTCTGAAAATTTAAACTTTCAATAAACATCTATCGAGGTCTTGGACCACCAACCGTTTAAGCTGCTCAGATTCTGTTTCCTGCGCCATGACCTCGGCTTGTGTTACGCTGAGAATATATATTTCAAGGTTAGTCATGGACCACGTCAAGAAGATCGTACTAGTACTCAACTTGTGACGCTCTAGTAGCTTGGAAGCCATCCTGGAAAGCAGAGCTCTGATTTCCGAAAATAAATTGAAGATTTATGACTCACCTGAGTGCAGCCCGAGCTTCGGTCTCTCCGGTTTGAGGGTGACTGGCTAGGGCAAGAGCCTTCTTTATTCGTGCGATGACCGAAACATCGACTTTATCCACTGTTGTACAGCGGGTATATCAGTCAGCACAACCTGCGAGATGTAGGCTACGAACGGAGCTCCTTGCGGTCAATTGAACTCAAAGGCGTGTCGGTTGCACGTATTGTGACCTCTGCTTTGAACGAAGGTAACTTGGCTTTCGACTGTTTGCGGTTTCGAGGATTGGCGGCTTTGGCACGGGGGACATAGTCTTCGCTGTCCGAGCCAGACTCTGAGCAGTCGGAGGACTCATATTCGTCCAGGCGAGGTCTCTTTCCCATGAGTGTGAACGGCAAGGGATGAGTTGATGTGACGCGACGCGTGACAACTTGAACCCAATAATTACCAAATTTGGAAGCTGGCGGTGAGGTATTTGGTTTTGTTCCTACCACGCACTGTACCACACTTGATCTAAGCCAAAAGGCTCCAAAAGGCCAGCTATCACGCACTGTTACTCTGCTCATGGCGAACGAACCCAGCGCATCAACGACGCCCGCCGTCAACCGCCATGCTCTTACTGCGGTCGAGAAGCAGCGCTCGCAACTGGATAGACTCCTCAAGGATCCGCTGAAAGCTGCCTTCATCCCTGCCCCTCCAAAAGAGAAAATTATCCGGCCGCCGCGAGAAATGATGAAGAATGTCCAGGGGTCCAGCGCTGGAGCCGGAAGTGGAGAGTTTCACGTATACAAGGCTGGGAGACGGCGAGAGTATGAGCGGCTAAAAATGTTGGAAGAAACTTCGCAGCAGGCGCGTCATCCAGCCGCCTCTTTCTTTCGGTAGTGATCATCTATATCTGTGTACAGGAAGCGGAACTTGCAGCCTACGAGCGCAAAAGACGCGAGGCAGAGGAGCTGGCGGAATCGAAAACTGCGAAGAACCGAGCAAAACGGCAGAAGAAGAAGGAGAGGTCGAAAGGCAAGGGGGCTGGCCCGGCGAGTGGTAACGGAAAGGGAGACACTGGAACTGCCGATGCACCTATAAAGAAACGGCGGCTCGTCAATGGGCAGGAATTGGTGTTTCGCAAACCTGGAGAGGAGAGCGATAGTGAGGGCGATGAGGAAGAAACAGTTGGACCGCCGCCACCTCCGACCACAACAGAACCGGAAGTTCAAGACGAAGAACCCCGAATATCAGAAACACCCCGTATCACAATTCATGAGGATGATTGAGGTATCTGGGGGGAATCATCTATTCTTTGTCCTGTTCTACTGTACTGTTTCTGTATCAATCAACGAACACCACGTAGCATTGAACAGTGAAGAGTCCAGAGACCGCTGAAGCAGCCAGAGAACTTGGAGTTGACATGTGGCTGTGCTCAAGATTTCGCGTTTTGTAACTTCTGTTCGTCGCGTTCATGTCTATCGTACAGTCCGAAGCACTCGAAGCTGATCAAATCGAGCTCGATGAAATCACTGAGCTCGGCGAGCGGCTCATCAGCTCTGTTCTTGCCGAGGATTCAGTCGACACGGTCACACAACTCGTAAAATCTGGTGCTCCGTTGTGGTATCAAACGAACTCTGAAGGCATGTTTACAAGGGCCCATCCTAGACAATCGAAGATAATTCAGCGGAAAAGGAATCTCGTGTTTGCACGCTGCGGCCTATGTTCAGAACGCAGAACTAGTGAAACTATTCATTGAAGGCGGCGCAATATGGAGCGCTTGTAAGCCCGTCGCTGTGGACGCGATCTCGGGTCTTGACTCGGATTTTCCTAGCCGACTACTTGGGGAATACAGCTGGAGATATCACGCTCTCGTTCAACAATGAAGAGATCTATACAATCATTCGAGATGCAGGTCTACGAGAAGGTGTCAGCGATGTCCCGCAGACTGCTGTCTCATATTTACGCCCATCCAGAGCTTGTCCGCGCGCTCTTGTCATCTCATGGCATGGCAGATGCGGAATCCACCATGACACTCCGTCTTGAAGATGATGACACAGCTGCCACTTCGACAGAGACTTTCTTGGCCTCCAAGCTTCGGTTTACAGTTGATGAGCATGGCCAGGAAATATGTATGCTCAAGGACGTTGACGGCGACGAAATTGGCGTGATGATGGGCTGGGAACGAGGCATCATGCAAGAAACTGTCGCAAAGTTGGCTGACGCCCGGCAATCGACAAACGGTCTGAAGATCCTCAACATCGGGTTCGGTCTTGGACTCGTACGCTCTATCGTGTTACCCCGGAGCACAAGGACTCAGTCTTGGTATAGATCGATACCCTTATTCAAGGGCTTTCCCCCGTTCATCATGTTATCGTCGAGGCCCATCCCGATGTCCTGAAGCACATGAAAGAGCAAGGTTGGTATGAAAAGCCCGGGGTCACAATACTTGAGGGCAAATGGCAAGACTTTATCAATTCCGAAAAGATCCAGACTGTAGTTCCGGATGGAGCCTTTGACATTGTGTACACTGACCCTTTCAGCGAAGACTACGCTGCGCTGCGACAATTGTTCGGCCATCTGCAGGTCTTACTCGGGCCCCAGGGCAAATTTAGTTTTTTCAATGGACTAGGAGCTACGAGTAAGCTGTGTGCTCTGCCTGCCGACTAATTTTGGTGCTCATCTCGATAGATGCAACGATATATGATGTGTATTCTCGAGTGGCGGAAGTACATCTTGCAGATGCTGGGTTTGACGTGACGTGGTATGATGTGGATGTGAGGGAGTCTGCAGGAGATCGCTGGGGCAGTTCACGAAAGTATTTTACATGTCCAACATACAGGCTACCAGTGGTTTTTAGGACGATAGATGATGAATGATAAATATAGTCGAGGGTGAACTTATAATGAGAGAGCACCGCCACGCAATAAGACTTCCGCGGTGGCCGGCAACAGGTGAGCAAGACAACCGCGACGACGGCGAAGTCTCCGCAATTCTGGCTACCTGCCTACCTACCGACCTCTACCTGGGAAGACTACGCTGGTTGCCATCATAATACGGCTACGGGAATAATAAAAGAACATGGCTGGGCTAGAGACTAGACTCTCTTCTCTTCTTCCCTCTCCTTCCTTCAATCTCAGGGCTTGCCCTTTCTTTCTGCGCTCTTTTCATCGACCGCGTCGATCCTCTTTCGCTGCAGTGCTGCGCACCTTGCGGTAACAGGCTTTACTGCGCCTCAACATGGCCGGCCAATTTGCTGCTACTCGCGACGCGAGCGGAAAAGTCGTCCTGTATCTGTCCCCAACTCGACCCGCTCCAATTTCAGTTCCCTTTGAGCTCCGCGAAGAGGCTAGTACACGTCGGAAATCTCGCATGTACAAAGAAATCTGACGCGACTGCGCCATAGATCACCCCCGACGTATGGGCTGGCCGACTTGACCAGATCACCCAAGCCGCCTCGCGATACTACAAGCCTATTTTTGAGCGTGTATGGGCGGTAGTGGCCTTCCTGTGCGTAAAATGTGTGGGTAAGACGACAGAGCGCTCAACATCGCATATTTTTCAGGTCGATTGTTATTGTTCCTATGGCTTTATTCCGCCTTATCCTCGATGCTATGCATGGGGATGACCATTCACTCGCTCATATCAATGAGGTGAATTCCGCCTTTGAATCCTCTACCTTTGCCGCTCATATTTATACTTGCACAGGCTCGTGGTATCACGTTCGCCATCTCTGTAGGCATGATCATCTTTTTCGTAGTGCCAATAGCTATTTGGAAATACATTGTGAGCCTCCTCCATTTTATTTTCATTCGCGCCCAAGAATCAATGAGATCAGGGCCAAAAACAAGTTGACGCGATGCTCAAGCAATGGGAAAGAGCAGATAGGACAGGTCGCGGTAGTCTGCCGATGTCAACCTGGAAGGTCAAGACCCCTGGTCTCATACGAAGTAACATTGTCCGTGTTACCCTCGTTTTATTGCCCCCCGAAGCCTCACCTTCCGATCCTACTGCCAGGTCCTGACGATTCAACTTCCACCCGGTGCAGCAGTGACTTCATTTCATGTGAACGCGTACCTGCCCTCGTATATAAACCCGCCTGTGGACGCCGACGCAAATTACTATTATCCATACAAGCCCGAGCCCGGTACGATATGTTCTTGCCTCGACATCCCATTTCTGAGTTGTCCACTCCCAACCACAGGTCTTCCACGGATGAGTGTTATTGGCAACGTCCCCTTATTCAAGAACAACGAGAAGCGAGAATTTTATGGCAGCGAGAAAGTCTGATGCAACTTGAGTCGGCGGCGTAGCATTGCGTCGAAAGCCGAGCGAAATATTTGGATTTTATGGTTTTTTCTTTATAAGAGCAGTCAATGCGGATGAGAATTGGTTATGTTGCCAGACTCGTTGTACAGTTGTATTTTGTCTACCCTTAAGAGTTGACGCTGCAAGGCGTATTTGAGGAAGAGAAATTCGTTTGCCGAAAGAGGAAAGACCGAAACGCAATGACCATCTACAGCTTGTACATATACGATAGGCGTGTACGCTGCGCTATTGACTCTGTTTAACTCCTGAACTGGCCCTCCAGGCATTGTATATGCGTCTACTATCAAGACTGGCATCGTTCTCGGCGGCCAAAGCCCGCGGTTGAAGGCGGCATCCTTCCTGCTGTATCCCAAGCAGTCTCCCCCGCACCACATCTCACAAATGGCAGTACTACTGGCTCAGTTTATTCGGCATTCAGCAGCCCAAGAAACACCCTTTCATCGAGCTCTGGTGTTGTCGTCGCCGTTAACGACATGCTTGGCCAAGCGGCTGCCCCATCCCCGTTACTGCAAGCGCCTCCCTCCCCGATCACAGCCCCGACCACGAGCACCGGGCTAGCATTCGACGAGGAGGCGAAACTTGTCTATGGTGTCGTTCTTTCGCTACGAAATATGATCAAGAAGTTGTCGGGCAGGTAAGAGGGATGAAGGCTTTCGCATTTAGTTTGTGACTTCTCGTGCAGGGACGAGCAATTCGTAAATTATCGGACATCTGCATACAAACTGCATGTCTACGAGACCGTGTCAGGCTACAAGTTCGTCATGCTCAGTGACCCCGGGGCGGAATCTCTGCGATTTGTTTTGCGGCAAATGTATGTTGGGCCATTCCTCGAATACGTTGTACGGAACCCACTGGTGCAGATGGACTCTCGCGAGTACGGGATCGATAACGAGTATTTTCGTGCAAGTATCGACCGAATGGTTAGAGGGCTGTCCGTGTTCCCCTAGTGTGGTAATGTACAAATTGTGGTGTCTATTCGAAAACTTGTCCTCTATGTTGCATCCACCACCATCTCCAAGCCTGTGTCCGTTGCTGTTTCATTCTCTGCTTTGAATTGTTGACGCAGCACTTGTAGCAATGAAGTTTTCATCTCCCGCTCTGGTGCGCTCTCCTCGTCCCCTTTCTCTTCGGAATCACCAGAGACAGCTTCGTCCAGTGCCAACTTCGTCTCACCCAGCTTGAGCATGTCCTCTTCTATCGTGCCTCGAGAAATGAGTTTGATGACATCTACGTCGCGTTTCTGACCGATCCTATACGCTCGATCCTGCGCCTGCCGGTCGTTGTGCGGATTGAAATCTTGGTCGTACATGATCACAACTGAAGCTGCGGTCAAGTTGATTCCCATGCCTGTGTTCAGATGAGCCTGGAAAACACCCAAGGAGACCAGCGATACGTACCACCGGCTTTCGTGGACAAAAGGAACACGCTGATGGATTCTTGTTCAGAAAACTCGTCCACGAGCGACTGCCTGACGTCGACGGGTGTAGAGCCTGTCAAGAGTAGATACTTGATATCCTTTTGCTTGAGAATCGCCTGCAAGATATCCAGCACCTGCGTGAACTAGAACGGATGGTCAGATTCATAGCAACCCAAGGCGAAATTAAAATACATACCTGGGAAAATATCAATATTTTTCGTTGCTGTTCTCGGTATTCGTCGAGCAAGCGGAGCAACATTTGCACTTTGCCAGCATCAACATAGCAAGATTCATCCTGGAGGAATTTGCGAGTAGACTGAGAGGCAAAGATTTGTGTCAGCTCCAGTTTTGCAGCGTACAAATGATGCAAACCTTATAAGTGGCACAGAAGATCTGCAACTCAGCGTCCGTCATTACTGACATATCCTCCTTGACCAGGTCAAACAAAGCGCCGCGTTTCTTGAAGTCGGGCTCCTTGAGCAGTTGCATCGTCATCCCCGTCAGGACATCATCCGTGAATCGTGTACGGAAGAGCATAGGATGTAAGGCTCCCTTTCTTAGGTCCATCAAGATGTTGGAACTGCTCTCGAGGTATTTCTTGGCTGCTGCCGTCGGTTTCCCCTTCTTCTTGGAAGCTTTGCCCGCTGGCGGAGTCTCTGTGCCATCTCGACTACCGTTTTCCGCCGACTCCAGCACAAATTTGCGCGAACGTTGAAGGGTATCCGCGTATATAGACTTTTGAATTGTCGTCATCTCGCACCACTCGATGCGCTCCGTCTTCTTGGGTAGATCTTTGAGAACCTTGAAGCGTCCAAAAATTAACAGCTGTCAAGTATGTTTGCGAGATGAACCGACCTGGTCTTTTCGCCGTCGCAAAACAAACGGCGTCAGCATTTTCTTCGCCCTCGAGACGCGTTCCTGTGACAGTAAGGAGACCTTGGAATTGACTTTGAAGATCGCCCGCAAAGCTTCCATAGCGCCCGAAAATTGCTCAGGCAAAATGAAGTTCATCAAGGACTGATTGAGATGTGAGCAAAGTACAATCTAGTTGGAGAGAAAACGTACCACAAGCTCTTGCAGGTTGTTTTGCAAAGGGGTGCCCGTTAAAAGCAGTCGCCACTTTGAACCAAACTTGAGGAGGGTTTGATATCGTTGCGATTGGAAGTTTTTCAGAACGTGGCCTTCGTCGAAAACACAACACTGGTCGGGAAGTTTAGGTAAATGGGAAATCGTTTGAAGATAAAACCAGTTACTCACATCCCACTCTATCTTGCGAAAGAATTTACGGTCACGGTCGTCCCCTTGCGCCAAATTGTAGGTAGTGATAAGAACATCCCACCCCTCGTCATCCTGGCTGGTACACCGCTGAGTGTCTAGTAGCATCTGCCGAAGTTCAGCCCGCTCTTCCTTCCCAGCGTAGTACGTTTGGACAGCTAGAGACGGCGCAAACCGAGCAAATTCGCGGCACCAATTTTCTAGAGTCGAGGATCTGGAGGAGATGAGGGATGGAATCATCGTTGGCGATGCCACTCACGGTACGATTACGAGATGGGGACCCTTATTTCCCTGAGCCTTCAAGTGCGCAAAGAAACTGATGACCTGGACCGTTTTGCCAAGGCCTGCAAACGATGAGTTGGTGTCGAACCCGCCAAGGATAGAAAGAACATACCCATTTCATCGGCAAGGATACAGCTGAGACTCTCTCGGTACAGAAGATTCAGCCAGTTCACCCCAAGCAATTGATACTCCTTCAGCTGTACTCCATCCGAAAGCAGCTCAGGCTGAGAAGCGAGGTAGTCTTTGGGTTTACTGTCAGCAGCCACATCGATATGCCGAAGACTCAGAGCCCCGTCGTCGAACTGGTCCCCGAGAACTGCAGCGTCTCCGGCAGTCCAAGAAGCGATGGATTTTCGCAGGTCACTGCCAATCTGCTCGCAGTCTTCGAGGATGGTGTCCACCGACCCGTAACCCTTGAAGATATTGGTACAGTCTTCAAACATTTTCGGACTGATGCCCGCAGGCCCGGCCTTTTTCTTGCCTTGCTTCAGTTTAGTCTTGAGATCCTCGGTCGATTCAAAGGGCCGCTGGGAAAGGATTGCCGTTGCCTGCTCTGGTGTGCAGCCTATAGTGATATATCAGAACAAGACATCTCTGTAGACGACTATCGCAAAACGCACCGGTTAATTCCTGCAATGCCTCAGAGCTCGATGTGTTGAAGTACTCTAGTGCCCTCTGCCCGTACTTCTCAGAACCATCTGAAGATCGAGCTTGTCGGTTCTCATTTTCACTGTCCGAGTATTCAGCCTCAGAGTCAGAATCAACGATGCGTTTTCGAGCGAGGCGCTTGCGAGCTTCGACTCTTGGGGCAGGGGAACGAACGCGGTCGCTCGGCGGGCGGGGTGTAATGGCGGAATTTGAGGTTATCGCCATTTGAACGGGGTGCAGTACGATTTGCGTAGATAGCCGACTTTTTGCCCATCTCTTTGGTTGCCATACGCTGTGCTTTCGAAGCCTCGTCGACTTCCTTGACCCGACCAACAGCGTCTTTAGACGGTGTGGACGAGTGGGATGGGCCGGCACTTTGAGCAGGAGTCCGCGGCGACCAGTTAGCGTCGGATAGTAGCGCGGTCGCTCCCCGAACATCTTTACCCGACTGCAGCCAAGCAGACAAGACGCGGTCCGTCGTCTCCGTGGGCATGGTAATCCTGAACCGTTGATATGCTGTATCAGTATCGGGCCCTGCGCTGGTGCTAGCAACAGGAGGAGATGCTACGGGTTCCGGGGTTGGCCTGCCTCTGGTCAGACGGGGCTTGGATGGGACGAGGCGAAGGGACTCTGGCGCGAAGTCCTCGTCCGAATCAGAATCCATATCACTGGGAGCACGCTTTTTTGTCGCGCCTGGGCGGCGAACCTGCGGTGAATCGGGAGTATCTGTGAGGTCGATGGTGGCGGGCCCGAGGTTCAATCGTTTGCGAGGGGGTCCCTCTTCGCGCGCGCCTGTTAGATGGGCATCACTGCCGGCGTCGTAGGGGCGTCGACCGAGGGTGGTATTCACGCTAGATCCGTTATAGGTGAACTGGGATGAGGCCATGAGCGGATCCATTATCGGTTTCTTGCCCTGGAAGAGGTTCATGGCGGGTGGCAAGGCTGCCACGTCACGGTGGGCGAGGTGGCCATAGGGAGCGTAGGGTTGCTGCTGTGGCTGGTGGGAGGGGGAGTTGAGAGGACTGGAGCTTGGGACAAGAACATTGCCGATGGTTGCAGACGAAGATGGAAAATAGCGTGATGACACAGTTCCATCGCGCGATTGCGCGGGCTGCGACGGGTATGCCAACGCAGACGATACACCGTTCGACGTCGACGGCACCGTTGAACCAGTCGGTTTATTGTTTCTCGCAATACGGAGTTGGTCCAAAGCAGCTGCTTTCTTTGGGATAATGTTAGCGACAAAAATTCCGGGAAAAAAAGAATTATCGTGTACAACGGCAGCGGGGTCCTGGCGAAAGGACATAATAGACAACAGGTAGAAGAAAGGAACAGGGGAGGTAGAGGCCGCGGTTCGGGGACGCAGCGAGCTCAGACCTCAATTGTGGGTGCAGGTCAAACTCGGTCGTCGCTAAAGGCAAAGGCAGAAGCGTGTTATGATTGCCACCAGCTAAATAGTACAATGGACAATGTAGTACAATATACTCCAGCGGTCCATCTACAACCAACAAAAACAACGAAAAAGGCGGGCTCGCATCCAGCAAGACTGAGGCCAAGCTTCAACTTGCATTGGTAGAGCTGGGTGCTGTCGATGTTGCTACAACTCCGTAGGTGAACAGAATACGCAACACCTGCAGCGCCATGAACACGGTGCGCAACGTCCGGTGGATCACATGAACGCAGACAGTGAACGATGACCTGACGCTGGGAATGGGCAGAGGAAAGACCAAAGGCTAGAACGGGAAGAATATCAAAGAGCCTCGGTACTGGCAAAAGAAACAGGCATCCCATGGAGCTCGATTTGTGAAGATAGGTTAGCCTGACCCTGACGAACACAAGGCGGAGCTTTGTCGCACCACAATGAATCCTGGAAACGATGGCAAGATACAGTTCTGTGCCAGAAGATCCTCACTATGGCGCCGAGTACAGGACAGTCGTATAAAACATCACCGATCGGGACTTGCCAACCTTAGTCCCTCAACTCTCGACGCCAAGCGCACACAACAACACAGTGAAGACGCAGCGAGCAACGCTCGCAGGTGAATCGCTACACAAAGGAGCCAAAGAAAAAGAGGACAAACCGCTGAATGATCCCAAAGTTCTGGTGGAACGCGGAATTAAACGACACTTATCTTTCGAGATGATAGCTTCAAAAAAACCGACAGTTCTAGGTCATGGAATGCATTCTGGGGCCGATTTTTCGACGTTTTGCGCAACTATGAATGTGGACAATGTGATTACCAATACGATGAAGAATGAGATGTGTGTTGTCAATAGTGCAGTGGAACGACGAGGGACGGAGGAGCAGGGAAGAGTAAGAGACGATAGATGGGGGATGATGGTGGTAAGGGAACAAGAGCAATTCAAACTCCGCCGTGGGTCGATCGGAGATGGTCGGCTAACTTGCCGCCGCAGTATTACCGGCAGAACACTCTGCTTCAGGCCAGCTTTAGGCTGCAGTGCTTCAAGCCGCTAATCTTCGTCTTCACCGCCATCGTCGTCGGACTCTGCAATGCCCGCCTCATTTACTGAATATCTGTTTCTCGCCCCTTCTCTTGCCCTCTCTTTGCTCGTCGTCGTCCCACTCTCTGGCGTACTTGTCCGTTTCAGAGCCAATTATACTCCTCGTGGTCTCGCTCTCGACAATGAAGGCGGGCCTGTAGTACACACTGGACCCGTCGTCACTTCTTATTTCGGCATGTTCAGGTAGTTCTTCGCGCGACCGGTCTTGGCAACTCATGTCTCATATTTCATCTACCAGGCGTGTCTGGCAAATAGAGGGCTTACAGGGTCTCTATAAAGGCCTAAGCATGTCATTCCTGCTCTCTCTGTTCCATTTCAACTAACCAGAGATGTCATGCAGTGCCCACATTCCTCACCGCGCTCACTGTATCCCTCGCCATCCTCAGCTTTATGGACACTCCTAGTCACCGGCATGTTTCATACAGAGCCCCATCGGCCGGCCTGTTGGGCACCTTCTTATATAGCATTCTCATGATGCTCATCAGCCTCCCGAGCGCCATCCTCACTTGTAAGTTTCTTAATTTTTGGTTCCTCACTACGACTGATCCATTTCAGACCGGTCTGTCCTCTCTACCGGCTCGTCTCGTGAATGCTTCTTATTTAACTACATACTGGCAGTGCTGTGACAACTCCCCATAAACTGTCCTATTTCGGGCTCATGAAGTCTCTCCGAGTCTTATTGACCCCCACCGAGAGGCGGCGGCCCTGGGTCATTTATTTAACACCCGGCCTGCTTGCTTCACAATGCTTGCACGTCGCCTACGTGGTACGCAAGCGCTCGGCTTCCCAATTCGCCTGCTCACGCCATTACTCAAAAGACGCTCGTTTTGGCGCCTTTACACCGCCTTCTAGTACCCATGTCCGAGACGGGCATGTTCCCCGAGCTCTCGCCTGTCAAGCTTTCCATCTATTTTGCGGTAGTCATTGTCAGCGCCGCTATCCTCACTCCGTTGGAGGTGGTCTCTACGAGGCTTGCCATTCAGCGAAATCAAGCTTCTCCGGAATACAATTCAGTCTCCCAAGAAGTTGAAGGCGACGCAGAGGAGGTCGCTGAATATGCTGGTGCCGAGGAGGATGTCATCGGGTAAGGAGTGTATTTGCTTTCATCTTAGTTGATATGAACTTTTTACTTGCAGACTGCGCACCGAGGCAGAGCCCTACACAGGACTTGTTGACTGTGCTAAAACAATCGTTAACGAAGAAGGATTCAGAGCGCTGTACCGAGCATGGTGGGTGACTCTACTCGGAGGGACGGTCAGTGCACTGGCGTGAAGATGATTTCTGCTCATGGACCAAAATGGTCTACTCTCAACAATATGTAAGTATCTAGTCGGAGATGGTGCCCACACTTGTGAACGGAATGGAATGTATTTTTGACTTAGATGTTGGAGTATGCTACTCTCCTCTGTTAATAGACCCATACTGATGACGACCGTGACGGTGGAGGCAGCGAGAATATGCTGGAGATTTATAAACGCCATGTGGCGCGATTCACTACAACCAATGACTGACCGGGAAACCTCTCATGATTATATTTTTGTGAGCTGGAGCCATGGAACGGTTTCTTCGCAATTCGAAACACTCGGCGTCTGTTCTACAATCTGATAACGAAGTTATTTACTATTCTTATCGTTGCGTTATCCAGTATCTCTGTCACCACAATCTACTGGCAGTTGGTTGGCCAAGCTAAGTCGATGCCCCTTGAGAAGGGACCTTTTTCCGTGGACTCCGAAGGTAAGTGCGAAATAGTGAAGATGCTTGGCGGAACTATCCGAACGACGATGTCGCCGGTGTGAACGAAAACCGCGTACTTGCTAGTACTAATAATCCCGGACGGTGGTAAAACACTCTGGTTAACTCACACTGGAGCTGCGGCGGGGGCGAGGATATATGCGATGGTCGCGCGTCGGGGACTTCCCAGCTATTTTCCCGCAGCAAACATTATTTGTACAAACTACGGTTGCAGAACAAGTTGGAGGTAAAGTGAATTCCCAAAATGGTAATTGTAGTTCCATCTATGATTGTCCTGTATAGATTTCTGGTTGATTGGTTGGACGGCGAGTCAAATACCGGCCAGTTGCTCACGCGTCAGTTGGCCCACACGCCAAGTCCAATGACCGTGGATCTAGGGCCCACCGCTGCTTCTTCCGATTCCTCGACTTGAGATTTACCAAAAGCAGCATCATCCCCACGCCTTTTAACTCTCATACTCGGCGCCAAGCACCTGCGAGAACGTCTATAAAGCCTCTCAAGAGCCTCTGTACACCCTCCACTCCACTATGCCAACTGACCCCAACCAGGAGAAAAAGCGAAAGACTGCTTCCAAGCCAACCTCTGAGGTCGCGCCAAATGATCATCGCAAAAAGTAGTCATTCGGTTTCTCCGGGAACATACCATCCTAACATGAAAATCCAGACGTAGGAATCGCACTACCCAGTCGTGCCTTAATTGTCATACGACTAAGCGCATGGTGAGTTCTCGACTCTACATTGTTAAAAAACGATATGATTCACCAAGGAACGCTGAAGTGCGATCGAAAGCGCCCATGCTCTCGCTGCACACAACTTGGGCTGGTAGGTCGTGACCTCCGTAGGAGACGCATCAACTCACGATTCGCAGACTGGTCTGTGCATCTACGAGGTGGACGATCCGAACAGAAAGCCCAAGCACCCCGACGAAAAATGGAGAATGCAAAATCGAATTGCTGAGCTAGAAGTTGTCATTCGAGAGGTGAGACAATTACTTCTTTATGGGAGCACCGGCTTACATTTAGAGATAGTTGAAGAACAAGCCCCACCCCCGATGGACCGACAGCGTAGACGAGACCATTCTTGATACACAGTCGGAATCTTCTTCGAGTTCAACTTCCAGCATGGAGCCCTCCCGACATACATCGACTGGGGACCTGGCTTGGACCGACCTCATCAATTGGGAATCTTCAGGTTCTTCTTCGTCATCCTACAGTCATTCTCCCGTCAGCACCCCATCTCCCCTCCCTTTTCCACCCGTTTCCACCATTCATTTGTTGCCGCCCCCAAATATTTGCTGGGAACATTCGAAAATTTCCCAGTACCCAGTCCCGTATAAAGACCTACGCCAACTGCAATGCAACTGCCTCGACAATCTAGGGTGCTATACTGTAGCCGCTGAGTTGCAAGCCCACTTGCGGCGAACGTCTGCTGTTCTCTCGCGGTCGTTTGACCACTGTTTCGGATCGCGGTGCCTTCTTGACACTAAAATACGCGAACTCGAATCTCTCGTTGGGTACGCGCGCTCCAATTGTCCTCGCCGATACGTCATGCTTATCGGCGTATCGTTTAGAGACGCCCTCCAAAACAGCGGGCCCTTGCGTTCGGATGTCTTGGCCATGTTAGCGGAACCCCCGGTGCAATTGAATAGCATGTTGCCGAGTCTGGAAAATAGCGGGCAGCAGACACGGATAGCTTCTAAGGCACCGATGTGGGACGAGAGTGGGCTGCCAGCGTACGACGAATCTTTTATGGCTTGGGTTTCGCCGCCGCCAAAGATGTATCCTTGAGAACACGAATTTTGTGATTCCTAGCTAGTGTAACTGGACATTGAAATCTAACGTTGAACGCATGCGTTTGTGAGCTTCGTTTCTGCGTCACCCAGTTGAGAAAAGCCGGGTATGTTTGTGGTAGCGAGTGGAAGGGTTGAGAAAGTTGTTCGCTTAGTCATGATGATCCCTCGCAGGTCTACATTTAACCACCACCTGTAACAGCCTGTAACTCGCTTGCCGCTCTCTCATTGCACCTCAGACGTGAAGAAAGACTGAAAAATGGCGTCGCACTTGGTACGAACAACCTCTAGTTCTGTCTGCACAGTTAATGACGAATTTTTAGGCCAATATCTTTGGAACAGAGCAGGATCGCGTCAATTGCTCTTTCTACTACAAGGCTCGTTCTATCGCTTTTTTCATGCTCCCATGAAAACTTACTGAGGTTCTCTCATTCAGATCGGCGCTTGCCGTCATGGGGATCGCTGCTCACGCAAACATATCAAACCCCCGTTTTCGCAGACCATCTTGCTCCCGAACGTCTACCACAACCCGGCACACGATCCCGTCTGCAAACTCACTGAAAAGGAGCTTCAAGAAGGGTTTGACGCCGTGTACGAAGATCTCTACTGTGAACTCACCAAGTTTGGGCACTTGCTAGAGCTACATGTACGTCCCTGCCCTCACTTCATTTTCATGACTCACTATTCTCTATAGGTGTGTGACAACGTTGGAGACCACCTCATTGGCAACGTATACGCCCGCTATGAGTGGGAGACAGAGGCTCAGGCCGCCGTGGACAACTTAAACGAGAGGTGGTATGCTGGTACGTTTTGATCATTTGCTACTCAACTACTTTCGTACTGACTCATGAACGTAGGCCGCCCACTCTACGCAGAGCTTTCCCCTGTCACCGACTTCCGCGAAGCCTGTTGCCGGCAGAATGAAAATGGCGAATGCAACCGTGGAGGATTCTGTAACTTCATGCATCTTCGCTTGGCATCCAAAGAATTGGTCTCTTCTCTTCGCCATGGCCAGCGACTTGAGAGACGACTGAATCCTCCGAAAACCAGTGGAGGAGGCGGAGGATGGGAGCCGACCAAGCGTGAGGCCGGGCGCGGACGCAGCGCTAGTCCTCCATCCAGGAGGGGTGGCAGCAATGGAGAGGATCGTTGGACACGGAAATAAATTTAATTTGTACGCGTTTCTGGCGTTTGGGTGTGTTTCCTCATGACAAAATGTAATGCTTCTTACAAGTTAAACCAGAAGGCCGTGAAATTCCGCGTTTCTGATTTTCTGTTGTAACTGGGGCCATTGGATTATAAATCTGTAGGTTTCGGTGTTTGGAGATGCGCAGTACGGTGCGGGCATCTGCATACCTGTCTACAACCCTGCAAAGCAGCTTCCCCGACAAGGAAAGGGAATTAACACGAGCGAAGGACTCTATATAGATAATCCTGGGTGCCGCTAGACCGAAGAACTGGACGCGTATATGAAAGATGATTGGATACCGCCTCTGAGATTTACCTTGTTCATGTAGACAGCAATACACAAGACGAAACAGGTGCCCGGTCCGTTAAGGATGAGAAGGTCTGCGAAAGACGAGCGCGCGCTGAACTGGGCGAATGCAACATGGTAAATGCATTTCAAGAGAGAGTATAAAGCGGTCGGTGGCGTTGTTAGGAGGCGCTGGTGAACACGTCGGGCACGAGGAATAGTCAATATCGTATATTGAGCAGAACTCTTCAATGGCTTCAGTATGTTTTGGCTCCTTGAATGGAACTTACTTGGCTGGTTTGTTTGGACAATTCGAGATCATGCGCTTTCTGAGCGCTCAATACATCACCTTCACTGATGATGTATGTTCTCGGGGTGTATCGTGAAAAGTCTAGAGCAGAGATGAGAGTCAAGGCTTCGCTTGTGTGGCCACCTGGTGAGACTCAGAATTGTAAGAAACGTGGATGCTGAACGTCGTTGCCTGAACCGAGAAACACAGCCAGAGATTTTGTTTTCGTCACCTGAACAGACACTTTTCCTCCGGGTAGAATACAGTAAATGCGATAAGTAATCAGCGCAGCAAGTCCAAGAACAAGAACGAGGAGGAGGAGGAACATAAGAAAGCAAAGCCGCGTCGTGACTGTGACTCAACGTGACCCAACGCGTCTTAATCTCAACCTCGATTGTCAAATTGAAACATGGACCGCGAAATGGCGCATGGCCTGCGGGTCGCGGTCAAGGAATGCTCAGAAAGAGGTCTATATGCTGCTTCTAAATGGTCTGTTCTTTGAGAAACCGACCGGCCTTCCCGAGTTCAGAAAGCGCAACAGGGCTTCGGAATTGCTGCTCTCGGTCCCATTCGCCAAGCGGCATCCCCCTCCACCTACGCCTGAGGCGACTTCGTCACAATTGAACGAGGACACGCAGCAATCTCTCGCTCCAACCCAAGTTTCAGACGATCCTCTCGCAGTCAGCCGTCATCCTTTGGCACCGTCGATTCAGTCGCAACCAGAGGAAGTGCGAGCTCTCGAGCTAGAGTTTGAGGCGCAGGAGGTCGATCTTCTCTTTGCAGCTCGTGTCTTCATCGAGTCTCGAGACCCGATGCGCGCAATTCACGTTTTGCACGCATGCAAAAGTGCCAAAGCACAATTCCTGAGTCTCTACAGCCAGTTCATCGTAAGCCTATAGTCGCCACTGGTCGTACCTAATATATTCATCTATTCAGGCAACTGAAAACAGGGCATCGAGGAGTTGGCATAAGCTCGATAGTGTGTGATTCTGTTGTTCTTCATTCCCCTCAGGCATCATCGGGAACAGATAATCGCCACCAACCTAGGGATCCCGTCAATGCCACCGTTGAGCATCTGGCGAATCGGGTCGTCAATGTCGCAGACCCTTGGTTGCTATATCTGTCTGTTTACTGGTTCATTGATTTCAGTGATCTATGTTAACGCTTGGAGTGCAGTAAAGGGCTCTTCTTCTCTCGTTTGGAGAACCGTCGTGACGAGGCAATCGAAAGCGCCATTCGCTCTATTGCTGGATTTCCGTGGAACTGGGCAGCTTGGACCCTTCTAGGCAGCTGTATCGAGGACGGTGAAGAGGTATTCCTCCACCATCTTCGTCGAACCGAATTCCAATTCCCTTTTCAAAGCTGGCAAGGATACTTCCCTTTCTGCCTCTGTCATCAACACACCCCCTAGTTCAGATGTTTCAAGTGAAGACAATGAACGAATTGCAGATTTCCTCTGACGACGAACTGGGTCTCTGCGATCAACTTTTGCGCGCAGATCGTTTCTCTAAAAGTCTTTGGGTGATGAGCCTGAGAGCGTGCGTACTTTACTGTAGTCACGGTAAGCCATTTTCCCTGCTATTTGAATGCTTTGACACGGTCCAAAAGAGTTCAAATCCGCACAAGCCCAGTTCGAGCGCATCTTTGCGATTGACCCACGTCGCGTCGACGATGTGGACATTTATTCAAATATTCTCTACGTCACAGATAGCGCAGTGAAGTTATCGCGGCTAGCCAACGAATTTATCGCCTTGGACCGGGACCGTCCGGAGGTCTGCGGTGTGCTTGGTATACCAAACAACCCATTGCCGAACAAAATACTGATGACGCCTTGTTAGGCAATCTGCATTCGCTGCGATCAGAGCATGAAAAGTCCGTGAAATATTTTCGACGAGCCACACAACTCGACCGCACATATCTTCCGGCTTGGACTCTTATGGGCCATGAATACGTAGAGATGAAAAATTCTCAGATGGCTATTGAGTGTTATCGTCGGGCAGTAGGTTAGTACCACCAGGGTCCCGCAGCTAATCCTTTACTCACTCTGTTAGACGTCAACCGAAAAGACTACCGAGCTTGGTATGGTCTTGGGCAAGCATATGAGCTGCTGAACATGCATCAATTTGCTTTGCATTATTACCATCACGCTACTGCCCTGAGGTCAAGACCACTATCTCCCGTTGTATACCGAACTGGAACTGACACTCATATTAGACCGTACGATGTTCGCCTGTGGCAAGCGCAGGGTATGTGTTATGAAGAAATGGGAAAGTGAGTGGGCATATTCTGACTACATGCCTTCTCTAATGCAACGTCCTAGACTCCGCGAAGCTGTCGAATGTTTCAAGCGAGCGCTGATAATGGCAGATCCGCACGAAATCACGATTAATCTCAGGCTCGCAAATTTGTACGGAGCGATGCAAGATTACGCAGAGTCTAGTGCGTATCACCGTCGCGTTGTCGAGGTGTGTCAGGCCAATGGTGGGTGGCAGTCCATGTTGTGTTGTGTCGATGTCGTTAATTGCGTACAGGGCAACCCGTACAGGACTTTGCCAAGTCCAGCGTCAGAGTTGCGGAGTTTCACCTACGTACCGGTGGAGATTTACTGCTTGCTCGAGAATATTTGACGACTGTTGCCGCGAGCAACGTTGAGGAGGTGGTTCAGGCTGCAGACCTTCTCAAGGCTGTTGAATCTGCTCTGCAAAAACGTAACGCCGATAGTGAGGATCGACGTAAGGAGGGCAAAGTCACTTAGCCACGATAGTTTAGTGCCTTAAATTTGTTGTCGCCTATCGACCGGCCCTAAAGCGAAAGTTCACGTCACACAACTTTGAAAGCGAACAAATGCAAAATCCCTCTTTCTCTTCGTCTACGTTCTCCTTACCGACCCAAGCAAGCTCCTCAGTTGCTTCTTCATCATCTGCTCCTCTGTCTGTCGTTTATTCGTACGCTGGTGGCAATGGAACCTGGACCCCTCCTCCCTCCTGGAATCGTCCAGCCAGTGTGCCTCCTCCTGCTAAGAAGGTTTATCCAGCCAAACAACGAAATGCAGAAGAGGAAACCATAAAGAAGCGTACAGCAGCCCGGTTCGTGCCGCTGTGTTCGCGCAGGAACAAGAATTGTCTATTCATACTTGTTCAGGATCGCCGCTCGTCTTGCACAAGATCGCTCTCTTGTCTTGAATCCCGACACTGAGACCCCGTTTGTCGACACTGTCGATGTGGTGAACCGACTTCTACCGTACCATATATTTCAGCAGCCCAAAGAGGACTTGGATCACCAGACACCTGACAACGACCTACGGACTGAGATTCAAGGTTTGCGAAGGCGCCATCGCCGCTGCAATTTGACTGAACATTCACAAGAAACGAGATTTGCAATTCAATGTTTCAAGCGAAAACGAAGGCTGGAGGAACGATTTAGACGACTCCGAACTCGCAGCGGAAAGGTGTGTTCATCGCGCAAAAATCTACAAACTCGCTCTCAATTCGCTACAGAGACCCGCTCCTGATTATCAAGCTGTTGCCATAGCTCAGGCGGTCTTGGAAGCAGACCGTGCGGAAATACAACTCCTTAACAGCGAATTACGCGCAGCACGAGCAGAATTGGAGAGAAGACGAGCCGCCAACCCGCGTCCCCAACCCTCAGTCAATGCTCAGCAATATTACCGCTTTGCGTACGCCCAGCCACAGCACACATATAACCCATCTTTCGCGTCGTCCATCCCGCCAACTACCCCGAGTAGTAACCCGAACCCCACGCCATATCCTCCAAACCCTCCAATATTGGTAACGCTGCCTGTCGCATCCCTTCCTTCGTTACAAGCTCTCGGTATCATCCCTGTTGCGTCGACTTCACTGGTTCCAGGTGCCCCTCCGCCGCCGGCAGTTTTGCGAGAAACCTCTGCGGATGGATCAGCGTTGAGTATGGAGTTCAATTTGACGTCGCTACAGCCAACGCAGATGAGTGGACTCATAGTATTCTTGAACCAGCTCGTGTCGCGGTAGCACAGTAACTGGTGTACTATTAGTGTTCGTGTTGTATTTTAGAAATTTTTGTCACAGTGACATAAAAGGGCATTTCCATTTACGGTATTCGTGGGGTACTTTGTTTCTGAACTCTTAGTCGGGTTTTGTAGTCGACCTACGACGACGGTGCAATGGACGCCTTCGCTCCGACAACGACAGCTTGGCGGCGCCAGAGGTTGACCCGAATCAGCAGTAACAGCACACTCCATGCTGGTCAACCCCAACCTCCTGATTCCACCCCCGCTGAAGGCACTACTCTGCGCCTTCCAGGCTCTAACTCACGTTCGTATGGAACTCTTCCCACCCGCCATTCATCGCGCGACAAGCTCCCACCCATCTCCCTCCCATCACAATCTTCCCCTTCAACGCCTCCGGTTCTTCGTTCTCCTTCTATCTCCGGTTTCCGGGACCTTGCCTACTCTCGGCTTAGTTCCCAGCGTCCCATAAGTTCTTACGACACCCCTCGTGAAATTGTCTTGGACGACGACAAGGAGCTCGATGCGCGTATTAATGGTGTTCGCGTCTGGTACGTTTTTGCTTTCTGTGTTTGATGGGATGCTCAAGACGTCTCGTTCAGGTATTCTTCATTCACATCCATAGACTGGTTACACGATGCGATCAAGGATTCGGTGCGCTTTTCCAGACTGCGTAGACGCAAAAGCCTGCGTGCTCGTGTGCGTCTCGTTCTCGACAAGAGCATGGGATGGTTTATCGTCACCGCTGTCGGATTCTTGACCGCCGTCGTCGCGTTTCTTGTCGTTCGTGCTGAACAGTGGCTATTTGACATCAAAGAGGGGTACTGCCGCGACTCCTGGTGGAAGGCCCGCCGATTTTGCTGTCTTGAATCCGTCGGCGATATGATCGACGAGTGTCCAGCTTGGCAGACTTGGTCCGAATCACTTCTGCGCAAGGGAGCGTTTGGAGGGGAATTCCTTGAATATGTCTCGTATTCTGTCATCGCGGTGAGATCAGTTCCCTGTGATCCCAATCTCGAGCTCAAGCAGTACTCAAGGTGTGCTTGGCCACGCTGTCGTGTGTCCTCACTCTACTGCTTACGAATTCCACCACTTTCTCTACTCGGAAAGAATCTGGTGTCCTTGCCCCTGGTTTCGCGGACGGCCCAGAACCTTCAACTCAGCCTAAGCGGCCAGTCATGTACTATGTAATTCCGCAACTGATTAGCCCATACAACCAATTGAACCTCCCCGAAAATAGGCAGCAGGGAGCGGCATTCCAGAGATTAAGACCATTCTCTCCGGTAAGTCAGCCTTTACTGTGCAGTACTGCATCCTCATCCGGCTTAGGGTTCGTCATTCACGGGTACCTTGGTGGTCGCACTCTCTTCACCAAATCTGTTGGCCTGGCTCTCTCTGTAGCTTCCGGTCTATCCCTCGGCAAAGAGGGCCCGTTTGTGCACTTAGCAAGCTGCATCGGTAGGTCGTGTGACTTATTTCGAACAGGTAGACTAATGCCTTACAGGGAACATCGTCAGTCGATTCACTACCAAGTACGAGAACAACGAAGGTGGGTCACACGCCCACCTGTTCTGGGTAATATTGACGATGTCTTACAGCCAAGCGACGCGAAATATTGAGCGCTGCCGCTGCTGCCGGCGTCGCGGTAGCCTTTGGTGCTCCAATTGGTCGGTGATGTATTGTTTATCGTAATTCCCTCGCCAATTCATACTCTCTCGCAGGTGGCACGCTCTTCAGCTTGGAGGAGGTATCCTACTATTTCCCGCCGAAGGTATGTTCTTGTCTCGTTCTCCTCACTTTTCCCTTACAAGATTGTCCCAGGTCATGTGGAGGAGGTATCTATCTTCCCTTCGTTGAGACAACCAATGAAAGCATTTCACAGTTTCTTTTGCGCGATGATTGCAGCAATCACCCTCAAGATACTCGATCCTTTTGGAACCGGCAAATTGGTTCTTTTCCAGGTTACTTATGATAAGGTACGCGAATCCGCTGTTACATGAAAATCGGTGTCAAATAGGCGCCAAAGGATTGGCACGCATTTGAGCTTTTGCCTTTCTTACTGCTTGGAGTTTTCGGCGGCCTCTATGGTGCTTATTTCTCCAAACTGAACATTCGATGGAGCCGCGAAGTGCGGAACAAGACCTGGCTCAAGGACCATCCAATTGCGGAGGTTATGCTCGTAAGTCGTCCCCCTCGTGATCGTCCTGTCTTCAACAATCTGCAGATAACCCTCGTCACCGCTGCTTTCTGTTTTTTGAACCCATATACCCGAATGGGCGGCACGGAATTGGTTTACAATTTGTTTTCCGAATGTCGGACCGGTTCCGGCAACACACATTCTGGCCTCTGTGTCGTAGACCCCGGTAGTTTTGCGCATGTATGGCCGGTCGTAGAAGCGATCTTGGTGGCCATGATTGTCAAAGGCGCCTTGACCGTACGTCTCCCGGTCCTCTGCTCAGCCGGGGTCATTGCTCAACCCTCTTCAAGGTTATCACCTTTGGTATCAAGCTTCCTGCAGGAATCTTCATCCCCACTCTTGGAGTTGGAGCTTGTGCGGGGCGTATATTGGGCATCGGAATGCAATGGATGTTGCACAAAAATCCGGACGCGCGCCTATTCCGGGCTTGTGGTGGCGACTTGGATTGTAAGTGCGCGTGATATCCCGTAGAGGCGACGGACCGAATTCACCCCTCAGGCATTATTCCTGGCCTGTACGCCATGGTTGGTGCAGCTGCCACTTTGTCTGGGCTCACTCGGACCACGATTTCACTCAGGTAATCTCGCTCCATCCGCAAAGATCATGCCTCATTCTTTACCAGCGTCATCATGTTCGAGCTCACTGATTCCATGACCTACACCGTTCCTCTCATAAGTATATCTCTGTGTTTCCTTTGACTGCGGGCTGACATCCCTGTTTCTCTCCACATGCTAAGCATTCTCGTCGCCAAAACCCTGGCGGATGCACTCGAACCTAAGGGTATCTACGACCTGGTCATTGAACTTAGCCAACTGCCCTACTTGGATTCGAAGCACGAGTATTTGTGGGGTAGTCTTCAGGTCAACGATGTGGTGCGTTTTGCATCTTTGCGATTGCAAATATCAAGACAAAGTTTTCTCTAGACCGCTCGTGACGTGGAAGTCATCCGTCTTAGCGATCGGAATACAGTACGAAGTCTCATAGATCAGCTCCAAGCCCTCTATGCGATCGGGAACCATGACGGTGGATTCCCCATCTTGCGAAAAGACAGCGACAGCGACAATTACAGAATGGTTGGATATATCGGTGCTAATGAACTTGAACACGCGCTGAGTGGGTACATACTGTTTGAATCAATTTAAATGCCTGACGTTTCTAGGTCTTGTCGCCGACGATCCTGAGGATGAAGTCCAATTCCATCCAGAATTCTCGCACCACGGCGGCTTTGCATCAGCTTCGATCTCTTCGTTGTTGGAAAGCGGTCAACCAGACACGGATCCCTTTGACTTCAGCATCTACATGGATCAGGCGCCATTGACTGTGCAATCGAATTCGCCGCTCGAGATGGTGCAGCAATATTTCACTAAACTGGGTGCCCGATATGTGGTGGTTACGGACACCGATGGGCTCTGTAAGTCATTGGCATGTTCCAAGCATGTTCTCTAGATTTCTCTGTTTGCTGACGCCTTCTCAGATGAAGGTGTGATCGACAAGAAAACGTGGCTTGCGTTCCTGAGCGAGTTAGAGGAGAAATGAGACCCACATAGCCTGCATATACCCTGGACAGTGGATCGAGCTATAGTGCTATGTAATGCTTTAATCGTCATACAAATCTTACCTATAGTTTCTGCCCATATCAATTGTGTACATTTGTTGATTCTTGAGGCCCACCCTTCTCCCTTTCAAAACTATGGCGACTTCTGGCCTCGGTGTCCCCGTCAAGCTGCTGCATGAGTCGTTGGGGCACATAATAACGGTCGAACTGAAAACGGGGCAGTTGTACCGGGGAAAATTGGCGGAAGGTGCGTCACAGGAATTGCGCACGCAGAAATCTTGTTGATTCAACCCATTTGCTGCAGCCGAGGATAACCTCAACATCTCACTAAAAGATATAACTGTAACCGGACGTGACGGACGTGTATCGCAACTAGACCAGGTGTATATTCGCGGCAGTATGGTCCGCTTCTTCATCGTGCCCGACATGCTGCAAAACGCACCAATGCAAGTCGCGTATCCTTGCTCGAATATCGATATCCTAACTAGATCTGCTGCTGCAGGTTCAAACGAGTCGGCCCAAACGCAATGCGTGGACGGGGTATCGGGACAGCACGTGGACGCGCCACGATCCAGCGTGGTATGTTTTTCTTGTTCAATTCTGTGTGAAGAAGAAAGTTGTTGACTTGACCTTCTTTTGATAGCAAATGGTGAGCTCGGCGTACAATCCTTTCCTCGTCACCGTAAACTAATGACTTGATCTAGCTCGCCGTGGACGTGGTGTTGCCCCAACAATGTCGCGGGGCATAAGACGGTGAAAAGGACTAAACATGTGTTTTGTTCTACCCATTTTGTGTATGAGTTGACAGAGTGTGAATACGACAACGATTGCTTCGTACGAGTACGGCTGGCTTCTTGCAGAATTAGAAATCCGACACTCTTCCCTTGAAGCTCCAGTCCCCCTCAATCCAATGACCAACCGGTTCCTGCTTCGGACCACCCTGCTCGCCCGTTTTTGGGTTTATATCACCCTCGAAGTCGGGTTTGAGAGGTTTGCGAGCATCCGGATGAAGTTGGAGGCTGTCGTCTGCGTCCTGGGAGCTGCCGGAGTTGGCGACAAGGGGCGCCTGGGCGGCACGCTGTAGGAGTTCGAATTCGCGCTGCTGGTCCGGGGGTAGAGGGATGGGTGCTGGACGATTGAAAGAGGAAGAATAAGATCTGCGAAGGGTTGCAGAAAGGATTCTGGGGAGCGAGGATAGCGACATGGGAGTGAGATCTAGACCAACGAATCGCCGACATCAAAATAACATAGGGAGCTCCTCCAAAGCCACCTTTTATGCTCTTAACGACCAATTAACGACTCAAACTTATGTTCACTTCCCCTCCTCAACGACGCAAGACAGACCCGGGGCAGAGAGCCTGTGATGACTGTCGTCGTTCAAAAGCAAAATGCGAGAAAAAAGAAAACCAAACGTGCTCAAGGTGTTTGAGCAGCGGCAAGTCCTGTACCTACGTGCAAGTATCGGTCCGGCAATAGTATCATCGCCCTGACGTTTGGTACATTGTTTCCAGAGAAGCATCGACTCCGCGAGGCCCGCCCAAGGCGTCAGTAGACTTGTCTTCGGCCGCCGGGCCTATCTAAATTGCCTCCAGATACGTCACTGGCCTTGAAGACAGACTTGAGCAGCTGGAAGCACTTCTGAAGCAGGTGTGTCCCCGTAAGGTCTACACGGCCGGGAAAGATACTCACGAGTCACGCCAACCCAAAACTTGCAGCTCCGACCAGACACAGATTACACAGCTGAACTCGGTCCACCCATTCCTCGTGGTGCATGGAAAGAAGACGCCGTGCAACCCCCGAGCCCGTCAAAGCCTAGTGCCAAAAACTCGGTCCCAGCCACAGATCTTCGTTTGGCAACGCGTCTTGCTTTGAATTCGCATGCCCGCCGCGATATAAATGATTCAGACTCATCGTCGGAGGACGGGTATTCGACTTCTGATTCAGAAAACTGGACTACAGAAGGGCTGTCCGCCGGCAGCCAGAGGCTCACCTTGCATCCATTAGAACCAGCCTCTGCACCGGAAGACACCGACATCATCAACACTCGGTTTCATGGGAAAAGCAGCCTAATTAGTCTCATTGAAGTAACTCGACGGTACAAAGAGTTGCATATTGCAGAGACATCGGACAATGACTTTGACCAAGAACCCAATCTACCACCACCTATCAACACTTACTTCAAACGATCTGAATTTTGGTTACCTCAATCGGTAATCTGCTCTTTCGTGTTGTTGATGTTTATTCTGACTGAAATGCTATCAAGTGGGAACTCAAGTGGGAAGAAGGTTATGCCATCTCCGATGAGCAACTCCTCAGTCAGGTTCTGGAAGAATATCCTCCCCCTCCTCTAGCTCGGATTTTGATCGACCTTTACTTCGTGCATTGCAACCATCTTCCCCTACTACACCGTCCCACTTTTGAGCGTCAATTCAGAGAACGGCTTCATCATCGTAGTATCTGGTTCAGCTGCCTTTGCCTAGGTATTTTTGCCGTTGCCAGCCGCTGGTGTGATGATCCACTTGTTCTTCCCCGGGATTGCAAAAGAACGAGTACCGGGGCTCTTGATTGGACATGTGCAGGTTGGCACTACCACAATATTGCCATGGGTAACACTTCTTTCTTCGTTGTGAATCTACCATCAACTCCTCCATAGGTATCCACCGCGCTCGCCAGAGTTTGCTCTACCCAGCCTATTTAGAGGAGATCCAGACTTTCACCTTATTAGCAATGTTTGTCCGAGGCACGGTAGGTTGTCACTGTATCTCAGTTCCGCCGTTCAACGGGATTCCAAGGTCAATCATTCTGCCAGTTGGATCTTCATCAGCATCGGCTTGCGAAAAGCGCAAGATATCGGCGCGCATCGGAAAAGATTATACGCCAAAAAACCGAACGTTACTGACGAGCTTTGGAAACGAGCTTTTTGGTTGATACTTCTGAATTCTTCCTCTTGCTGTTTGATGACGTTGAAACCAGGTGCCTCGTCGCATATGATCGCATGGGAAGTGCAATATTAGGTAGACCGGCTGCCATAGGAGAAGAAGAGTGAGTGCATCAAAAATTTCTCTACGTTGATCTAGCCTGACCTTAGATCTAGTTTTGATTTAGAACTATGCATTGAGGTCAAGCTATTCCATCCACTGTCGCGTTATCATCTCAAATCACTTGACTTATAGGTCGACGACGAATACTGGGAATCGGACCCTCCTTTTCGGCAGCCGCCTGGTATTCCCTGTCGGCTGACTCACTTTAATCTGTGGCTTAGGCTTGCGCAGATCGTCACATTTACTGTCCGAACCATTGTACGTGAACCTCCTCCCCGCATCCATATGAGTTCAAAAAAAAAACCAGTACTCTGTCCATAACCCGAGAGCACTTCTGGGAAGGATAGCGAAAGTACGGACAGACGAAGTGATGGCTCAGCTGACCCTTGCTCTACAAGACTGGCTCCGATCGGTGCCAGATTATCGTAAGTTTCTGATTCCCCGCCGTCGAGTTTTCATTCATGTCCATCAGTTCGATGGTCAAATCATATTAAAGACGAAGAGCTGTCAAATCAGGTAGAGCTCCAAGGTTGGTTCCAACGACTTACTCTAACGTCCAATTTTCAAGTCTGCGTGCCTCTACTGCACGTATTATCTGGCTGAGATGCTCATGTATCGAGCTTTCATACCACCTCTGGCCTCATCTTCCGCAACGGTTCCACCCGTCCCTCACATCCGCGCCTCTTTTCCAGCATTGGCTTTCTGCGTCAAGGCTGCGCGTTCCGCTGCGAGAGTCATTGAGTGGCAAGTCGCCCGAGGTTGGACGAATACGCCCATCCTTGTTGCTACCTGCTCAGCTGTCGGCTGCCATGCTCACGCTGGGAGTGTGGGAAGCAAAAACGAAGCAAGAACAGTCTCCAGCAGAGGATGTTAAACCGCCGTTGGCGCACACAATCACGTCGCTGATGGGCGACATTCAAATCTGCATGAGAACTCTGGAGGTGTTGGAGCCGCGATGGGAGAACGTGACTCATCTACTGTGAGTGTCGCGAGATCATGAATTTAGGCGTTAATCGTTGCGTCGTTAGTCGAGGGCTGAGAAGCGCCTTACCCAAAGATGACGCTGGTGCGTCCCCCACACAAGGCGGCATACCTTCTACCGTCTCGTCGTTCCCGCATCCGCAAGCGACCTCTTCACAAGCACCATCCGGGGCCGATCCTGATCACTGGTCGATGCCTATAACCTCATCGGCGAGGCATGAGCCACCGTCTCAATTACGGCTTGAAACACCTTCAAACTACGATGCAAGCGGGCCCGCGTCTCAGGCCGCTTCCGTAGTCTATCAACAAGATACCCAGAAGTAAGTGATTAGGGTTTTCAATACCACCTTCGGTCCCGATCACCATAAACAGCTACCACGAGATACCCACCCACCCAGGAATTCAGTTTCGCTACAATCATCCGCATTCACAGGACACATCATATACACGGACATAAATTCATCGTCGTTATCCTTCATTGCTTTCCTTGGTGCTTTCATCTGCTCTGCTGGTAGTGTTCAATGTTCAATCGGTTTTCTGTGTTGTATCGCTCGTCGAAGTATTGCTCGACTGTTCAGCTGCGCGGACAGCGCTCTTGAAGCTGGCCACCCAGGTTGCCTATAACTGTTGTTCCCGCACTGCAGGGAGTGCGCGCGTGGAGAGTCAACAGGACCGTACGATTGCCCCAATATTACTGTTACACTGAGATAAGGCTACACATGCGAGTAAAGGTCCAAGACGAGCATTATACGACTAAAGGCGCGATCAGCGGCCGTAACAAAAAATTCAAGGCAATGTAATACGCACGTAGGACAGCATTGATGCATCCGTCATTTTCTGGGTTGTTTGTTATCTGGGCGTATTTGCCAAAGACGACCTTCCCTCCAGTAGTGACCATGCCTAGTTCTGAGACGTTCACTTCTATCACGGTTCCCTTCGTCATCACACCGAGTTGAGTGTACATTGGTGACTGGGGGTTCTTTTTCACTCCTAGTATCTGGAGTTGGAAAGTAGCTTTTAAATCGGCTGCCGGGAAAGATTGTGAACGAGGATGAAGGTGTAATGCAACGAAACGTACGATGTGTAACATTGGCTTTTTTATATCGCAGAGCCATTGGCCGAATGAACCTCTCCATTTTCACTGGTTTCCGTGTAAAGCCCTCGCCAACGAACGTCGCTTTCGTGACCATCCGCTTCCAAGCTTTGCTCTTGCTTTTCCCGGTCTTCATCACTTTGAACATCTCGTCTTCCGCAATACCCCGAACCTTCGGTAGCGGGACAGCAAACTTGGCTGCCTTGTCCTTTCGCTTCTGCTTGATAGCACTCGACAGCGCTTTTGCGTCTTTCTGTCCTTCTCGGTCGAGTAGATAGGTTGGCAGGGCGCCATCGGGAACCGCAGATGAATCGGCCTGCTTGACGTTCCGCTCATCGTGCGCCTTGAGTGTTTTCTTGAGCTGAACTTTCTCAGCATGCCGTTTGGCATGTAAGATTTTGGCTTTGATACCGAAGGCCTTCTGCGCGACTGCAGAGTCCCGATGAACAGCTCTGGCCTCCCGTTTCCGCCTGAGTGTGAAATTTTAACGAGTCATCTGTGGAAGATGGGCCGAACGCTTACTTGCGCTCAAAGTAATCTAACCGCCGTCCGTGGCGTTTTATGTGCTCTTCGATGTACTCGTTCTACAAACAATTGAAGTTTTGACGTGGTGCTGTGTATGAGACGAACTAACCTGAGGCTGCAGAAGGGGGTCAGTGTCAATTTCGGTGCAGAAAAAATATAGCAGACCATAAGTGGAAGGAGAGAAAGATGAGCGTGTGGCTGTGTTGCTACGCTTTACCATTCACCCAACGTGTCCGCCCACCGCTCGCCTTTCATGTGGCAGGATTCCACCAACGCTTATGGCGCGTCCTCGTCGCAGCCCCAGTACTACGCGCAACCCCAGGGTGCTCCTCTTCAATTCTACTCTCCCCAACCACCCGCAGGCGATCCGAATGCCTTTTATCCTGGCGCGCGTCAAAATTTAGACGGAAACATGGGAGCGCAAGGCTCCATAGTTTCCGACCGCAGTGCAGGGTTTGGTGGTAGTATTCAGAGCGCAGGCGGATGGTGGACTGCATTTGGTACAGGCGGCTTCGAAGGTGAACCACCGTTACTCGAAGGTGCGTTCGCATGTTCATTTTTGCGCATAACTTGCCTCTCATGCTACCGCCAAAGAACTCGGGATAAACTTCTCTCATATCCGATACAAGTCGTTAACCGTGTTGAACCCGCTCAGTAGAGTCGATGAACACATCATGGATGATGCCGACCTAGCGGGTCCGGTTTTTGTCTGCTTCTGTTTCGCAACTTGTCTTCTTTTCGTGAGGCCTTTTTTTATGTCAGGTGGACAAGCTCATATGCAATCCTCCACAGTCTGGTAAATCCAATTTTGGCTATGTGTACGGTGTCGGCCTCCTTGGCTCAGTATCAATATATATACTGCTCAACTTGATGTCGCCGCAAGGCATTGACGCATATCGAGTTGTCTCTGTGCTAGGGTACTGTCTTCTACCATTGGTTGGTGTGGGCGCGTTAAGTGTAATGGTTGCATTGGAGTGCGTAGAACCAATTCTACATTTTTTTGATTCCGTTAACCCGTGAATGCACAGTGGTATCTTTGGCTACTTGGTGTCGCTCCTTTCCATCATATGGTGCACATATTCAGCGTCTGGAATATTTGTTGCCGTCCTACGAATGTCAGATCAACGCCTTCTAGTCGCATATCCCATTGGCCTACTGTACGGATGTTTTGCTTTACTCAGCGTCTTTAGCGGACCAAGCGCCGGAAAATGAATAGACTCTGTATCAAGAACGATGAGATTAAGCAGCTCTAGTGTGGTAGTAAATTAGTACATTATCTATTACGGTAGTTGTTGGCGATTGCCAGCAAGCAACTGCCTGGTGTACAACTTCAAAAGGATCTCCATGATGCTCTCCAGCGGTGCCGTTGCATATTCGTTAACATATTGCGGGAAAGAATCTTCCAAATTGAAGCCCGCCTTTTTCATGAAAAAGGGATGCATAACATCGGGGGTAGCTTCTCCAAGTTGACGCATGGTCAACCGCTCGATGTGTCGTTTCCGGGGTTGGTATACAACGCCGTCGCTTTCCTTGGCCATTTTCGCTGTTTGAGTATCGTTATCGTGGGTATTGTCTGGGACAGGTGGTAGGTCGGCTCTGGTAGTTTGTGCCGCATCAAGAGTCGCAGCACTCTCCAATAATTTCGGGCGAGCGTCGACTGTGTTTGTCCTCCATTCCGTAACACGTACTTGATCCATCTCGCGAGCGAGAGTCTTTCGTAGAAGCGTCAACCAGGAATAGAGGGAAACATTGAGGGAGATGTATATGTCGTCGAAATTCCGCATGCTTTGCTGGCGGCTGAACCGACTGTCGAAATCGTATTGAAGAGTTGGGGCCGCGCCTCCTAGAGTCTCCTCGCTGGTCATGTGAATTCGCATGGAAGGCAGGCCAACGATGATGGCCTCGACGGAGTCGCGAAGGAAAGACGTTAACCACTCTTCGCTATGAGAAATGATGGTGGGAGGAGAAAGATGGCCCAGTTGAGTAAACCGCGAAATGGTCATGAATGAGAACGAAAGTTGTAGATTTCGTTTTGGGGATGGGGCTCCAGGTTCGATCAACCTCTCCAATTGCGCAGATACATCGCGTCCAATGAACTGAGCAATCTCGAGATCTCCCATAGTGCGCGGGAACACGACCAACCGGAGCGTACCGAGGCGAAGCCTCATGTGCTGCATGACGGTGTAAGACAAGTCCGAATCCGCCTCCTTGAATTTACTTCGCGCAGAGTGCAACATGGCCTCTGCTACAGCAGATAACGGGTTGTCAGGATTAGGAGTCCTGCTGAGGTGGAAAGTCTTTGACTCGCGGCTAGCGCCTTCACGTTGCGCCTCGAGATTGGCCTTAAACTTGTTGACGTACGACAGCAGTTTGGGAATAGTGCCCACTGTGACCACAGCGACGATTTCGGGGCTTTCTACGGTCACAGAAAACTGCACAGCACGGCTATCGTCGGTGGATGATATTGTTGACCAATCATCAAAGATTTCTAGTCGAAGGGGATCGGCCCTGAAACAAATGAACTCAGCTTTCGCTCGAGAGTATCAGAATTGGGGAACTTACCGATACTGCAGCAATTTCAGGTGATCCGACTCCAGAACAGCGACGAGAGCATCGGCCGTCATGCGCAACTCGAGCATACAGTTACCAGTTCCTTGAGTGCTGTTCGGCATCCTTCGCACAGTTTGGAATACACAATTTGAGACACTGGAATGACCTGAAACGTTTCCTCTTGCAGCAATAGCAACGTCCGTAATATGCAAGAAAACTTCGCTGAGCTCTGCGGTGAGTTTCGTCCGAGCCGTTGCGTCCTTGAGGTCAAGAGTTATAGTGCTAATGGATTGGCCGAGGTCGACTTCGAGGCTGATTTGTCGCACACGAATCAACAGCACGGTCGTAAATTCTTGAATGGGTGAAGGGTGCGCAGACGGAGTAGTCGCAGGCTTGTTGGAGGCTTTCACCTCTGTCGAGACGCGATTGAACACTGGGATTCGGTCCAGCCAGACCGCCTTGAAGCAGAGTATATCCTGCAATCTAGATAGCCTCACAGCGCCAAGAATTTCGGTGTCCAGAACAAAGGAGACGGAGCTAATTGCTTTGCCTGTCCCGTATTCTGTCTTGGCGAAGGATACGGAAAATGAAAGGTTGCGCATATCTAGTTTGGCACACTCTTCGCTGAGGAACCCATGTTTGAGTCCCACATTCAAGCCCCCAATACTTCCGGTAAGGGTCACCTTGCGAGCGCCGGGGAAGAAATGCAGCACGAATCCGCCGCTGTCCCAATGCAACCCTGCGATAACATTGACGTCCGGTTGACATGTAAATTCGAGTTTGGATTGATCTATTCGCAAGCTGAAGATGATTTGGAATTTGTGCGTAGTGGCCCGATCCACAAGTTCCAAGTTGGTGGACGACACAGTCGCGTCGGACGAAAGCGGAAGAGGTGCGGAAATATCCGGGGATTCTGGCCCAGTATTCGGTCCGGACGTCCGGCTAACCCGACGCATCAAGACTTCAATATTGCTGACCAACTCAGTGAGGAAGGGGAGCAGAGTATTGGGGCGTAGTGTATTTTGACTCGAGTGAACGGTACTCTTGAATACTAATATGGACGGCTCGGCACCGGATATACCCACTTTATGGGACGCCGGCGTTGCACGATACTCGGCCCAGACGGAAACAACTGGAAGATTGAACACATCGGCTCCCATGTCTAACACACGCTCGTCCGACGGTTGGTTAAGAGCGTGCGGGGAAGAGTTGGCTCCAGATGATGCAGACGCCGCTTTACTGTAAAAGCGGACTTTGCCACTTAAAAAAGTTAACGAAGCGAAGATATTTGAAGTTGGTAGGGCCATGTACTGCCCATCCTGCGCGTTGCTTGAGGGTGTAGTGGTGCGAGGGATGCTGGCCGATAATTGAGAGACGCGAACCTTCCCTTGTTCGTAAACATCGATCAAGGATGATATATACTCTGGGATGGTGGAGTCAAGGTCCAAGATGAAACCGCTAACATCAGCGCGCATCCAGATGTTGCGAGTTGAGACTAGGCCGACAGAGCGAAGATGAGCAGTCATCTCAGGGTAAAGGAGGCGATTATGAGTCTGGTGGTTGTCGCCCGCAAAATCGGATGGGACTGATTGGCGGAACCTGGTTCACCGTTAGCTAGACAATCGGCACAAGGGTATGGTTCTTACCTCGGAACAAATTGGAAAGACAGGCCACGCATCTTAGCCTCGCCAGACTCTCCCCGCTGAGCCCCGAACTTCAGGCTCTTGATTGAGAAGAGAAAGGCTTTGACTGCAGCGGAATCCTTGGACCCGGTCAATGGGATTTCTAGGTTTTGGACATGCGTCAAGGGGAAAGCCACGCCAATGTTGTGTACAGATAGCGTGATGAGGTACGACTCCAGCCAACGGAACTGCTCTTTGCGTTGAACATTTTCCACAGGTACTTCGAACGTCTTCAAAATACTCTGAGCCTTTTCCTTGAAAGCGGCCAGTTCGACCGCTCGCTGTTCTTTACGATCCCAGAGTTCAGCCTGATCAAAGGTATCAATGTTGGGCTCGAAACAGTTCAAAGAGATTGACCTGTAGATGGTCGATAAAATCGCCGACTTCGCCTATAGAGCTCGCTTGCATGACGGCATGAATTTTCGTGACAGCGACGTCAAGGCTATGACCTTCTTTTCCATCTGCTCCCTTGACTTCAAAGTCGATGATCACAAAGGCAGATCTGTGACGTCTATTGAAAACGGAATTGCCGGGTTCAACGACAGCTTTCGGCGCAAGGGAAAGCGCCAGATCAGTCAGTTTCAAGGACCACTTCTGCCCTAACAAGTTGCCCATACTCCCGCTGATATCAAAGCATTCCAAGAAGAAGGTGGAAGCGAGGCCCTCTAGACCGATTCGGAACCCACGCATTTTCAGGAACCCCGAGTAACTCCATTGCGGTGGTTTGTTAGATCGTTTTGGTGCCGGGGTAGACAATCGCGTTTCCTGAACTAGAAGCACCAGGTCATTGAAATCTTGGCCGAACTTCTGCTGCACGGCTAGTAGGGTATCCCAGTGCGCAGGCTTCACCTTGAACTCCAGGAAGTCCACAAGGGCAATTGTTTGTATGAGTGAGCCGTTGTGATTGCCACAAAGTGAAAAGGATGGAAACACCACTTTTAGTCTGGTATTTGACTTGACATCCTGGGTGTTGGATCTCGCGGAGATGCTAAATGTTTGTGACACTAATCGGAGCCCGAATGTTTTATGCGATGACCCCATCGAGTTGAAGTACGAAAGAATATTGAACACACGCCAAGAAAGCCATGTCCCATGCATCACTTGAAGGGATATACCAAACTAGAAGGAACAACGTGAAAACAAGATACCGTCCATACATTGATCATACATACCTGCTCAATTTCGGCATTGATATACAAGGTGGGACTACGGTGCGTTGAGCGAGAAGTCAATGCCGCGGGTTTTGAAGGAGCACGATGTAGTTCCGACAATAAATCATGAACAGGTCGCTTCAATGCCTGGTAGGTAGTCGGCTCTCCATTCTTGAGCAAAGCGATAGAGGCGAAGCGCGCTACGAGGAACATTGAAATGAAAATCGTGCAGTGAAAACACAAGTCGAATCTGCGAGAGCAATGTGGACTCAAAACGCAGGAGGGAATTGATCTTGCAGAGACTGAGTGTTATAGACGCCAATATATCCTGCATGCTCCGAACAGAAGTGTCCGCAGGCGACCGTGCACGCAATGAGAATTCTTGGAAACCCATGGAAAGACTGACGGTTCTCGGCACAGAGTGGTGAGGTCTAAGAAGAACTCCGGAGACAGCTTGAAATCCCAAAAGCCCGAATTCAAAAACCAAGCTCTCAGCTGCGGCTTCTAACGTGATACGACGCAAATCTAAGACGAGGTCCAGAGATCTGCAAGGCGACTCCTGCAATTTGGGTTTTTGTTGGGGCCCCGTCGAACCACTTGAGTAGCGTCGTTTTACTCGCAAAATTTCCTGGGCAAAAGGCATGAGACGCGGAGATACTGTGAGACCAATCTCCTCGGTCGACGCGAATAAAGATATTTGCTGATGTTTCCGCCGCGGTTGATTTCGCAGCGAGATTTGGGAAAGCCCCTTCAGCTGACCAGGTAAGCTTTCAAGGAAATCCGACGTCCGGAGGCGCATGTTAGAGACAAAATCCGTTAACATGACTTGACTTGCAACACGACCCAACTGATCTTGAAGGGTAACCGTGAATTTATGCACCTCCAGCGATATCGCTATCGCTGGATACGGCGAAGAGGTGGAGTCGTCTATCACCGCTGTCTTCAGTGTCGGAAACGAAGAATACAGCGAGCGGAGATGATTGTCGTGGAAGCCATCGGGGTCCAGAGTGGCTAACCGGGATTCGAGGAGGGGGACAAGTTCTTTGTCTGGGTTCAAAACGAGGGAGAGACGGTCCCCGATCTCCCATAGACAATTGCGCAGATGGAATAGAAACCGGAACGTCATATCAGTTCGAAGAGCGTGCGGGATGCCACTTTGGACGAGAAAGGAGGGCTGAATGGAGGAGAGAGGGTCTAGGGCAGGGTTGTCATGAGACGCGTAGAGGATTGAATGAATGACGCTGGTCACAGTCGGGGTGTGTCGCTCCCACTTTTGCTTGATCGTAGAAAACTGACCAATGGTGTCGACTAAACCGATTCCTAGAGCAGTCATATATTCCGGGCTCTTTGGAGAAAGTTGTAGGGCAATTCCACCCAACGATGCCTGCAACTCGTTTTTCGATACTTCCAAGCCCGAGTTGGTGATATCCAGATGGAATACGGCATGTTCAACGGGTCCCGAAGATTTCCCAGCCACATTGGGATCCAATAGTAGAATAGCTTGAGCAAGTCTGCCGTTGAGGGCGATTCCACGATTCTTAGCTGTCCCGAATACACGGAGATCTTTCACCTGACAACGTAGGCGGGCTACGTCGTTCACTGTGAAGGGCTTCGACGTGCCCCTGCCGTCAGCTTCGAGCAGTTTGAGTTCATGCAATATCAGCACATTAGCTGAAGGTAATCGGACGTCGAATACGGTGGTCTGGGCAGACGCCGCTGGACGATTGAAACTGCCGAGATAACTAGCCAACATGGAGTCGACAGTCAGTTCAACACCTCTGATCTATCGGTGACTAGTGAGACTTCATTGATAAAGAGACAATGAGTTCCTACATCATCTTCCAAGTCAGCTGCTAAAGCGGCGATGGTCATAACAACGAGGGGCGTGACTGTCATCGTAAAGCCCTTTCGAGATGAAAAACGAATGACTGTGGTCTTGCTATCTTCGTCAGGCGCAAGACCAGGGCTTGGCAGCTCCGGAAGTGTGTCATTCAAAGAGTCAACGTGGTTGGGGGATGGAACCCCCAATCGGGACTTGAGAAGGGGTGAACAAGAAGGTATGAACGAGCACTCAGTCGATCTCACCTTGAGAAGAGAGAATGGAGAGCCTTCCCACAACGAGGGGGAATCTAAGTACGGCGCCACATATTGCCGACATAGGCGAGAATATTGTTTCAAAGGGGGCGCGGTACGACCACGTTCAGGCAGATCTACGAGCAAACAGCGCTGAGAGTTTGTCGCACTGGCTGTCAGGAACGTCTTACCTAGATCGGACCAATCGTCAGACGATATTCCTTCACTTAGGTCTTCAGTGTCGGATTCGTCTCCCTCACTCATGGCCTCGTCATCCTTAGGCACTGGAAGGGGGGTTTCAGAACGTCTCTCGCTACTCAAGATGTTAATGTGACGATCAACCAAAGGGGACCTCGGCCTCACGCAAGACGAGCATCACGATCCGCATCTAAAACATCTTCGCCACTGTCGGTGTCGGAGAGATGATATAATTTTTGCCAAGAACCCCGAACTTCGCCCTGTGGTCGTGATGGGCCTCTCGCAGACACCTCCGTGCTCTGATAACGTTGGTGGCCAGACAGATGGGGCTGAGGAAGGAGGACGCCTTTCCGATGAGAGGAAAACCCTGCGCTCAAACCATTAACCAAAGAGTTTGGTGGATGGAAGAATAATTTACCAGCTTTCTTGTAAAAACTCATTCCTTCGAACATACGTCTGGCTCGCCCAGTTATATCTTGCTCTTCAATGAATGCAGTCTGGTCAGCTTTCCTCTTTCGCCATCCAATGGGTGAAGAGTACATATCGAGACAGACATCCAGTTCCATGTCGCCAACCTCTAGCCAGCGGCGACGCTCTGCCAGTGACCTGAGTAGGAATTTGACCTTGACAAGGGGTATTCGAACACTGGTGAGACTCCGGTGGAACTGGCCGCCCAAATCATTCGTGTCGAGATGAAGACCACCTGGTACGGACAATAACAACGCAGAGTTATCGACATTCCATGTCACGTCGAGTGTCGCCAAAGACAATTTGAGGAACGTTACTAGTGCTGTGGTCAGAGGGGCAACTCAGCTGAAAGCATGAAGGTACCATCGGGAGGAACGGGAACTTGATATAAAGCTGCGGGAGCATTGGACATGTCATCAAAATTTAAGCCGAATGCAGTTCCCGCAGAGGAAAGGATTGTGGCATCCTTAGCGGAAAAAGCGAATTTCGCAGGACCAAGGTTGATTTCCCAGATGCATACATAAGCCAAAGTGCGCGGCATAGGGCCGAACAGGCGATTCGAGGTTATATCGATACCTATGATCACGTACATCAGGGTATAGAGAATTCTTGAACATATCAGCAATTACGTACCATCGATCACGAGCATCTCTTTTGGTCGCCGTTTCGTTTTCGTGTAAGACATTTTTTCCGGTAAATCAGCCTCAATCCATCCAGTGACAGTGCTAATATTCAACGAAAGGTCTTGGAAAGATTTAGGAACTTCGAAATTCTGCTAGAATGGACGCTCACCCATGAAGAAATCATGCAACCGGAAGTGAACCTGCAGTTCTGGGATATCCAGGACAACGCAGCTGCCTATTCCTGCTCCCGCAGTCGACGTCTCTTCGCGCACTGGCCCTTCATATCCCGGCAGGCCAGCCGGAAGCACCATCAGACCGTTTTGCAAGTCGACTTCAAGCTCGACTTGGAGCATATTGCTCTGAAACAGACGTTCAACAACGAGTCATCGTCATGGTGAGGCCATATAATACCTGTCCTTTCCGATACTGTTGCAAGACAGGATCACCCTGGATTCCTCTTTTCCGCTTCTCGAGATATTCGAAGAGAGTAGAAAAGGTGGTGAAGGACCCGAAGTAATTGGTTTGGAGAATCAAGAAATATCGAATTGACCAACCCAATGCCTTGAAAGCAAGGTCGCGCGCCTGTAAATCTTCAAGCCTGATGCGGTAGACAATATACGACCCAGAAAACTTACAGTTATGGTGAGTTTGAGTCGCTCGACATGCTCGTTCCGGACTTCGGAAAAGTACTGAAAAAATCCATCTAATTTCAACAGTCTGGCTTTCCCGATGCTGTGTCCATCTTTGGGAGCATGGAGAGCCCAAGTATTCCATCGCGGCAAGGAAATATTGACCGCGACTTCAGGGATTTCAACTGAGAAAGGTATAGTAGTCGTTTCAGGACGAAAGGTGTCCGAGGGAATTCTCGTAGTGTTTTTGAGGCGGGTCCCGCGAACAGTGAATAGAGCTTTCAAACAATCAATACCAGCCACAGTGACGACAAACAACTGACCGTTTTCATCTCTTATTAGAGGCTTGTCGATGACATTATGATCATTGACATAGAGATTCAATTCATAATGGTGAAGCTCAAGTTCCACGGCGTACACGGTTGGCACAAACCGATGATAATCGCTGGGGGGACCCGCGGCCCAATCTTTGCCAAGATCGGTGAACATGTTGATGTGATCTCGCAAGAGGTAGAGAACAGGTTGACGCAAGGAAATCCCAATTTTCCACGTCCTCGGTGCATTCCATTGCAATGGTGAAGGTAGCTCGCCCCTGATCTGGAAATATTCAGTTCAAACGGACGCCTTTGATCTACAACTTCCTCACTCGACATGATTCAGCCGAAACGAGTCGGATGTCATTCAGACTGGACGTGACCTCTACAGTATCGAGATGCACTTCGAGAACAGACTCGTAACCAGTTGCTTTTGCGACCATAGGTACGATGTAGTTGATGGAAGACCGATCTCCGACAGTGACGTGGATGGAAGCAGGTTCTCGTTTCTTTGGCCGCCGTTGAACACTAGTCTTTCCGTCCCACTGCCAATTCTGCCGACGGATTCAGAAAAACATCAAACAATAGTCAAGCAGTCAACACACCTTGGAGGCCTCGCGAAATGGAATGAAAAGAGTAGTATCATCTCGAAGTTCGATGAAAACTTGCATCGCAGTCCAAACCCGTTGATCCCCAGGCCTCAAATGTGGCGTTTCTTCTGCATCCCGATAAGTTGGGGGAAAGAACGCTTTCTGGAGTTCCGACCTATTTCATATGAATGGCTCGTTCGCGGGAGCTCTGGGAACCTTACCGTTGTCGATCTGCCCATGGACCATACCGCAAAAATCCTCCTCTCACAACAAGGTCAATTCCCCATTCCGGCCCAATATCCCCGTTCCCAATGTCTCCTGGCTCCGTATCTACAGGGTGCGGAAGAGAGGGGACTTCTCCTACTACATCGGTATAATACGTTAGTTCAAGGATTGGAGCTTCCAAGATTTTTCGCTCGATTGCATATTCTAACTTTGCAAAGTCTGCACCGATTGGGGTGTCCTCATCAAGACTTTTATGTTTTCCATGAGAGGGGGAAGGAGCAGACTGCGCAGCTTGATCTTGTGTACTAGTAAATTTTCGTGCGGCAGCATACAGCTTTAACTGTTTCCACAACTTGGCAAACGCTTGATGGGATAAGTAGGACCTGATGTGGTCAATCTTGGAATGACTAGGTGCACTTCAACATCATCGCTAGGGGCCGAGATTTTCACATACGTTGCAATGGAGTTTTCTACAAGCTCGCCTGTTGCAAGCATTGGCCCTCGGTAGTCATCATTTTGAACATGACGAAACAAAGCATTCTGAAAAGTGAGGTGCAAAAGCTGCTTGTATAGATCGTATTTAGACCGCGACTGTGCAAATAGTCAGGCAATGCGTCTACTATGCGACAGGAAACCTGCCTGAACGATCCCAAAAGTGCCCTCGGTTCTGCGAAATTCCGCAACGAGAAGGTTTGGAGTTGAGGGATTACCGCAGATTATGGCGCCTTTCGTGACTTCGAGGCCGAGGGGCAGTAAATCCTTTGGATCCAGTGTGGGTAATTGTCGTCTGATCCAGTGCCATACCCTTTGAAAGGTGACGGGGACATGAACAGAACCATTGAAGATGGATACAGAATATCCTGGGAACAACTGAGCCAACCAAGCTGTCGCCAAACAGACAATCTCTGACCTTGAGTTGTGGACCGGTGGGAAGACTGACGCCCAGTGTTCCGTGACGCAGGACGAGTGGGGGTTTTTGCACCCATTTGTGCGACAACCGCGTCATATGCAGCGGTTTTGTTGTACAGAAACCATTCGAAACCCTGCAGCGAGATATGTACACGACACGACGTAGACCTCGACTGTTTCGCTAAGATGTAATTCCGTGAACCACGAGAAACGCGAAAGTCTGTCCACGTACGGTCATTCATGCCGCCATTAGGCGCAATATCATCTGCGGATGCGGGTCTGCGAATCCACCATCGCCATTCCAGCGAACCCCGCACAATTTTAATCGTCTGGTTGCTTGAATGGTAGCGAAAGTCCTTGATTAATATCCGCCCAGTTAAGATGGAGAAGTGTATTGAGCCTGTTAGAACATCATTTGAGGCTAAATTCCATATGTTCTGAGTATACGCAATACCAATTTCCAGCCATATGCTGAAAGGACCCTGGTTCCAATAGAGAAATCGAAAAAATAAGCCAAGGAGAAAGGCAATCAAACGGTTCCAGTAGAAGAAGTAGAGGACCAGAGCGACCACTACGAGAATGCAGCCAATGAGCAGGAACTGGTCGAAGGTTTGGGTCATGAGCTGCCTGTTAGCTGCAGTACTCGTGGTGCAACATCAAGCAGAGTTCCACCAAAATGGAATTTGATCGCAACTCTCGGCAATTTCGCTGGTGCAAACTCGGAGTGCACTGCTCAGGAGGATAACATTACAGGAAAACAATACAGCTGGGGATAGACATGCAAACATAGAGTATTATATGCGCTCTGAACCAAGGGGGAAAAATTATAAAAAGAAAGCGTCAAGAAATTAACGCCAATGCTATCTCCGCTCACGCTTTGAGCCGGCTCCAAAGCGTTCCTGGAAACGAAGAAGCTCCTCCATGAGCTCTTCGAGCATTTTCATAGCCAGATCTGCCTGCGTAGGATCGAATTTTGGGATTACCAAGTCTGGCTGTCGCTGATTGGGTTCGTCGAGGGCCATGGCTGTATCCTCGGCGGGTGGTCCATCAACGCCTTCTGTCACTTGGGGGGCAGACGGTGCGGCCTTGGTAAGCTCCTCGCGCAGAGCAGCTTCGAGTGCCTCTTTCCGTTTACTGCGCTCCGATGCGCTCGCCTGCTCGCGTACCACCCACTCCACCAGTGCACGCACGCGTTTATTCATGTCTCCCACACTCATACGTTTACTGGGCCACTTGACTTTGACGCCACGCTCCTGCGTTCGCTCAAGGCTGCCAGCCCGGCTAGTGCTCGCGCCAACACTGAGCACCTCCAACGGTTGCGGTACTTCTGACGGAAGGATCGCTTCTAGATGAGCGAGATAGTCTGGCAGACCCCACGAAGTGTACATTGGCTGTTGTGAGACAGCATAAGCGTGAGAGTTGCGATATGCGCGGGAGGATTCGGCGGCAGCGGAGGGATGTCCATTGGGAGGCTGAGTGGGATTGCGGCGAGTAGAGTGGTCGTGGGCCATGGAATTGGGCGCGGCAGCTGCGTTGCGGCTTTTTGCACCAGCACCTTTTGCACGACCGCCATGTCCTCGCTTCACAGGCGCGGGTGACGGAACTGACGTTATTGTCACGAGGGCCAAGAATAGATGGCAGGGAAATCGACGGACCTTCTTCGCCTTCAATCGAGACGACGAGCTCATGTACAGCCGCCTTGCGCCCACCCCGTCGACCTCCACGGCCCTTCGGCGCGGGCGCCACTTTGACAGGTGGTGGCGATTCGTCTCTGGGTGCAGTTGAAGCAATGCGGCGGTCCGACGCACTCGACGCCGATCTCGTTCGTTTCTTGACGGGTCTACAACAATCAGAATCAGTCCCATTCAACCAAACAATCGTTGAAAACTGACGCGTCGTCGTCTGTGCGCTTCCGCTTCTTCCGATTGGGAGGACCCAGCTCAGCGTCCTCTTCAACGTCGGGATGGCCATTGCCATTGCTGAGGGCGGGATCAGGTACTGCACCTGCCTCTGCAGCTGTAGTTTCAAGGATTTCTTTGAGATTCTGGTCAAACGCGGCATCTCTGCTGTTCATGGTATTTCGGCGCTTCGACGGCTGCTTTAACATGGAGGGTGAATGGGAGCGGGATTGGCGGTGAGGTGCGGTGGTATGATGAGATGTTGTGGACGATTGGCGGGGCTTTTTGCGGCCTTTCCTGAGAAAAGAGCAAGTGGGTCATGTAGGGCATAACCACAAATTGCCAGACAACGTACTTGAAATCTGGGTGAAAGTCAGGGCGACATTGCTCGCAATAGTAGTCGTCGTCGTGAAGTTGAGCCTCGGAGTCGTAGCCCATGCAAAGACCATGCTGCCAAACCTTGCAAGTCTCGCACTGGACCATGAACTCGCCTGCGTCTGGATCGTCTTCTCCTTATCGACACGCGTCAGCGGACGTCAACACGAAAGAGCCCAACACATACTGCCACATATACACCGCGTCACCCCATTCTCCTCCTCCTCCGCTGCTACCTGTGAAAGGTCGGCGGCGGCGGCGTCGGGCAGCTGCTCGTCTATGGGTAGACGGTCTTTTTCAGCGCCTTTAGTGGAATCCTTTTCTTTTTCCTTTGTCTTCCTACGTGCCCGACCATTCGATGCCGAACTGGCAGACGAGGTAACTGATGGTGCGTGGCCGTCGACGCCCTGATCGACTTCCTCTTGCTTCAGACGCTTTGGGCGGGAGAGTGGGTCTGAATCCGGGGACTTTGATATACTTGGAGATGGAAATGGACGGCGTCGTCGAGCGGTTGTGGGGGATTGGGGGGCCATGGTGCGGGCGACAAGGATGGTATGGGGGAGACCAGGAAAACCGGGGAGGGAAATCTCCCACGTGATCCGTGAGCATCCCCTCCCTTCAACTTGAACTTCACGTTCTCCATCTCTCGTCTAGCCACCCAAATGCTAACAGCTGTTGCACAGATGGCCTTTTCTCCAGCACACTCGCATTTCCAGTCCGATATCCCCCAAACCCGGTGCAAGGTTGGCTTGGGATGAAAAAGTCAAAACACGCGTCACCTAATTTTGTATGTTGAAAGAGACCTGCCGCTGCCGCCCCCCACCATGACAAGTCCTTGTTGACAATTCTCAAACGAGTTTCGATCCCATCGCATGAGCCCCGGAAGGAATGAAGGAATTGACTGGGAATGAGCTGATTGAGCGACTTGCCTTGAGTGGCCCGTACGTCCGTCCAGTGTACGTATCTGTCGATGGCTTTTCACCTTTCGCATAGCATCCAACCATGCGGCTTATTGTGCGACTATTGGAGGCGCGAATTTCCGTGAATCGAGCAAGTGCGCGAAGCCCCTATTGCGAGTTTTCGGTGCTGTCGCCCGAGAGATCCGAAGCCGGCTTTATCGGGGCACAGGATGAAGCGCCTCATGGCATGGACAACTCTTCCCCCGACTACCTGCGCCTCATCCTCACCTCAAAAGTCTATGAAATCATCCAGGAAACTCCCCTGGTCAAGGCTAGAAATCTCAGCACACGTCTCGGCAACGAAATCTGGCTGAAACGCGAGGACCTCCACGATGTATTTTCCTTCAAAATTAGGGGCGCATACAACTTTATGGCCCACCTCCCCGTTGAGGATCGCTGGAAGGGCGTCGTCACTTGTAGCGCCGGTTCGTTCCATCATCGTATATCATCTTTACCCGTTCAACGGATCTCAGGAAACCACGCACAGGGCGTCGCGCTGTCCGGTGCACGTCTTGGTATTCCCTGCACTATAGTCATGCCCGTCGGCACTCCTTCTATCAAAGTGCGTAACGTTGTACGTCTCGGTGCGAAGGTAGTTTCCTTTGGCGCCGACTTCGATGAATCAAAAGAAGAATGCGCCCGTCTCGCCGCTGCCCATGGTCTTGCTTTTGTGCCTCCATACGATGATCCCCTCGTCATTGCCGGTCAAGGCACTATTGGCGTGGAAATACTCAAGCAACTACCCGGTGCGGACAACCTGGACGCGATATTTGCCGCCATTGGCGGCGGGGGTCTCGTCGCCGGCATCGCAGAATACGTCAAACGCATTGGAAACCCCAAAACAATGGTCATGGGCTGTGAAACTGTCGACGCAGATGCTATGGCACAAAGTATAGAAAAGGGAGAGCGTGTAACGCTTCCCGAAGTGGGCCCATTCGCCGACGGCACCGCCGTAAAATTGGTGGGCAAAGAGCCGTTCAGAATATGCCAAAAACTCCTGGACGGCGTCGTCAAAGTCGACAATGATGAGCTTTGCGCCGCCATTAAAGACATCTTCGATGGCGCGTGTTTTCTATGGCTTACACTTCCTCTCCCACAACTGCAACATCTCTTGCAGAGACACGGTCCATAACGGAGCCATCCGGTGCCCTCGCATTGGCAGCTCTAAAGCATTACATTGTGGAAAACAATCTGGTCGGCGCCAACAAACGGTTTGTTGCCGTTGTAAGCGGCGCTAATATGAATTTTGACCGTTTGCGTTTCGTCGCCGAGCGTGCACAGCTGGGAGAAGGCCAAGAAGCCTTACTCAGCGTGGATATCCCTGAGCGTCCGGGAACGTGCGCACTTTCATCTTTCATCTTGGTTCTTTTCCGCTGATTATACGCTTCCTAGATTCATTGCGCTACACAATGTTATTCACCCGCGCGCAGTGACTGAATTCATTTACCGATACAATTGCCACACATCCCCGGATCGCGCTCATGTCTTCTTGTCCTTCACTCTAGCTGGTGCCTCTTCACGCCAAGCGGAGATTGCCGAGTTGCTCAAAGCCCTCGCGGCTGAGGACATGGAGGGTTCCGACATCAGCGACAACGAATTCGCCAAAAGCCACGCACGATACATGATTGGCGGCAGCCAGATAGTACCCAACGAACGGGTACTCAGATTTGGTCAGTATCTCTTGTATGCCTTACTCGGTATTTATTCTAATATGCGTTTGCGTTTCCTCATATGTACAGTCTTCCCCGAACGCCCGGGCGCACTACGTAAATTTCTCCTTGGATTGCATCAAGGCTGGAACATCTCTCTCTTCCACTACAGAAACCACGGTGCAGGTGCGTGGTCATTGTTCCGCTTTCTCTGTGCTGCGTCATCTTCGTTGATAAATTTCTACTTCTTAAGATCTCGGCAAAGTTCTTGCGGGTATTCAGGTTCCTCCAGCCGATCACGATGCGTTTGAACTGTTTCTAACCAAACTGGGTTACCCCTACGTTGACGAGACAGAGAATCCGGTCTACAAGCGATATCTACGGGTTCAATAGAGCTATAGACATGGAACGAGGCTTAGATGCGAAAGGGAACTGCTCGAAATGGACTTTAACCCGCTGAATAGTCCTCGGGATCGCTACCGGAATAAACCTAAGCGAAGTCAACCTAAGTAGAGTGCACATCTGCCGTCGCGGATGTACGAAGACTGGTCATGGCCAAGTCGCAGTGAATCATGTAAATATCCTCATTGTTACACATACATATTGTCCAGGAAAGGCTACTTCGACTAGTTTCGTCTGCCGAAAAGCGCCCACCCGCCTCTTGTTCATGACGAGTTCAGAACCCAACTTCGACCGACTTTGGTTTGATACCATTGTAGACCTTAGTGAATACCTTCGTTAGCGTCCCGAATGACCGGCGTGAGTCCGATGATATGGACTGCAGCCGGTCGTTGGTCGATGACGCTGAAAGCGCACGTCTGCGACCATGCGTGCGGAGAGCCGCGGCAAAGGAGATGTGGCGGCTGTGATCATGGCTGTCGGGTGGAGCTACAAATGCCCCGACGTCCGATGAGGTTGGGTGGCCAGGTTCTCCTGGAGCAGCTGCTAGCTCTGAGACTGTGTGCCTTCGCACATGCCTACGAATTGCACCAAAGGACACGCGAGCGGTTTTACTTTTTGCCTCGGGTGAGGGTGGAGGCTCGAGTACAATTGTCGAGGCAGAGGAAGACGACGCCGATCCCTGTTCATACCTCCCACTCATCTCGATTGCCTGAATGGCAAGTGCAGTGGTCAAGCCCCGGTTACCAATCTTGACCCTGAGACGCAGTCCAGCGAAGTCATGGAACAGGCAAGATTGCTTACCCAGAAGCGCCGTACTTGTACATCCATCCAATCTCCCAACCACCATCTTCACATTGCAGAGCACGGAGAGATTTAAGGTCCACGTCATTTCGCAAGCCAACCGACAGACACGCCACTATGCGCATTGCGAACTGCAGCGCGTCGCCTTCCACGCCGATACGTTCTGCGAGGCGTTCCTTCAACATTGGGCCCAAAACCTCATGCAGCCGAGCATCCCTCGAGGATTCGAGCAGCCGAGAGAGAAAGTACAGGAAACACTCCGCGGTTTCATAATAGCGCGTGCCTTCGAGATAAGCGCGGTTCCGCAAAACCTCGCAGACCCACTGCAGCGTCGGCTGTAGTTTTGTTTCAACTTCCGCTTCGCGGTTGTAGGCGTAATGAAGCATGAGCACATTGACACAGACGACGGGATCGAAGCGAGGTCTGTGGTGGTCGAAATATGTCTTTGATCCTTCGCGTTAGATGTGAAGCAACAATTGTAGGTTTGAATTACCTGAACGATCCCATCCGCGTCGATATACTGCAACATTTCATCCATAACCGAGTTCGCAATGTCTCGGGGACGCTTCATTACGGTTAGACCGATAGATGTAGTGTCAAGGTCAAACGGAAAGATTTCCGTGGTCAGGGTTCCCGTCCCTGAAAAGACTAAGAGATGAGGAGTGGGATATATTGAAACTTACTCACCCTGGAAAAAGTTCCAAGCACGAGGGTGCTCCACTATATCAACTAGATCCCTGGAGCGAGGTCAAGAGCCTTCCAAGCGGTATGAAAGATGCGAACCGGTCGCCAGTCAACTCTAACAGAAGCAGTTGCGCGAAATTTCGTGCAGGACAATTCCTGACAAAGTATCCGAATTTGAACACGTTGAACGTGCGCATACAGATAGGATACTATCACTCACCGTTGTCCGTTATTGAGTCGAGATGTTTCGCGTTACACTGCAGATACGCCCGCCCGCGCGCGATCGGGTCACCTACGAGGTTGCGGAGGGCACGTTTCACTTTGTCGGAGCCGCCATACGGAAACACTATTCCGTGCAACCCAAGAGAACGCGCCGATAGTACGTTCTCGAGTTTATCGTCCACAAAAATTGCGCGCCGGGGATCTTCCAAGTTGGTTTCCCGGATTACGTGTTTGTAGAAACCAAGATGAGGTTTTCCTAGTGCTTGTAAGTGATAGAATCAGCACAAATAGGAATCTTCGACGGACGCTCGCCAGCTTCGCAGGAGGTGAAAATGCGATCGAAGATATCCCAGTCGGCCTCTTTGGTTCGGAGCACTTTATAGTCCGGAAGAGAGATATTCGACATAGCATAGACGCGAAGGGTGCCATTGGATTGCTCTTTGAGTTCCCGGACAAGGGCGATGAGGTCTTGATTGGATTTCAGTGACGCGCGAGCCTCAATGAAAGCCTGACGAATCTCTGAAGGGGGGAGCGAGAATTCGGAGCCGACACTGGCATAGCAATCGTCTTCAGCAACCTTGCCTCGTTCATAATCGAACCATGTCGGCGAGGACAGGATCTGTCGTAGTGTCTTCGAGGAAATGCTAGTCTTGGTATCTGCGGACCAACTGAAAAGGACGTCGCCGATGTCGAAGATGATTGTGTTGAAGGTTTCTGTCTGCGACATGACGGGTGAAATGTCTACAACAGACAGCCTCAGGGCTTTTATATCTGCCTAGTCGCAACCCGATGTCGCAACTATACCGCATAAATCGACCTCTTTGCCATGCCGTGCCTTGATACTCGCGATGCCGATATAATGCTTCCACCACAAAGGACAAACTAACCCGAGAAAACCTCATTCGAAGCTCCAAGTGGATGGCTTGTGGCGAACGCGTTGATTCGCGATTGAACACGGTGGGCGTCCGGCTAAATGCAATGAGGCAGCAAAGAACGACAGATTTCATGCCGTAACTGAAATTCGATGTCTTGAAGCAGCGTGGGTCTAGATGATTCTGGCGAATACCGAACGGAGTACGCAGGGAAGGAGTATGTATGCATGCATATTCACAAGCAAGCCATTGATTCTGGTTCGGGGTGAGATTGCGAAGGCTGTATCGCTTGAATGAGATTGATAAGGTCATTTTGTATGTAGTCTTCTGTGGGTCCCGTTGAACATCAAACCATGTGAGCCCGCAAGCGCGTACTCTGAAGGCCGACATGGTCTTTCCGAGGAGTTTTTGCTTCCGTTTTAGCTTCCGTGAAGTGAATACCGCGTGAGCGACTGAACCAGGGGAAACTCAAGCGTAACCGCATATGAATGATAATTAGGTCGAACACGGGCCCGGCGCACCGAGAATTGAATTATACGGGGAAGTTGCAAGAAAGAGTGATTCAGGACAGTGAGTTCATTGATATATTCAAGGCGCTTAAAGACTTGAAATGAAGGGGGGAAGCCGGCCGAGATGAAGGAATCAGAACCAATCGCGTATATTGTGTTACCAGACGAAATCTTGAACCAAGTCAGTAAGCTAGTAGAAGTAAAAGGCGCGGCGTGGCGCACCAAGTACGCTAATGCTGAGAGACTTGTGGGTTGCGTTTGCTCAAATACACGTTATCGGCCACCACATACACCGAGAAGGCAACAATTGCGATTCCCAGGCCCGGGAAGAGGTTTGAAAACATGGCACGATTGGAGAAGACAGGGTTTTTGCGCCAGGCTTCCCGTTTAGCCCAGGGGTCTCGAAGGGCGGGTTGGGCATCTGCAGTACGCTCAACGACGGTCGAGGTCGACGACGGAATAAATCTGACCGTGAAAGTTTGGAACAAAAGACAGGTCAATACAGCGTCAATTCAGCTGACGTAAGCGCAGCTCACTGGCAGCCTGGCAGCTCCAGTGCTAAGTCCCCTTACCCTTGTGTTCTCCCTCTCAGAGCCTTCCTCGTCGTCCTCCACCACATGTCGAGCGCCTCAGATTTCTCTGACGACGACAAGCCTCTCGGCAAGCCAAGTGGCGGTCTCAACGGACACCACCACCCCAACGGCAACGGCAATGGACACGTCTCCGCCCAGCACGCCTCCTCCTCCTTAAGTGAGGATGAAGATATGCCTCTGGTCCGGCGCAATATATTTCTCAATTGCTGTTCGCTCATGTGTACCTCAGGCCACCGCTGATTCATCGGCCGTGCCCCCGATGCGCACCCTTAAACGCAAGAAACCAATATACGCAGAGTCGTCTTCGGACAGTGAAGATGACACGCCTCTCGCGTCGTCTCCCGCCAAACTTGCAACATCAGCTGCCATTCCGATGCCAGGTGCTGTCGAGGCCACGACTGTCCCCGCCTCCTCCACCAATGGCAAAAGAAAAGCCAAGATCAAAGAGGAGCCCAGCGACGATGACTACTCAGACGACGACGCGCCGAAGCGGAAGCGCGCGTCTAGTAGTAAGAAACCCGCCAAAAAGAAAGTCAAACAAGAGACGCCGGCTGCTTCCGGATCCGACGACGATATACCTATAGTGGCGAGGAAACCGTCTGTCTCACGGAAACGCAAGGTCAAGGTCGAGAGCGATGCAGATTCAGATTCAGACGACGACAAACCCATAGCCAAGAAGGCCGCTCCCAAGAAACCGCGCGCCTCTAAGGTCAAGGAGGAGGCGGAATCTGGGGACGAACTTCCGAAGGCCAAGAAAGCGTCTGCGAAGAAGAAGAAGGAGGATGCGGAGGTCAACGGTTCTCCTGTGAAGAAAGGCAGGAAGAAGAAGGAGGAGGAAGAGGAAGAGGTGTTTCGGTGGTGGGACGCGGACGCAAACGGCGATGGTTCTGTCAAGTGGGAGACACTAGAGCACAACGGAGTTATATTTCCTCCTCCTTACGAGCCTCTACCGCCTCATGTCAAGATGAAATACAATGGTGAGTTATCTGGCTCGCGTTCACCTTCTTCAAGACGCTGACCAAAGCTTTCAGGCAAACCACTAGAGCTTCCTCCGGCTGCAGAAGAGGTTGCGGGTTTTTATGCTGCTTTGATTGAGAGCGATCATGCTCAAAGCACCAAATTCAACGAAAACTTTTTCGACGACTGGAAGAAAGTTCTCAAGACAGATCCTCCCGTTTGTCGATTTCCTTTTGCATACGAGATTCACCTGCTTACGCAAAATACACAGCGAGATGGTACAAAAGTCACCTCCTTCGAATCATGCGATTTCCGGCCAATGTTCGAATATTTCGAAGCCGAGAAAGCTAGGAAGAAAGCGATGACCACTGCCGAGAAGAAGGAAGTGAAGAGGCTGAAGGACGAGCAAGAGGCCAAATATCTCACTTGTCTTCTTGACGGTCGTAAAGAGAAGATTGGGAATTTTAGGGTCGAACCTCCGGGGCTGTTCAGAGGTCGCGGCGAACATCCAAAGAAAGGTTCTCTGAAGGCACGAAACATACTCAACTGAGCCGAATTCTCTTGACTCTCTGACTTCCAGTTTCGCGTGCGTCCTGAGGATATCACCATCAATATCGGAAAGACGCCCCCGTCCCCGTCCCGAACATGCCAGGAAAGTGGAAGGAAGTCATCCACGACAACACCGTGACCTGGTTGGCAACGTGGACTGAGAACGTCAACGGTAATCACAAATATGTCTTTTTGGCGGCTGGCAGTTCTCTGAAGGGACAAAGCGACATGACCAAATTCGAGAAAGCCCGCGAACTGAAGGTCTGCCATCTTCCTTCACGACCAGATTCCGCAGCTTATTCGAGGTTCAGAAACACATTGATCGCATTCGACAAAACTACAATGCGGATCTCAAGTCCAAGGTCATGGCTGATCGGCAACGAGCGACAGCCATGTACTTCATCGACAAGCTTGCCCTTCGTGCCGGTAATGAGAAGGGCGAGGATGAAGCGGAGACGGTCGGTTGCTGCTCCCTCAAGTGCCAACATGTCACGCTCGAGGCGCCCAACTTCGTCATCTTCGATTTTCTGGGTAAAGACTCGATTCGATACTACAATCGGGTCCCAGTCGAGCTCCAAATCTTCAAGAATATCCGTATATTCAAGGAGAATAAGAACGACGACGATGACTTGTTTGATCGTGTGAATGTAAGGAAGCTCTACTTCACTTCACGATCCTCTCTGATTAGTACACTCAGACGGCCGGGTTGAACAAACATCTTCAATCCGAGATGAAAGGTCTCACAGCGAAGGTCTTTCGTACGTTCAACGCCTCGTCGACTTTCCAACGACTGCTAGATGAAAATTCTCTGGAGAACGCGACCTTGCAAGAAAAGCTCAATGCGTACAATAAAGCCAATCGTGAGGTCGCCATTCTGTGTAACCATCGCAAAACGGTTCCCAAGACGCACGACCAGTCGATGGAGAGGGTCAATAATAAGGTGAATGCTCCTTCAACGGTCCAATCCATCGTACTGACGTGAACATTAGCTTCGCGCTGTCAAATATGATCGCATGAAACTCCGTCATGTCCTCTTCAAGATTGATAAGAAATTCAAAAAGGACGAGGATTACAAGGACGACGAATCTGACATAGACGATGAATGGATTGTCGCTCACGAGGAGGCACTGAAGGCGAAGGAGATCGAGAAAGCAGAAAAGAAATTCAAGCAAGAGAACGAGAAGCTCGAGGAAGAAGGGGAGAAGCCTCAGAAGCCTTCCGTATTGGAAGAGCGTATTGCGGACATCGAGGAAGAATACACTCGTTTGGAGAAGGAGCGGGATACTGAGCAGGCCGAGTTGAAGCGAGAGCGACCTGTCGAGAAGATACAGGAGGCTATTACAAAACTCTCCGAGAAGATCAGCGCATCCAAATTGCAGATCATTGACCGCGATGAGGGGAAGGAGATTGCTTTGAATACCAGGTGAGCTTTACACTTTTCTATTTGGGCGCACGGCGCTGAATGTCTTTGCGACCAGTAAAATCAATTACTTAGACCCCAGGTGAGTCTTCATGTTCTTGGTCCTACACCGCGATGTGCTCAAACTGCATTAGGATTACTGCCTCATGGTGCAAAATACATGAAGTTCCTGTCGAAAAATTGTTCAGCAAGACGTTACGGGTTAAGTGTACGTCCGTCAAGGCTGTCTTGCGAATTGTGCTGATTTTTCTGGCTAGTTCCATGGGCATTAGAGGTTGATGAGGATTGGAAATTTTAAGGACTCGATTAGACAGCATGGCGGACTTAATACTCAAGCAATACGTCTACCGGTATTACCTAGGCGTTGTAGAACACTATTTGTAGCAAACCTTCTAAACACACGGTTCCGAACTAGTCTCGTCAACTCTCCGTCGTCATCATCTCTCTCTTGACCATATGTCTCGACTATCTTTCGCGTCGAAGATACCCTTCGAATCACTCGCCGAGGAAGTTCCGGAACCGCCTTCTGCAAGGCCAGTTGGGACACGAGTGTCCGCAGTTTCAACAATATTAAATTTTCTTTTAGCAGTTTCGTTGTGGTTCCTGAGCCGGAGGCCCCTTCACGCGACGCCTCAACCTCAGACACCCCATCACTCTCGCCTTCTGGGTCCGCGTTCAATCCTGTGGACGTTCCTCCTGAGACAGAAGCACCCAATAAGGCTCCGGAGCCCTCCCCGGTAGCAAATGACGCTCAGAAGGAAGACGCGGAGGTCAACGGTTCTCCTGTGAAGGGGAAAGGCAGGAAGAAGGAGGAGGAGGAAGACGTATTTCGATGGTGGGACGCAGACTCGAACGGCGATGATTCTGTCAAGCGGGAGACACTAGAGCACAACGGAGTTATATTTCCTCCTCCTTACGAGCCTCTGCCGCCTCATGTCAAGATGAAGTACGATGGTGAGTTATTTGCTCATGTTCACCTTCTCAAGCCGCTGACCAAAGCTTTCAGGCAAACCACTCGAGCTTCCTCCGGCTGCAGAAGAGGTTGCAGGTTTTTATGCTGCTTTGATTGAGAGCGATCATGCCCAGAGCACCAAATTCAACGAAAACTTTTTCGACGACTGGAAGAAAGTTCTCAAGACAGATCCTCCCGTTTGTCGACTTCCTTTTGCATACTAGAGATTCACATGCTGACGCAAAGTACACAGCGAGACGGTACAAAAGTCACCTCCTTCGAATTATGCGATTTCAGGCCAATGTTCGAATATTTCGAAGCCGAGAAAGCTAGGAAGAAAGCGATGACCACTGCCGAGAAGAAGGAAGTGAAGAGGCTGAAGGACGAGCAAGAGGCCAAGTATCTCACTTGTCTTCTTGACGGTCGTAAAGAGAAGATTGGGAATTTTAGGGTCGAACCTCCGGGGCTGTTCAGAGGTCGCGGCGAACATCCAAAGAAAGGTTCTCTGAAGGCACGAAAAATATTCAACTGAGCCGAATTCTCTTGACTCTGACTTCCAGTTTCGCGTGCGTCCTGAGGATATCACTATCAACATCGGGAAAGAGGCCCCCGTCCCCGTCCCGAACATGCCAGGGAAGTGGAAGGAAGTTATCCACGATAACACCGTCACCTGGTTGGCAACGTGGACTGAGAACGTCAACGGTAATCACAAATATGTCTTTTTGGCGGCTGGCAGTTCTCTGAAGGGACAAAGCGACATGACCAAATTCGAGAAAGCCCGCGAACTGAAAGTCCGTCATCTTCCCTCATGACCAGGATAAGTGTCAGGATAATATTAACCAGCTATGTCCCCTTTCAGAACGTGCTGGGTGTAGCATACAAATCAGCCTCCAAATGTACTGCGTGCTACGCCATTTCCACCTAGTCCATCGACGAGCTCGCCGCATTTAAGGCTATAAATCGTCGGACCGTTAGAAACAGCGAAATTCTAGTGTTCACCGAGCAAGATCAGGTAGAGTAGATGGAATAGAAGACTCGGAGAATCGTACTCGTCGAAACTTATGTCCCTTCAGGCCATATCATGGAGCATTGTCGAAAATGCTGAAGGTCTGGTGCGCCAATTTCGCTGTTTGACACACAGTGTCCCGGTCGAAGATCAGGGCACAAAGGACGGTCGTTGCATTGTCGGTTGAGATGCCAAGTAAACGCGGTTCTATACCAGGTGAGCACTCTTGTGTTGGCGCACGACACTGAAAGTCTTTGCGACCAGTAAAATCAATTACTTAGACCCCAGGTGAGCCTTCAGTTCTTGGTCCTACAGCATGATATGCTTAAACCGCGTTAGGATTACTGCCTCATGGTGCAAGATACATGAAGTTCCTGTCGAGAAATTGTTCAGCAAGACGTTACGGGTCAAGTGTACGTCGTCGTGAAGGGTGTCTTGTGAATTGTTCTGATTTTTCTCGCTAGTTCCATGGGCATTTGAGGTTGATGAGGATTAGAAGTTTTCAGGACTCGATTAGACAGCATGGCGGACTTGATACTCAAGCAATACGTCGAGCGGTATTACCCAGGCGCCGGCGTTGTAGAAGCTGAAGAATCTAGTAGAACACTATTTGTAGCAAACCTTCTAAATACACGTGTTGATACATTCGTTCCGAACTACTCTCGTCAACTCCGCGTCGTCATCATCATCTCTCTCTTGACCATGTCTCGACTATCTTTCGCGTCCAAGACACCCTTCGAATCACTCGCCGTGGACTCGGGGGAGGAAACAGAGGAAGAGGAAGTTCCGGAGCCGCCTTCTGCAAGGCCAGTTGGGACACGAGTGTCCGCAGTTTCAACGATATTGAATCTCTTAGCAGTTTCGTCGTAGTTCCTGAGCCGGAGCCCAGACCCACGAAAACTGCCCTCAAGAAGGCGGCTCGCGCGGCCAAGAAGCAGCAGCAACTCGCAAAGTCCGGCCCCTTCACGCGACGCCTCGACCTCAGACACGCCATCACTCTCACCTTCTGGGTCCGCGTTCAATCCTGTGGACGTTCCTCCAGAGACAGAGGTACTCAATAAGGCTCCGGAGCCCTCCCCGTTAGCAAATGGCGCTGGTACAACAGTCAAAACGCAACCGGCACAGACCGAAACACCACCCGTCTCACAAGAGAGTGTTCTTGTGCATACTCCGAAATTGGACGCAGCGCTCCCTGAACCTATCCCTCAAGTACCTCTCCCAGCTGCAAGAGTCGCTCCGCCCCCAAAATCCGAACCACCTGCAGCAGAAAAGCCGGTCGAGAATCCGACTGCAACTGCTGAGCAAACAAAAAAGAGACAGAATGTGTTCACCAGAACCCTCTGGACGTTCATCATGATAGGTGGATTCATTGGTGAATATCTCCTACCTCTGCATCAGTCCACACATTCAAACAATTCCAAGTGCTGTTACTTCTTGGACACGCATATATGATTCTTCTTGTTATGCTCATCATGACCATTGTCTATCGGGAGGTCACGGCATTGTTCTCGTTGACTAGCTCACCCGAAGAAGAGTCGAAGAAGAAGGGTAAGGACCCTTGGAGCACAACGCTGAATTGGTATTTCTTCGTCGTGGCCAACTATTTCCTGTACGGGGAGAGTATCATCTATTACTTCAAAGTTCGTCGATCCCGCCATTTTGTTAGGCTGGTCCGGCTAATTGTTCTGCAGCACGTCGTATTCAGGGACGCACAATTCCTGCCCTTTGCCACAAATCATCGGATAATAAGTTTCACTCTGTACACGATTGGGTTTGTAGGCTTCGTCATGTCCCTGCAAAAAGGATATTTGAAGCAGCAATTTGGTCTCTTCTGCTGGGTACACATGAGTCTTCTAATCATTGTGCTCTCGAGGCGAGTTACCCAAATTTTTAGTTGCTTCCGTCAATTCACGTTGAGCTGCTCACAGTCATTTCGTCATCAACAACATCCTCGAGGGACTGATATGGTTCTGGGTGCCTGCCTCTCTAGTAATTTGCAACGACGTGTTTGCTTATATCTGGGGTATCACCTTGGGCCGGACGCCCCTCATCGCTTTGTCGCCGAAAAAGACCGTCGAAGGATTCGTCGGAGCCTTCTGGAGCACGATGATTTTCGGCGTCATCTGGGGCACGTATTTCATGCAGTTCAACTACATGATTTGTCCCGTGCAGGACCTCGGCGTCAGCGCATTCAGTTCTATGGAGTGCACACCGAATCCTGTCTTCGTTTGGCGCGAGTGGCAGATCTGGTCGCCCCTTGCTGTTTGCCTCTCAACCCTGGTTAGTTTTGCGCTTTTCGATCAAGCGTTGTCTGACAATCGAAATAGCTTGGACGCTCGGTAACCACCATTTCATACGCTCCTTACCAATTCCATCTTCTCTGCATGTCTGGCTTTGCTTCGCTTGTCGCGCCGTTCGGCGGTTTCTTCGCGTCGGGGTTCAAGCGTGCCGTTCAATATCAAAGATTTTGGGCATTCTATCCCTGGACACGGAGGCATGACCGACCGCATGGACTGCCAGTGCGTCGGCTTGAATGTTTCTCGACTATCCACCGATCGCTGACCGCAATCCCATCCTAGATTCTTGATGGGCGTATTTGTTTATGTCTACCATAGCAGCCTCATTCGCGAACATCATGTCACTGTCGGCTCCGTGCTACAAACGATCGTGAGCGGGTTGACACTTGACGAGCAGCTAGCGCTTGTTGCAGACTTGCAAAGGTATCTCACAGGGCAGGGTATATCCATACCATGCCAGAACGGGCTTGTAGTCTAATCGATATATAATCTCCTTGCTATCCAACTCATAATATACAAAATCTGCTCAAATGAGCGTCCTGGAATTCCACAGATGATACTTACAAATGCCTCTCAGCGATGCGGAGGCAAATGCCTTACACAAGGCGCCACCTAGCCATACCGGCCCAAGCCATGGATTTTCGGCCGATGGAGTTTTTGAACGTCTGAGGCGAAAGGCCCTTGGCGTCGCGATTGTCGAACTTGGTGACCATGTTGAGAGAAACATCACCAGACATTCCGCGCGCCAGATATATATTAGCGCTCCAGCCTCCCTCTTCGTTCACCTCGAGAGTGGTCTTGGTGTCGTCCGGTGCATTCACAAAGTACCTGTGGGTTGCCGAGTCAATGTCAGAAGAGAGTTGAGCAGGAGTAAAAGACGTACACGTAGTTGTCAGCTATTTCGCGCGACATGTGTTCGCAGTGCTTGAATAATGTAAAGCTGACCCACCCGCCGCTATAGATTTCCGCCGTGGCAGGCTGCAACAAGTCGCGGGAGAAGTTCTCAGAATCGAGATTGTCATATATCGTAGGAGTTTCTCCGGAGAGAATGTAGTCGGGCCAAGACACGGGCCCGCCATCTTCCTCTGAAATGAGCTGATATGAAGGATCTGTCGGGTAATGGCGCCTGCCAAATTCGACGGGTGTCGAGGTAAACCAGAAAGGCGCGAATCTCTTGGTGTAGCTGGAGCCCATGAGCGCCCCCGCACCCCAGCAAGAATCCAGCAATCTCCACGTCCCGTCCATGAGTACGCAGTTCCACGCATGGTTTGATGTTTCGGGCGGGCATGGCTCAGCTGGGTCGAGTGGAGTGTAGCCGAATCCCTTTCCGTGTCCAGAGACCTTGTGGGCTTGAAGCCCTGCGTGCTCCGCGAGGGAGACGAACATACCTGCATAGCCGTCGCATACGGCGAGGCCAGACTGCAGGGTGCTTTCCGCCGTTGAAGCGCGAAGGTTGCCCGAGAAGAATGAATCGCAATCATAAGCGATGTTGCAGTGTAACCTGTATAGATGAGTTCAAACGTAGCACAAGAAAAAGAGGAAAACAGCAGTACCAATAAAAAATCGAGCGCGCCTTCTCTGTCTCGGATTCAAAGGGGGCAGTCAGATCGTATGCGAGCTGGGGTATAGAAGAGACGGTATGGCGGGGGAATTGCGCGGCATGAGCGTCAACTGTAGAGAAATCGTGACATTTTATGCAAGAGGACTCTTCTGGGCTCTCATACGGCTCGTCATATATTGGCTGCTCCGGCTCCTCGTCATATTCGGGCTCGGGTGGAGGGGTCGGCAGACGAGTCGGCATAGGAGGTAACCGACGCGCAGGAACTGTGGGCGTGGAAGGAGCTCTCGCTGGAAGCGGCGGCGGCGGCGGCTGAGATTCACTGGCAGCTCTCCTTGGCAAAGGCGGCGGCGGTGGTGGTCGACTGAGGCGCTTTGCTAGCTGAGGATCGGTTTCCGCAATCTCTTTGATAGAACGGCGGGTCCTGGCGGGCAATGGAGGGGGAGCATTTCGACGCGGCGGGGGCGGCGGCGGCTCCTTTTCAGAGTTTTCTTGAGCGTCGTTTTCGGTAGTGCCAGCTCTTGTATGAGTCCCAGAGCTGGCTCTGGTTGGACGTTGGCTGGGAGTGCGACCAACCTCATTCAGATGCAAACTAGCAATTCTGGCAGCAATGCCCTTTACTTGAGGCTCGGGCTGTGACTCGTCACCATCGTCTATGTACGGTGGAGGTGGGGGAGCAGGCACACTCCGGCGAGGAGGAAGTGGCGGTCTAACGGACATGGCTACGACGCTATCACTCAATCTCTCTCACACAGCCAAGTCTCTCTCAGCTGGCACTCGGCCTGGAGAAAATGCATGCAGTAGGAGTACCATAAGAGAACATCTTAAAATCATAGTTGTACCCAATACCACCGCCCAACATTTACGATCTCGGCTTCTCCTGCAAGACGATGAGCGCAAAGTGTGGGGAATACCAGATAACGAACCTTCTTCTCCTTCCACAGAGCAAGCAGACCGACGCCAGACACCTTGACGACCTTGAACCGCACTCCGGGAATATCACCCTTGGCTTTACCACGGCGACCGAAGCCAGAAATCAGGACCTCGTCGTTCTCATCGACGAAGTTGAGGCAGCCATCATTCTGGACCGGGAAGGCTCAATAACGATCGAAAAAAGTAGAGAAAAAAAACTCAGGGACGCACGGGGACGAAGGCAGTAACCTTCTTGCCGTTCTTGATGAGCTGCACCCGGACACATTTCCGGATGGCAGAGTTGGGTTGCTTGGCCTCTACACCGACCTTCTCCAGGACGATACCCTTTGCGTGGGACGACCCACCAGTCGGGGAGGTGCGGTAGATGTTACCAAGCGCGCGTTTTTTGTAGGCTTTATCCGCCTACATGGACGATAAGGCTATCAAGGCGGGGAGGGAAAAAGCCAGACTAACCCAGCGGTTTTCACGACGATCGTTGCGGAGCTTGCGGGCAGCTTGAAGGCCGCGAGGTTTGTTGGCTGTACATGGATGGTCAGCGCGAGAGATTGAGGGAGGGGAGAGTACTTGCAGCCCATGTCGTCGGTGGTGGGATAGTGAAAGAGTGATCAGACCACCTGGGCAGTCCCTCGGCATGTCGGCCTGACTGTTCCTAACCCTAACCCACCGTCGTTACCCTTCACGGTCCCGTGACCACTTATGCTCCTCTCCGCCTTCCGTTCGTCTTCCCGACTTCGCCACACCCCCTCGCGCACATTTGCCACAGCCAGTGCTTTGAAAAACGCTACCAGTGGCCCAGTAGGTCTTTTGGATGACCTCAGCTACCGTGGCTACGTCCAAGATGTCACAGAGTTTGCATTTTCACTTTCACCTTGGCACTGCGTCAACTCTTTCGCAGCCCCCAATTTCTTCATGCTGCACTCGAATCAAAACCACAGGTAGCCTATCTGGGTATAGATCCTACCGCAAAATCTCTCCATGTAGGCCACCTGTTGCCCTTGATGTGCTTGCTGCATTTCCATGTCCGTGGCCACCATGTTATCCCGCTTGTGCGTGCCCACCTGCGTTTTCGCCGTCAAAGCACAGCTGGTGATTTCTGGTAGATTGGAGGAGCAACTGGGCTGATTGGCGATCCTTCTGGTCGCACAACAGAGCGCGAGCTCGCAGAAACAGACACAACTGCCAATAATACCACTGCACTCGTCAAATCAGTCGAACGCTTCTTCAAACGCGCGCTTCTCTACGCCGATAACCGCATTGTTCTTGCTGAAAATCGCAAGATAGATGTCCGAGCGAAAAACAACATCGCGTGGCACCGCGATATGTCCATGATGAACTTCCTCCGCACTGTTGGCGTGCACAGTCGCATAAATACCATGCTCAACAAAGAAAGGTGGGCGATCGACTTGTTCCGCGTCTTGTCTAACCCTCATTTATATACTCAGCGTCCGCACGCGCCTGCAATCCAACGCTGGCATGTCCTTCACTGAATTCACTTACCAGCTCCTTCAGGCATACGACTTCTATCACCTTCACAAGAACTTCGGATGCACCATCCAAATTGGTGGTTCCGACCAATGGGGCAATATCGTTGCTGGTATCTCCCTCATCGACCGAATCGACGCCCCGGCACCAACGGCCGACGCACCGCCCCGCGCATACGGTGTCACCACTCCGCTATTGACCACTGCAACTGGCGTCAAGTTTGGTAAAACCGCAGGGAATGCCGTCTGGCTTGACGCTAGCCTGACGAGTCCATTCAACTTCTATCAGTATTTTGTGCGAACATCGGATGCGGAGGTGGAGAGCTATCTGAAGCTGTTTACCCTTTTGTCATGGACAGAAATTAGTGAAACGATGGAGTCTCACAAGGTGCGCATATGTTCCACGCGGTTCATGTTGTTTTAGATGTTGTTTCCAACTACTTTTGCAGCTGCAACCCGAACAGCGCATTGCTCAGCGACGCCTTGCGTCTGAACTAACAGAACTCATCCACACTGGTTTGTGCAGCTTCACTTTCACCTCTCATGTACTTACCAGCTTCTGTACGAAGAATCTGGTCGTCTCAATGCCGAAACAATGACCAAAATCATGTTCGAATCTGAACTGTCTGAGGTCACGGCTAAAGACGTCCTTGCTGCCCTAGCCGGCGATCGTTGTGTGCACATGGTTGACCGAGAAGAGCTCACGACGACGCCCGTGACAAGGCTCGCCGTCAAGTACGGGTTGGCGTCTTCATCCTCCGCTGCTCGCGTACTGGTCCTTTCCCGCGGCCTGTATTATAACAACAGGCCCGTTCCCGAAATACCGTTTGTTTTGAGGGACATGCATCTGCTCAATGATGAGCTGATCATTCTGAAAGCCGGGAAGGACAAGATCGCCGTACTTGTGGCTAAAAAGCCTGAGACAAGCTAGTACTGTCGTGGGTCTCATCCTCACCCACTGAATTAATTTGTACAACTTTATTAATTAACGTGCAAGTCGCGCGCGATGTTCCCCCTGGAGTTCTACGTATTGGGAATATGTTGATACACAATAACCATGCTTCAGTCGATGCGGATTGCGCTGTAGAGTCTGCGGACGGCCCAATATGAGGCGAGGAAACCAATGGTTCCTGAAGCCAAAGTCAGTAGGGTTTAGTAGTGCTGGAAGAGAACTCACCAGTGACGAGGAAATCCAGTAGCACCAAGAGGAAAAGATAGCCTAGGTATAGAACGGCGCTCGACATGGAATGGAGAGAGAGACGCGATGCCCAGAAGAACAGCCCATAAGCCAAAAGCCAGAACGCGCTACCACCACCAGTCAAGAAAGCTCGCCAGTGCCACCGGTATTCCTCCGCACAGAGGCAGAAATAGGTGAATAATATGCTGACGGTGGCGGTCGTCAGACCGACAATACCAGCGGTAAGAGCCAGGAAGCCAAAGGCGTAGTATGCACGCGAGGCGAAGAGACTCGATAGCACGAAGTATAGCTCAACGAATGCAGCACCTGGAGTTGAGAAGTCGGCCATTTAGTCGGCAGCAGATCAGAGCATATGGCTCAACACGTACCGAATGGCAGAATGCCAGCAAGCAATGCTGCTGCCGCCGGACGAAGATACTTTGGCGTTGGTGGAATCTGACGCGGAATTTGATTGACTCTGACGGGATGTTGAACAGCCTGCGAATTGTCAGAAAGCAGAACCAAATACACGGGATTTCCTTCGTACACCGTGTCTAGATCCATAATATGCGCCGACCGCCGACAGTGGTGCTGAGATCCCGTACCACAAGAGGATGATCAACAGCATCGTCCCTGGTTGTTGTATCAGGCCACGGGTCGCTGCGCAGCAATGGATGGACACTGACCGAAGGGCACGGCACCTGAGGAGCCAGCTCCAAGAAGGAATAGATTAAGAAGGAATACAACTGCGAAGATGACTCTGAAAGAAGTATAAATCAGTTGGGCGACTGTATCGAGTAGGATGTATTCACGTCGGTAGAACAGTCGCGGTCACGAAAGCATTCTTCCTCCGATCCGTGCCTCCAAGAGAAGCGTAAACACGACTGGAGAGATACCCTCCAACACTTCGGTTGATCAGTGGTTGTCCTGACAGATTAATGGATGGGGTTTTACCCGCCAAAGAATGTCCAACATATCATCATGACGGTGGCGAGCGAACCACGATTGGAAGGCGATAGGAACCCAAGCAGTGCAAAGACTGTAGCAGTTGTTGAGCAGGGAGGAGCGAATGAGTGTATGCAACTGACCCAACGTAACTCCCACCATTGCACATAGCTGCGCACCATTACCAACAAGGACAGAGAGAATCATTGGTCGTCTTGGAGTGCGGAAGACTTCGCCGTGAACAAGTTTCCATCCCCAGTCTTCCTGTACATCTTCCTGCAGGACAAATAAGCAGGTCAATGAGTATTCGCGAAACACAGCATACGCTAAGATCAATGGCGTTGTACCGAGATATCTATACAACGTGGTCAAACCCGAGTCAGGCTGGAAATGAGGGTGGAATACATACATCACGCGAGACACTGCGCAGCAATATCATCGACACCATTATGCAGAGGAAAACAACGATCACAAGAGAGTTGATTAAACTGAACCAGTGGATTCGAGGATCAAAGATCTTGAGGTAATTGTCCCATCGAGTTGCCTGAGAAAATTTAGTACAGAGCGTGAAGAGGCATACGAAGGTGTCCCTTACCCATGGCGTGTCAGATTCCTGGATTGGAGAAAGAAAAACCTTGTAAGCCGCTTTGTACGCATTGCACAATGAAGTGAACTCGCATTCCATGTCACACGGTAGGAATACCGTATAGTGTGGGTTTGATCTTCGGTAAGGAGCAACGGGGACGCATTTTCGGTATCGCACGTTGCAGGTCCATCTTGCGGCCCACCAATGCTGGGAACACGAGATGAGGAATAAATATCGTTACACAGAGAGCGACAGACCTTGACGGCCAAACGAGAACCCCTACCACTCGATAATTTCCTGGGGCGGGGGAGTGGTACCTGGTGTATGGTTATGAAATAGGATTTGCAACAGAGCGATGGCCGCACCTCAGAACTATCTCATAATGATTGTTGAGAGCAGGTTGCTCTTGGAATTTGCCCTCGTCGTTTCCTGAACGAAATTAGATCGACTTGAGGAAAATTGTCTGCAGTTGCATCTCTTCACACACCTAGATTGAACCCCATATCGAAAAACAAGTCTCCGTTTCGCGTGTCCAACTTCATCTCAGCGGCAGGCAGACCGTCAATAAGCCAGTTTAACGCGTAATCTTCGCGAATTCGGTCATTGATGAATGTTGCATCTTCTCCGGTAACGCCTTGCTTCACGCAAAGCGTTCTGCATGTCCCATTTTCCTCCAACATTTTGATCTAGGGAGCAAGGTCAGCATCTTGAATGTAGAAGGCGGTAAGTGCCTTCACGTCATACGGAGAATCGAAAATTCTGTCGCCAAACAAAATTGAGCCGAGTGATTCTGGTTGCTTTTTAGGCCCTCCTTCCGGCTCACAGAACTGGAACTTGGGGTTGTAGTAGTCATCTGCGAGAGAATGATTTACGAATACGCGTCTTCAACACGAAAGGGCGCACAGTTGATTAGGGATTTCTATTTGCCGTAGTCATTGAATGCGTTGGATTCGATTCACAGGATGCCGCGACGCACCAATTTGGCATTGTCTGTGCCGGTGAGCATGGGTGTAAGAGCGTTGACGAAGAGAGGAACCTGTTCTCCCTTGACGAAATTATGAGGAGCCGCGCCAGGGAGGTAGAATGCGCTAGTTGCGGCGCCAAATGCGAGAAGCTGGACGAAGCCAGCCATGAAGGGCGGTCGTCTCACACGTCGTGTGGCCATTGGACTCGATGCGCAGAGCAGACGCTAGTAAGTGTCGTGTCCGTTGACAAATGTGGGACTCTCCTTCCAAATATGGTCATTCATTTCTTCTTCAGAACCGTGATTGCCCTCGCTTGCTTCCTCGACGCGTTATTCTACGCGTATGGCTCAGTTCGAACTTCTCGCGAGATGTCCTACTACGCGCGCCAGGGTTTCAAGACTTACTCTTGCTCGCAAGTTCTTGGAATTTAAAAAACTCTGCATCCATTGAAACCCGGCATTCAGATGGAACAACCATGCTTCCCACTTTCATGCCAGTTGCGACACAAGCTGGTAATTGGCACTATCTTCATTGTCGCGCTCTCGATCTCAGTAAAAGCCCCCAGCCATCAAGGGCCTAAGTCCTCAGCAAGTCGAATCTCTGGGGTAATCTGCCAAAAGGTTTCGTCGAAACAAGCTCTCAATCGACGGCAGAATCACCCTTATCCTCAATAACACATACCACTTGAATCTGCGCCCGGGCACCAAGGTTCTGAGTGAAGCCGGCGGTGCTCACAAATTTCAGGGGTGGAATAAAAATCTGCTCACCGTATGTGTATGCGCCACGGCAGATGCTGGATAAGTATCCATTTTGTTCCAGGATAGCGGTGGTTTCCAATTGGTTTCCCTCAGCAAATTTACCACTATCACTGAAGAGGGTGCTTTGTTTTCAAGTCCTTTCACTGGTGAACCGACGATGTTGACCGTTCGTTCACGTTCATGCTCCTACCTGTGGATCACGATAATTGATAATCTCAGTAGCCAGAGGAAAGCATATCTATCCAGCACGCTATTGGTACGCAACCAATAGGGTATTCACGATCCAAATTGACGAAAAAAATGTAGGCGGGGATATAATCATGCAACTCGATGACGTAGGTGAGAAATATAGCTCTGGGATCCATAACGGCTTAGATCATATCAGTTTCAAGTCTCACGCCTGACCGTGCAAGAGTTGAAGAAGCTATGGAACGCTCTGTTCGATGGCTCGATCGGTGTATAACATATCACGAACTTTCTGGAAGAAAAACTACTCAAAATCTTTTCGCGATCGTGCAAGGAGGGCTCGACTTCGAGCTTCGAGAACGTTGTCTAACGCAAATGATCGAGCGCAAGGACAAAGTGGCGGGCTTCGCCATAGGCGGTCTCAGTGGCGGAGAAGAAAAAGGTTAGTCGCAAGCGTGGGTAGCGTTGGCATTTGTTTCAATCATGTTGCAGATATATTCTGGCGAGTGTAAGTAGACATTTGCTTCCTGGGCCGCAAACCTAAGCCAGCACAGTATCAGGCAATGCGCCGAGAAGCTGCCTGAAGATCGTCCCCGATATAGCATGGGTGTCGGATTTGCAGAAGGTAGTTTATTGAAATCGACCTAAATAGTTGACCGACGGTGACTCGCCCAGATCTATTGGTCTGCGTTGCATTGGGCGTCGACATGGTGCGACTCACTATTCCACATCTCGTCAGTTGTGCTTCATTTTTTCCAGGCCGACTGTGTTTTCCCCACCAGAACAGCACGCTTTGGTATCGCGCTGACTCGCCGCGGCCCCGTAAATCTGAGTTGGTAGATCTCAGAATTCTGGATAAGTCTTACTAAGACCTTTACAGGGCTTGCGAAATACGCGCAAGATTTCACGCCCATTGACTCGGAATGTCCTTGCCCTACCTGCGTAGAGGGAATGTCTCGCGCCATGCTGCATCACATTATCACACGGGAGACGAGTGCAGCCCAAGGCAAGTCGAACACTATCTCCAACCGTTCAGCGATTCATCCCTTCACAGCTGTGACCATTCACAACATCACTTTCCAAGCTCAATTAATGGGAGGTGCAAGGTGAGCATCACGATTTGTCCCCATCACTAGTCGGTGACCATCCAGGGATGCCATTTTGAATGGGACTTTCCCAACCTATCTACGGACGTTTTTCGCCACCTACTTCGCAGACGTTGGCTACCCAGAGTGGTGTGTCAACGCTCTGCGCAGCGTAGGCGTTGACCTACTCGAAGGCAGTACCGTCAAAGTTGTTAGCGGGTGCGTATTTGATTCATACTCCAAACACCGTTGATGTTTAGGCACCTCTGTCAAGGTCGGGGGCGAAGTGGGAGTGACTTGCTTGATCAAGTCTACTCCAATCTACTCTTGATTAAAACATTACAACACAAGTTTCGAGCAGCAAATATTTACGCTCGACAAGTCGGAGAGGAAAAGGATATCGGCAAAAAGTCGTATCAACGTTTGCCTTTTCTGCCCCCACCCTTGGGACGACTGTTTTTGGCTCTCCGCTTATCCAACGATTTCCTATCTTTCCGAATTTGTTCGGTTGTTTTGAGCTCAGTCTTGACCCTCCCCAGAGGTTTGCCTCCATAACGTCCTCCGCGTCTACCTGAGGTGGCTGAAGGCCGTTGAGACGATTCCCCCTGTTCGGATTCGTTTCTTTTCTTCAGCTGGCGAACCTTCCGCTCATAGTTGTTCCCCTGCTTATCCAGCGGTTTGGCAGCCACAACTTGGTTATGCTGGAATCTTCGACCTCCAGCACCCAAGCGCCTGGGTTTGTGTGATCCCGTATTTTCGGCCTCGCCAATCTTGGGCAGGGATATACGGCTTTTGGCTTTCCATTCATCGAATCGCCCGCTGCGATACGTTGCTGGCAGACGAGTACCACCCTCCGTTTTCACTAGTTTGACGTTATCTGCTCCGACGCCATCCCCCTTGACGAACCGTTTCTTCTTCTTGTCCCAGTTCAGTTGACGTCGCTTGCGGTCTGAGACGGCTTCGTCGCCTGCGAGATCGAACGTTGCACCTCGTGCTTGCTCTGCGAACGATGAAGCTCCATCATTGAGGGAGTAGCTAAATGATGTATGAGTGCGCAAGCGTCAAGATATGTATGACTCGCATACCCCTTCTCTGTTATAGCGTCCTTCTGGTAATGAGACATGTAGAACTCGGAGTCTCTGTAGTCCTGTTTCCGGGTTTGGAAAACGGCCTAGAGTTGTGTCAGAATGCATTCCCGAGCGATGGAAGTACATACCGCCAGATCGGCTTCATCCGCCATGTCCATGACCCCTGTTGACGGTCCTGCTTGTTCTGTCTCCGATTCGTCTTCAGACGGAGCCAACGCATTCACCGATGCGAGGCGTTGAGCCGATCGTTGCAGTGCCTTTCTCCGTTTGTTCATCAAGGTTGCATTTGCAGTATTACCCTTACTTCCAACCTCGAAAACCGTTTCTGACGGCCGAAACGCATTGACGGTGCGGAGTAAAGCCTTTCTCGCTTCAACCCGTGCTCTTTGTTGAGCTCCATCTTCCCCACGATGTAAGATGGGATGGATGCCCGAGTCGGAACCAGCCAAAATCCATTTCGGATCCTTCATCATCTCTTTGGCCCGTTTGTAGCTCGGTGGACTGGCCTTCCCTTTGCTCCGTTCATATAATGTATGACCGCGCCTCATCACCTCTCTCATTATAGGGAGAGAGTGATTTGCGTCATCAAGGGATCTGATATACTCGACGTCCTCGTCGATCCTCTCCCTCTCAAACGGACCAAGAATCAAGCACTGAGTGTACTCCTGATCACCGTCCGTGGAAACGTCACATTTCAGGGGACGACCCAAGAAAAGCTGCAAGTCGAGCAGGTACGGGAGTTCGGGGTTGGTGATGAATGACCATGCCCAGCCCTGGCGTCCAGCACGAGCCGTTCTTCCAACGCGATGCACAAACACCCTTGCGCCATGAGGAAAATCGTAGTTTATCACATTCTCGAGGACAGGGATGTCGATACCACGAGCAGCGACATCTGTGACCACTAGAATGCTGGTGAGTCCTCGTCGGAATTGATCCATCTGATAGGAACGCGCAGACTGGTCCAGAGAGCCATAAATGTGGGACACGGCATAATTAGCGGTGGTGAGCAGGTGGAGGAGGTATTCGACATGGTGCTTTGTGGCCACGAAGATGAGAGTCTGGTGAGGAGCTGTTCGTATCTCCGAGTGTTTCATCTTGGATTTACGAGGCGGTTCACCATTTTCGGCGGCGGCGCCCGCCTGCCCAAATGGAACTTTGATGACGTCTCTCAAAAGGGAGAGAAGACAAGCATCTTTTTCAGCCTGCTTGACGGAGAAAAAACCCATCTTGAGATCAGAACTGATTTTGCTTTCAGCGTCAAGGCGAACTAGTTTGGGATTCTGCAATCCGGCTTTCGCGAATTCGACAAGAGACTTCGGTAAAGTGGCCGAAAAAAGTAGGGTTTGACGGGAGGCCGGAAGACGATGCAATATTTCGTTGAGAGGTGTTTCAAACCCCATCTCGAAGAGGCGATCTGCCTCGTCGAATACAACATACTGGACAGACTTGAGATCCAGATTCATTTCGACGATGAGGTGAAGGAGGCGACCAGGGGTCGCTATAATACTAGAATTGCACGTCAGACGCCGAATCTGACAAACAGTAGAAAGAGACACGCACACATCTGGGTTGTTTGTTATCATTTCAAATTGCTCGTCTAAGCCTTCACCCCCGACAATCAAACTCCACCGCAGGCTTTCGCCCTTGGTATCCTCAACCTCTTTCCCATCCCCAGCGTGATCCGCAGACGGTGTATGCCATCCACGCGCTAACTCTTTGCCCACTTTCAGAAGCTGTAAGGCAAGTTCTCGTGTTGGAAGGAGGATGAGAGCACGCGCGCCGAAAGCCGTGGCGTGCCTGCCCGAGAGCCGTTGAAGCAGGGGAATCATATATGCTAGAGATTTGCCGGAACCCGTTCGGGCCATTCCAACAAGGTCTCTAGGAGGATTCTCGAGAAGTGCAGGGATTGAGAGACGTTGTATAGGTGTCGGGATGCGGTAACCTTGCAAAGTTAATGACCTGAGGAGTGATGGATGTAGTCCTATAGTTCGTTTGAGCTGAGGGAGGCGACCAGGAACCAATTGACAGTTAGACATACCCATGCTTTGGAAGCTTCCACCGCCTACTTCGCCCTTGGCCAGTTTGTTCTTTCCCTTGACCTTTTTGATGACTTCTGTACCATTTTTTATATCTCTCTTTGCAATCGAAGTTTTTATGAAGTCGTCTAGGTCGTCGTCGTCGGAGTCATGTTCAGGAAGTGTCTTCTGCCGCTTCCCTACCAGCACATCAGAGATATCGATGTGGTCTGAGTCTGAATCATGGTCGCTTTCTGTGCGGCGGCGTTTAGAGAGCATGAAAAGGAAATTCTCGAAAAGGAAATGCTTTGTTGATACAAGTTGAAGGAGTCTATATATGTACCAAGCATTGGTAAAATAGAAAATAGCAAGTTATGTCTGCTTGGAGGCTGGTTTCCTGCTCTAACTATAATGCAAACAGATGCTTGAGAGCCGTAGTCAAGCAGTGGCGGCCTTTTCCTAACCCGCCCGTCTGGACAACCTGCGGATATGCCAGAGGTATGTCCTGGCTTCGCAATCTTCGACAATATATATGTCGTGGTGGCGCGGACGGCCGCAAACTCGCCATAGCCATGGTCGTAGCGCCAGTGCCGATACTGGGAAGATGGATCTTCTGCCTCTCGAAATCGTCAAGATCGTCGGCCAGTAGCTCGAGTCGTCGCGGAACCGCGAGCTACGGTGGAACCAGAGGAAGACGCTGTGAAAAAGTAAGGTTATATCCCATCGAGTAATTGTTGAGCCCACCTCCCCGACCTACGCCACGAGAAGCTGCACGCATAGATGCTCTCGTGCCTCTCACACCCCGAACGCCTCCTCGAGCCATGACCTTTTCACTTCGCTCCTTGTCCGCCCTTTCTTTTTCCTTCTGAGCAGCACGATTCACTTCCTCCTGTTGTAATCTCTCCTGTTCGCGTTTTGCTGCAGCAAGGCGTTCAGTCTCTAGCCTGTGTGCTTTCTCCTCAGCTTCTCGCTGCTCTTCGCCTAAAGTCAACTCATCCTAAGAAGAAATCAACGGTCAACGTGTGATGTAGCAATAAGTCGCTGTCCTCACTGCTTCAGCACCTTGCCACTCCTCGTCGAATATCAGACGCGCGAATTCCTCTGATCCCGAGAGGATGCCGACATATTTATTGAGCAGCGCCTCGGTTTGCTGCAACTGCGCTGCAACGCGCTTGAGAAGCCATAAGAAGATACACTAGCAACCCGCGGCGACAAGCTTACCTCGTTCTGAGATCCCACATCTCCGAGCGCATCATTGAACGAAGAGAGAGCGGCGTTCAGCTTTTTGAGGACGAGCAAATCATTCTGCAATTTTTCCTCCCTAGATCTACCGCCGTGTCTCTTAGCTCTCTCCAGCTCCGCAGGGTCTTGGAACTGCGCGTCGCCGTCTTTCCCTTCACATCGTCAGTTGACGGTGACTTTCATTGTAAGATTGGCTACCAGAGAGCGATAATTCGGATATGGACAAGTCATTCTCTGAAAATTCTTGAGGCGTCGACTCTTGTGAAAGGAACGGCGTTTCTGACAAAAGGTGCGAGCCGCCGGAAGATGAATTAAGAAGGATGGACTCAGTGTCCGACATCGTTGATTGAAGACGTAGATGGTCAACATCCACAAACAACCGCTATCGCCTCAAATAGGAAGGAGGCACACAGTGTTTACTGTATTGAGGCCCTCAATACAGTAAACACTGTGTGCAACTCGAATCGCCCTCAATTTGAGGGCGATTCGAGTTTCGAGCGAGCTGTATACACTGAAATATCGATCCATCGACTAAGTAGGTTTGATTCGGCTATTTACTAACTAGCCCTAGGGCATTTTCGTCCGTCACTCTGGGCGAGGGTCGCGTTTGTGAGGCCAACGAACTTAAATTGCATATCAGTGTTTGAAAAAAAATCAAAAGCTTGCAATATAGAAGTCCTTACAGGGATGAAGAGATTGGTCTGGACTGGCTTAGAGGGGAGCGAGGATCAACTAGTGGGGGAACAAAATTGTCCTGTGATAAACCAAAAGCTCCCACTTCAGATGGCAGTCTTGAATCTATGTTCTGGTCTCTGTTCGTTGTCTCAGCGTGTGAAAGCAGGAAGTGCCAAAGTCTTAGACATACCGCGTCACTGAAATTGACTGTGACTGGTTACGACGGGAAGGACCAGCTGATGATGAAGGAACCGCGTTATCCTGTGATAAATCCAAAGCTACTATTTCAGACGATAGTGAATTTATTTCCTCATCCCTAGTGCATTCAACACCGATTTGAGGTGATGAATGGTGGTGTATGTGGTGGTGTATATGATGCACCACATTAATTGTCACTGAGGGCGGCAACGAATTTTCGTTGCCACTCAATCGTACTGAGCTCAAGCTCGATGCTGTACGCTGAGAGTTACCACTGGGTGACCTTGAGGCCCCAGAAACAGGGCTAGAGGGTATGCTTTGAGCTGCCTGACTCGAACCAAAAACAGAGGGAAGTCCAGTTTCGGGGACAAGCGGTGAAAGCATGGAACCAGATGACACAGCTACTGGAGTTCTACCTCCCCGAGACGGGGAAGCGGAATATTGAGAAACAGATCTTGTCCGCTCGGTGACCTCCTTCTTAGCAGGCGAGTCCAGAGAGGGGCTCGCTCTGGACATGGAGTTGCGAGACGCAACATCTGCCCTCAAAGTTGTAGAAGTCTCCTGAAGCTGGTGTTGCTTTTTGGGTGACGCAGCCACATGATCTTGAGAGGGACGGCTTTCCAGAGGGCTTCCCGCGACACGGACTCGACCTTGGTCAAGCGCTCGACTGAAAGTTTCTTCTGCCTCTGTCTCCGAAGAGAAGCCTTGATGTATCGCACCGGAAACACCGGTGACCAGTGGAGATACGTCTACCCTGGTATTCAAACAGTGCACGTTGAGAATCCACGAAACGATAAATAAGTCTTAGTACATACTGACCAACTCGTGAAAACGCCTACGTCTCGACCAACCGTGACTACATACCATTTTTTGGGTTTGGCCATTGAGAATACGGAAGAGGTGGTGAGCCTGGAAACTTTGACGATGTTCCTCTTCGAACAGTAGCCGCGATGAGCGATGAATTGTAGTAGACTATCGCGATTGATGTTCCCAGAACTGTTCAAGTTGAGGCGTGACTGTTATCATCACGGTCACGTGACTGCAGCGTGACGCGTCGGTATTATGTGCGGGTAATTTACTCGGTAAGTATAAAACGCGTCGCATCCCCGACAACTCTCTTTGCCTCAATGCTGCAATCACCTTTCTACCAATTGGCGCGGCCTTCTGAGAATTTCGGCGTCCACAACGTCTAGCTCAAGAACACGATCAACAGTGTCCTTGTGTTTGTCTTGTTGCTCCCACACGCCGTAGCGTCACGATCACCTCTAAGGTTCTCTACTTAGTTTCTCCTTATGCGTATAGACGGATGCTACAACAATATGGTCCTTGTACCTGGGCTTTCCTCCCACCATGACAGGAGACCGAAAAATGGAATGGGGAGGAGTGGGAGCAGAATGCTACTCGAGTTGAGCGGATACAGCGCAATGACAACACTGCAGCGATTGAACATCCGCATCACATCCGCCGTAGCATAAATACGCACTGTCAACTCAAAATACAAATAGATATCAAAGTTTCGCTTTCCCAGCTTGTGTGTCATCTTCCTTCACTCGGAGAATTGCTTTCCCCCACGTCTTCCGAGTTTCCAAAGCATGTAAGCCATCGGCGAGAGAGTTCAAAGTATAAACCTCTTTGTAAACAACAGGCGGAGAAACCTTCTTCGAAACCAAGAGGCTAATACAGTGGTCAGTATTTTATTGAATGCAGAAGATGTGCAAATTACTCCAAGAAAGCCTTATATACTGAAGGCATGTGTCCCGGTTCGCGAACTGAATCAACACCGTAAGACCGCGTCGTATCCAAGTATACAGCACATACCAGCATAACCACCCCAAAAAATGCCAACTAGTGATATATTCTTCAGCAAAACGAGGTTCATGGGTACCTAGAATATATCACACGGTCAGCGCTCGTCTTGGGCATGCACACCACTCACTTTTTCCACTGTTCCCGCGGCAAACCCGACAACGAGAGCACGTCCTTTCCAAGCGATGCATTTCAGACAATCTACAAATGGGTTAAACAACCATTTTCTGGGATGTTTCTCGTACCGGACCTGTGATCATTCCCTGCATTGACGTAAGTACTTGAGCTACATAGATGGCAAAATCATGACTTACAACAGGGTCGTATATAACATCGACACCCTTGCCGTTCGTGATCTTAAGCACGTCTTGTTGCCAACCCTTTTTTGTATAGTCTACGGTATAATCTGCACCGCCGTATTTCTTTGCGATGTCGAGCTTTTCTTGGGATCCGGCAGCAGCAATGACCTTGGCGCCGAGGGCTGGAGAATTGTGAGAACAGATACAAAGTGCATGGGTATGACTGACGCACCTTTGGCCAACTGAACTGCAGCTATACCTACGCCGCCTGCAGCGGCCGTCACAAGAATCCATTCACCTAAGAGATAATCAGTTGAGGTCGCAGTCTTGCTCTCGACGCGTCACCAACCAGGCTGCAGCTTAGCTCTGCCAACCAAAGCTTCATAGCTTGTTGGCCAGGTCACGAACAACCCTGGAGAGATTTGAGTGAATTGGGTCAATGGTTTGAAGTGAGGCTACCTGCTCCTTGATCAAAGGTAAGGGAGTCAGGGAGCCGGAGTATACTGGTGACGGGGACAGCAACTCTCTCGGCAAATGAGCCCTAGCCGTTCGTTCAATGAAGTGCTGACAGGAAAGCCCACTGGCAACGCACGAGAATGGCCCCAAATACCCGGTCACCCGGCTTGAAGGGACAACCTGTAACTTCGTGTTCACGATAGAAGTAGTTGAGCTTATTTCATATACCTGCTGGGAGCGGAAATCCATGCGATATGCGCCCCGCAAATTCCGAGCCCAGAACAAACGGAAGTGGAGGTTTCGTTTGATAACGGCCTTGAAGGGCACACTATCAACTCGAACTGTTGGATGATGTGAGGCTACCGGCTACCTTGTGCTTGTAAAATCTTCCAAAAGCTGTCAAATCGGCGGGCAGAGGGAGGCGGTCAAGCCAACCTACGTCGAAGAAATTAAGACCAGCCGAGTAGACGTCGATCATAACCTCGTTCTTCTTGAGGGTTGGAACCGGCCAATCTTCAGTCACCGCAATCTTTGAGGGATGGGCGAGCTCATGAATAACAAAAGCCTTCATAGGAACCGAATCTTGGAGGAATGAAAGGGAAGGCGGTATGAAAGTCGCAAACCAAAGCCGACAAGTCAATGAGCTTCCGGCAACCGGCTTGTTGATGTCCGGAAATGCACTGCCCCGGGTCCCAGAGAAAACAGAGTCAGAGTAGAAAATGTATATATTGCGGGTGGTACAATGTGTTTCATTCAAGATTAGTGTTCGCTGATTATGAGAAAGCAAAGCCTTCGCCCCCCTCTATGATAGCCAACAATAGCTGCTGCCGCAACATCTCATAAGACGAATATTGTGGAAGGTCGATTTGGTTGAAGCCTGAATCGATGTGAGTTTCCGTCCGAATGATGCGAACAACAAGCGTACATGTATGAGCTTGGGGCAGTCTGTCCGATTCCCCGTACGCACGATGGATGGAGAACCTCTGCACGCCCTGTACGCCTTGCAAATCCGTGAATCCCCCAAGAGGTACCTTTGATGTGCCCGTAGCGAAACTCAAAACCTTGGCTCGTTCATCACGATTGAAAGACTTGAGAGCACGCCACCACCAAACAATGTTGGGATCAGAGCTTGTATACCCATTGTACTCAGTGGCAGCTCGCCATTCGTCAACGTCGATATCGGGTGTTCCCGAAATGAGAAGCTCGAGTTCTTGTTCATTGAACTAGCAGGATACAGAGTCAGTAGAATGTTGGCGGCGGCCCCAATTGGACGTACGATTGTGATGAGCTCCTTTGGAATGATTTCGTAGAACCCGTTCGAAAGGCTCTCGATTTGATCTTTGATGGACGAGTACAGGCGATATTGAGCAGACAGCTGTACGAACTCCTTCTTGTTATCCTGTGTCACTGGCAGCGTTTCGCCCCCCTCTTTCAGAGCAATGATGCGATTGACACCGAACTCAATTCCCTATCAGACGAAATTCGTAAAGAAAAAAGAAAATAACCTACTTCGTCCGCTTCAACGCTAAACGTGAGTTCCAGAGGAGTAGGATCGTTTTCCAAGATCCAGCAAAGCGAGTTGTAATACTCAGGGTCGACCCATTCTACGTCTTTGTAGTCCACAGGTTTGCCCAGAAGCTGTCTGTAAAGACTCCGCGCGAAGTAAGCATCCAGGAGACGGCCATCGTATATGGCTTTTCCTATGACTCGCCCCACGAATTTGAAGAAGGATAGATGTTCCGGATTGACCCACGAATTTTTGTTGGGCTGGTAGGTTAGTCTGTCCGCAGCACAAGGCTGGAATAAGGCATTGTTGGGATCAAACATTTGCCGAGCGAGAATCTGGAACCATTCCCGAGTGACCCCGCCTGCGTCAACACCCTCCTCATCGTAGAATCGAACACTGAGCTTCCCATATTTGATCTGCTCTCCACTTTTGCGCTGCAGGTGTTGGAAACTGTCTTCAAAGACGCGGGCCCTGCGAACATTTAGCTGAAGGGTGCCATGGTGCTCTCGGTTGTGAGGTCGGCGATGTAATTGTTGGGTGAAGTAGTTTCGCTTGTTGTCGAAGTCAAGGACTCGGGGGTTGTTGACCAGGAGGGAGAACGAGCCACTCATCAGTGATGGATTATTGCGTACCATCAGGTTGAGCACTTTGCGATGAGCGTCTGTGAAAGTGACAAAGAGATCTTCCATAGATTCTCTGGGAGTCGTGGGGGATTTGGGAGAGGAGGCGGCACGTAGTAAACGGGCGGCAGAGGCCGTTTTGGAGCCAACATGTTTGCAGACCACCATCAACGCCTCGATGAGGGGAAGAAGGACTGTGGCGATGTGCTCTGTGTCGGGTTTGTCCTCGATGACAGCCAAACAATCTCCAAGGCGTTTCCAAAGTGACGTGAACCTGAATGATTCGTATATTTCTTGCACCTTGTCCGAGTCGGATTCTCCTTCAGAAGCCGGAGATTTGGCAGAATACATGTAGTCGATGGTTTTCAGCACTCGCAGAAGCTTGGCTTGTATCGACGACGCAGGGGAAAACTTGGACGCGACAGAACCGACCATAGCATCGCCCTCTGAGCCACGGAGGTCACTCACCAATTCATCCAGATCTGAATTGAGGCTGAGCCCGAATTCCTGCGCCTTGGATCTCAGCTCCTGCGCAACGACGTCCCTCGCGTCGGGGATGTAAGACAGATGTTGTATCAAAGCCAGACTTTGCTGGAAAGTCCTTCCGGAGCATTCACCGACTGTTAATATGTTGACGATCAAACGCAGAACGGGTTGGGGAATTTGGGGAGGATTTGCGAGGAGAATACGTTCTTCTGCTGCTTCAATGGACATGTCCTTGGATGGAGGGGCAACAGATGGCGCTGGAGATCGAACCTCAGCCTGGTGCAGTTGTAGGAATAATTACACTCACGGGTATCGTTCGAGTCCGGGGCTCCTGACTCGGGAGCCACAGGTGCGGAAACTGCATCTTCACCTGAGGCCGAGGGAGGTTCAGGAACGTCCGGAGCTTGTGTAGGCGGCGGGACAGCATCAGGCTTCTTAATGCTGGCCAGAGGGCGTGTCACTGTGGCTAGGAGTCCGACCACCGATTCCATGATGGAGGTTGTTTTCAGCAGCGATTGACGATCTAGTAGCCCAAGCAACAAGACGATGGGATAATGAGTTTGAGGAACTTGTCGTTCCTTGCCTTTGCCCTTTTTAGATGCAGTCCTCCGAAGACCCACGGGGAGTTCGTGCTCAGTCAAGAAAAACAGAGACGAAAGCTCGTTTGCCCCAACAATGAACGTCAGTGCCTCCAAACATCGTTGAGCTATCAGGTCGGGATCTATTTCGTCCTGAAGGTTTGGGAGCGCAAGCGCTGTGAAGTAGTCGGACCCAGCCTTTTGTTTGGAAGCGGATTTGGGAGTTTGCGGCTTGGAGTTTTTGAACGACATCTGGGCGAAACCTTTGTCAACAGCTCCGAGATCTCCGGTGCCATCCTGAAGGATGTTGAGCAAAAGATTGAAGAGTTCTGTTCGCGTTTTAGCGTTTTCGCACAGATTCACGAGAACCTTGAACAACAGTGTTTTCCTCAAAACCTGGGGGAAAAACAAGAGCCGAATGAGGACAGCAACTCCCGCTTTGTCTAGGAGCTGAATGGCATCATGTTGAGGAACGAATTTCCTGGGAGCGGCGGAGCCGGAGGCCGCACCGGGGGTGGGGCGCTGCCCGGGAGGTCGAGTCGATAGTGGCCGGCGAGGGCCACGACTTTCACGATACGCCCCAGCTTCCGCAATCATGTGCGAGGGGAGAGTTTGGATGAAGCTGTCGTCCTGATCGAGTAGAACAGCTTGACGAAGAGTGGGGTCGAGGGTAGCAATGAAACTAGCTGGGTCAATTTCAGCCGGGGCGCCTGTGGGGGGCGCTGCGTCGGCGCGCCGTCGCGCGCGTTCGATGGCTTCCTGTTGAATGATTTCCGCTCGAATTTCGGGAGGTAGGGCGTCCAAGAACTCTGCGCTAATCTGGGAATCTTGAGGACGCTCAACCTGGGAAGCACGTTGATCCCGGACATGTTGATTGAGAACTTCTTCTCTCATGTCGTCCGGTAAAGCCTCCAAAAATGTCGGATCAATGCCGGTATCCGTGATGTCAACAGCGCTACCGTGAATCATGACTGTGACACGGGCAGGGGTGCTTGGTCCTGCTGTATCGCCAGCTGCATCCGACTGTGGAACCGATCCTTCTACCACCGAGTTGGATCCAGAAGCCTCGGGTACCGGAGCAGCGGGTTCTCCAGAGGTGTCATCCGGTAAAGCGTCAACCATCTCCTCGTCACCTTGGTCAGGAGTGGCAGAAGCAGCATCTTCCATGAGGTTATCCAGCGACGTCGAGGTAGTAGTTGCCTCGACCGGCAGCGCTGTTTCATCCACGTTATTGCTAATCTCCTGCCTTGGCTCTTCGTTCGCCGATTGCTCAACAGTCGACTTGTCAGCGGTGGGGGGTGTCGCTGTTGCGGCCACATGTCCTTCCACTTCCGCTTCCGTTTGCACTTCCACTTCCACTTCCACTTTTTCTTCCTCCTTGATTCTCTCCTCCTCCTTCATCTTCTCCTCCTCCTCCTCCTTCGCCCTCTCCTCTTCCTTGGCTTTCTCTTCCTCCAGACGAAGGGCTGTGGCCTGCTCTTCGAGAATTTTGGCTTCCTGGGCTGCCTTGATGGCGGCGGGAAGCAGGGCCAAAGTAACATGGTTAGCAAGCTTGCCTACGCGTTCCATGACGAAATCGCCGTGTAGGATCTTGATTTCCTCAGCCCACCGCTGCAAAGTCAACAAAGGATCCAAGTCGCGTCCCTGGGGCGGCGGCTGAGCGGGCCGCGTGGGTCGTTCGACAACTCGAACAGCTGCAGATATGCCACCAGGGCCCCGGCGATGCTGGAAGAATCCACCCAAGGCACCAGCAGGCACATCTAGGCGAATCGTTTCTGGTGCACCACCACCACGCCCACGAGTCATAACATGCTGGAATAGCTGCACCGCGCCACCTCCGATGAGGTCCTCAAGCGTCTGAAGCAAGTCCGCAGAGCCACCTGTAACGATGCGTTGCGGCTGGCGAGGGTTTCGAGGCTGGATTGTGGGAACACGGGAATTCGCAGAGGCATCCAACAACAAAGGATGTGTCGTGGCCTCTGGAGGTGGAACCGGTCCAGTCCGACTTCGACCGAACAGTTGAAGGTTGTCATCCACTGCAATTTGTCAGAATCAACGTGAGGCATGCCACTGAATAGATTACCTGCTCCACGATGTCTGCGAGGAACGAAGAAACCGGTAACATCACGACTATTCCCATTGAGGAAGGTATCTCCAAAGCCGAAGATATCTTCAGCTGATACACCTCGGGGATCCAGCACGGCGATGTCATTGCCGAATCTACATACATGATGAGAAGCTGCAGTGAAGATGAGCAGAAGGACGCACTCATCCTCAGAGACCATCTCAGGCTCGTCCTCTTGCTCGGTGTGAACAATTTGAATGGGTCCTGCAATTCATTTGAGTACGCAGGATTGGCGACTAGTAGAGTAGACAACCTCCAGCATCTTCATCCTCGTCGCCTTCATCAACAGGACCGGCTTCATTGGGATTGATATCCTGCACAAATATGAGCGCCCGGCAACGAGTCCAGTCCACGAATGCATACCTGCCACATCATTTCCTCGTCGCCTTCGTCGCCCCCAACGCCGCCAATCTGGTCGTTGGCGTCTTCCTCATCCTCATCCTCATCTTCATCGTCATCATCACCTTGTTCCACAAGGTCATCCTCGTCTTCATCCTCATCGTCCTCATCCTCTTCTTGATCCCATACCTCGCCAGGCTGATGGGGATGCTCCTCGTCTTCTCCTTCGTCGCCGGTGTTGGAGGTGTCCTCGCTGCCGGTTTCCTCGCCAAAGTCCATTTCGACGTCTTCATCCTCATCATCGCCATCTTCGTCCATCGCACCTTCTGCACCAAAATGAACATCTTCCATTTCCTGCCCGAAATGAGAACCAATAGTTATTCTTTATATTTGGCTAGGACTTACGCCTCCAAACATCCCAAGAGCTGAATTCCTGTAAAGATCAGGGGTCTCTTCCCGACCTTCACCTTGCGACATCTCTTCGTCTTCATCTTCCGAACCGTCGGAGCTTTCGCTTTCGGCCGTCTCCTGTTCCGCTGCGTCCTTGGCTTTATTGGTAGTACGGCTCATTTTGATTGCAATCTTGGTCCTACAGAAGAGATGAGATGTTGCCAGTATAATACAGCATCACTCACAGATACTCCAAGGGACGAAGGATAGAAGCGACGAGTCCTCGCACATTCGGATAATTGAGGTCAACCTCGGAGAGAGCAGTCGTTAGCGTTGCAACCAAGTTTTTCTCGAGCATGACTTTGGCGATATGCGTGGGGGTCTCGTCCTGGTGCTTCCGTGAGCTAGTGTTGAATCGTACGGTCAGCAAGCGATGGCAGAGATCTGCTAAAGCAAGCAAACGGCCATAGCGTTCTTCCACACTATCGGACGTCGAAGACTCCTTGATGGCTCGACTGATGGCCTCGAGCACAAATTTGCGAACTGACACCAACTCTTGAGAGACATCCTTGAGCTCGTGAGTGGACACCGTGTCGACGCAGAGCGCAACTAAGAGCGACATCGCCCAATTGCAAACAGCGACGCGGTCGCGACCATCCGAGTTCGGCTGAGGATTGATGGTCTCGAAAGCAATCAAGTCCGAAAGGAGGAAGTGGAGTGTTGCCGACCGGAATTTGCCGGAGATATCCTTGGAAGAGGCTTGCGACTTCTTCTTCGGAGAATAAGATAAGAACGCGAGCTTGCAAGAGTCATACGAGAAAAGCAACTCGGTCAGACACTGCATGAGGAAGCAGGAGTACTGGTACCGATCCTTGTTGGCGGCTTCGGCAGTCGCGGCACCGGCCGAGGCAGGTTCGGCAACGTCGGCAACATTGTCGGCAGTTGCTGGTTCCGGCTTAGATGATCGCATCAGCTCGGCAATAAGGAAATGGACGACGGCTTCAAGCGAGTCGGAACCGACAGCCGTCAAGATTGTTGCGTGATCCACCTGCATTTCGACAGTAGCCTCCGGCGCGGTTTCGGCAGTCGGGTTCTCGGTAGCCAGATCCTTGAGCTTGAGATGTTGTGAGGGAGAGAATGGAGAGACGAGTTGACAAAGCGACTCCGTCACATCGATGAAAGTGCGAGAGTCGCGGAGCGCCATTGCGCTGCAGTTCCGAACAAATGTCGCAGCTTCAACGACATTAGTGCGCGGCTGCGAGAAGTAACGCTTGATTGCCTGCTTCATGATGTTCTGCACAGTTTTCTCATCTTCAACGACATGCCGTAGGATAGTCGCGATGTATGATGAACTGCCAGGCACAGCGGAAGCCTTCAATCGCCGGAAGAGCATAGATAAGCCATCCCTTTTCACGAACTGGGATGCTGACTCGTGGTCTCTGGTAAGAAGAACGAATAGCCGAAGTGTCGACAAGAGCTCGTCGTTGGGCAGATCAGGAACCGCTAGAAGGCGGAGACAGAAGTCGAACACGATGGTTCGGGCCTCAGAGAGAAGGGGACCGGTGGGGATGCTTTCCGCAACGATGGGCTCGTCTTCCTTCGGTAAGGTAATTGCACGCGGTTCATCTGCAAGGGTGAACAAAGCCTCGGTGACGAGTAGATGCGCAGCAAGCCATCGGGGAATGGACGGACGCTCCGGGTCGATACTGACCGGATTCGAGAGTAACAGAGCGAGCAAGCTGTCCATCAGAGAGGCCCTAAGCTCGGGGCTAAGAGACGATGGGGTTTCACACAAAACCAAGGCAAGCAGTCTGCATCTATTAGCGAGAGGCTGCTCCTGCACATCGTACGCGAAGGGCGAGAAATCTTTGATGTCGTCGACGAGATTTCTCACCGCTTGCTGCTGGTGAGCATTGGCGGGGCGAATGAAGGCAACATGGAGGTGGAATATGAGAGAGAGATGCTCATCCACGAGCAGCAACGCTTGGCGACTGATCCCCGCTCGAAGGGGCTCTCGAGCTTCATCCAGTTCTGACTGCCACTGCTGGGTGCTCTTTCCCTGAGGCTCTGGTGCAACGACCTCGGGCGCAGCCGCCGCTTCGTCATCAACAATAATCGGTTCTTCAGGGGCCGTTGAATCGGCATCAGCAGCATCGGCATCAGCGGCGGGAGTGGCAGGTTCGGCTGCCTCCGCCCCAGGAACAGGGTCAGGAGGAAGAGGGAATGGATGCGACAATAGAATTTCGGTGGCAGCACTGAGGTTGTTCTGAGTACGAGCCAATGCACGTTCCGCGGCCGACCGGGGGAAGCCCATGTCAGTAAGCTGCCTGATACGCCCTTCGTCCGCACCGAGAGGTCGCGGGATACCCGGAATAGCATCAACGGAGGCATCGTTCTTGACTTCCTCACCTTCACCATTCGTGAGCTCCAGAACGGTTTGCACGATTGACCTGCTGACGCTGAGAGGCGCCGATATTAGCCAAGGGGCTTCCCAAAGAGCACGCAACACCGGCAACGCAGCGAGACGGAGCTTGACAAGGAAGTTGTGAGGTTCGAAGTACCCAGCATCTGTGTCCTTTTTATCCCGCGTGACAAGTAGTAACGTCTGACCAGACTCAAACAGCGGTTTTGAAGAAATGAGAGGGTGAATGAGATGCAACGCCACTTTGAGTCCACCGTATGCGTGCACCAGCTCCTGTTTCTGCTCCTCCGAACGAATCTCAGTACGTAGTTGCATTACGACTTCGATCGTATTCATAAACTTTTGGCAGACGGCGAAGGTAGAATCCAAACCCCCGGCTTCATAGAGAGCAGAGACCTGCACCGTGTGCAGGGTGTTACTCGTGGGGCGCTCTGAAGACGAGATAAGTCTTGATCAAATGTAAAAAATGACAAATCCTACCGTCGATGAGGAGGATCGTCAGCAATCCCAACATGATTGTGTGATACGCAAACACCGAGGCCTTGTCATCTGTGTCAAGTTGTGAGGTTTTGAAAAATTCTCGCATAAAAGAGCAACTAACTGAAATCTGGCACGTTGAGGTGTTGAACAAGAATCTCAGCAATGACAGAGGAAGAGTCAGTGATTTGCTTCTTCTGCGCAGCATCCGGGTTACGCCTGGCGTGGAACATCTTGACCATTGCTGGCTTCGTTTAAGATAAGTCGGTTGGCACCACAATAAAAACTCACCTTGAAAGAAAGGGGCAAGAGAACTCGGCAATCCATGTGTCAAGTGCTTCAAAGCAGTGGCATTCTGTTGGAGAGGGTCGTCCTTTGATTGCTGTGAGATGGGGGCAGGGTCTGGAGAGGCTTCCGATTCTACACCATTTGCATTGGGAAGGGCGGCGCCATCACCATCTGGCAACGGAATGATGACTGGCTCTGGCGACGCGTCAAGGGGTGACGAAGTTGGTGTGGCAGCGACATCGATTCCTTTCGCTATTAAGCCAGCTTTGAGAACGATATTTTCCCAGATGGCGGCGCGATGTAGAGCGCCGAGGCTTTTCACAACTTCGGGAGTAGTGCTTCCCATGAAGGTTTGAAGAAGCCCTATAGCGGCACGTCCATGAGCGAAGCCGGCAGTTGCAAACACATCAGACAGTAGGGTGATACGGATGTGTAGAGTGACCAGGTTGCGGAACACAGCGTTGGCTTCGGCCTCTTTCTCCGCTGTATAGCGAGCGTCAGTCACACTAACTCTCAACACTGGAGAACACAAGTCATGCCTGTGATATCAACGAGGGAAAGAAGTTTGGAGTTCTCTTCGAACGATTCCCAAAAGGACTTGGTGGCTTCCAGAGATTCATTCACCAGCTTCGAAAGATGTGCAAGGGTGTCCGCCGTAGTGACTTCAGACATCGTACGCATGACTTGCACAATGGAATCGGAAGCAACACTGTTGGCAAAGTCGTATGGTATGCAGGGTAGACTGGTGAGTCTTCCGAGCCGTGCGAGTCCATCGGCAGCAGTGATAAAATCCTTGCAATGGGGAGTATGCTGAAAGAGACCTTCCAGAAACTGGTAGCCATTTCAGCTGGGGAAGAAAGACAAGAAAGAAAGGAATCCTTACACGCAGAAGTATGTCGATGAACGATACTATATTGTTGTCGTGTTTGGGAGGAGTATCTTCCGCGCTTGTAACACCTGAGTCATCATTATCTACCAGTGCCGCCGGAGGATCGTCCGACACATCCTCCATGGCCATATCAACTTCTTCGGCGCTTGTGCGGGGCGCAACGCCAACCAATCTATACCATTGCTGCAACTCTGCGGGAACCACATATGCGCTGCCGAGGTTCTCAATCTTGCTCAGAGTTGCTTTAATGGCCTCAAAGACCGGAGCCTTCAGTGAAGGATGGTGCCGAACGAGTTCGTCGATGGTAGTTCCTATAAGAACGGCGTTTTCTTTATCAAGGAGAACCTTGAGATGACGCTCTGAGGTGAAGATAGAAAAGATGGCGGGAATAACGCTCGGGTGGGATGCAAGTTGAGCGGCTCCAACGTCGTTGAGACACAACGCGCCTATAGCGTTGGGAATAGCTTGGATGACCTGTTCAGATATGAATGATTGCTTGACACCGTAACGGCGATGAAACTCATACCTCGATGGCGGGTTCAAGACCGACTTCGATGGCATCGTAGAATGCCTCAGGTAAGCCGACCTCTTGAATGATGGCCAAGGACGTTGGCTCGTTATGGATGAAAGTGGCCATGATATTGATGGCTTGAAAGCAACGTCAGATAGAATGAGCTACTTCAAGAAAAAAACAAACCGAGAGGGACAACCGTCGGACCAAAGAGACCTCTGTGTTGAATGATCTTTTTGATAGAATGGAGGATTGTGGAGTCAACGAGACCACGGAGGCCCTCTGCGGTACCTGAAGACTGCATCATTCTATGCATAGACCGCAGGACGTGCTTCAAGATAGCGGCGCGAGCGACCGGCAAATCGCCTACAGGACTTAGTACCATAGCATAGTACTAATACCAATGAAACTGACCATGCGCCCCATATATTTCGCGAGACCGCTGCTCGTGGCCATACTCCTTCAAGTCCGTGTCAATTTCATACTTATTGGAAGGGTTAGCAAGCGCGAGGAGCTAGAGTGACAAGGTTGGAATACCTCAATTCTTTCAACAAGAACGTCGACACCGCGGGAGGTACAGAACAGCTGGAAGGCGTTCGTAAAACTATAGAGCACATTATCCACCAATTGCATAGTTTTCGACACCAGCGGCAAGCGATGGGAAAGCTTGTTCTCGATGACTTGTATTAACAAGGGGATGAGACCTGCACCGACCACCATATTGCCCCCTGACGCGTGCGACGCGATGAAGGTCACAAATGACAAAAGGGCCTCTGCAAAAGAGTGAGGCAAAGTAGACTCCGCATTCGCGACATCCGCGACTGTTTTACGGATTAAGGCCATCAAGAGTCCATGGTTGACGCCCGCATTGACTGCTGTCAATACTTCTTGAATCCGATTACGATAGTGGGCAAGGGCATCGAGAGCAGCGATCGCGGCGGTTTGCACCGATACCGGGATACTCTTGTCCGTCTGAAGCAGCTCGGCAACATGATTGATCAGGTCGGGTTCGTAGAGAAAGAGTGAGGTTGTCGCTTGAGCCTCTGTGTGGGTGTGGCCGAAAATGCCGATGGCCAGTAGACGAACGACGACTAGTTTCTCTCTCTCGGTCTCATTGCCATGCTTCAACACGATGGCGGCGCGGATGCGACACATGAGCTCAAACTTCTCGGCTTCTGGCACCGAGTATTTCTCGACGATATCCGCCAAAATATCGACGTCGGATTTGGATTGGAGAACAGCATTCTCGATGTGGATGCTGACGGCACTCGAGACAGTAGTCGTAGGGGCTGCAGAGCCTTTGCGGGGAGAGCTTTGAGACGGCTCGGTGTCCGTGTCCATCTTGGCATCTTGGTCGTTCCGACGCCCGTCATCCGTTCTATAAAAGCTGAAATGGACTTCACGAGCATCAGACGGGAGGGCATCAATTGTGGCAACACCCGAGGGGCTGGCGAGGTCGACGAGGCTGACTCCGTATTCGCGCAAATGGGGCCAACGCTTGGCAAGCGACTGCAAACGAGGAGTCGAGATGTTCAACGCATGTGAGACGGAAGGTTGAGCAGAGTATTGCTGTGAGGGACGGAGCAGCAAGTTCAATGCGAGGATGAGAACATCGAGGTCTGGTGTGAAAAGAAGGCTGTTAAGCCGCTGCAGAAAATTAAGTCAATGCGATGCGAAAGGAACAGGTAATGCGCGCAGACGCACGTCGTATGAATGGAACATCTTTCTGTTGGTTGAGTTTTCCAACAGCAATCGCTCGAATCTGAGAATTGCGCAAATGGTAGCCTTTGTGGCGGGGGTGAACACGTTGACTTGGAGTTTGTCCACCTCATAGTCGCGAACTACTTCCTCCAGAATGGCGTCGAACTTGTTGAGAACTTTGATCCAGGCATTGAGGTCGGACCTGGGCCATTTCCAAGTGTCAATTTCTGAAAGGACGCGGGAGAGGTCGTCGTTTGGGGTGTCTACGAGGCGAGTGATGAGCTCTGCGACCTGTGAAGGCTAGATCCACCAACGTCAGCCAGCTGGAAGGGTGAAATAAAATAAAATAGTCCACGCACCGGAGCCACTGCTCGCTTTGATTTGTGGAGGATCTTCATTCCCGCGACAGAGTCGAGAGGAACGTCGACCGCACAAGACAACCCAAAGCAAAAAGACCGATGAAGAGAGAGGCGTCAGTGCCCACGTGACCCACTGGCGCTTCGGTTCACGAATCAGCTCCGAGTCACTCCCATCATTCAATTTAGACGCGTCGCGTTGTATTTCTCCCCAACTCACTATGCCAGTCAAGCGCAAAACCACAGACGACGGCGATCAAGTTTCCAAGAAACCTCGCTCTAAACCATCCAAGGCACGTCCTCGACAAATACGCGTAACACCAGCATTCTCACCTGCGACGCGTTCAACTTAGAAAACTAGAGTGGAGTCGGAAGACGAATCGGCTGAAGAGCGCGTCGAAGAGTCTGGTTCAGAAGCAGAGAGCCCTCCCCCAGCGGCTAAGAAGTCCTCCAAGTCCAAGAAGGCCACCGCTGTACGCAAACCGACGCGTCTCCTCACGCGACAGACTTTCTCACCTTGTCTGCAGGACTCTGGCACCAAAACCAAGGCAAAGGCAAAGACCAAAACAGAAGACTCGGACGAAACGGTCTTCGACCTGGGCAAGAACAAACGCGTAACCGTCAAAAATTTCAAAGGAAACACTCTGATAGACATTCGGGAATTCTATGTGGACAAGGTGTGTAGTGAATTTATTGCCGCGTCTTTCTGTGTCTGAAGGACGACGGATCCATTCAGACGAGTGGGGACGTCAAACCGGGAAAGAAAGGCGTCAGGTATGCCAGAATCATCATCTCATTGGCGCCTCTCTCACTCGCGTAATAAACAGCCTCACGCCAGAACAGGTATTTATGACTATTACAGCTTTTACTGTGCGCGCACGGTGTCTCACAACGTCAATCCTAGTGGCAAGAACTCAAACAGTTCACGAAGGAAATCGACACCGCCGTCGCCGACATCGAAAAATAAACGGCCAGAAGCTCAAGTGTATATAATATTCTATTCCCATCTCCATTGATTATCTGAACTACTGTACTGTTATGAAAGCCCTGCTGCAGCATCATGGGCGCCATGCAGCCCTTGGGCAGCTAATCCTCGGATCCATGCTTTGCTTTTCACTGTGAACGACTGTATATCCAAGATCTGCTCGAAAACCGCCATCTTCATATATGTTGTTTGAAAAGTCCTATGCTGTGATCAGCTTGTGTCCCACAAATCAAAGGGTTCTGCTATTACCACCAAGACCGAAAATACTGCACCAGAATGCCCCAGGTCAAGAATCCCCGATCATGCATCTGACTGATCAACCGCTTGCGATCGTCATACCAGACAGCGGTGGCACAGTATTTTGCTGACACCAGAAATACGCGTACATTCGAGTGCGTGGTCATCAATGCATGGTCGAGACTCCGTGTCAGATCGTTTCTGTAATTTACATTACTGGAATGAAAAAAGAAAACCACCACGCCAGAACTTACAACTTCAATATCATCAAAACTCTTCTCGGAACGCGTCTTAGTATATCCAAAACCGACATAAGCACTCCGTCTTGAGTGACCGCATTCCTGATGGCTTCCTTCTCAGCCTCAGATTGGGGGGTAAAATCCATCAACCCAGAACCGCGTTGGAACGTTTCAGACTGGGAGGAAACGGATGGCTCCATACTAGCACGACCCGTGAGAGCAGCTTCGAAAACTGGGTACTGGGTTTTCCATCAAAAAAGCGCTGACAGAAGTTGAAAAGTCGAACGAACCAACTCAGGCCCAATATTACCCACAAGCTGGGCATACTTCCGCCGGTCTATACGAGTGGACGGTGATGCAGAAGAAATAAGGGAAAGCCACAGCTTCGAATAATTGATGCGAAGCTCTGGATCGAGATCGAAGTATTGACCATGGTCCAAGAGGACGATTTCGAAATTATAAGGTGACCTGGAGGTGTTGGGGGATGAACGAATCAGCAAGTTACCTGGCGGAGAAGGATGGAAGTGTCAGGTAGATTCGCAGAGCGGATCGTAGGGTCGCACCAGGGTGAGGATCCTAAATCGTCCAATTGAGAGTCAGGCGCAAAAGGATTAACACAAAACTCAACGGCATGAAACCACCCATTGAGTAGAACCATCTGGTTGAAAATGGCCGCAATTTCCAAAGCGACTTGGTTGCGGTTGATATTCGCTTTTGCGAGGTATACCAGGTCATCAACACGGCCACCCTCGATAAACTCCATGACTAAAACTCGTTTCGTCGCGGAAAGCACCTCGGGAATGTACAGCGTCGTTCCCCTGACGTCTCGAAAATCCTGCCGCGTCTTCTCAGCATTGGCAGCTTCATGACAAAAATTCATCTCTGAGTATAGTATGGTGAGCATTGAATCACTTTCAAAGGTTTAAGCGATACCGAGAGGCAAATTAGTTCGCATCTCTTCAGCGAGCCAAGTGAACTCAAACTCGGGGAACCAGTACTTAATCCAACCTAACACTGTTCAACATTCAACACGTAGAACGGTGACCTCGCCAACCTAGCGACGACTCGACCACAGCCATATCTATATCGCAAAACTCGGCCAGATGAGGATGTTGAATCTAGAATGCATATGATCATTCTTCCATATAGGCGAGGAGATGCATGTGCATGAATATGCTCACCTTGACAGCTACTCTCCGTCCAGTCTTTCGGTCCCTCCCAGAATGAACCTGAGTAGACGAGTCGGTCAGCTGGAGAAAATGACTGTCTGCGCCAAACCTGAGCTAGTGAAGCCACTCCGATAGGCACAGGATCAAACTCGTCTGTTCACGTTATGAATAAATAAAGGGAAGGCAGCCAGGTCTATGAACGACACTTACCGAACAATTCTGCGACTGGTGACCCCATATCAGAGCGAAACAAGGCTTCTACGTCCTTGTAAGGCGTAGGCTCGCATTTATCTTGCAATGGCTGCGAACGCCTCGTTATTGTGGACTTCGTTGAAACGACTGGAATCGCACCTGCATAGTCGACGTCCATTCCCTCGGTAACACCAATATTGAACCCAGATGCTGACCGAGCTGAACAACAATTTTGAGACCGGACCGCGAATGCATAACATGCCCAGCAAACCTTTATAAAAATTCCGCCATTCGCGAGTAGAGATTTCAGCACGCGACGCGCTGCGTAAAAGAACGAGCCGTTTAGGAGAAGAACTTCATCGCGGAAAGCGAAAGTGGATACCTGAACGCGTGTGACACTCCGAAATGGCTCTATCGGAGAAATATATAGTCAATGAAACGCATAGAACATCGCGAACAACGCGCACCTCAACCGCTCATCCTCGCCCAATGTGTCTTTTTGCTTCTCCAGCCGAGAAAAGGTCGTTTTATAGTCAATAACACCCAAACAAGCCGATTCTAATTACAAACGCAAACGTTCAACCCAAATCTGAGTAGAAACGCAGCGTCTAACCTACAACGCGATAGCATCGTACTCCCGCAAGAACAGTATGTCGTATTGGTTTGTAGGCGAACCAGGCCGTCCCGCATGTAACAAGAAGTATTGCTGGATATATAACCCACGGATTGCTCCGACGTCGTTGTGATGGATGCGAGGTGGAATTCCATCTTGACGCGCCGAGCAATGGGGTGTGAGGTCGTAGGCTTGGACGTGGGCGACACCCTGGGCGAATTGTCGACAAGAGGATCGTCGAACGAAAAGTTTGCATTCAAATTGGATTTTGATCGGAATCTCCGTCGCATGTGTGAGTGACATCATGCCCTTACGGTGCACGACAATATACGAAAGCAAGACAAAAAACACAAGTGCACTAGAAATACAGTGTCGAAAATGTTTCTAAAACTACCCGGTACTCTTCCGGAAGAACCCACTAAAAGATATGCGTTGTGAAGATTGGGCATCCTGGTTTTCGTGCATGGCTTCCGCGTATCTGTGGCCGATAAGATTCAAGCTGGTGCATCGAACGCGAGAACCACTTACAGAAGCTTATACCGAACGAGTTCTCCCTCCAGTTCCTCGTTCCGGAGTCGCGACTTGACCAATTCGTTCTGAAATCAATTAAGTATCGAGCGAAGACCAGCCATTGTTCAACGCACCAGCACATGCACATGCTCGTCATTGAGCTGAGCCAAACTCTTCTCCATAGACTTTACAGACGCCGATAGAACCCGATTGCTGTTCCGCAGCTCGTCAACTTCCATGGCGTGTTTGTTCGTTTCCCGCTGTATTGCAAGTTTCTGTTGGCTCAGCCTTCTCGCACTCAACGAACAAACGCACCACGAGATCTTCATACTCCCGCGCATACGCGTCCAACATGAACGGCGTGATACGCAGGGAAACGGCATCCTGGACGAATTGGTCGACTAGGTACTGCGGTTTATCCTCTCCGCCGGCATCGCCATCTCCTGCTGTTTCAACCTATAGTCTCAATCAGCGTTGAAAACCCAGTGAGAACGTTTCCTTCCCTAACCTTATAACGATCAAATAGCTGATTGTTCAAAAACGCCAGGATCTGATCGAATTTAAGAGCTAACAAGAGATCCTCGTTCTTCATCAGCAGCTGAACGCCAAATCCGAACATGGCCTCAATCCCACTAGCTGGTGATTTATCAGGCATAGCCAGAATAGAAAGTATAGATGAATATTCACCTAGGCAATTGTCGTATATTCGGAATACAATGTCCAGCGGAAAACTGTATCAGCAGGAAGTGAATTATGGGCAGCGAGAAAGTGCACTACACGTACCGATAGCTGAACATAGTCAAGAACCACTGAGAGCAAAACATGGTGGATTTGATACCCTCACGAAGGAAGTGGACATGAAGGACGGGCAGCATCTCTTCCACTAAACGGTCAAACTGCGGCGTGTTGGCGGGGTGGGCGGTGCATGAGTTTCATGGAGCAACATACCTGAAACTGAGCACGGACATATCGCATGAGCAACAGTATGGAAAGAATTCAAAGGCCCACCAAACGCAGCTGCAGCTTCGGCATCTCGGGCAAGAAATGTCCGCGTAAATCGTACACTTGCATCAACCGTACCAAAAGACTGAAAGCCTCTTCGTCGGGCATCTTGCCAACTGTCAGGAATTGCTGGCAAGAAAGAGCAATCAAGACCTACATTGAGCAAAAGTATAGCTACAACAAACGGAAGGCCCTGACAATATCCGACGGCTTCGTCGTATATTGAATAGGCTTTCAAGACATTGAAGAGATTTTCCTGCCCAATCCCTTGCCCATCCGTGAAAAAGTCGTGATGCGGGAATGTCCTTCCCAGGTCCCTGGTGATTGCCTTTTCGTGCGAACTGCTCTCTTTGAGCAGTTTTAAATACGTGCTTTCTAATTCTGGGTCTTTCGAGGCAGCCCTACACAACGAGTAAATCACAGACAGAGCCACGGGTAGAAAAAAGTGGAGTTGAGATACATTAGTTGCCACATCATGCCTGCCAACGATTTAGATCTGAAGTTGTCACCAAAAGTACAGAAGACTCGCCACGCAATGTGCTGGGTATGCCTTTTGCAATTGCCCGAGCCAATTGCTCAGGGTGCTCGGATGCATATTGTTGATAGTCTGAACCCCAGAAAGATTCAATACGACAACCACGATATTCGAGCAACCGCACCAGATATTACAGCCCCCCAAAAGTCTAGCAGAACACTTGAGTATCAGATGCATGCAATAATTTATTCAGTCAGCAAGCGCACCCCAGTCTATTACGACGTTCTCCTCGTCGTCTTGACTCTGCTTCCTGGCAAATTCCTCTTGAAGCTTCTGCTGACCGTCAAGACTGGTGCGATTCGGCCGAGTGTCGGGGTCAGGTTTCTGTGTTTCTATGCGGGTGATAATGAAGGGCAGGTTATGGACAGATTTGATGGTGGCAGTCGACGCAGATTTCTTGTGTGAAGGCTGAGGCGCCTATTGCTCGAATTTTTTCAAAAGCGGTGAAGTGAGGTGTAACCTACAGCGGACGTGTCTGCGTTGATGGGAACGACGGAAGCGTCCGAAGTGCTTCTGGATCTTGTAGGAGGAACGTCGTCCTGCTCGGGGGGCTCCTCTGGGTTCATTCCGAATGTGAGCGCGACTGGAGAGAATTCGTCGAGAGCAACATCGTTGAATTCAGAGTCCGTCGCGACCGAGTCTCTAGTGGATAAACGAAAGGACTGGTGCTCGGGCTCAGGGCCGGGAGAGAGAAGCGAATCCAAGTCCGACGATGACACTGGTGTTGCAGGCGAAGCCATGCTGCCAATTCATACCAGGGCGAGGCGAACAGCAACGTTGATTAACTCCAAGTTGGCGCACTGCCACAAAGATATAAGTTACCCAGCTATTGTACACATTTTTATGTTGTTGGTATTTTACAGTGCAAAGTAAAAGTGTCTAGAGTACCGTCAAGTATAAGTTATCATGATCATAGCGAGCCTGGATTAGCTGCTGTCTTCCGAGTCGGACGCGTCCAAACTCAGCATGTCGGGCCGGTGCGGGTTGACCAGTTCGCCGTGCTCAAGCAGGAATTTGCCGTCTTTCCAGCTCTCTGATTTGTCTGCTGCGCGAACAATTTTGTAACCTTGACAGGTGTTAGCTATAAGTACGCTAGCGACGCGTAACCGCGCACCTAATGAGGTTTGGCAATGAGAGCATGTTATTTCCTGAGCGCGAGAGAATGGAGAATGAGCAAGGGACGCGACTGAGAGTCACAAGGAACGCACTGCGAGAACATGTGCGCCAGTCTGCATGAGTTGCATCTTCGGAGGCAACAGAGTTACATTGTAAGTTTCGGTGAAGAGCGAAAACCCGCGAAAACGTCGCGAGTCTGGGGGAATCTGGATAGCCGAGTCAGTTCCACGAACGGCGCAGACGCATCGGTTGACGAACCGCTGAAGCGGGGAGAACTGCATTATATGAAGTTATGCACGCTTGGCATCGTTTACAGCACAAAGGCCTCGGAATTGGAGGAAGAGGTCGCGATAGCCTGTTGTTCTGAGGCAAGGTAGGCAGGCGACGACGGGGACTTTGGGATTGGTGGACGGCGAGCATGGTGGGGGGATGTGAGATTAGAGCCGGGAACGCGCGCAATATGGGCCATTATATACTCGTAGCCGGGTTGGGCCGTTTCAAGTGTTGGGTAAAGACGATCTGTCACTGATGTCAGCGCCTGATCTTCGCACAGCAACGATGTGCAATCAAATCAATCATCTTTACTTCCTTCAGGCTTGTCTTCCGCCTTCACTCTATAGTAGACTAACCTCGTATACTACCATCTTCGACTCATCATCTTCTAGTTTCTGTTCAAATCACTGCTGCTGCTACTGCTCTACGATCCCTCCAAGTTTCTTGCTTATCGTGCAGATAGGCACCGTCAATCCATTCCATCTTTCATACTTGCTCTCTTCTCGTCTTCCATGGCTACCACCATTCTCACTGGTCGCAAAGTTATGCTCCCAGGCAGCCCCGACCCACGGCCAGCCACAATCACCATCTCGCCTGCAGGCAAAATCACCTCCGTGCTCGAGGGTTGGCGTACCCGAGACCCGGACTCACTTCAGTCGCCGGCAATCGAGATAGATGCTCAAGATCTTGTGGTGATACCAGGCTTAGTCGAGTATGTTACGACCCCGAACCGGCTTCTCAGTCCACTGTAAACGCTATTTTTTGAAAGTGCTCATGTTCATCTCAACGAGCCAGGTCGGACTGACTGGGAAGTAAGTTGTCAGGTCAGAACCATTCAATATCCCCCAATTAAGTTGATTTCGCAGGGATTCTGGACGGGCACCCGTGCAGGTGCGACTCTGCCGACCCCACAATGTCTACTTTGACGGACAGACGTGAAAGCCGCTGCTGGGGGCGTCACTTGTGTCGTCGATATGCCTTTGAACTCCATCCCTCCCACGTGTACTGTCCCCCATCTGGACCTCAAGCGTACCGCAGCAAGCGGCCAATGTTTCACTGACGTCGCCTTCTGGGGTGGGGTCATTCCCGGAAATCAGGTAAAAATTCCTCTGTTCCAATTGATCCCCGAGTTGTGTACCCACACCTGTCCGCTTAGGCGCACCTCACACCGTTAGTCGAGGCCGGCGTCAAAGGGTTCAAATGTTTTCTCATTGACAGTGGAGTTGAGGTAAGTATGAAACTTGAAATGACGGATTCTGATGCGCTTTTGACCGTATGAAACTTGCAGGAATTTCCGTGTGTGTCAGAAGCGGATGTAAAAGATGCTATGGAGGTCCTGCAGGTATGCCTGCTTCTTCGCTGTTCATCAAATTCATCAATACTCCGTATTAATGCCTCCACTTCCTAGGATTCCTCGACTGCTCTCCTCTTCCATGCCGAATTCGACAGCGATCCTCCTGCGACCTCTCATCCACATCCTGCTTCCACATCGTATTCTACATTCCTCAGCTCACGTCCGCAAAAATTAGAAACAGACGCGATTTCTCTGATAACAAAGTTACAACGGCAGTACCCGTCCCTGCGCTGCCATATCGTTCATCTTTCCGCGGCGTCTGCCCTTCCCGTAATTCGAGAGGCCAAAGCGTCAGGGCTCAAACTCACTGTCGAAACGTGCTTCCATTATTTGTGCCTTTCCGCTGATGACATTCCGGCGGGTCGTCCCGAGTTCAAGTGTTGTCCTCCGATCAGAGAGCAGGCGAACCGCGAGCAGCTTTGGGAAGCCCTTCTCGATGGGTCGATAGACTGCGTCGTTTCCGACCATAGCCCGTGCGTCGCTGAATTAAAGAAGCTCGATGAGGGCGATATTATGGGCGCCTGGGGTGGCATTAGCACGTTGGGGCTCGGACTGAGTCTGCTGTGGACAGAGGGAGGGAAGAGAGGAGTAAGTATTGCGCGGATTGTCGACTGGGTTTGCAAGAAGAGCGCGGAACACGCCGGACTCGGCGCGTCCAAGGGCGAACTGAAGGTCGGGTATGATGCGGATTTTGTTATTTGGGATCCCGATGCGGAATACACGGTCTGTGTCTTCGGCTTCGCTCAGGCGACGATGAGAAAACTGAAGGCCGGCGACTTTCTGAATAGGTTACGAAACAGTCGCTTCAGTTCAAGAACAAGCTATCGCCGTACGAGGGCCTGACGCTTCGGGGTCAAGTGAAGAAAACGTATGTGCGTGGAAACCTTGTATACGACCATAACAGTGGGTTCGCGAGCGTTCCTCCTGGTCGCCTTATCTGAGCCAGATGACAATCTAACGGTTGAATCTCAATGTATGTTTATCGCCGTCATGTATGGATAGATGCCGGTTTAATGTTCGTGTGCATATTCTCTGTATTCTTCAACGTTCATCAATACATCCTTCGAGCTGTCTTGCCTATCTTCCGAGAACCCCAGTTATTCGCGGCACATTCATACACGGGCGTTAATCATTTTGGTCACCCCCATCTTGATTCTTGTGGCATTCATTTCGGAGAAGGATGCGAGGATAAATTCCTTCTTTGATGTAACTATAACTACAAGTATAATTTTACAGCTTGGCTTTCGCATCGTCGGCGAGTGCCATTGCTCTCAGTTCCCTTCGTAGGATCTTCCCAGACGGCGACTTGGGTATACCCGCCACAAATCGCACGCCGCCGCGCAACTGTTTATGGCTCGCAAGCCGACTTTTCACAAAGTCTTTGATCGCGCTGGCATTAATGGCCGACTGGTCTGCAACTACGTACGCGCGGGGGACCTCGGTGGCTAGCAGATGGTCATATACCCCTATGACACCAGCATCCATGATTTTCGGATGCGAAATTAAAACAGCTTCCAGTTCCGCGGGAGCAACTTGGAGGCCTTTATACTTGATCATCTCCTTTTTGCGGTCCTTTGAATCGGGTTATAATTTTTTGTTTGGCGGGGAATAGACGGAGGACATACGACGATGAATAATCTGTCGTCTTTCATGAAGCCTATGTCACCTGTGCGTAAGAACCCATCCTTGAAGGTTTGGGCATTTGCTTCGGGATTATTGAAATAACCCTTGGTCACTACTGGTCCTTTGACAAGGACCTCTCCGGGAGTTTCCGGGAGGCAGTCGTTCCCAGCTTCATCCACAATCCTGTTGAGCCATGAGTTCGAGCAATGAGTATAGAAGATATAAAAACATGCCGAATATTCATGTGAGGTAAGATCGGACCTACACTTCCTGAAAGGTCCTCAACGTCGATGTCGCCACCGGTGGTGGACCCAGTCGTCTCAGAGAGTCCCCAAGTCTGGGCGAGAAAGACACCGAGCTTTTTGCTGACTTCGATTTGTAAATTTTTGGATAGCGGCGCTGCACCACCTGAAAAGAAAGCGCATTGATCACTTTGTAGCATTGCGTATATATGTATAAATCACCTATAGCGGACTTGAGCGAACGAAAGTGATCCTTAACGAGCGGCGATTTGGCGCAGAGCAAGTAGATTGGTGGCACACTGAAGATTGTTGTAATCTCCAAGCTACGGTTCAACTCGAGAAATTGAGCAAAATCGAATTTAGGCATCCAGTAAGCGATCCCGCCCTGATAAAATGGGATAACAAGATATCCTGGGTCACTCAGCATGACCGTAGGATACAAGACGAGGCACCCTCACCCTGGACACCAGCTACATGGGCTGTAGGGAGATGCGCCAGAGTACGGTAGTCCCATTTATTGGTTTTCCAGTGCTCGCGAAAGCCAACACTCGCCAAGTGGGCTCCAGCTACTATGTTTGTATGGGATATCGAGACTCCTACAAATTCAAAGGTTGGCCGTTTTATTGTTTCAAGCTCAGGCAAGGCTACCTTTCGGAGGTCCAGTTGTGCCGGAGCTGTAAAGGAGGCATATCAGGCTGTTATCGAGGGCTTTTTTGTCTGTTATGCGTTCCCATTCCAATTCAGATTTCCCGACAATACTATGAGGTGAGATGCCGGTCAAGATTCGAAGTCGTCCTTCAGGTTTTGATGAGTCAAAGACCAGACACCGGTGCGAAGGAAAGTCGCAGAGACGTGCGGCTGACGACAAGATGTCCTGGGTTAATGGGTAAGAGATGCATAGTTTGGCAGAGCCTTGCTGAATTTGCCTAGCCAGTTCTTCCGCTTGAAAGGAAGGCGAGGCAAGACTGGCCACTCCACCGGCTGCAAGTATACCATAGAAAAGGACGGGAAGTAGATGCTGAGTAAGTTGAGATGAGCCTAGCTGGAACTGGACACATGAGAAGCGCGACCTGTCCTGTCGACATCAGGACTACGACGTCCTTTCCAGGTCCATGCCGGCCAATTCCAAAGCGGGTACGAAGAGTGGATGCTATTCTACGCGTCAAGACGCGTGCATCTGCTTTGGTTATTGCTCTGGTTGGATCTGCAGCGTCGGCGTGTATAACGGTGAACTCTTTTGCAAGACACAGGTCTGAATCAAATAAAAGGGAAAGCAAGTCGAGTTGGGGGACCGGGCCTGCCTGTGCGGTGGTGGTACTAGTGTAGATCATGTTGCTAACCGGGCCGGGGAATTGCCGTGTTGAGAGCCCCTGTCTTCCCTAACTTCCCATGCACCACCTATACTTGGACTAGATCCCAAAAGACGTAATGCGATGGTTCTTCCTCTGCTACGACCTCCACGCTCGTTTCCCTCCCAAAATGCGACCATACTCGACGCGACGGGCTCTTCAGCGCCCCCCAATACAGCTGTTGCGATGTGAGTTGCACCACGTTGCATGTATAAGTCTCTCAAAGCGTTGGAATTGTTTGAAAGGATTGTTTTGTACGTTGTGACTGGATGCGTCTCTCTGCTTTTTTGCATCATCATAAGTCAGCATAATTCTATCTATCATGCTCTTTCGGTGTGGTTTTTACTCTTTTGAAAGTTTCTGGGGTCAGCAATTTTTTTTTTCGAAAACATATCACCAAACTCACCTTGACAATTCTGCAGGCGATTAAGGCTATACGACATCCCGAACGATATGGTCCAAGGCGAAACGAAAATGGAGGGCTGGATGGCTGGAGTCGAACCAGAGCCGGAGGTTACCCTTTTTCTCTTCGCTCGGACAGCGTGCTGACTTTGAAAGTACCCACAGGATTGACACGCGCAATCCTCGATACATTCCCTATCGTTAAGTTCGGCACAAGCACCCAATCCGAGGAAAGCGCTGTGCCAGAGACACCAGCTGATCCCAAGCCGCCGGATTTGAGCACGCCACAAATTCCTTCCAGTTCCACCGCTGATACTGGAACTTCAAGAGCTCACGAGAAAACTCCCACCAACACAACTCAAGCATCAAACGAGGTCTCTGGCGTTCCTCCCCCTCCTCTCAACACCATCCCGGCTGGTATCGGACGCGAAACGTGTCCGATTTGCATCGTTGAATTCGGGGAAGGGGACGACCTACGCGTGTTGCCCTGCGATGGGGCCCACCGTTTTCATCAGAGTTGCGTTGATCCATGGCTTCTCGAATTGAGCACCGCGTGCCCTCTCTGTCGTCACGGTGCGTTTTTGAACCCGTAATTTTGAATATGGGAAATTGAAGACCATTCAAGACTTTGTTGCGTTGGAGAACATGATTTCTGGCGGATCGGAACTGGAAGAGCAAGATCCCACTGAGCCTTCCAACCACCGGACAAGTCGTCTCCGTCGCTTCTCCCGGTATGTGAGGTTTGCCGGGCATCGACACGACCAGGATCCCGGTGATACGACTGCAATTGGGTCCGTGTCGCGTCCTTCGACCACGACGCGTCCGTCCACACCTGAATCAGACACGCGTCCGCTATAAAACGATCCACGAACATCATGAATTCAATTTTGTATCATTCTGTATTCTCACTGCTGGTCTACACATCAGCTGTCCCGATTGTACTTGGTGTTCTGTATCTGCTTCCATGTATTTCTTTTGTAAAATCGATATTTTTTCCGTTACGTGAACATGTCGTCACGCGTTCGCGACTCTCCCTTTGCCTTCGTGGGCAACCTTGAACTCGAACGCTATCTAGAATCTGCCGCTGCTGCGTAATGGCTGGGCTTGAACACCTTCCCATCTATCATGAAACCCAGGAGCAAGGGTGGGCGATCTCTGCTCACGATCTCGCGTTGACTGCTCACCATCCGCACTGGCACCCGCAGCTCTATGATGTGTGCCCAACATTGCCTCAATAGCCTGCTACGTTCGTGTTTCTTCATTATCGGATTGTCTTACATCCAATGCTCTCACCTCAGAGGGAAACTACGTGTGTAACTCTGCTTTGGGGGATGTTCTTGGACCCATTCCCTCCAGTTTACTGCCCCAGAGCTGGCAGAAATTGCAAACAATCTCGATGCACTCGAAGAAAGCTACGACGACAACAATCATGGCACCAGAAGTGGAAATATGGACGATTCTGGTTTCTTTTCCGTGCAAGTGCTCGAGAATGCACTAGATGTGTGGGGGCTCAAGTATGCCCACAACTTTGCTGGATCGATGTTTATTCACCCATTATTTACAGACTTTCTCGGTGGCGAGGGGAAGAGATGCGACCGTATCGTGACCATCCAGAGTGCGTATACTTTTTTTCGCTTGTAGGGTGAGGAATCGACGGCTTCAATGATAGAGGTCAACTAGCCTTCATTCTCAATTATGAACAGCACTGGTTCTCCCTTCGTCGTTTTGGTCCCCACTGGTTTAATCTAAACTCTTTCATCGCTAAACCGGAGTGGGTGTCCAACCTATACCTCGGGATGGTCTTGCAACAAGCCGAAGCGGATGGTATTTTGTCCTGATCCTGATAGCGGTAATATCTGACTCAGATTGTGCATTCAAGGATATTCTGTCTTTGCTATAACTCCTGCCGAGCCGACGTCGACTTCCGCACTCCCTCATACCGAGGCAGATGATATCGCGAGCACCATCCCAGAACCTCGTTCTGCTAGCAGACCTGATCTGTCGTCCTTCTCGTCTCACGCCACTGCGAGCGGAAGCAATCGACCGGAGATGATAGAGGGCATGGAGGATGAGGACTATGAACTTCAAGCCGCCTTACAAGCTTCGTTAATGGGAGATGACTCTCCGAGTGGTCCTCCGCCGATGGTCCGCCACAATGTCCCTCTTCCATCTATCGGCAGTGACTCGCCCTCAACAAGCCAATACGCCACACCGCCAGAACAGGATGAATCTGACCCTGTAGCAGCCACAACGGAGCGTAATCGTCGTTTATTGGAAAGAATGAAAGCCGAACAAGAGTATGCGCAGCGACAGCTATGGGCCGATGAAGAAGCAGCTGGCACTCGTGCTGGGCGCGATGCAGAGGAGGAGGAGATGATCAGACGTGCAATAGAGGAGAGCGAGGCTTCCGCCCGCCTGGAGGGACACGGGACGGCGCCCGACCCAGGTCTACCCACTGAAAACGAAACGCTTCCCCGTTCGTCTCATTACAGCCATGAGAGGGTATACGACGACGATGATGCCGAGCTTCGTGGGTTTCCCACTTTCATTTGCAAAAAGCTTTCTCATTTTCATCTTGGACAGAGGCAGCTTTGAAGGCTTCTCTCGAACAACTGCCCGAGGGTTGGACATTACCTAAAGAAGCACCTCGTCAAGAACCCATTCAGCCCTCAATTCCATCTGTACCACAGCCGAGCTCCGTTGATTTGCCTGACGCACCGTCGCCCCCGCCTCCCGAAGAAGTGAGTGTAGATGAACTTCGACGACGGAGGCTTGCTAGATTTGGGTCATGAACTACCACATATAAATACACTAATGTACTTAGATGGCTTTGCGAATTACATGAAAGAAACAGCGTACTTGGCTTACTACGTCTGACGCTTGTGCGGGGACTTTGGAGCTGCGTAATATCGAATTGAGCCGCGTGTGCGTGGTGTTGAGGAGTGTTTACTGGCTTTTCCTTCTGAACGCGACTATGATTTTACGACTGCCGCAAAACGTGGACTTTCCTCTTCTCCTGCTGCTCCTTTCATTCTCTCTCCCGGTCCTAGCAGCCGACGACCCTTTTGACTGCCATTTTCAAGTAAATGGCTTGAAATTTGATCTCACTTCGTTGCACGACGAACACTCTGCTTCACGAGAGCGAACAACACCTCCTACGCACGAAATAGATTCCGTACGAATCTCCTTGTGTTCCGACGTGCGCCATACATAATGTAGTCGTTTCAATCACCCACTAATTTGCCTCAAAGCTTACACCTCTGAAGGATGTTTCCGAAGCTGATCAGGTGCGGTGTCAACTTCAGCATGTGTTGCATTTATTGACGTGGGCCAGTGTGCACCAGGGACGCGGTATGTACTCCGTCTAACATCTACTCTATACCGCTCTTACACGACTACAAAGTGTCTGTTTGACGAAGACGAATAGCAAGAGTGGCTCTGATAACAGAATAGTATCTGTTATTCCACTAGCGCAGACCGAATCTCTGAAGCCTTCATATACTCCTCTATCTTGTGCGTGTCCCTACAATACGCTCTTTCTGGTCGACTGAAAATATCAGCACGGTAGCCCCAAAGGGTGTCGCAATCCTACTACATGGCAGTTCCTACCCGCATCCCATAAACACCACCGACGCGCAGCAATCCGTCAACATCAATTTGCTGTGTACACCAGGCTCTGAAAGCGAGCCGAAATTCGTGTCGTATGATGGGGAGCGACTAGAGTTGGAGTGGTCGTCTGCCGCTGGGTGTAGTTTCGCAGGCGAGGACGAGAAGGAGGGTCAGCCACCACCGGAAGACAGTGGGGGAGGCTCGTCTGAATCGAATTCGCTATCGTCTGTTGGATGGTTTTTGCTCCTGTACGACGCGTCATTTCATTTCATTGCTGGATATCACCCTAACGGCAGTCTCAAGTGTTGTGGTCGCATTCACTGTCTACATGGTTCTCGGGGCCTATTACAACTACTCTACATATGGAGCGCGGGGAGCCGACCTAATTCCGTGAGTGTTCATTTTCCTTGGCACAACCGACTTGGTTTGACATGGCGTTCGCTCTTAGCCATAGAGACTTTTGGGGAGAGGTCCCATACATGCTGAGGGACGTTGTTTCTCACTTGTGCTCCTCTGTCCGTCCTCGGCGGTCATCCTCGCACCGTGGTGGTTATATCGCTGTGTAGCGTCTGCAGATCCTTGTTAGAGTCCGTACCTTAGGTATCATGCGTGTTTAATGCTCACTTACAGATTATGCTGCCCAGCTTACCCTCGTGCGCCTTTCCATAAGTTTTCCTCGTATCGGCGTTCTAGCTGTTGGTCTAGCTCATTGAGCGCACGCTCCTCGGCCTCCAGTTTCGCAAGCAGTTCTTCCTCAGTTTCCTCATTCGGAATCGGAATCAGAGAGTCATCATCAGACTCAACATGCAGTACGACCGGTGGGACAAGTTCTCGATGCAGTGGGAGCTGCCCATGGAATGCACCTTCCCGGTCCGCCATGTTTTGGTAGGGCACGTCTGCAGAACAATGGTGTACATATCTGGACGAGGGAAACCAATGCATCATCAAAGCTTCGTTTACGATGGTGAATGTTATCTACCACGAATGAGTGACCGTATCGTGTTCGAAGGAGCAACCTCAGTACCTCATCTTCCTTCTGCAGACGCCAAATTGCCATGTTGCGCTTCAGGTTAAATTCTTGCTCCCTGATCGATATTGTGCTCTGCACGACCTTCGTCGTGAACTCGAGAAGGATGCTACGCAAGATCTGAACCGTTTCAAACGAAATGGAAGCTGGCCCGTCTGGCTCTAAGTGAGTGTGATCCTGCGAACTGGAGAGCATATCTTCAACAAAAAACAAGGAAGGGAGCAACAACTATCTCACCCCATGAGTTTCCCTAGTCGACGAAAGTTGAATATGTCGAAGCCCAACTCGGCCAGAGCGTCCGAGTCGATGTTCCGCTCTCTGAAAGCGGTTTGGATATTCTCTTCTGGCTCCAATTCAGCTTCGTCCCCCTCCTCCTGCATTATCTGAAGTTTGCCCTTGCGGCGTTTGGACTTCGATACTGACGCCTTGGTTTTTGTACGTGAGGGAAGAACGACCGGGAGTAAATTCGGGACCGTCCCGTTCACCTCGGCACGTTTCTTGCGCATAGCAAGCCGTTTTTTCAGACGTCTACGAGAAGCCGGGCTCAGAGCTTCGAGGTAGGCGGCAGACGGCGACGACGTGTGATCTGGGACTGGAGAGGACGGGAGGTCGACAGTAAGAGCTATGGGTGAAGTTTCTGACTCATTCGAGACAATAGGAGAGCTCGAAGCGGCAGGCGCTTCCTGTGGCTTGAATGTGGATGAATTATCCAGTCCTTGCTCAGAAGTTTGGCTAGACGGCGGAACTGGCAAAGATTCCTCATTGTTGTCGTCGGACGATGTCCGGATGAGGGTATCCATGACCTCGAAATGGGCCGGACCGAGCTTTTTCAGAGCATCATGCTTTTGCCACAAGCTTTCTTGTTCTACCTTCCAAGTGAAGTAGGTCGGATCGTCCCAGGGGCGACTTGCTAGTAATGTAGCGCGACTGTGCGCCTCTTCGGCTTCTTCCCAGTGTAATTCCAACTGGGAGAGCTCACAAACCTGACTTTCCTCATATTCTACCCAGGACGCAGACACCTCCATGGCACCTTCCAATTCGGACCGAAGGGAAGGTGAAGGTTGGGAAGCAGCTGCTTTATCAAGTGCGTCAAGATACGTGCAAACGTCGAGAACAGTTTTCGATTTGATGGAATGTGCGATGAGGTCCGGACGTAAACGAGAATGTATGGCAAGGGCATGAAAAAAGCAGTCTTTTTCGCGTGATGTCCAATACCCTGCTGGCGGTACGAAGGAAGCAGGTGAAGATTCGTCTGTAGTCCCTGCTAGATGGGCCTTGAATTGCTCCAGATGACTCTCATAGTCTGAAATGTAAATTTCCGACATAGAGACATGGACGAGCGTAAGAGTCTGCTTGCACAGAGGTAAAGGGCAAAGGAGAATTTTGTCGGTCACACTGTGTCACACTCAACTTGGTTATGCAGGGCGTTCACTCTGATCTTGACCCGACTGTTAGAATACGCGAACTCAAGAAAGATCGAGTCAACTTTGTACTTGAAAATGTCGACCTCGCGTGCGCTTCCTCTCTGCCAACTCTACCTGCTTGTTGACGCGCCCCATTGCGAAGATTTGCCAACTCTCTGCGCCGAGTCATGATGGCGGATTTACCGACCGTTGGTTGGGCAAAGCATTCTCAGAGAACAGGCCTCGTTCTCATATTGTGTTACAGCCATTGACTTGGTCGAGATTCAAGCCAATACCACCGTACTTCCCGACGAATTCATCGCCCATCGTCTAGGAATGATTCCATTAGTGAGCAGTAATTGCGGCGAAGCCATTCGGTACAACAGGGTATTTTTCTTGGTGACGAATCTGGCGTCTTACGAGAGCTGAAAGTATGCTAGGACTGTACCTGTATGGCGGCTTGCCAATATTGTTCTGTTCGCCTACAGCTCGATGTGGCTTGCCATAACAATACAACCATGGACATAACAAGCGACCACCTCGAGGTGGTAAGCTATCAAATGAATGATTTCGACAACATCGGTGAAGGGGAGGCGGGCGATGAACCGTCTAAACGAAGCGAATATTTCGGTCATCCCGTTGGCAAAAGTGCGCCGCCTCAATATCGGAGCCTTCTGTTACTCAACTCAATTAGATGATCCCGACGTCCCACCAGTGTTGATCTGCAAAATTCGCAAGGGACAAGAGTTGAAGCTTCGGTGCATAGCCAAGAAGGTTCGTCTCGAGCGCTTAGCTTTCCGTCCTCACCAATTCTCTGCAGGGAATTGCAAAAGAGCACGCAAAATGGTCGCCGTGCTCAGCTGTTTCGTTCGAATACGACCCTTACAATAAGCTGCGGCATACGAGCTACTGGTTCGAAACCGATGAGCGGGGGGAGTGGCCGGTGAGCGATAACGCGGCAGAAGAAGAAAAGCCGAGGGACGACGAGGTTTTCGATTTCAACGCGGTGCCAAGGAAGTTTTATTTCGAAGTGGAGACGGATGGCAGTCTTGGACCACAAGAAGTCGTCATGCAAGGGCTAGCTAGCCTGCAGTCCAAACTGGCCCAAATTGTGCTTGGGCTGAAAAAAACCGAGCCCGAAATGGTTCCCGGAGAGCGTGTGGACGAGGTTGCGCAAGCTCCTCCTACGGATTCTTGGGGTACCGGGGGAGGAGGGTGGGGTGCAGGGAGCGACACTGGTGGGGGAGGTAATACGGCGGCAGGTTGGGGAAGCACAAGCCCGAATCGGGGCGGTGGTGGTGCATGGGGTGGCGGATGGTCGAGTCCATCGGCGCAAGGGGCAGCTGGATGGCAGGTGTAATCTTATCTATGATAGCAAATTTTAGCCAAGATTTGATATCATGTTTGTTTCCACGACGTCTTAAAACGGGTTGCTCGGTGCAGCTTGGTGCCCGATCGCGAGACTCCGCAACCCCTCGACGTTACGTGCAATGGACTCGCGTTACGTCCCGGTCGACCTTCACCCTGTCAACGACCCACGCCCATCTGGGCCCTCCTCGCATCCCCCCAACTTGGACGGAATGTCCATTCCTATGTCCAACTTGAACTTATCTCCTTCACCTTCCCATTCAGACACTCTGCGCTACGTTCCAGAGCGCGCTCCTGGAAAAAGACCGGAATTCCCCCAAACTTCTGGATCCTGGGACATGTTTTCTGGAATAGGGAGGAAGTTCGAGGACTCTTACGAGCAGTTCGATCCCTCCCGGGATGCTAGCCAACCCCACCTCGTTTTCGCTGAAGGAGATATACCAAATAATAAGGTTTTTACCCCTTCTCCCGCCTCTCATTGTGTTCGTTGACTGTCGTACCACATAGGCCACCAAACTATACAATTACCTGCTCAATGTATCCATTGTGAGGAGAATAACGTCTCCCGAGTCGTACACTCGCTGATTAAAAGGGTAAAGGTGTCTCGTTGGATCCTCTTCATTGTGCCTGTAATGGCCGTAATCTGGATACCAGGAATTATCGTTCTAGTGGGGACAGGTAAACTCCGTGAAGCACAAGTTTGGGGCATCGGACTGCTATGGTGGTCAATCTGGCTATCTGTTTGCTGGGGAGGCTGGTGGGCTGCTCTCGCCGCATCCATGATCTTGCCGCGGATCATTCGCCGCACACTGGGTGTCATTGCGGTCGGGACCAGGCGTTATCTGGACTGGTTGCAAGTGCTTCATCGCTATGTTGCGCTAACTGCATGGACAGCGGCCATATTCATCAGCTACCAACCACTCATCAATTCGCGCCAGTCCGGGACAGCTACGGCCTCCGCAATCAAAATCATTGATCTTGGTGCCAAACTGCTATTTGCTTTTTTGCTCTGTGCAGGAATTCTTCTTTTCGAGAAGTTTTCTATCCAATGGATTGCCGGTCCGTTTCTCTATTCTTCAAATCATGGTTGTTGTCTGACCATGCGTATTGCAGGTAAATTTCATGAACGTAGTTATTCGGAAAGAATTGCAGACCAGAAATTTGCCGTCAAGTCGATTATCGTTCTATATCAGCATTCCAAGAATGTCGGTCGAACAGACGCGCTTCAAAGCGATGCACCCAGTATCATGAACCCCAAGAATTTCCTCAAGAGAGCCCTCAAAGGTGTCCGTAATGCGGCAACGACCACTACCACGGCCTTTGGGAATGTTGCATCAGGTAAGTAGTTCACGACATGGGAACTGCGGCTCAGCCCCAATCAAATGAACAGAAATTACTGGTAGCTCGGTTCTCCAACCTAATTCTCCTCAGAGCATCGTTCAAACAGCACTTGAGAGTGCCAACCGGTCTCGGCTACTCGCGCGCCGAATATTTTACTCGTTTGCCAGGCCCAATGTAGACTATATGGTTGTTGAAGACATCATGCCTTACTTTACCTCAAGAGATAACGCAGACATGGTCTTTGCACTTTTCGATAAAGACTCGAATGGTGACGCGACCCGGGATGAAGTCGAGTCGGCAATAATGTATGCCTCGTTTTTGTTCTATTGTTATTGTGAACCTTGCTGAGATTTGACCAGGGACATGCACCGAGAACAGTTATCAATTGAGCATTCCATGCAAGACTTGGATTCTGCTGTCGGTCGGCTGGATAACATTTTCATGACGGTCTATGTGAGCCTCTGTTACAGTAACGCTTCCTCCGATTTATCTCCCCTCCTCTCCAGGTGATAGTTGCTATCCTCATCGTTGCGGTAGCGCTCGAAGCTCAAGTCGCGACACTCATTACTAGTGCCTCAACTCTAGTACTTGGGCTGTCTTGGCTCATTGGTGGTACTCTGTCGGAAGTTTTGACCAGTGAGTTGTCATCCAATTCGGATAAAGATAGTTTATCTGAGGAAAAAAGGTATCATCTTCCTTTTCATAAAGCACCCATTCGATGTCGGCGATCGAGTAGTTATCAATTCGGAGCACTACACAGTCAAGGAGGTTGGCGTATTTTCCTTGTTTCAAAACTTCGCAATGACCAAGTCAAGATTCGGCTCCTGAGTACGATGTTCATCAACTCAGATGGAGTCGCGGTACAGGCCCCAAAGTACGTATTTTTGAGTATTGCACACGACCCATCTTTATCCCTTCTGTAGCTCGGTTCTTAATAACGACGTACGTAGCCTGTTGCTGTCAGCTGGCACCGTTCCTACCTGCATTTAGTTCATCCAAAACTTCCGGAGAAGTCCCCAGGCAAGTATCTTCTCTTCATGTCGGAATTTTTCACTAAAGATATCCAGATGTCAGAAACCTTCAATTTTGACGTCAGCTATGCAACCTCATTTGAGACCATGGAAAAGGTAGCCAAGTCCCATCCATGTTCGAATCTAGTTTTAAACCATTCCAAACGTCAGCTTCGCGACAAGATGCTCAAGTTCGTCACTGCAGAGCGCCGTGACTATCAGCCTGCCTTCGACATCACTGTCGTTGGTCGGTATTCACAATTTTTTTCTCATGCGGAACATCTCACGTCTTCGCAGATTTCCCGGATCAGGCTAAAATGACCCTCTCAGGTACGTTGTTAATTTGATTGTCCGGACGTCCGACCAGGCTAAAATCACCTCAGCGAGCATCAATTACAAGAGCAACGGGCAACAAGGGGCGCTTAAAGGTAAACCTGCTGGTCCGATCGCTGTTCTGAAAAAAGCTAACCGACGGGCAATACAGCCAAGCGTCGTAATAAATGGCTCTGCGCATTAAAGACCGCGTTGGCCGAAGTCGAGATATACGGACCTGCGGGGAAACCTCCCGCTGAGCCGGGAGATGCAACTGCACCGCAAATGCCGGTGCCCGAGGGTGGTTGGCAATTAACTGGGAACAACGCTGCCATTCGTGAGTTGTTATCTCGATCATCGTTCTTCTGAATGACGCTTGTCTTCCAGTCGGAGGCGAGGATGATATTTTCAGTGACCCAGATGAGGTATGTTCTAGGCCAAAAAAAATCCAAATACAATCGCCGTTCTAACGAAGAACTATCGTTGCAGCTTCACATGACTAGCCCTCGTCGACAGCAGACACCTCATGAAGGCTTGCCTCAGCAACCGCAGCCGATGAGAATGCCCTTCGTAGAATTTAAACCACAAACTTCTTCCTCTCTAGCATCTACACCCTGAGGCCTGATGGACCATTCTTACAGTAAATACTCAAACCAATCACACTTCATGCGTGCTGGCACGCACGGACAATAGAACATTCATAGTCTATATTAATCGTTGCCTCTCTTCTTCCGCGAGTGGGGGAGTAGAGGGAGGGGTAGAATGTCGTTTTGGCTTCAATATCAGTACGACAATGAGGCCAAATATTATCAGAACCAGTAAGAAGATGCATTGCCGCCTTCCGGTGTTTTTTTGATACCTACGGGAGTGTCAGTTGTGACATAGACAATGGAAGAACCGGAACACTGTGCGTACCCGGTGGCGACCTTCAACTCTTGTACGGCGTCTTGGACCTGGAAAGCGGTCTGCTCTATATTATATTCGACGCTGTCCAAGAGTGTCCCTTGGTCAATTACTAATACTGAGAGATCTTTGAAGAGCTCAGCCAGTTGACTTATAGATTTAGCAATTTCGGTCAGTTCGCGATCACGCTGGGTGAGATCGTGTGAGGGGCTTGAGAGAGATTGAACTTGCGTGTGCGTCTATAATACACAACAGAATATGGAAGGAAGCACCGGGCATAACCGGAAGGTCAACCAAAAGAGCAGGAACCGGAGAGGTGCGCAGACGCACAGCAGCTGCCACATCGTCGTCTACGGCGGACATGCCTTCGGAGCCCGTGAGGGAGATTGTGCCCGACGCAATCAGCAGGTCTTGATTCTTAATCGCATGGCCTTGCAATTCTGTGTAACGATTGGTGAGTACAATGCCTCTTGGAAAAGTTTATAATGTCCGCCAGCGATGATGACGATGAGATTCATTTGAGTGCTTGAGCCGTGAACCGGCGCGCGCGATATGAACCCATGATGTTAATCGATGAAAAACAGATGGTCATCGGCAGAGAAAGTGTTTTGAAGCAATTTCGGAACTTACTCTCCATGTAAACGCGTTGTTTCTTTCGAAAAGTAGCGCTGAGATCTTGTACTTTTGCGGCCAATCCGCGTTGAACATTCTTTGCGGCCAGAGCGGAGTGTGTATTGGGCTGAGCATCCGGGTGTGAGGGGGGAAAGGAATGGGGCTGAGTTCCGATGCGCTGGATCAAGGCCTGACACCGGCGGAAGTCCTACAGCGGACAATCAGCAGGAGAAACATAAGCGAGATGGCCCGATGTAGATTGGCGGACTTTTGTTATGTCTGTTGTTGCAGCCTCGATTTCACGCTCTTCTGAAGACCGGTCCGTGAACCCGGGGAGGACATGCTTTGCATGTAGTTTTTCAAGCGCAGTAACTGAGAAACCGAATGGGTAAAGGCTAAAAGAAGACGCGGAAGAGCGGACTTTTTGCCTGAGTATCCGCGAGGATGTCCTGGACTTGTTCCGAGATGTCGACCCTATAGGGTTGCGATGAGTTTCGGCGAGATTGTAGTGACACAAGGGGCAGAGATAGCACCATTTTGGAGGAAGGTCGAGATCAAGAGCAGTGTGACCTGGCGAGGCGGGGATAAGACCCTCTTGCTCGTCGTCTGCGGCAGCGTAGGGAGACTCTGGGTACTGCCGCGGCCGTGATAGACGGGCCCTAGAGTCGCGGTATGAAAGAAAGAGGCCAGTACGACTTCTCACGAGCACATCCATGAGCTGAGTGAGGCAGAGCAAGCAACAGTTAGAGGCGTGTCATGGGCGTGTGCCCAAAGAGGCAATTCGACAACTGTCACAAATCCCGATTTGATATAAGTACGTCCAATTCAACTTTTTATTTCTTCATCGCCCATCTCTTCCTCCTTCTTTCCTTCTTTCCATTCATCCTCCTCCGCTATTGCTATGTGCCAATACGACACGTATGTTCTCCCTTCATACCCCTCTACCATCTAATTTTCTTTCAGGTCCGGCATTCAGTAAGGCTTTCCGTTGTCTCTCTTGCCAGTGCTCTCAATGTACATCCAAGATATGCCTGTGGTCATTATATAGTGGTATGACGCGTCAATGTCCGCCGTTTACGCGTCTAATCTGTCTGCAGACCAGCCTGGATAGGAAACATGACTGTGGAAATCGTTACTGCGCAAAGTCGTTCGTATAAAACTTTTTGGCGTCGATGCAATCCATTCACCCTATTCAAGGGCCAACCATCCTCCGACCTGTCGCTCGTACGACTGCATACAGGTTCTATTGTTTTTTGTCTTTCATCGATCTCCATCTCATGTCCGCAGTATTATGGCCCTGATCTTACCCAGCGGCCTACAATTTCTTCCGCCTACTGCAACGTCTGCCAGGATGCTTTCTTTTCCCACCTGCCCCGCCGTCGCTAGCTATCGGCCTGTCCGATATCCCGCCTTTACACCGTCTATTGCTGGTTGCCAATAGACCGCTGCCTCAAGACCAACCCGATTCCTTGCTGTTGTACTATGTATTTTCGTTCTCCATTTGTTGTTGTCCTTCTAGCTTGCTTTCGACTCTACTCTATTCGTCGCTTACAATTACATTATACATACATACAGTGTCTACTTAATCCGTCTCCCCTCACCTATTACATTCACCACTTCACCGCTAGTCCTACAATATCGCTTTCTACCGCTCGATAATTAGTCCTGAATAAACGTTTCCTACATGCTTCGTTCTCTGCACAAACGTCGACATCGCCAAGGCCTTCATCCGTTGGACAAAGATCGTCCAGCACCCAGCCGACCAAGCGCTCGATACGATCTGGGTCTTGGTCTTGGCGTTGCGTCACTGACCAATAGGACTCTTCTACTTTTTTGGTCCATTCTTTGTCTCCCCATTTCGCGTTCTGCATCACACCCGTATCATCCCAATCTCGCTGATAGCCTTCCGCGTCAAGGGGAGTCGAGGCCGTGGTGGGCGGTTTCAGCTGACCACCTCCATTGACGCATCCTCCGGGACATGCCATGACTTCCACATAATCATATCCGCGTTCCATCTCATCACCCGACTTCTTGGCTCGTCGAACAACGCCTCGTCCAGCCAATTTTCCCGCGGCACCGCTGCCGACGCGTACACCGCGTTCCCTACCCACCCTCCGAACCACGTTCTGGAGATTACGGAAGCCATAACATTTGGCTCCCTTGAAGACTTCCACCTGATCGCTTTCTCGGCGCAAGACATACTCTTCGTGGTCAGAATTCCGCATAGTTTTGACAGAAAGTGCCAGTGGCGTCGGGGAAGTTGCCGTTATGTGGGTGATGATGGAATGCAAATAGGAACCCGACGATGTTCCGGGGTGCGTAATGAGTTCAGGAAAGACTGCCGCCGACACTGTTGGAGGTTTATTCGACCAATCAGCTGGTGGCAAATCCTCCATCTCGCCATCCACCGGTGAGTGCAGGTCCCAACCCTTGTCCTGGAATATTAATTCCAGCTCTCCGGTGGTTATCACACAGTCTACATCCCGCGTTGAGTAAGCCGAATTATAGAAATCAGACCGCGAGGCTTCGAGTTTTTTGTCATAGCAAGGCATAACCGAGACGTGATATATCTCATGCGGTCTAGGAAAATTGAATCAAAAGAAAATCGCATGGCATGAACCACGCACAGTTTTCCCCATGTTTGTCCCATCCAATTCTTCACCAAAGTCCCCATCACCTGCTGAGGGCTTTTTGTCTGCGCAATGAAGGGGAGCATCTCGGCATGCGTCTTCTCCGCGTAGCAAATCCATCCTGGACAAGCGCTCGCCAACATAGGTAATTGACCCACGGAAGACTCGGGCTGCACTCGACGTTCCTCAAACTCCTTGATATGCTCCCGTAGAGCCAGCTCTCTGGCAAGAGTAGTGTCGAACACATGAGCGAACCCAAGCGCTGTTTCGCAAAAGGCACGAACGCGTCGGAGGATCTGTCGCGGAGAAGTGGGAACCGACGTTCTTGAGGATACAGCCGCTGCTAGAGATGCAAGGCTTTGAGGGGCAATAGATAGAACGAGAATCTTCCGGTCCCCCTCATTCAACAGAGTATTCGACTCGAGAAAGGTCAGCACTTCGGTGTGCGATTGAAGTGTTATGAGAACCGATTCCGCAGAGGTTATGCAGCCACTGATTGGCAATCCACCATGTAAGAGAAGAGATTGAGACGACAGTTGAATGGTTTTACCTACAAGCTAGGCAGTCGTTGAGGCTGATTTGCGCTTGCTGAAGTTTCTTGCCGGTGGCTTTTGAAGAAGGCTCAGTAGGAACTTCGTGGTAGGCCCCCGTAGAATCAATATGTATTTCTGTCTGCTCTTGATGAGAAAGGCATTGAATCTGAGCGGTTCTGGCTGGCTAAGCGCACCGAGGCTACTCCCGTACTTTGCGGTTCAGCATTGGTCTGCTCGACTGGTTTTATGCAGGCTTGAGATGGTGTTATGAAATCATTGAGATCCGTGAGGGTCTGGCGATGTTAAATGAGAGTTTTCCTGAGAAAATGGACAACGTACCAGGGCGCCTGAAAACGCCATGGTGGAGGATCCCAAAGAAACTTTCGGAAGCTCGGACCCGACGGTCCGGCTGACTGGACTGAGCTCGACACTGCCACAGTCCCATTCGAAAGTCGCTCATTGGTCGCTCAGAAAATCCAGAATACCCATTAAATTATTGTCAGTCTATGTGGGTATGTATGATACACAACCGTCCATTGATACGTGATATAGAGTCGTAAATCCGTTAAAGCGTCAAAAGGCAGTATAACACCGCGACCAAGAGAGCAAGAGATGGAGCAGGTGACAGCAAAGCGGCAGAGTTTTGAACTTTAGCACCAGTAAGAGTGGAAGGCTTATTACTACCCCACAGTTCAAAGTTGCGGAAGTAGGTATGGGTAGTCTCGGGAGTCGCCCAACTCGAGTCGGAACCTAAACAAAAGTCAGAACTCGTTATAAACGGACAGTCAAATATGGACCCCCGAAGAATGTTCTGGATTTTGTTCAGCCGGAGTCAGTGAAGGATAGAAACAGCTGCGTACGAGAAGAAAAGTCCCCCAGCGGTGACGCTATCGCTAGCACGTATTTGTAGATTTTGTTGTGCGAAAGCCTGCACATTGTTGAAGCTGCGGACAGTATCAGCAACAAGTATGAAGTCTTGCAGGGGATTACAAACTAGACTTCAACATTCCCGTTGGCGACGTCTACCGGATTGTTGAGTTGGACAAGGAGCGAGATATGGTTCCATCTAAGGCAAATGAGTATCGGCAAGATTATTTGAGAATCGATCTTCATACTGGCCGCTCTGGAACCCAAAGGAGCCTCGGGAGAGCGATATACCAAAGTCATCGTTGCATACAACGTTCTTTTCCGAGCAGAGATTATTTGGGGTAGGGATGTATGCATACGCTGAATGAACTCAGAAAGCTGCAGCTACATAGACGAAGGGAAGAACTCACCTTCGCCCTGGCCATTGGGTCTCCACATGATTCTGGTACTAAAACAGTCAAGGCCAGTAGACTCATTACCACCGCTGCACCCATTCGGGCTGGTTCCGCCTCTCAAACCCGGAAGCTTGCCTGCGACGAAATTGTCAGATGCAGTAAGTGGAGTTGGCTATAATGAGCACTTGCCGCCTTTGACCCAATTATAATTCTTGTCGAAGGCTATGAATATTTGTGAACATGATTTCCCTAGACCTCGCTCCACGATCGCCTTACCGACTTCATAAGAGAGGAGCATGGACTGGAAGCCACCCGAGTCTGAGGTATTCCAAAGATTTATGAACTGTGCCCCTCCGGTCTCCCCGGAGAAACTCCCTTCAGGATATGTGACTGCGGAACGGCGGGTTAGGACCGTAGTGCGCTCTTTGTCGAGTAGATAAGAACCTTGCAGTACAGGTCCACTGGAGCCGCTTGAACCTGCGGCGGGGTTGTTTGGGAAAGGGTCATCGACGAAGGAAAGGTCATCGCCGCCGTTCTGAAGCAATAGATTTAGATCGCAGTGACTGAGAAATGTCGGGTTGCAAGCATGCCTGTAAACGGCCCCTCCTAAGACCCCAGTCTGAAGACAGCAATGCCTGAGTGTCTGAACTGGTTGCTGTAGCGGTAGGAAATGGGAAAGTAGTGGACGTGGTAAGACTGAATTGTGCTGCCAAGCTCTCGGGAGTCAAGGTGTCCGCAGCAGCAAGAGAAGCAATTGAAAGCACAAGAGATGCGGTACGAAGAAACATATTGAAAGGGCGAGTCCTGCGCCTTATAGCGTGTATGTTGACGGTTCAAGACAAGGAGTGCTGTACTTGGACATTATGATTCCGTGGGAACTCATTGATCCATCTTCTTGATGCAGACGCCTACCGTGTCCACCGTCGTTCGCTATGTTCAGTCAATCTAACACACGCTCGGGGCGCAGAAATGAAGCCAATGAACCCCTTCTCGGTCTGCCGGACGACCCCAACGTCTTTAAGCTGGATGACGACGATGACGACGAGTCCAGCGCGCTCAACACTCACGGAGATGATTCTCGACGCGAACATGGAGTTCGTTTCGAGGACGATGTGCAGGTCATAGGGCCGCCCCTTAGGTCGATGCTAGCAAGTCGCGAAACAGGTGAATAATAAATCACAAGCTTGCAAATAACTCGTTGTCATTACTTTAGAATATGAACAGGACACGGATGACCTCGACGAAGACCACTTGGAGGATGGCCTAGTTCGGGTTCCGCCAGGCTATACGGACAGTACTATGCCTCTTCTGGTTGGTCTATTCGATACTTCGGCCACTCGTGGAGGTCCCGTAGACACGGCTGTACCGCTGCTGCAAACGAACGGGAATGGCCGGAATGCATCTCAGCCGGGTGAAATTGACCTCGAAGCACTCAGTGCCAAACGAAAAGCGGGCGGCAATCTCTTGGACTCAGTAGCTAACATGGCAAATTCTATATTGGGGGCAGGTGCAGGTTTCCGACTCGTGTTCCCGCAGATTTTGACCACAGCAATTTTGTAGGAATTATCGGTATGCTTGCTTGTTCGGTTCAAACCTTGTGTCTTAATCCGCACCCGAAGGTCTTCCATATGCCGTCAGCCAAGCTGGATTCTTCACAGGAATTTTCCTTCTTGGTGAGACGCTGCGTTCTGTGATCCAGACTGCTCATCTTAATCCAATATCAGTTGTTCTATGCGGCGTGACAGATTGGACAATTCGTCTCATTGTACTGAATGCGAAGCTCAGCGGAACCCATTCGTACATTGATATCATGACCCATTGCTTTGGTTCGAGTGGTCGGGCAGCTGTATCATTCTTTCAATTCGCATTTGCTTTTGGAGGCGAGTGTTTGCATCTTGCGGTGCGCCTTGTACTCATGTTCCAACGACAGGCATGTGCGCATTCGGAATAATCATTGGCGACACCATCCCACATGTCATTCGTTCGGTTTTCCCCACCTTGTACTCAATACCTGTCTTGAGTCTCTTCACGAACCGCCAATTCGTCATCGCACTATGCACCGTTTGCGTTTCGTATCCTCTGTCGCTCTACCGGGACATACACAAATTGTCGCGGGCATCTGGGCTGGCACTCATCGGAATGGTGATCATTGTGGTCTCGGTCGTCATTGAAAGCCCCCATACAACAACAGAACTGAAGGGGGATCCGTCCAAACGATTTTCTTTTATCGAACCTGGTATATTCCAGGCAATCGGTGTCATCAGCTTTGCTTTCGGTGTGTCCTACCGCATCCATATAAGTCTTGACCAACTTACCGAACCACAGTGTGCCATCACAATTCACTTCTAATCTATGGAAGTTTACGAACTCCAACACTGGATCGGTTTGCTGTTGTAACGCATATATCAACTGTACTGTCCCTCGTTGCCTGTTGCACATTAGCCATCGCGGCCTATGTTGTTTTCACGGACAAGACGCAGGGAAATATCTTGAACAACTTCTCGCCGGTACGCCTACAAAAAGAAATGTGCTTTCGTGATACTGAGATACAACAAGAATGACACCCTCATCAACGTAGCTCGTTTTTGCTTTGGCATCAACATGTTCACAACTCTGCCGCTCGAATTGTTTGTGTGCAGGGAGGTAATACAGCCTTACAAGTGTTTGGTGTGCTCTGCTCATTCGGTTGATAGGTAATAGAACAATATTTCTTCTCACACGAGTCGTTTAGTATGCAGCGGCACGTCTTCTTCACGTCCTCGATTCTTCTTGCGTCGATGCTGCGTATGTGCTCAATTCTGCGACATATTATATGGGACCTCATAATATCTGCAGTTGCGTTGGTTACTTGCGACTTGGGTGTCATGCTTGAAATCACTGGTGGCGTTTCTGCAACCACCCTCGCATTCATCTTCCCCGCGAGCTGTTATCTGAAGCTGACGGATAGCAAAGCGCCTTGGTACAGCCGTTCAAAACTGCCCGCGTATGCTTGCGCGACGTTCGGAGTCATTGTGATGGTTATTTCATTATATCTTGCACTGGGTAAATCATGGACAACGGAAGGAAGCGCCAAAATTTGTATTTAGATAATTCGCATCTAGAACGGACACACATAAGTTATACATAATACCACACACGTACAGTGAATACAGCAATACATTCTAATTAGCGATTGACGGTTAGTTAGGTCGACGCTATGGCATTTCTCAGCCCGGGTATTGAGTCGATGTCCTCGACTCTTGCTCCCTTGGCGAGACTCTCTACCGCCGACAAGGGAGATACATCGAGCTCCTTGTAGGTGTTCCACACGTTCTCGACGATTTCGACTGGTCGCCGGTTGGGAGATACGTCGGCCGTTGGATCGCAGACAAGAAGCCAGAGCGCATCGTATCCCCCAGCTTCAACGAGAATTCATGAGAATGATACACGAAACCATTGGTCAAAACCTACCACCAGGAACCCCGCCGCCGATGACACCAGGCTGTGATACACACAGATCCAAGAGCTGGGTTTGTTCGCTGGGTTCGATGGGCACGTCGGAGAGACTTCCCATTTCTCGCATTTTTTCGCGAATAGCCTGTCAAAGCATTGGTTGTTGCTAAATGATACGGAATCCGAAACTTACCTCCGATATTCGGCGAACTTCGTCGAAAGTAGACAGAATTGTGTTGCCGACTGCGGAATCTCGAGGCGTAGACAACCACTTTCAGTGACAAAGCGTCAAAATGGTATATGGACACGCCAATGATTTTGATGTACCTCAGATGCCTTGGTAATCGACAAGAATTTTAGGCAGTCTTCATAGACGACTGAGTCTTGTGAATGCAGGTCTTTCAATTTGAGGAGAGTCTGGGCCAATAGTTGGTTTATGACGCCGAGAGAAGACCAGAGAGCGCCGGCTGCTTGACTCGGGAAGTGCCTTGGAGTGACCAAACCAGGGACATACCTGTCAAGGGATCTTCCTTCCGCCATCTAAGGACTTTCCCTACTAGGGAAGGCGTGTCACTGCCAGCATCGACATCGGCCAGCATCATTCTGGTCAAGGGAGGAAGCTGGAAGTTGGAAACTTTGTAGTTCCAGGTTGTATTTGACGGAGAGACTGTAGGGAGTAAGGGCTGGGGATTCGACTTGAAGGATATTGAGTTTTGCGTCAATGCGACGAGGGAATCACTCACTGTACTGTCGCTCATGAGTTGCTGAATGACAGCAGGGTCGAATCTAGTGTAGATATGGCTCCCAAAGACAGCCGCAGAGACATCAAATCCGCTGCCCACTTTACCCTGGGCCAGGCAGTGCACATATTGGGAGAGATTGTGGACTAGGTGCCTGCCCTCGCTGTCGTTCTCCGCAAGATCGGAGGGAGGTATGATCGAAAGGTGCAAGAGAAGGGAGGAAATTAGAGATGTGATCAAAGCTGCAGAGGAGCCAAGGCCGGTTTTGTGGACTTGTGATATTGGCACACCGGTCGGAACGAACGGTGGTATTTTACCCAGAGAGGCCAGTGTGCGAGGAAGCGACAAAGATGCCAACTGGTGGACTCTTGAGTGAGAAATACGAGATCGGTCAATGGGGACGTACCTGAGCTCTTTGTGAATAGAAATCGTTGTCGCCCACAATATGGATATTGATTCCAGATGAAAGCTGGCTTTTTACATGAGCTACTCCCTTGATCTCGCAGGCCAAAGAAATAATGCTTTGCAGCGCCAGGTGCACAAATTTATTCTTGCTCTCACTAAACGTAGTAACAGGGATGACCATCGGGCCATGCAAGGATCGTGTGCGTCTTACTTTGTGGGCAAGTCCTCCACCAAAACTAAAGGCTCAAACTTGACAGAGTAAGCCCAAGTTGCCGATACAAATTGCGGGGATCGGACTGTGATTAGGTTCTCTTTGGAAGTCGCGCTTTGGACCACAGTGTAAAACCGAGACGAAGTAGAAACGACAACTCCAGCATAGGCCCGATCAAGAACGAGATACCCTCCCGCGATTAAGACTTTCCCGGGAGAAGAAACCACTGTAGCGGAGTTCATTGCTAGTCCCTGTATGTGCTACGGTTACCCGCGCTGGATAATGGTGGACGATGAGGTGGATTGTGCGATGATCATCTCCGTTGATTGACAGCGACCGGGTCATCCACCCGGCGACTATCTGTAGGCCGGGTTGGCCGATCTAAGCCACTGCCAAAATGCCAAGTTGGCGTGCAGAACCTTTCATCGAACCACCATGTCCTGGCAGCAGCAGCCTCAGCAGCCCTATTACAACAACAACCAATATCAGTCCAATCCATACCAGCCCGGCGCTCCTCCCGGGCCATCCCCAGAGTATGCTACTCAATACGCACCTCCTCCTCCCCAGCCTTTTTACAACGACACCAAATCGCCGTACGAGAATGACCGCTTCAAGCCCAAAAAACGCATAAATGACCCTATCATCCTTGTCCTTTTCATCCTTCAAGTATGTCTCTCGCTATTCCATCGTGAATTACCGCCCATTGTTTGCGCCAATAGTTTGCTGGGTTTGTTGTTGTCTCTGCCATCTCCATTTCCTCTTGGGTAAAAGATGGGGGACTGGGAGGCGGGCTTGGGAAGGGCAACACTGGGACTTCTGTTTCGCTCAATCAGCACACCGTGTATCTCTTGCTTCTGGTCACCGCTGCAGCGCTGCTCCTATCCTCAGTCTATCTGATTTTGGTACGTGCTTTCACGCATCGCACGAGGCAAAACAAAGTCTGACCGAAAAACCCAAAGGTTCGCGCTTTCACGCGCACTATCATGCATATAACATTAATTTTGAATATTGCCATGAACATGTACGCGTTTCCTCCTTCCTATCTCTATTCCACTCATCAGGCCGTTCATTTGTTAGCGCCATTTGCGGTAGGGATTTACAAACCTTAGCTTCTTCGTCCTGCGTTCAACATCTCATCCAGTGTACTACTGGATAACGAAATACTACTGTGCGCGACCTCCATTCGAAAGTTGACGATAGATGTTGATTTTTCCTCCAGCTGGCGCCATAATGCAGGTTCTCCGTTCACCTCAAATCAACCTGATTAACATCGCGGTAGTTTCACTGTAATCGCCCTGTTCTCCATCCTCAGCTACTTCGGCTTCAGATCGCGGATTCCCTTAGCGTCGTTGCTTCTCCAGGTCGTGATAGACGTCAGCAAGCACCATAAATCCGTCTATGTTGTTGCCTTTCTCGCCCTCATTGTCCAGGCACTTTTGGCTGTGTGCGTGTGTATCTGACGGCGAACACAAATACTGTGCTCATCACCTTCTCATTGCAGTTGGTTCACATTCGCCGCGATCGCAACGTAAGAACATCTCTTTTTCTTTTCACGGAACATCAATTTTCGACGCAGATATGAAAAATGGACACCCGGGAACCCTTGTTCGTGTGATAGATCTTGTTGACGAGCGCCTACTCATCATGACTTTTTAGCGTGCGCGACAACCTCTTGCTCTTCGGGCAAGGTGGCCGGTCTCATCTTCTTCCTGACGTTCTCCTTCCTATGGACTTCCCAAGTCATCGGGAACGTTGCCCTTGCTACTCTTGCTGGAGGTGGGCCTAAATACCCTGGCGCCGTGCCTTTTCTTACTGACATGAATTCAGGCCCGTATGGTTGCTGGTACTACTTCGGACCGCGTGGTGAAGGTGACATGGTATGACTCTTGTCCGAACACATCGCGGCATCTTGCTCATGTCGCACAGCCCAAACACCCGACCCTCTCATCCTTCGGGCGGGCATCTACCCTATCTCTCGGCTCGATCGCGTTTGGTTCACTGATCGTGGCTCTGCTCGAGTTGCTCAAGATGATCCTACATGCTGCTCAGAACAATGCCAACGCGGACGGACATCGTAAGATTCATTCTCTCTTTCTGTATAGCCGCTGACGCACGTGCTGGCAACGTTCTAGCGGTCGAAGCGTGCTTGGCGTGTTGCGCAGCGTGTTTTGTAGGCATCATAGAAAGCTTAGTGGAATATTTTAATCGGTACGGTCGTTACTGCACAAGGAAGCCGGATGCTCATCTTGTTTTCAACAGCTATGCCTACATTGAGATTGGTATGCTTGATGCAAAACATTCAAGCCGACACACATCCTGATTATCCTGCCAGCTCTATACGGCAAGCCATACATCAAGGCCGCTAAGGACACATGGAGGCTGCTCGCAGACCGCGGCGTCTCGGCTATCGTCAACGACTCTCTGGTCGGGATGAGTGAGTTCAACCAATAATCGCAGACCTGATTTCAATGATTGATGATCCATAGCTTTGACCTGGGGCGCTTATGCCGTTGGCTTGCTTTCCTCTCTATTTGCCTACCTGTATCTGCGGAGTACGTATATCTAGCTTCATTCTTCGATTTTTTTTTGCTCACACGGAGGTAGTTACCGCGCCCTCATACAACGCCGATGGCAATTACACCGCACCTGTGCTGTTGTTCGCCTTCCTCATTGGCCTGCAATGTTGTAAGTTTATATTCAATTTCCTTCTAGTGCCTGTTTTGACCTTGTCTGGTAGCCCTGACACTTTCGTCCGCCATTGAGGCTGGAGTGTCGACGATTTTTGTGGGTTTGGGAGAAGATCCTCAGATTCTCGCAATTCGCGCTCCTGCACTGTTCGGTGTAAGTCCCGGTAGTGTCGATATCCTTCTGCTGACTGAATCCATCCTGCTCTCCAGTTGATCGCGCAAACTTACCCCGATGTTGTTCGAGGAGTGTAATCGATATCGTAACATGTAGTTCATTTTCTAATGCTAGTCTTGAAGCTTGAAGAGTTCTGGAGTGGCTGCGACGATCCTAGAATCGTGACGTAATTGAGCCCATCTCCATTGCGTCATTTGGCTTTCAGCGAGACTCGGCTAGACGCGCGTATCTCGCGCAGCACAACTCGCTTTCTTGTCTTCTCCCACCACACGATTCGAAAATGCGAAAGACTTCATACGCGATTACGGTCCTCAACTTGCTATCTGTACTTATTCTGCACACTGAACTGTTCAAAGGCACTCGCCGTCATCTGTACGAGTATATTCACGATTCTCAGTCTTACAAGAAGGGATTGGTACGCTTTCAGAGCCTAGTTGACTCAGGTATCGTCCTCATAGTCTACGTACTTTCAGGGTTGTTGCCAGATACGGGGGCGAGTCGGACTCTCTCAGATATGAGGGCAAGTACGGTCTTTCCCAGTTATGCCAACGAGTCGTCCTGGACCTCCCCGGGGGCGGTACCAAGTTTGAGAGAGCCAAATGCCGCAAATTCCCATCCCGGGATGCAGATGATTGTGACGAGAACAGCTACTTTTGCGCGGCGTGGACCAGGTAAGTATCGACTCTGGGTTGAATGGACGGAAACCATTCGGCTGAACTCAGCTTCTCAGTGCTGGTTACGCCGTCGAAGTGGCCATTGGTTTCGGCGCTCTTTCGCTGGTCGCCATCCTCGTTGGTGTCTCTGCCTCAGCTAGGCGACGAAGAGTCTGGCGTGCGGTAGCAGGCTTTATCATCTTCCAATCCGTCTTGCAAGTCGTAGCGTTCGCGCTCATAGTGGATCTTTACCGGACATCCCGTTATCCTACCTTCGAGGATGCCAAACTTGGTAGGCACAGTCACGGCCCATGGAATGTTTTCGCTCATTCAACGCTGCAGGTCGGCTCTTATTTTCAATGTCGTCGGCTGGGTCTTTGGTATCCTGACTGCTGTGGCCGTCATCGTTACGGGCACAGAGGCGGATCGTGGAAAGCGATGGGCGGCTGGCAATCGTGCCACCAGACTAAACGAAACAACCAGCTTATTGCGGGGTGATTGATGTCCGAGAAGAAATTTAATGACTGTCTCTGTGTACTAAAATCGTTTTCCAATTATTGTAACTATCATATACAAATATACGCTGTATTGTTCCCTTCTCCTCAAGGGCATCCGTTCCTCATATTCTCGAATCGACTTCCTTCGTAACGCAGCCAATTCGGGGTTCGGTCAGGTTCGCCCATGAATTCCTGAACAACCTTTATCAGACTTTGCCCGGGTTGTGGATCTTTGCCTGGACCGCGTTCCATCTCTGGACGGTCGTTGCCTTTGTCTCCACCTGCAAACATGATCAGAAACATACAGGGCACCTCGAGAAATGATGTCGCAACTGAGCTCCCAGAACATGGAACCTCCGAGACCTTCTTTCCGAATCCATTCTCCTTTCCACCTTTCACCCACGAGATGTGAGACGGTCACCCAATATAAGTACTCGAGATCACACACCTGGCGACCTCCTCACTGTCAAAGGAAATCATCTCCTTCTTCTGGTAGTCGTATGTCCAACTTGCAATGGCCTGCTCGTCGCGGAAGACGTGGGAGCCAGGAAGAGGAAGAGCTCGATAGTCGTAAACGCCCTTCTCCCAACTCCCTGGACCGATTCTGAGAATGTGTCGATAGAATGCCTTGTATTAACGAGAGACGGAGGAGACTGACCCAGAAAACGGTCGTCCAGGCCCCTCTGTATTCGTGAAGCTACGGCCGTAGAGGGGCATTCCGACGATGAGTTTGGATCTTTCAACACCTGACCAAATAAGGAAATTGAGATGCAGTGAAGGTGATATCTTACCTTGAGAGTGGTACCAGTGCACAGCGGTGGAGACGCTGATAGGCCCACCGAAGACATTCGCTTGATGGTTCGCAACCTGATCCCAAGAACCTGCAAAATCGTACGCCATTAAATTCCAAAAGTCTTTGTTGAGTTTTAGTCAGACGGATCTGGGTGAAATAAGAGAAAACCAACCCAGATATTTGTCCATTTCCCTGACTACCAGCTTCTGGTAGTTGTCGGGACCACAAGGTGCAGCGATCTGAAGATCATTAGGAGGAGAATGGGGAGAGCTGCCAATAAACGAACAGTGAGTAAAAACTTGTAGTCAGCACTTTTGGCCCTCGCATGCTGATCTAGACCGTATCGCAGCTCTCGCAGAAGCTCCGCATATCCCACAGCTTGCGAATGATCTGAAGGGTATTCGTAATCTATGTCCAAGCCATCAAGGCCAAAGTCCTCCAGTAGCTTAATGGAGGACTGGACGAATTTCGCCCGCAGCGCGGGAGAAACGACGACAGGCTATAAGAAGCATCCGATGTCAGCGATACTCCTCTAACGAGCGCAGTAGATCACGGCGCACATGGAAATGGGGCGAATAGGTCCAACCCCCGATGGAAAGTAGCACCTTGATATGACGATGCTGCTGCTTCAATTTATATATGGCCTTGAGGTTGCCTGCAGCGAACCGTATTTAATTCTGTGAAATAATTGTATGATTACCAGGCAATTAGCATACCATAGAGGTTGTCTCCGCTGTCGTTCCATGAATCGCCGGGATAGTGGATATCCTTGTCTGCCCAATCGTCAGTCAGATGCACTTCGCCGGTGTCCTGTCGAACGTCGGCGAAGGCGTATAGGATGTGTCTGGGTTGAATACATGTCAGTCAAGGACCCCACCAGACCATTCGGAGAGAGTTATACGTTAGATTGGTGGGAATCAGAGTGGGCGGATATTTTCGCCCGTAGATTCCCCTTGTAACCATGAGTAAGACGCAAGGATGGTTGTAGCAACCCAAAGCACCAGTTCACAAAGTAGCCCACAGTTTTCTTTCCGCCGTAGCTCATGTCAGTTATTGCACTTGTATCTGTAGATTGAATCGGAGATTCTGTTCCGGATCCTCTGAATCGCAATAAATCCGCAAAGGAAGCACGGATTGGTTGGTTGAGCCAGAAAGAGAGGGCAAGAGAGGTGAGATGAAAGTGGCTGTAAGTAAGAAACTCTTGACGTTCCAAAGCTTTCGTGCTGGTGGTTTGTCTTGAGGCATAGCATAAACTGCGGTGACCTCATCGCTGTGATTAGCGCTCATTCTGATTGCCGCCGGCGCGGAAGCATTTCGAAAAAATACAGCCTGCTCTAAGAGCACTTTATCCAATGGTTGTACAACTACACATACAACAAGAGATAATCTAACAAGATAAATCATTAAATTTACAGGGAGTGATCATGGAATGAGTCGGGTGATCACTCCGAGACCCTGAAAGAACCCCGTCGGAATGCGTCAGACACTCAACTGGAGAACTCACCTTCGTCTTGCCTTCACGGAATAGAAGCTTCATCCCCTCCTTGATGAACTCGGGGTGGGAGATGAATTCGAACTGGACAGTCGCGCGGTCGCCTGTCCGTAAGCACTGCGCGTCCATTCCAATGATTCGGACAGTTTGACGAACAGCCTAGATGTCATTTAAGCAAGAAGGTCGGCTCACGGGATGGAAATTGACGAACGCCGCAGTGCAACATTGCCTAGAAAGAAGTCAATCGAATAACAAGATGGGAGGCAAAATGGTCATACCTGATAGTTCTTCTGTAATGTTGTATTGTGGCTGAAAAAACATCAACGAAGAGCGAGACTCTCAGAACGGCAAACTGACTATAATATCAACACTTGACCTTCGAACTGCCGTACAGCTGACGAAATCGTTAACCTCGAATGGACCGGGAAGAGCCGAATCAACCTTTGGGCGGGTTATCTGTCTTGTGCACCAGAACCATACCCTTGCGGACTGCGGCTTTCCGAATTCGTTTCAAAGCTAGAGACACGCATTGCCCGGCCTCTGCACTCGTAACATTGGCACTATATCGAATATGAGTTTCTGAACAGATATGGATTGTTGGTCCTCACCGTTTTCGCTGCATGCTCTTGACGACGGTGCTCTGATAATTGCCATTAGAATCGGGTCCAAGAAGAACAGCATCGCCGGTTTTGATGCTTCCGTTGTTGATGATGCCTTTGAGACAATTTTCAATGCTCGATAGCACAACGAAAGTGGAGAAATGCGAACCATTGGCCACAGTGCCCACATATGGAACAGACCAAACTTCAGTCACTGAAAACTGAACTCGGTCAATACCATTTCCGTACTAGAGGGGTAAGAATAAAATTCACCTCCAATGGCTGATTGACAGCGAATTTGTCATGGTCTCCCTCGCTGGAAGGCAAGAGATTCAAGAAAGTGCGGACCTACTACATAGTCAGCACGTTGAGTATGGGGAGTGTGTCCAGTGTTCGCACAAAATCTAGCCCTTCGCCTGTCACATTGGAGACCTGGAATATGGGACATAATCTGAGTAAACAGGTCAGAAAGAAGTTGCACAACAAATTGGTTACGAACTTGTCTTTGCCAAAAGCCGTGGAGATTTCTACAGCGGTTTCAATTGATTTTACGAACACTGGCGTTTTCCTGAATGAATACCACTTGAGTGTCGTTTTTTGAAGAAGAGTAGAGCACTAACCGGCAACCAGGGCTTTTCAAAATCTTGACCACTTGCTTGATAGTTTCAGCTAGTACATTTGGCGGTGTCATGTCAATCTGGAGATACGAATCGTGAAGCGTTCGAAATCAACTAATTTTTGACGATTAAATACCTTGGTAATGCAAACGACGACTGGTACGCTCAGGGCAAGAGCGATAGCCAGATGCTCTTTAGACATGCCTATGAGACCAGCGTTGGCTCCGACCATGAGGATCACGCAGCTGGGTGCTCCTACTCATGTATGAATTCGGTGAAGGTTCTGTAAGCTCGCATCATTACCTGAGGTCAAACCGTAAAGCGTTGTCTTCAGATATCGTTCGTGACCCGCCAAATCTATGAATGACACAATCTTTTATGCAGAAAATCAGGGAACGTGGCAAAAACTATTATAGGAAAAGGCAACCTTGGCGGCCTGAATGGAGATTTCTTCCCAGCCGAGCTTCTCGCGACGGATAACGTCTGGGTCATTAGAATTAGCGGTTTTTGGCAGGATAGGCGCGCCATTGGGGCTGAAGCCTAATATCTAAGAAACTTCAGGACGCTGTGTAGTATGAGATACGACCCGGGGTGTACCTCCATTCCAACGCTCGATGTCCGTCCAGTCTCGATTTCGTGTTTGTGCCTGAATAGTCCCACACGGGCCCGGCCCCGGCCATCGTCTAACGCGCCTCGAGTTAATACACCGAGTGTCGTCGATTTCCCGCTGTCCACATTGCCCACGACAGCGCACCGGACTTCGGGAGTCAGAGAAACATTTGGAGGAGGAAGTCGTAATAGTAATGATAATCGCGGGGACCCTGTGCGATTTTCAAAGAGAACAGAGGTCTGACATGGTTATTCAAGCTTCTAAACAGCCAAATAGTGTTAAAACGAACACATACCTTGCCGCCGACCTCTTCGACTGCTGTTTGTATTCCCTTGTAAATCGCGTCTAATTCCTGTTCAGTTCTGCCAACTCCTATCCAGCCCTCATGATCGTCCGTGAGCTCTCCAGCAAATAACTTGGCGTGTGGAGGCTGCAGTCCTATCCGAAAGACGTATTCGCCAGAATGTTGCGTTAATAGTCCGGCCAGTAAATCGCGAGCGTTGTCGTGATCGGAGGCAGCATTTGAGAGCAATTTGATCTGGGAACGCCATGAGATGTATGTTTGAAAGCCTCTGGAGGTCCATATACCAGAATCTTCTCCTCGAGTTCCGCCAGTCCAGTCGCTGGGTCGGAGGGTTCGCCATTAGAAGCTATTGGAGAATCAGGGCCCTCTTCCTTTGACTTTCCCTTTGTTGCTGGTGGTTTCTTATTCTCCTTCTCTTTCTCCGCGGTAGCTTGGGCCTGTACAGCGCGTTGTTTCGCTAGCTCGCGACTATGCTCTTCCATTTCGTTCTGGGGTATGTATTGTGAGATCAAAGGGCGCCGTGATTGGGGTGGGTCAGAGACCTGAAATGTGCGAAGGGTAGCCATGTTGAATTGACCCAACGCCAAAATGCAGCGATTTTGTAGTGAAGAATCGAGTCAAAAGTAGTATTCCAGAGTCAAAGTGCAATAAAGCAGTGACGTGACCAACCCAATTAGTCTGACGCAAAGCTTTTGACAAATACATCAAAACACAAGTTTGGAAACCGAACTTGAACTTGAAGATACCGGTTGGATCGCTACTCATGACTTCTGCGCGCATCGCTGGAGCTACTCCAGGCGTCATAGACAGCACACAACCCTCCAGACTCCTCCGCCGACCTTCATCCACACTTTCCTTCGCGACTTTCGACCCCCGAGTCGCTTCGGCCGACCATGGCTGGGATATGCGCTCCCTCACCCTGAACGAAGAATTGTACAGACCGAAACGCGTCGTTATCGGTGCGCAATACTCTACTCGTTGCAGAATGCATCTAACTCCATCCAGAAACTACTTGCTCAGGCGAGTCTTCATGGCGTTTCGTGCCCAAAGCGCGTTGGGAGGACGGTGTTGTCGACGAGGGGTCTTGGCCGCGCGTCGTCGACCTCTGCGGGTGCGTCTGGTTATTTCCACGTCCATTAGCGGTGTTTGACGCGCTTTAGACAACTGGTAGAGTTTTCTCAAGACCAATGGGACATCTACAAATTGGATCCTGCGTACGACTGCGTTGTTCGGCAAGATATGCCAGTCGTCACCGTGGCTGAGCCGAAACCCAAGGCGCAAAAGCAACCTTTAGGAAAGCATCGCATGTCCTCCGCCGAACCGTGTCCGGAGATGCCACCTACGAAGATCCTACATTTCGACGAGGATTCGGAGGAAGATGAGGTTGCCGACATGGTCGACGATAGCAATGGAATGCCTGGCATGCGCCGTGTGCCTTCCGCATCGGGAGATAACAAGAAGAAGATTCGCGAGGTGATTGAACAAAATAGGAGGGAACGACGGGAAAAGGCGGCGGCTCGTTCAGAGCGACTTGCAACTCGTGAAGATGTGTTCTTCAATTTTGCGGGCCAACAGCCAATTCAACCACAACGGACCGGCAGTCCGATACCAGATATTGGACCCAAACGCAAAGGTGTGTGTGTCCACAACATGTGTTACGGGATTACCTGAACGTGGATTTAGTCGCCTCCCTGTTCGATTCCATCCCTATTCGTGCCCAAGACGATCCCGACTATCGCCCAACCGAGGAAGAATCTTCGCGTAACACACACAACTACTCACCAAGCACGGCGGCCAAGCGTACCCGAACCTTCTCCCCTGGCGCCGCCAAGCGTAATCTCGACAGTCGTCGACTGGAACGGGGTAAAAAGAAACGCGAACAGAGGCAGAAAGAACTGCAGCGGCGAAAACAACAGAGGTTCCAAGTTTTCTTGAACGAAATATACTCTGACGTCTCACCCCATGGTCGTTTCAATAATCGTGCGTGTCCGCTACTTGGTCCTGAATTCTTCGTTTACAAAGCTGCACAGAACCAGAACCGGACCCAATCGACGCCTCCGACGATTCCGACGACGAGCTCGAAGATATCTCTGCGGAGGTTGACCCAGAGGAGGAGAGACAGGCATTCATCGCGGAAGCGCGTCGCAAACTTGCGGAACTTGATGCTGACCGGCCACTATGGGAGGAGCATGCAAGGAAGCGTGAACAACTCGAGAGGGAGGAGCAAGAGGCTCAGAAAGCTAGGAAAGCTGAGCGCCGTGCTGCCGAGTCACGAAAGGCGGAGGAAGAACGCAAAGCTAGGCTGCAACAAGAACATCAGAAGCAAGCGCAAGCGGAAGAGGAGGAGAGGGTACGGATACGCGCCGGCGCGGAAAGGGCTCGACGTGAACGGGAGCGGCAGCAGCGAAACGAACGCTGGTCGTATGGGCTTTGGACGACGCAACGAGCTCTTGAACGATACAGGGTACAAAGCGAGGCCTTCGATGCCACCAAATTCTCGGCCGACGAGCCGCTCAGCTTTGAAGATATACCTTGGCCGATGTTGAATCTGAGATATTCCGTGGAGGATGTTGACTGGGCAGCAGTGGAAGGCTTTTTCAATGGGGTCAGACAGCACTTCCGCTCACAAGGTATTTATCTGAAATGATGTTTCTTTTTCGTCTGACTGAATTATGTTCACAGAATTCGCCTCTTTCATAGAAAAGAGCCACCGGCGCTTCCATCCGGACCGATGGAGGTCTCGTGGGTTGTTGAAGAGTGTCGCAGACGAGACGGAACGAGCATGCCTCGAAGTTGGTGAGTGCAGTCATTCGATTGAGTTGCGAAGACGCTGAAAACGCGGACAGCTGCGAATACAGTAGCGCAAGCACTGACACCTCTGTGGCGAGATCATACTGGGCGATGAAATTATTGTTATACTCCCTTATTCTCTTCCTGGAGACGATGCTGCATTATGACTGTATTTTTAGCGGATTTTTCGTAGAGTTGTATCGATACAAGTACAAGGATGGGCGTCTAATTTAGACATATGTGTAACCGAGTCGCGTCTACGCCAAGCATAACACAGTCACACAAATCAACGTTGAGCTCAAGTTGAGCTATAGCTTGTCCCTAACGTCCACCTCAGTTCGCTGTCACTCTAATCCTCAGTGTCTATCTGGCAACTATCGCCGCCAATCTCTGCTTCTGTGCACCCCTCCCACTCGGCGCTGCTGCTGGTTGGATAAGCTCTCAGCTGTTAGCAGTACCGGTCAGAAGTCAGCCCGATGGCAGACACTCGAGAACCCTTGCGGAGGATTCGCTCAGCAGGCGATAGGCCCGTCTCCTCCGACCTTCGCACTCCGGAGCCCGTCTTTTTACCCTCAAGACGGTCAGAGAGCGGCGTGCAATCGCTTGATCCAGACCCCATCCATGACGCGTCTTCGTCTTCCGAGTCCGCAACAGTAGTCGCTCCCCCTGCGATGGCCCCCGTCCCACACAGTGCCGGCCTCGTAGTCGAGCGCGCACGTTCGACCGCTCCCCCTGTACCCGAGGATACGCCAGTCGTCCAACTACCGCCGCCACATCCGCAGCCTCAGTCCAATCCTTTGACAAACCACAATGTTTCGTCTTATAGGTAATATATCATCACTCAACTGGAGAAGAGACTAATTCTTTGGCGTGCAGCCGAATAATGACTTTCTTTGGGTACGGTCGAGGGGCGTCGCGTCAGAGAAAGTTACTCGTTTCGCTTTGGTACAATCTCGCGTGGGGCTTTGTTCAGGGAGTGTTGATCATCACTCTACTCGCCATTGCCGCTCACACAGAGAGCAAAACGAGTAAGCAAGTCTCTTCATCTTGTTGCATGGGCTCACCCGTTTGTAGTGCCGGGAATCAACGAATGGGCGGCTTGCGATCGGCCTCTTGGCGCTTGGGCGTGCATCTATGTCTTCCGCGTCGTTTTCTCCTCAAGCCTTACATATTGGGGTTGGCTCAGAGATCGCAAGGCGTGAGCGTCATATCAATCATCGTCTGTCCCTTCGTTTCATTAAGACCATCTATTACAGGCATGCGAATGTTGAAGATCCTGAAAATCCGGCGATCGATGCTTCGACTTCACCGACCACCACACCTGCTTCCAGACGTAGTCCGCCATCTTCTTCTACCAATGCCTCGCCCTCTGGCACCACTCCCGAAACATCCAACCTTCCTCACAGTGTGCTCTACTCCCGGTAATGCGGTTCATTTTGTTCAAAGCGCCTTCATCTCATCACATCATACAGCCTTTCCATCCTCTCGTCGCTGATAACCCTCAGTTGGTTCCTCACTGGTTAAGCGACCCATTTTCATTCCCTGACTGGTTCTTATTTGCCTCAGCCCACATCTTGGAATACACATCAATACACACATGCCGCTTTTCTTCTCCTCATATCTGGTGGCTCACCTTCGGGATTCTATGCATCATGTATCTCGTGGTGCTTGAAGTCATTATATTGGGTTTCGTCGTATTCGTCGTCGCACCCATCATCTTTGTGAGCGAATTTTCAATTGCTTCAGCTCTTATCTCATCTCTTCATAGTTGTTCTGGAATATATTCCTGATGTGTCTCGGCCGCCACCCAATGCAGAACCCCGGCATGATAAGGTAGGTTCATAACTCGACTCCCGGTGTTTACTGACCGACCTCGGCAGGCCTGATGTCGGCAAACTGGCTCCGTCAGTAGTCGACCGAATCCCTCTTGTCATGTACATCCCTCCGCCGCCCGATGCTGTGCCCGGGAGTATCCCCATCCCACAGGCGGTCTACTCGACTAACAATTCGTATCCACCCAAACCTTCAACGTCGACCGAGAAACCCAAACGGCGCTTCAAATTCCTGCATCGACGGAAAGGGAACAAGGCTGAATCCTCCGGCTCGCATCCAAACGGCGACGTTCCAGTGCGATCACCTCAACAAGCGGGGCAGCCCCAAACGTGGCAAGATCATTGGGAACAAACAGGATATCCTTTCGTCGTTCTCGAGGGAAATCGTGCTGCTTGCGCCGTTTGCTTGATGGATTTCGAGGAGCCCAAACGAGTAGCCGGTCTTGACCCCGAACCCGCTGTTGCAGAGCTTTCTTCTTCTTCCGATGCCCCCTCCGACTCCACCGCCGCGATACAGGAAGTCTCTGCCACTGAACAACTGGAAAGCAGTACTGCGACACCAGACACCGAAATAAATCAACTCAAACTCGAGGATGCGGGCGAGGGCGCTGTTCCGCTCCGATTGCTGGCGTGTGGTCATGTTTTCCATGTCAGTGCTACTCATATCCTGCATCTCCTCTTTCTGACGTTGCGTGAACCACAGAAAACCTGTCTAGACCCATGGCTAACGGACGTTTCTGGCCGGTGTCCTGTTTGTCAAAGACCTGTAGAACTCCCGGTCAAACGCAATAAGAAGCAAAGACGTGGTTAATAAATTGTAGTTTAGCCGTTATTTATCACACATGTATCTATCGCCCTTACAGTCCAAAGTATATTAGTAGCTCTCGTGCCTGCCTCGCTCGTCTCATTTCTCTAGGTTCGTCAGTTCTAGAGTTCCACACTCTTCACTCGCTTTTTCGCAGGTTCTGGCGATGCTGAGTTGGTGGAGCGGGAGGGCATAATATCCGACGGTCCAACTGTACTATCTTGCGATGTCGCAGTAAGTTCGAGATGCTTCCGCTTTGATCCACTGGTAGTGTAGGATGTGGATTCGGCGGTGTCAGTAGAATCGCGCATGCTGACTTGTCGGAAAGAGGACGACAGCTCGTCATAGTCCTTATTGGCGGCCGAGGCATCGACTTTGAACCAATAGTGCTCTAGCGCTTGCGGCATGGTGAGGCGATCATTGGGGTCTATCTGCACGAGCTTCTGAATGAAGCCGAAACCTATGTGGTGGAGATGTAAATTCCTATTGACGGGTGTCGAAACGGGATATAGACCTGCGGCGCTCAGCTCCTTATTCTTCACTTGGGCACGCAGTCGGCTGAATTTGACAGTTTCTTCCGTGGGGTCAGTTTCTTCCGTGGGGTTTTCTCCAGTTAGACTTATTGCAGCGAAACTGGTTAGCGCATGGACTAGTGAAGAACAAAAAAATTCATACCATGCGATAACGACGCAGCCGGTAGAATAACAGTCCGCTGGGAAGCTATAGCCTGAGCGAAGCTTGACCTCGGGAGCCATATACACCATGGTGCCGCAGAAGGTCTGCGTATGCATGCGTTTTCGAGGACAGGGAAATCGCATGAGATGTACGAACGGACCTTGTTCTCTTTCCCATCCACGAATTTTGCTATTTTTGCCAGACCGAAATCTGCGATCTTCAAAATAGGAGGCTGGTCGTTGGTGAGCAGTATATTCTGAGAGGTGAACAGTGTTCAGTGCCTGAGGGAAGAGTTCAGGAACAAAAGTTATATACGCACCTCTGGCTTTAGGTCCCGATGACAGATGAGTTTACTAGTATGTATGTATTTCAATGCTTCGCACAACTGTTTCATGATTTTTTTTGTGGTCGGCTCATCTAGACATTTAAAAATGATTTTCAGCCCGAATACCGACGTCGGGCCACTCACCAAGCCTATGCTCATTTTTAATCAAGGTCAAAAGATCACCTCCACCCACGTATTCTAGTACAAGATCTGGAGAAAAATGTCAAGATAACGCCACAGAATATCGTTCGCTGAGATGACGGACCTACAGAGCCGTCTGCGTTACAGAAATATTCCACCAGACTGCACACATTGGGGTGCTCGGCGGCCTTCATTACCTCAATTTCGTTCTTGACCTTCTTTCGATCCTCTTCCGCGAAGACTACCTTGCCTTCCCATTCTATTTTACGCTTCAAAATATCAATGAATGGGGGGATTCCGCAAATCGAAAGTGAGACCGTACGTTCGCAATGCTCTTGATGGCGAAAACCTGGCCATTGCTGTGGCGTGCCTTGTGCACTATGCCGAAGGCTCCATCACCGAGTTTCTCTTCGAGTGTGTAGTTTTTTTTGATCCCCACAAGTGGGCTTGCCAAATCACGATATATCAAGCCTGCCGAGATGGGTATTCGTAAAAAAAAAAAGTTGCGACAAAGGCCCACCCACTCACGATGTTCGCGATAAGTGGAGGGGCGCTTATTAGGAACTTGATATCCGAAGGCAATTTCGTCATAATCCTTCAAGTTCATTCGCTCTCCCTTCGAAAGTTTGTGATTATCACGGCCGACCTAAGACAGCGTAAAAAAAGAGCAACACCCTTGCAGAGCACTTACAAAAGTGCCGTTTGTTGAACAGTCCTCTATGGCAACTTGCGAGATACCATCTATCACCCCGGACCAGTGTATCCGTGCGTGGAGACGGCCTTCGTGAACCAGTCAACTTCTGATCCACTATAACCGATATGTGGAGCACTTACTGACTAAAGCACATCAGTACTCAAAGGAAATGATATATCGCCCGACTCACTTATGGGGCCCTCAATAACAATGTCGACAGGTTTCTTCCCATTGCCAATAGAGACTATACGACATTTGTGTTCTAGGTCGTATCTTGGTTGTGGAATGGATGTATCTGTGGTCGAGTAGCGATCAAGTCTACCCCACAAAAAGGGATGGGGAATTATTTCAACCGGAAATGGTGTTGTGTCCTCCTGGTTTTGAGTTAACTCAAGATCCTGACTTGAGCCTGGTTGAACTTCGACGGAAGAGGCCATGGCAAGAGAAGCGACGATCCCAGTTCTCCACATGCGTTACCCTTTAAATAAGGGCCAGGGTTGAGAGGATTGAAAGGATTATGACCTTCAATGGGGATTTCAAGAATCAAAGACACAAAGCCCTTTGTTGCGATGCTTGCGTGCATTGTGATATTCCACGACAAAAGAAGCATTTGAATAGCTTGATTTGAGACTCTTGAAACCGGGAAGTATCAAAACGGCTTGGGCTTGACTAGCTTGGCACTCTGTCGCGACTCAGGTCTGAGGTTGGTGGTCTACTTCGGAAAATCGACGCGTTGATGGTGAGCGTGAACGAAGGCTGAAGATGTTGATCAGTGACCGTGCAAATCTTCGAATTTTTGGTTTCGCCGGTTCGACGTTACAAAATTTGGACTATCTAACATTGTATTCGTCGTCTGAGTTCACGTCTCTAATAGGGATGTAATGAAGACCAGCACTGAATCAACAGAGTTATGAGTCCCAGATATTCAGGGCGATCTAAGACAGGGGTTGCCTCAAAGAGGTACATAGACAGTGTTCGCCTGAATTGAATTCACTACCTCCTACCATCATGTCCTTCTTCAAGTTTATAAAGCGGAAGCAAGAGTCCAAGCGGAGCGAAGTGTCAGTGGTGCGTTCACTCGACTGACCAACAGGAATTGGACTTGCTATTGACGTGATAATTCAGTCGCCTCCAGAAGCTCACGATGATGTAGGCTCAGCATTGTCGAACAGTGTCGTAGTAAGTCGAAGCGGGTGAGGACTGTTGACATACGGAAGTTGAGCCCCAAGAACAGACCATGATACCGACGAGGAGAGGATCTCAGGACGATAGAAGAGGGATTCTTCAGATCCTGTACCCCCGGCCAACTCTGCCTCCCCCACGATCCTGTTCTTCTCTCAATCGGGACCAAGTATGCCGGTGAGAGTTCTCCCTGATCACTGGATTGACTGTAATTCTCATCTGCTTCAGACCAACTAATCGAACTGCAAGGCCCCGAAACTATGAAGGTCAGCTTCTTTTCACATTCCATGAGACGGACAGCTGAATGTGTGCGTTCGGTAGACGTGGAAGATTGCGATGAACCTCCACCGCCGTACTCGCGATTTGATCCAGCGTTGCAGCGGTGGCAGTTTCCAGAGAGACACCGGCGTCGACGTGAAGAGCGGCCTGTTCCCCTTGTGTTCATATAGCCATTTTGTTCAGAGTTAACCACAGTGTACACGGCTTGTACGGTGATTGTAGCAATTTGAATGAGAGTGTTAAGTGAGAGAGTCGTTTGCCGGGCCTATGACGAGTTTGATTGCCGGCCGTTATAAAGTCGCGACGCGACATTGGTTCACTCAACTCAAATCCTCCGACCATGCTACATACTTCTAATTTATTCGCTCGCTCCCTGACCCGTTCGCTAGCTACTCATGCAGGCAAAAGGTAGGTTTTGTCTCCCTTTCCTGCGTTTCTATCTGAAATTTTCAGTCCTACAGGTCGGTCTCAATCGGTGTGAGCTGTACACGTCGCGCTCATTCTTCTCCCAGCAATCGTCATGATGAACATGGGTGGACCAGAAACCGTGCGCACCCACCCTCCAGTCAAGCCATATAGCCCCTCATACCGTCTCGTCTGTAGGTTCCCGAAACTCATGATTTCCTCAAAAACCTCTTCCTCGACGGCGACCTCATACCACTCCCCTTCCAACGTTGGTCTGCTCCCTACATTGCCAAGCGGAGAACCCCACAAATTGAGCAGCAATACACGGACATTGGAGGCGGCTCGCCTATTCTCCGATACACTCGTTTGCAGGGCGAGGGTATGGCTCGCCTCCTTGACGAACTTCATCCAGAAACAGCCCCGCACAAAGCATACGTCGCCTTCCGATACGTCCGCCCAATGACCACTGAAACTGCACGGGAAATGAAGGCCGACGGTGTCAAACGGGCTATAGCCTTCACGCAATATCCCCAATACAGCTGTAGTACGACGGGAAGTAGCCTGAATGAATTATTCAGAAAAGCGAAATCTGGAGACGTCGATTCCGACATCGAATGGAGCGTCATTGATCGCTGGGGGACGCATCCAGGGTTTATTGAAGTAGGTTTTCTCCCAGTGAATACTGTTCTTGGCTCAATATTTGTTTCCTTGTAGGCAGTTGCTCAAAATATTGAAAAAGCCCTCGCAAAATTTTCACCTGAGACGCGCAAAGACGCCGTAATATTGTTCTCAGCTCACTCTCTGCCAATGTCGGTGGTCAATCGTGGCGATCCTTATATCCTCGAAGTTGCCGCATCAGTGTCTGCTGTCATGGACAGGCTAAAGAATGCCAATCCTTACCGCTTGGTCTGGCAGTCACAGGTGGGACCGTCCGCTTGGATGGGAATGCAAACCGGAGCCGCACTCAAAGGGTTGGCGCGTCTGGGCAAGAAACAAGTGGTTCATTGTCCCGATCGCATTCACCGAGCGACCACATCGAAACGTTGTACGAGATTGATTTGGAGTATGCTAAAGAGGCTAGAGAGGTAAATCTGGATTTCATTGGTTCGGTATGCCGTGGCTAAGAAAATCTCTTATAATAGCATGGCATCGAAGTACACCGGGCAGACTCTCTCAACGATTCCCCAGTTTTCATCCGGGCACTCGCGGACATTGCCACGCAACACTTGCGTGAGTATTCGCAGACCAAACGACCGGTCAGTGTCCAGCTCGGGTTGCGGTGTCCTGGGTGCACCAATGCTACATGTCAACAACAAAAGACATGGCTGGCCAAGGGTGGAGGACAATAGAAGTTGCTGATTCTAGATTTTCTTGAAAATAGAGGGAACTGAAGGTTTCTCAAAAATGAAACGCGCGACCAGTTTGTATTAAGACTGTACAATAGGGTCCTAAAACATTAAATAAACCCCGTAATTTATGAAGAGGAATGATACAGTAAGAGCCGCTAGACTCCACGCTGCGGTACATTTTTGAAGCGCACGACGAGCACGGTCACGTTGTCGGATGTGTGGTTGGATAAGGCATCTTTCAGCAGAGTCTGGCTCGCGAGCTGGGCATCTTCAACGTCGTGTATTAGATCGACAGCGGCCTGATCAGTGGTAACGTCCCAGAGCTAAAAACGATACAGTTGTTTAAGCAGGAATTATCAGTTGAGATTTACTGCACGTACCCCATCGCAAGCAAGAATCAGAAATTCATCCTCATCGCAAAGTTCCGTCTCCGTGGTATACGGTGCACCCACAACAAACTCCTTCATGGAAGAGTCACCCAGACTCCGTGTTACAGCCAAGACCCCGTTGACGCGACCGCTCATAACAAAACCACCAGCGTCCGTGATACGCTTCGCCTCTTGCTTATCGAGACCCTTGTGGTCATAGGTCAAGCGCACGGCCTTGCCCGCACGACATAGCACGCCGCGAGCATCTCCTGCATTGGCGCTGTACAAAACACGACGCGCGGTGGTGGGCGGGACAACGATGTTGGCCCCTTCGGCAGAAGATTTGCCATTGATTGGGGACTTGGATCGAGGAGCTTTGAGTGTGCCTGAGCCGGAGAGACTTTTAAAGGCGTTGCGGATGCGGCTGCCAGTCAGGGACCGCCGCTTTTTCTTAGGTGAATCCTCGTCATTGGAGGCGGAGGGGCTGCCGTTGCTGTCTGTGCTGCTGATACTGCCGAGATCGTCCGTGTCCGGGGATGGGGGTAGGAATGATTGATGGCCATCGGCGTCCTCGATTCGCAAGAAGGCAGTAACAGCGGTACACCCTGAGTGTATTTTACCGTTGGACTCCTCGCACATACGAGACAGGCTTTCGTCGACGTCGTGGAAGGTCTGGTTGAGGATATCTGGAATGGGAACGGTGGGACCAAGTCGCTTCATGCATGACAACAGAGACTGCGGAGAGCAAGATGAATGAGTGGCAATGGTGGAGCTAACAACTAGAACGCACTTCGTGGAAGTTGCTTCCGCACCACTCTGCGGCGTGTTTACCTGCATGCCCATCGAATACGGCGAAGAAACCCTGGCCTCGAACGGAACCAAAGTCGACTACGAAGGAATGGGCATCTTCCATGGTTCTCCGAACACCCTTGTCTTCGGATATACCGACTTGATAAGCTGGATTTTTGGCTGCATGCCGATTTAGGACCTGGGGAGGTTGAGTATCGATTGAGTGGAACGGATCGGTCGCGTACACCGAAGGTATCAAGTTCGGCGGTTGTGATTGATTTGGAGCGGGCATTGGGAGAGTCAGTGAACGGCATATTGTGTGTAGGAGACCTGGGGGGAATAGAATGAGGGATATGAGCTGTAGAGAGGGGATTTAAACAAACGTAGAGTCCGGGTTCATTAAGCTGTGTGCACAGTAGTAGGTAGTGGTTCAAGGAGAAGTTCTAATGACCCAGCACGTCATTCCCATTTTCGGTCAACAGCTCCGATCCATTATTGTGTCAAACCATTCTTGCAGTCAACGCGCATTCAAAGCACCCATAGAACAACGGAGGACAAGCCCATGAAGGTATCGATATCCCGGTTCAGGACAAGGAAAATTTTATCAATAAGCTGTTTTACTCGCATAGCCGCCCGCTTCTCGTTCTATTATTCTGTACGGCACACGCGTCGTGATACGCGCTGGAAAGAGCTGTTCGTGTTACTGTAGTTACTGTCCAGACAGTCTACTGCAGGAAACTCAATGTATTATTGGGCTCAGACCGTTTTGAAGCTGGCTCAGTTCATACGAGTGAGCCCTTGTAAACGTTCAACGAATTCAATGGCGAAAAAAACCCCGCGTTTGAGTCTGTTCAAACAAAAGAACCAACCCGGTCGATAATGCGTAGACACAAGATACCGGCGTAATTCTGCAGAGCAATTTGGACTGGATTCGAGCAGTGCAAGAGTGAATGTCGTTAGATCAACCGCTTTAGGGAAGATTGACAGGAAAATTCGCGCGCGATCTTTCTTGCCCAGTGCATGTCATCTCAACAGTCCTCTGCGGCCAAACCCAGCCTACAAGGTGTCAGAATCAAGGCCAGAAAGGGCGCAGTAAAGGCCCACGCAAAGCACGAACCCACTAGTATGATCCCCAAATCTTTCCTCTTCATCCCTGTTAAAATTTCATCTTCCAGTCTTCAGGGACCAACTCTACAAACACCTCGAAACCGTCCCAGAAGGCGACTTTGACTCATTCACAACCAAGCTCATTCAAGCCGGATCTACCCTCGAATTCCTCAAATATGCAGATGCCCTCTTTGAGATTGTCCTCGTCGGCGGTCTCATCCAGCCCGGCGGCAGCTATATCGATGACGGCGCACCCGTCTCTCCGTTCACCATTTTTAACGCCAAGGAGCCGGCCGAGGTGGATGACCTGAAAAAGTACATTGAGGTCCTCAACAAGCTCATCAGGAGGTCCGTCGCTCCGTTGCCTCGCCTTACCCTTGTTTCTCAAATCGAAACAATCCGGTAGATACAAATACCTGCAGAAACCTCTCGAAGAATCCGCTTTGCCGGGCCTTTTGCAATACATCCATCGCTGGTCTCCCGCCCAGAAGGACAAGCTCGCCCTCGCTACCGGCATTCTCATGTCGCAAGGCCTCGCTAATGCGTCATGCCTTCAGAGTCTGACCAAGGACCACTTGATCAAGGACTGTCCGTGCTCTCTTCTATCTCTATAACAGTTGTATCTCAATCCCTACAGCCGGTGTCCGTCTCGGTCGTCACACTCGTCTTCCGTGCATACCTCGTCGATCAGTCGATGGAGCACCTCGCCGGCACGCTCAAGCGTGGCGGCATCAAGGACCTCCTTCTTTTCTTCCCGCCCAATAAGCGCAACAGCAAGGAACTCGAGGAACATTTCAAGAAAGCCGGGCTCACCGTTATTGCGGAATGGTGGGCCAAGAAGCAGTATGCCGTCGTGAAGGACAGCATAGTGAAGGATCTCGTGGAACTCTGCGAGCGCGATGAGACCCCGGAGCACGTAAGTCCCGCTTCATCCTTTACCGAGGCGCCCTTTCTAAATCCATCTATCTGCCAGATCGTCGAGACGATCAAATCCCGCCAGGAAGAGTCTCCCATCCCAGAAACCGAGCTGATTCAGTGCATCTGGCAAGGTCTCATGGCCTCCGTAGATTGGAGCGCACGCCCCGACCAGATCGAGGGTCTGGCCCTCCGCGAAGTCGGCGTATGTTTTTCCCGTTCGTTTCCGTTTCTTCACAAAGCTGACCGGCAACAGAAATACACCGCCGTTCTGCAACCTTTTTGCACTGGTGCAAAGATCGAAGTCGCCCTTATCAATGTCGTACAAGTGTATTGTTATGAAGACACCCGCATTATGAAGGCGTTCCCACAAATCCTCAAAGTTCTGTATAATAAGGACTGTATTTCTGATCAGGCCATTATATATTGGCACCAGAAGGGCGCTAAACCTCAGGGCAAGCAGCACTTCTTGAAGAGCACCGAAACTCTCGTCAAGGTTGTTTTCTTTTCACATTTGGTGGTATCCGCAGACACTGACAGTAACACCTAGTTCTTGCAGGAGCAAGACGATGATAGCGAGGAGGAGGAGGAATAGAGCTCTCCCTGTTTGGACTACGTATCGCGTGTATTTTCTTAGTTGGCTTTCAGATACGCAGACAATGGGCTCATCTTAATGTAAAAAGACACAGACAGGGTGATTCAAGGAGAATGTTTCAATATGTTACAACACGGTTCGTTTCAACAAACTTTCACCATCACAGTACTAGGGCCAATAAAAAAATCACCAAGCTTCAGGCATGGGTGCGAAATCGCCCGTCCAACCGTTGGCGCCAGTCATCTGCAGGAAAATGCCGTCCGATCCATTCACGGGCAATCCGAGGTCAGTCAAACTCTGAAATTCGACATCAGAGTCCAGATCGAGATAGCGCCACTGAGCCAAAACAAACCTGTTCTTGCAACCAAACAGGGATCGCGGAAGGGCTGAAAATGCCGCGATCGCTAGGCCACTGGATCCCCAATTCCTCCATCGTAAATGGCGGAGGCAATGCCGGGTCAACGAATGTCGGGGATACAATCAACCGTCCGTCGGCGAGAAGTGGCGGAGGCGGCATTGTTGGGATTGGCGTGTTGATTCCGCTCTGGAGACCCACCTTTCGACGCAAGTTCGCGAGCATGATACGCAAAGTAAGCGCGTAGCTAAAAGGCAATGAGAATTCTGGACTCGGGTGTGCGACGACCTCACGTACCGCTCGGCTGCGACGTCGCTCAGCAATTGCGCAAGCTGCTCAACCTGCGCAGTGATGGCGCCAAGATCAAGTTCCGCGGGGAAGAGACTGGCCATTTTTAGCAGGAAGAGTCCAGAGAAAGCGGCAGTGACGAGGCTATCGTGCACGGCATAGCGAAGCGCAGCACTAGAATGAACTGTGAATTACGGCGAACCTGTACTGAATGGAGTGACGAACCGATATTCGGAAGAGGTCAGGAAAATGGACAGGCAATTGAACGCGGCATCTTTGGCTTGGAAAGCTAGTTCTCTCTGTTCGAACGGCATTTTGTCCCAGGCGACACCACGTAGGGCGACACAAACAAGCCAGAGTTTGGCATAATGCAGCTCTCCAGCCAATATTTTGCGGAGAAGGGAATTTTCGTCCATGGTTTGGCCTGCACATGAGTAAGGAATAGGGTTTCCATGTGAAAGAAGCTGAACGAACGGTGGAGCTCATCGCAATCATTCCACCATTTGTCCAGCGCAATGTTGGCGCGGCGAATGAAGGCGAGAGTGTTGTGGTTGACCTGACCGTTAAGTGGTGCAAGTGTTTCGTAGATTTGGGCTGGAACAGAGTCAAGTTTCTAGAAAAACTTCTGGGGCAGAACAACTCACTCTTTTGGGCGATCAATTCAACCTGGGAAATGAGCCTGACATCGGTGGGTGATGCCATCGGATGACTGAGAAGAACTCTGCAGTGGCGAATCGAATTTTCATCTCGCAAGACAATCGGCCGGCCCGTGCCAAGGCTCATTCTTCAGAAATGTTAGACCACGATTCAAGATAACACGACGACACGCACTGATGGTCAAACCAATATAGACACAACCAGATTCGTGCAGATACGACTAGCCAAGTTTTTGGAATCAGATGACTTGAAAAGGGAAGATGAAAAGGTTGCTACCCAGGTCTCGTTCTTCCTCCTGCGTCCGTTGCTTTCCGGCATCGTCTGCGAGCTTTTCGAGGGCACGATGAAGACCGAGATCGAGCGCCATGCGCATTGCGTGGCCGCTGGGAAGCCATCCATTCGTACTCCAGGCGGCGAGCAACAGCATTCCTTGAAAAAAGTCAACCGGAGTAGGACGGTGCGATATCAACGATAAGAACCTTGGACTGCCTCTTTACGAACCACAGGACCAAACAGCGAAGAACGGGCGATGCCCTGGGCTTCCTCGAGACATTTGTAGAAGGTGGGACTGAGAGGGCCATTGCCGCTCCGGATTTTTCCAGCGACGGCCAAAATGGCGTCAAAGGTCCAAGGAGTGCGTTCCATCAAGCTCTCATAAGTGTCATACATTGGGTCAAAGAGGGGGATAAACAAATGGCAGCCCGCAAAGAAGCTACAAGAACGGGTCAGTGACCTAGAAAAGACATGCGGAGGCCATGGTGCGCGCGAATCACATATTGTACAGCTCTCTGGCCTCCAAGTCTGTGACAAGTCCCTGCGAGCGCTCTTCAGTATCACATAAATGAACAGATGACAGGTCAGCAACCTTTTCAACTACGTGGGGGAAAGCGTTGCGCGGGATAGGCTCAGCGCGTTTACGCTTCTTGACTCTGAAAAAGGCTGAGGAGAAGGCGCATCGGTTGAGCAGGCATTTACCTTGGGGTGGACGCAGAAGGGACAGCAGCGGCTTCTGCGGCGGCATTGGCTAGTCCCTGGAGAGCCTCAATGGGCGCGTTGAGGGTGGAACGCGGAAGAGTATCCTCGGACTCGTCATCGGACGACGGCGCGGTGCTAGGGACAATTCCGTAGGTGGCATACTTATGGGGCTGCATGTGCAAAGTCAGCGTCGATATTGAATGGAATAAATTGGTATTACAGGCGGGGCAAAACCTGGAAGGGGAGGGAAGGACTTGCGTTCAGAAGAACCGGGGTCTTCGAAGCCATTGCGCGCTTGATAATCGGGACCGTCGCGGGGCGGCTGTCCGACCCCGGGTGGCTGTGAGTGCTGAACAGCGGCAAGGATGCGGTCAAGGGAGGACTGCATCCCAATCATCTGGCTCTGCATGACCTGGACGAGCATTATCTTCTGCAACCGAAAAAAAGATACATATTGCGACACGAAATACTAACCAGGTACTGCCCTTCGAGACGGGAAAGGCGCCTATTGAGTAAATGAGGAAACGAACAGCAAGGAAGCCAGTTGAGACTTTACTCGACGCCAGGGCCAGCGATTGTAGTAACATTTGGTTTTTTCTCTGGTTTCTCAAAGACGCAGAGGACTCCGCTAAGTTGGCAACGTCTACAGGGCGCCTGCCGGGCGGGCCGCCGGGCCCAGTGAGTTCAGCGCGATAAAACGGACCGCGACGACGTCGTACCTCGCCCTCGCACCTGTTCTTACCCTTCCGGCATGCGGTGCATGCCCTAATGGTAAGCGCAATTGAGCGTCCTGTTTACTATCGGTTCAGACGATACTCACCGCGCACCACGCTTCGGGATGTGGGTGTTTTGCGGGCTATTGGCGCTGTCGTGAATATCGCCAGTACGACGGCGTTTTGCGGCATTCTCGGACGACACTGAGGCAGATGGACTGAGCGACATTTGCGCCGACGTTGAAGCAGCAGCAGGTAAATGTTGCTTCATCGGAAGTTGCCGACCGCGGCGTGAGAACAAACCTACCGCGCTTATTTCTCTCATTCAGCCGCCATACAGTCTGATGGATGCTTCTTGCTTCACTACATTTCTCAGAAATACCACCGAGCGCTGTCACGATTCGTTGTAACCACATTGTAGGTCCCAGGTAAAGGCACGCTGGTTGCACCCCTTCGGTACCGAGTACCGACCGAGATGCTCACGCGCCCCGCACAAGCATGCTCAGGAACAATAATATATTCAGCAAATGTCCTCATAGTCCTCCTCCACTCCCAAATGTCTGCCAGCTTCCAATTAGACCTTTCGCCGCCACAGAAAGCCGCTCACTCGCACCTTCGAATTTCTCCAGCATCGCAACCATGTTGCCGCGAAAAATGCGATAGGAGCATGCTGTAGTTGTCTGCGAACATGTCTGTATCTCATCACTCCAACATCTGTGCGCAACCGTGACGCACCGGTCCAACGAATCGCCGCCTCTTTCGCCAATGTAACTGCCCGTCTTGTCTCTTCAACCTTGACCGGATCGCACGCTCCATACGCCCCGAGTTCGTTCAATAGACCAACATGCGTCTTCTTGAGCTCTTGCAGGTTCGTCAAGCGCACCGCACGGTTCTCCTACCAGATTGTTCCCACTCAATACCACGCCACGCCTTCAAATAAGACGATCTCGTACATTCTCCATCCGCGCGGCGCTCTCGGCTTCGATCTGTACACGGAGCTCTGCTTGCTGTGTGTGGTGCCCGTCGCGCGTCTCTTCCAGCTGCTTCAACCGGTTCTGCATCTACATGCCGACATTGAATGGCCCATAAAAATAAACAGCGGTCGAGACATACGATAGCTCCGCGTTGGGAAGGAAAGCTCCAGAAGACTATGCCTAGGTTTAGCCACTACCTCGAGTTCTGTATCACTTACAATTAGAAGACCCAATCTTGTCGCCTTGAACAAGCCCATCGTCGACCAACGATTGCAACACCTCTTTCACTGACTGCGAAACAATGCCTTTCAGCTTGGGCCCAAGCTACATGTAACGTCAATCAGAGGCTATGGAGAAAGCAAGAAAAGTGTCGCCTTCTCCAATTCCTTCAGCTGCAGTGTGGCGTCCAAATCAGTTAGCTCATCGCATCGAATGGTATTCAGACCTGATAGAAGTCTTTCTGCAATTTCACTGGCCCATCAGCGAACTTTCAGTCAATTTCTCAGAATAGTACTTGCACTCTCATGGAAGATTTCTGTGAAAGAAATACCATCTTGAGCACACAACAACTCGAGAAAGAACGCGTGTCACCAAGCAATTTGACGCGTTTTTCTTCGAGTGAGAGACCTCTCGGTGCCTATGTCTGCCGCCTGAGTCTCGAGATCATCGTTCCCATACATAGCATACCATCTCTGTTAGAATGAAGCCTGAGTAGAGATGCACAGAAAAAGGTCAAAGCGAAGTTTCCGACTTTGGAATGCGTCATTTAATTAAGCGTGGGAATCCCCGGATACTCGGCACGGTCTGGGGAGGTCTGGGGTGTGGGGGGGTAGTCTCGGATACCCAGACCTTCCTGCGTAATCCTTGTTGGCGTAGTTTACGCAGAGCCAGAGCTCTTTCCTAATCCGTAATTCCAATGACAGTTTTGACGTCTGATTGATTTTCGTGATGATGGATGTGGGGACTTAGGAAGGTCTGGGCCACTTCCATTGGACGACCTACCATAACCCCCGCCGAGCTCATTGCGTCGCGTGTATGCTTTGAATTGTAGCCATATTCAGTGGCTGCCTGCCGCCCACATCATGTAGGAGATGTTGAGAGCGCTCGCAGGGGGCGGGGTGACCGTCGCCACCCTTTGGAGGCATGGTCGAAGTGGACGCGGTGACGCGCGAAGCGGGTTATGGTAGGTGCTCCAATCGAAGTGGCCCAGACGTTCCTACGCCCTTGTTCCGATCACCCTCAAAATCAATCAAACGCCAAAACCTGTCATTGAAATTACAGATTAGGAAGTAGCTCCGATATATCTAATCTTGCCCTCTCGGACTGCGGAGGAACGTCTGGGTATCCGAGACTAGTGGGGGGGATGGGCGTCGATAGAAACCAGATTCGATTCGTCGAGAATGACGGTAAATCATCGGCTATGGAAATGCGTCGGGGAAGGGAAAAATTGGATTTCAAAGAATGTGGGACAGCATGCGAAGACAAATGAATGTGTGGGGATTGTGTAGAAGCTAAAACCTATACAGACTGAGAGAAAATATGCAGCACTAAAAAAATGTACATTATTTCCGTTGCGTTACCGTAATATATCGAGATGCTGGTCGTTTGAGGGGTACCTATAGGCCACAAATTCAGAGTCCTGCGCCACCAAATCCTCCAGCGCTTTGCGCGACGTCACGCTCATCCGCGCGCCGCCCATGCTAAATGCACTATGCCTCGATGTTGACGTCGCGTACCCATTGATCATGTCGTCCGCTCCACCTTCCGACCCCGACCGTCGCATCGTCGGAAAATGCTGCGGCTCGTCGCGCACATCCACCTTTGACTTTTTCCCCAGCAGAGCTGACAGCCCAAACCGACTTCGGCGCTTGGTCGCGGCGGGTAGTGGAGAACTTCGTGCGGCAGGGTGCTCCATTACATTGTCGAGCCGTCCAAGCGACCGGCGCGATAGGCCATACTCGTCGTATCGCGGACCAAATGGGCGCCGGTCGTCAAATGCCACAGGTTGAATGATTGGCATCGTCTGTAGCCCCAATGCAGGACGCGAAGCCAAGCCTCCGAACGACTGTCGTCGCACTTCCGGAGCCCTGAAAGCTGCCTGTGGGGGGATGAAATCATGGCCGGATCCGTTACCAGGAAGAGGGCCAGGGTTGAAAGACATCATAGTACGAGGCCGAGCTTCAGGGAGCCCTGCGCCGGGAGGCCGGGCAAACGCTTCTACCGGAAGTGGAGGAAGCGACTTGTCCCGGAAGGACATCACTGACTCTGGTCGCGGTTGCGGAGGTGCAGCGCCTGCCGGACGTGCAGTGGGATTCGAGAACGATGGCATTGGCGGTGGGGGACTCTGTGACACGCGCCGCATATCAGGTTCTGAGGTAACAGGATGCACGTTCCGCGACACTACTGTCTGACCCTGGCTTTTCCCGACAGTGTCATCTGAGGGATGCTGGTCCTCGTCGAAGGTCGTTCCATTCGACTTGCGCTGCTCCACGATGTCTACATCGGGGCCGCGTGAGGAGGCTGGCGAGGGCAATATGCTCGATGGAGCAGTGGGTGGTGACATACCCGGCGAGGAGAAACCCAATTTCGGGGAGGAAGACGGTAGGGAGGGCGTCGATGAATGACGCACGCCTTCGCCTGTCCGTCCACGATTCACCAAATAAGAGAGTGGGGGAGGCGGGGCAAGGGGCCCATCGTCGTCCGTCCGCTCGTATGACTGAGATGGCGCGCGAGTTCCATTGGAATTCTGATTTTTTGATGACCCAGTAACGATACCCCAGATTTTGGCTAAACCCTTCTTCTTTTTCGGGGGCTTTTGTTGAACAGTTTGCTCATCATAAATATTGTCGGATTCCATGGGCGGCCATATCTGGCTTCGACGGGCCGTGCCGAGGTCGATGGGTGAGCTCACTCGTGGGCCGTAGGCTTCGTTTTGGAGAGCGACACTGGAGAAGTAATGGTGATTAGTGAACACTGGTATTCATGCATCCTATGACTTACTGCATATCCATCATACTTCCCGACATGCCGGACGGGGCAAGACTGTCCTGGCTTCGCCATCCAGTGCTGAGATTTCTCATGCCAAAGAATCGAGAGCGTCGTGGTGACGCAGACCCCAAACTGTGGATGTCCGAAAATGAGGCTTGAGAATATGCTCGAGGTAATTCTCTCGGGTTGTCGAGAGGAGCGGTCAGCACGCTGGTAGGGCGACCTGAACCGGCCGTCGAGTATCTCGAATACGGTTGCAGCCCGCTGTCGGCATTGGGATTGAAACTTTGTGTGGAAATGATGGAGTTGACGTCGATGACCGAGCTTCGAGAGGACTTGCGAGCGCGCTTTTCTTCCTTGCGCCTTCGTTCCCGCGCCTCCTTTTCTTCTTTCCGGACATCGACATGCTCCACGATCATTCCGTTCTCTAACAGAGTAACTTCACGCGAATGTGAACGAGGATGATTGGGAGAGGATGGGGAGACGGGAGGTTTAATTCGGACACCACCAGAGTCATCCGCAGGCGAAGGGGCGGTCCCTGTATCATAAGCAGACCGTCTCAACTGCGAATATGTATCGCGCATACGGTTATCGAGCTGTTTGGCTTCCTGCATCGCGCGGGCACGAGCCAGAGCGTCAGCCTCAAGCAAAGTGCGCTGAGACCTGATGTAGGTAGTGAGCGTTACTTGTCGTGAAGCCGGCTCCCGCGGGTTCTGTAGCTTGATTAAAAAAAACGAGGAAAACAGTAGATGAGGACCAAGACGTACGACGCTCAACCATAGTTTCAGATTTTGCTCGGTCAGACGGCCCCCACGGGCTCTTGGACGGGAAGGGTCTTCGTTTACGATGCCGTTTGCCTCGTCTTCGAGCTCGCTGCGCTTCAACTCTTCGAAGTGGACATCACTGTCCCGATCCCAGATACCGGGGGAGGTAACGTCGACATCAATCATATCCTGGTCCCGCATTGCACACTCGACACAGACTTCCTCTTGCGGAGGAGTTGAGAGAGCTACGGGATTGGCGGTTGGCGGATTGATATACGTCGGCTGTTGCGGAAACGCCCGAGGTTTGGGCGACACAGGAGGATTGTAGCCGGGAGAGGCAGACAAGGGCATAATTGGAGGCGCGAAATTGGGGTTATTAGCCTTGCTGGAGCTGGTGCCGACACCGAGTGCAGGAAGGGCGGGATGGCGGGGGGCGGACGGAAGGAGCGAAGGGGGGACTTCTTGGGACGGGGTCCGTGGAGCAATGGCTGGCCTTGACGGGTCTTGCGTCGAGTCGATTATAGTAGGACGTGTCTCTGCAGATGCGCCGCGCGAAGGAGCGCGCTGGTTTGTCTCTTCGAGACTGTATCGCTCAACTACTCTGCGCTGGCCAGCTCCCGGAGGTAATGCGTAAGATACAGTGGTCCTTGGAGCATCCTGGGAGGTGTTTGAACGGAGAGACTGGCCATCCGGAGAGAGAATTTGAGGATTCTGGGGTGAATAACTCCTGGATATGTCTTGGACAGGTGACGACATGGAATTTGCCCTGGGATTTGGGTATCGCGACTCTGAAAAGTCGTCGGAAAGAAGAGCGCGGTGAAAGGCGGCTGGGGGAGCGTCGAGTTGGTGGAGAGGAAGAACCCCAGCCTGCGCCATCGCGGGTTACGGTGCCAAGTTACTTACAGGCAGTGGGAATCTTGGGAATCACAGCACAGCCACTCGGCCTTCAACGGTACGCGCTACAGTCTACACCCTGGTCTTCAGAGACGTGTATTACCGCAATACAGCCTATTCTACGTACAACTACCACTCCGTTCTTCTCACTTGCGATACCTGTTGCCATCTTTACAAGAGCTAAAACCTTGAGCAAGCAAATCTTACCATAGGACCGCCTTTCGGCTTCGTCGCATTTTCCGTTGCAACTGCAACATTCCATAAAGTAGCGCTTCAGCCGTTGGGGGGCATCCAGGAACGTAGATGTCGACGGGTACAATCCCTACTCAGCTCGTCAGCGGCGGAGCATTTCAAATGCATTTTCGCTTACGATCACACCCCCGCACAACTGAATAGGAATAATGATAGTAGCCGCCGCCATTTGCACATGAACCCATCGAGATGACCCAGCCTGGATACAGATTTTTCAAAATCGTACAAAGATGTAGGCAGCAGCGAAACATACGTGGTTCGGGCATTTGGTCGTAGACCTTACGCAGCGCCGGACCCATTTTGTTCGTCAAGGTCCCTGCGACAATCATAATGTCGCTTTGACGCGGACTCGCACGAAACACTACACCCAATCGATCCTGGTCATACCGCGCAGCAGCCATGTGCATCATCTCCACCGCACAACACGCCAGCCCTGCCAAAGGGTTAACTCCGCGATGCGACTACCCACCGAGAATCATACCGAACGTCATAGGCCACATAGAGCTTTGCCTCGCCCAGTTGGCCACCTTGTCTACTGTTGATAGAACATACTCTGCACGGAAAATTTCAAATGTAGTCCGGTCTGTCGTGACTTGGCGCACCCGCTGAATTCCGTGGTGTCTCAAGACTAAGCTGGTTCGAACCGCGTTGCGCAATTGTTGTTATCGGTTCGGTCGCGGAGAGGCTATGATTGGGAGGTGGTAGCTTATCCTGTAGTGTTGTTGCAGAGGCATGAAAAGAACGTTGGGCTTTTCATTCTTGAGTATGCTGTTCGACGACAGCCATTTTGGACGCACCAGGCAACGCTCCAGGCGCCCGAAATGCCACCCTTCTGGCAGAGCTGCCTGCTGCGACGAGTTTTTGAACACTAGGAGCACCATGCCAGTGAGACCAACCTGTTCTGAACATGGAAGATGAAGAGTCGCAAGTGATGACAGGGAGATCACGAACGCCTGCTGACCAAATTGGGACAGTTTGATTGGTTGTCTTCGCTTCGATTGGTGCAGTAATGGTACTGGTACTGGTACATGGCTATTTGACTCTACGGTATTATGGTAATACAAGTGCTAATTCTTCGTCTACAAGTTATTTTCATGTGCAACAAAACGATGGTGATACAGTGCAGCTGGATGGGGACCGGGGTATCGTTAAGAGAGGGAATCTAGGGTTCATCGTCGATCGTCATTGTCCTGCGAACCTACCGCGTATACCGAGAGTTCAACCATGGGTGTGCCCGCACCTCTGCAATCGTCGCCCGCGTGTCTGGGTTCGGATCTAGACACATGCTCATCAAATCCAACGATTCGCGCGAAACATTCGTAGGACAATCCGTGAGCACAATCTTTCCCGCAATTGCCTCCTTCACAGTCGGAAATGGGGAAGAACCGGTCAGCAAGAAGCTCAGCAATACCCCAATCGTCCAAACTTCCGCCGGCGGAGCCTGGTACGGCTTCTTGAGAAGGATTTCTGACGATGCGTAGGCGGTTGTGCCGTAGAAGAGCGTATGGTAAGGTCGGGGCTCGTTTGGGTTCTCAAGTACCGCGCTTCCAAAGTCAATGAGCTTGACCTGCCAAAGATTGAAGAAAGAACGACTGGATGAGTGCTAGTCATAGATGAATACGGTTGCTGCTTTTTCACCTTCAGATGTCTGTCTATGACAAGGTTTTCATCCTTCAAGTCTCGGTGGGTTACGCCGTGATAGTCCAAATAATGCACCGCCTCCACAACCTGGGCAAGGACATACCGCGCTTGCTCCTCCGAAAGGCGCTTATGCTCCGACTGTTCAATGCACTCAAACAAATCGTGGGAGGGACGGCGTGTGTATTGTGGTCGCGGCGCTTTCAGAGAAGGAAGGGAAGGGCGCGGAGCCTGCGGTCGGGGCTTCGAGCCTATCTGGCCGGCGCTACGTGGGATCTGGTCGCGAGGATAAAACGCCGATGTCGGTGGGGTGGCCGGTTCTGAAAGCGATATCGAGTCGGCGGACCCCGAGGGGGACAAACAAGGCAAGGCAGACACTGAGGAAACGGTTGGCGCCGGGAAATCTCTAATCGCCTTGGGCCACGGCGTGCCGTGAAGTTCTTGAACCTTGACAAACGAGTAAGTATCGGGCACGGGTATACCCAAGTCACCGTACCAGATAGAAATACAGAGAATCTTCATACAGGCCGAGACACTTGACGATATTGTCGTGCTCGATAACACGAAGCAACATGATCTCAATGGGCAATCTGCAAAAAGTCTGCATACCATCGTAAGATTCGTAAAAGTCCATTCGAGTGAACGTGGCTCGAAGAAGCCCACCTTATCTTCTATCCACGAATGGTCTGGCACTTTTTCCTTCAAAATGAACTTTACAGCCACTTCAGCATTTGAAGCGCGGTGAATGGCGGTCATAACAAATCCATATCCTCCAGATCCAAGTTCTGCTTCTAGCTTGTATTCGCGTACAAAGTAGGGATTGAGTTCGTGGTCCGGAGGAAAACGCGGAGAGTGGGCAGAGGCCCTCAGACTGATTGGCAGCTTGTTGCGCGGCCGCGTGCGACAGTATTGGTCAGAAGAAGCGCGCGGTAGACCAGAGCGGCGAAGTTTCTTGGGACATGGTTCGCTGTTACAGCCGGAAGAGAACCCAAAAACATCGTCCTCTTTGGAAGAACGGAAGCTTGAGGAAGTAGAAGGTGACGCAGGCGGAGTACCGGGCGACATGTCGATACTTGGCAAGTAAGGAGGGAATCGCTGGGGAGGAGAGGAAGAGATAGAAGTATCGCAAGGCTCTTTGGCTATGTACAAGGGAATGTGGGGAGACGTTAGGCAGTCGGGATCCAGACTCGGGTTGTGTTGCTTGAAATGGATGTGTGCGTCGCTATGATCAGAGAAGGGCGTCTGGATGTCGCTTTCTGCTGGAGAAGCGTATCCGGTGTCGCGAGGAGAGTATGCGAGCTCAGGAATGGTCAGCGGCTGCAACTTGGAGAGGCGAGTGCTGGGAGACCGCATAGTGGGCTGAATAGGCATAATGACCAAAGAAGACAAGAAAGATATAAGTTCTTGACAGTTAAGCGGCCTAAGCGGGAGAACCGAGGAACTACCAGTGCATGCACAGGACAATAAAAGTGGGAACAAAAGAGGAGAGTCAAAGCTAGTCACGCCGTGACAGAGTTACTTCCTGAAAACACGCGACCATGACATGACGCGACAAAACAAGGCTCCCAGTCGATAGCTTTTCAGAGAAAGTAAGATTAAGGACAATCATAAGTATGATATATATGACAAGAGTGAGAGATACTGTAACTATCACTCGGCATCCGCAAGAGCCCACATATAATAAATTCCTAAAGAGAAAATTGTCACTAAATCGCACCGCACAGAGGAAGATGGCAAACCGAGGCTGCGATATGGACGCCAGGAAGTTGTGAGCTGTTCCATGTGGGCAGGGGACAGAAATGCGCCTCTGCAATTAATATTGTGTGAGCTTGCATGACAGAAGAGCGTCAACTGCTCAACTTGATCTTCTTCTTTCCATCTAGTCGACTCTTGAGCTCAGCGACTGTGAGTCCATCCGGGAGCGGCGGAACACCATGATCGAGTGCCGGTTTAGCAAGAGTCCTCTTAATTGAGGGCGTGAAAGTAGGCGGCAGTGGAATAGGCGCTGCGTCCTCCGCAGGTGGAGGAGTCCGTGGGGGCTCCAGTACAGTGCCTTCAGTCACCACAGAGGACGTTTCTCCGAATACAGGTAAGGTGTCATCGTCTTCCTTGGCTTTTTTGGTCTTTTTACTGGTCGACGCTGGCGTTTTCTTCTTTTCCGGCGATATGGTGAAAGAATATGTGGGCAAATGTTGTGCGAGAAACCAGCGAACAAGCCCTCGCTGCAGAATTTGATTTGAAAACAAACCAAAGAATCAAACCATGAGAAATGATACCTGAACTCCCAAATCGCCTGCCCTGATATGAGGAGGGACAGTCATACAAAGAAGATCAACTCACCAACAGGAAGGATATCAGGTCGTCGAAGGGAAAATATTGCAAACATATCGACTGCTCAGGTTTCTCAATCATCAGGAAGTTTTAACTGAGACCAGGCTAACCTGTCCACTATACAGAGATGAGCCAAGAACCTTCACAATTCCAAGTCTACTCACACGTCCAATGCCTCTCACCTCAATGAGCATCTCGGCAAGTTCTTCGTCATTTGCTTCTATGAGCTTGGTCGTCGACAAACGTCCTAACAAGGGGGAGGGCTCAAAGACAGTAAAGAGGGAGGCAGCTAGCTGGAATTACCATCGGAAAACCTAGCAGCAAGATCGCGAACTATTATGAGCATTAGCCCCCGTTCCTAACGTCAAGGAAGAATGACCAACTATACTCTGCCTTTGTTGGACGAGAATCAACTAGGATTGCGCAAACACGGATATGTGACTGACCTTGCGTTCGCTCAAGCCGGCAGTTCTAAGTGTGGGAATGTCGGTCTCCGCAACTTGTTGAGGAGCGGGAAAGAAGGAGTCTGAAGGGCTCGGGCTAATGACATATGAGATATACACCCAAGAAACATGTCATTTGCCAACTTGTAATCCGAATGCTTTTCTGGTATGGAAGGGTCGTATAGCCTAACACGGGCAGTTTCAATACGTATCCAAGCATCAAATGAAAGCAATCGACCTAATGAACTTGTGTGTTATGGACCGGGCTGCCAACCAAGAAATTTGCTGTCCCAGGACTGTAATGTTCCTCATGGGAACGGCGCGTGGAAGCAAAATGGCAACTTACTAGAGGTGGCTAGTGCGCTGAATAGTGACTGAGTCAAGGAACTGTCTAATTTCAACGCAGACTCTACCGGAAAGGGTGGACTTGTTCCAATTGCTGGAAGGGTTTGCATTCAAGTCTCTGAAATACATCCTCGAAGCGGTGATCGGCGTTAATTAGATGCTTCTTCGCATCTTCAAATGAGAAAGTGAGGATAGCATCAGCGGGCACAAAGTCGGGCTGGGGGATTATTCCGTTTGAGGTTGGAACTGGCTTTGGAGTTTCGAGCTTTGGTTTCTTTGGAGTGCTGGACTTCTTGGGACTAGTCGGAGTCGAGGCTTCAGCGACAGACTCAAGTTTTCGTTTCAAGTTTGGAGTGCTAGAAGCAGAACGGCGTGGAGGACCGTGTGGTGGGCATTCTGACAAACTGCGAATTCTTGGTAACATAAACTGGCGAAAGACTGACTCGCCAATTTATACGCCGCGGCGTGACAGTGACGCCGCCCGTGATCCTACCCAAATCGGAGCGATGATGCGAAGAGGACTCGGGCGTCTCCGAAGCGCGTCATACACCATCTTATCCTGGTCTACGTCGATGTCTGGCAGTACGTCCCTAATCCCTCGTTGTGAAGCGTCATTCCAACCACCTCGCAGAGTATATTGTTGTCTTCAAGGCGTCCGCCTCGCAGGACAAAATCAACGAATTTATGTCTACTGTTAAAGATGAAGGTGGAGAGATCGGCCACACATACGATGGAACCGTCATGAAGGTAGGTTTCTGCCCCGTTTGCACAACCGATATACACAACTCCGAATGCAGGGCTTCTCGGCCACACTGAACGAGAAGACGTTGACCAAGTTCAACTCTTTGCAAGCCGACGCTGACAGCCCGATCGATTTCATCGGTGTGTGCCCTTTACATGTTACTCATCTAGCCATTAAGCCCTTCACCTTGTGCAGAGCCCGATGGCGTTGTCACCACACAGTAGACGTGTTTAGGGAAATCTGGGACGACTGCGGATTCATCAGCGCATATATTATCGTCCTCCATGTAATAATGTAAACAACTCCACCGTCCTGGTTGTACAAATGCTACATGTATGAACACGGGTATCTCTCGTCAGGTCATGAATGCTGTCCAGAATAAGTTCAGAATAAGAATTAGGTGAGGCCAACGCCAGGCACAGGCTGGTTGGTGCTTCGAAGCACAACAGGGGGAATCATACGAGAGGCAGGCCCATTGGACCGCGAGGGACTCTCAACCGAGGGTGATGAAGGAGATAGCGGAGGCGTTGAAATAGCTATCGTATCTGGTGGCGATTGCGGGGAAACTGATAGAGGCACTGACAACGCCGGATCGGGTAGTGGGAATGGGAACTTGCGAGACAGGTTTGCTTTGGTTGGTTTCGCTAGCCGTTTCTTCCTGAGCCCTGAGTCGCAGTTTGTGTAGGTGGCGGATCGAAATCCCAAGGACGCGGAACCTGCGAAGGTTTAGCTCGTGAATAAGCAGCTCGAGAGTAAAATTAGCTACCAGTGCAGCCGGCATAATCCTGATCGCTCTTGAGATATCGCAATAACAAAAAAAAATCAATTTACACACCACGTAGCAGCACAGACTACCCCTTGCCCTTGATCTTGACTCTTGATTGTCTTGAACTCAAAGTCGATGAACTGGGAAATGTACCTGCCAGCAGGGATAGCATCCTCAAACACTTCTATGGAAGTGAGTTTCTACTAACCGAACGAAAGGTAGAATTTCCCGAACTCCGTTGTTCATCAGCGAGAGAGCGGTCAGAAAATTCACTAATGTTCCAGCAATCGATTGTGTGTTCTGTTTCAAGATATAAGAAATATTTTGAATTCGTTGCCACAACACTAACAGTGAGGTACTGCATTGTGGGCTCAGGCAGAAGAACTTCGAGTCCCCACCAATCTAAAAGCCAGTTAATGACAGACAAGAGGAGCGACTCGATATACCCACACGTGAGGACAGAAATGCGATCCGTTGGAGGGTAGATGCCTATCGTAACAATTCAACTTCCTCTCTTGCGGGGACAAGCATTGAACAAACCTTTGTGGTCAGGGAGGAAGGCTTTACCAGTCGCATAACCGAGCGCCATTAGCTGCGGAGTCAGTTGCTCAATTCCAGTGATAACAGTCTTGGCCGTTGGAACCGCCCCCGCAAGAAGACCTGGTCCATCCCCCGGTTGACCGATACCGAGGTCGGGCGCCGTGATCAAATCGACGATATGCATTTCAGAAAACATGCTAGTCAATTTGTCGAGCGAGGCAGATCCGACGTTGGGGACAAAATGGCTGGACTCGACGTGGTCGTCCGGGGTTAGCTTGCAGAAGTGAAGTGCGTGCTCCTCCGCGTCTGTTCTGGCAAGACAAACGGCATGAATCGGGCCTTGTGCCACCGGCTGCTCATCTCCCTTCACCGGCTCCATCACAGGCAAGGAGCGTAGCTGTACAATGACCTTGTTTGCAGCATCCGGTTGTAAGAGCTACAAAAAATGATTCCGTGGTTAATTCCTTTGAGCCTGAGATGGCTATAAATCTTAACACGAACCTGGGACTTGACTTTACTCAATTGGGGCGTCGCGACGGCCTTCGTGATTGTTGGCGCGGAAAAGTCATTGGACTGGCCAACTATAAGTGTTCGCACAATCAATGCAGACTCTTTCGCGCGCTTATCCGAGTTGGACGGTAAGGGCTTCGCCCAGCGCTTGGAAAAAGCATTCGCCGCATTGGATTTCTTCTCGTGCTCCTGGTTCTCAGATAGAATAGGCTTGTGCTGCTGCTTGGGGGAGGAAACGAATGGGCGGAAGCTTAACCGCCGTGCTGGCTTCGGTGCAGGTGTTTCTTCCACCTTGGTTGGCTTGACCGACGTGATCAACGTCGGTTTCAACGAATCTGCAGAGGCACGAGCCGAGTTCAATGGGACCTTGCTGGACAAGGGTGGAGAGTTGGCGGTATCGGCATCAGGGGAGAGTGGCTTCTCAGTGTTGGCGGGGACGTTCTTGGACGGGCCAGAAAACACTCCAAGCACGCCCATGTCGTTGGCTTGTGAGGGGGAGAATTGCAGTAGCCGTCCAGAACAATCCGCCGTCAAGTACTCTCAGAGTTACGTCACGATCATCGAACTTGGGAAGAGCACACTGGAGGCACACACGCCCAAAAAAGTCTTGGGGTGTGCTCAAGACAAAGCACAAGATGCCAAGTAATTATTCGAGAGGAACTCAAGTACAGAGCCAAGTAGAGCTAATTGGACGTTACAGTATCCCATCTCATGCCCTAGAGGCCCGGAGGGGCCGTAAGTGGAATTTTGAACCACATGCGGCCGGTGGCATTTCTGGACGGAAGCCGCCCTCCACGTATGTTGGTTTGAAGGGAGGGATGGAGAAGTTGCGGTGCCCCGAGGACAGAGTCCCTGGTTTCGCGAAATTCGATGAACTCGGATTCAGAGACACCAGCTTTGCTATGCTTGTTCAATGCACGTTGTTCACCCACCGTGCTTACGTAGAGCTGTGGACGGTCGGCGGGATAATCATGCCCTACGAACAAACGGTAGTGCTCCGGCAACGCCATTAGACGTTGCATAGACTGGATGAGGATGTGTTAATGTCGGGAGTAGCGTGTACGAGATCCGATGAACACTGACCGAATAAAGGGCTTTCGCGTCGCCACCAGGGAAATCGCACCGCGCAGATCCAACATCTGGTTGGAAGATGGAATCACCTTTGAAACTCTCTTGTGAGTTGAAGAAGGGGGGCAGAGAGAAATGCCTACCAGTGAATAGAGACTCTCCGACGACATAGCCAACATGGTCCGGGGTGTGGCCTGGAATATTTGCGTGTAAGCCACAGGGACAGGGTTCAGAAAATATAATGATTTGTGACCTGGAATGTGCATCACGCGACAATTGAGTGACCCAAGCTTGAAAGTTTGGTCGTCGTGGAACAAAACGTCAAACGCCCCTTCAAAGGTGGATGGTTCGAGACCATAAATAGGGCCGAAAGTTTCCTGTACCATCGATATCCTTTTGCCAATGCCGGTAAAGGCATCGGGGAAGGATTTCTTGTAAACTTGTGCGGCCGTCAAGTGGTCTGCATGAGCGTGGGTTTCAAGAATATATTTGATGTGCAGACCCTCTTTCTCAATGAAGGGTAAGATACCATCGGCGGTTTTGGTTGAGACGGTTCCAGAGGCAGGATCATAATCAAGCACGGTGTCAATAAGGGCCGCGTCCTTTGTGACTGGGTCCGAAACGATATATTGCCTGCAAATAGCTTTAGCGCCAAACATTAATGACGAAACGGAAGGAGACTGACCACGTGGAAGTACGCGGCTCGAAGAAGGCAAAAACAACAGGACAATCGGCACATTGGCTGAAATGAAAGGAAGGCTGGGACATCGACGCGTAGGAGCGAAGGGCCGAGGTAGGTCGCAACAAACGGTGTTGGGGGATGGTCCGGAAAGAAGAACGGGAAGCCGGACTCCCAAGAGCGCGTTTTACTGCAGAGGAGAAGACGGACATTTGCTTGAATTCGGAGTGCTGCAGCCAGGTATTATTATATGGGGATGAATTCCGATATACCGTCTATATATGGCAGGTATTCCGAATTACTGACTTCCGTAGAGGTCCGATACTGAATTCCAGGCGGTGCTGGGTGCGAAGCGACGTATGTTCTGCACGATGCGAACGGAATCTTGGTACAACCATCGTGTTGAGTGGTGGAGGAAGAGAGAGAGAAACGGAGGTCGGGCCAAGCACACACAAACCCATCAAAATACCATCAATATGTGCCAATCTCGGTGACGTGACGCGTACGTTACCCCCTGCGCCCTTGCAAGTCGTGTTCATGCCAGACCGCTCAGGTTATCAACCACTTAGCAGCTCAGATCCGCAAGACAACGACAATGAACCTATTCCTCAAAGTCCATCGACTCCCCGCTCGCGCGGTCGACCCCGACGACCAAGAATGGCGTCTATAGACCTCTCCAGCATCGACTCCGCGTTCAAGCAGTGGACTTCAGCAATTTCTTCGAGGTTACGCCTTCAGAAGAAGGCTAAAGCTGGCCCTTCCAGAAAGAAAATATGGCGCAGCGTCTTTGAACCTGCTGGCTTCCCGAATTCCGATCCAAGCCCTGTCAAGACCCTTGACCATAACCCCCCTATGACCCAGGCCGAATTCGATACGTGAGCAGAGAGCGTGTTGTCTAAGTCGCTGCTCTCAATTCACATCTCATTTCAGGCTGGCGCAAAGCGTTCGAAGTGAGTCCGACGCGTCACCTGCTGTGTTTCGCCTGTAACTCGTTATGATGTAGGTGCCATCGAGGATGGAATCCAGCCCAAAATGATCACAAAGGGATCATCGGGTTCATACTTTGCTAGGGCAAAGAATGAGATGGGGAGAGTGCATACTGTTGCTGTGTTCAAGCCAAAAGACGAGGAACCATATGGACGGCTTAATCCGAAGGTACGTTTCACGAGCTGTCTCTCTCTCGTACCATTCAATAGTGCGCCCATATAGACCACGAAATGGGTCCACCGTCAACTCCGGTGGATCATCCCATTCGGTCGCGCTTGTTTAATTCCAAACCTGTCATATATCAGGTTCGACCCTTGACTGAATTTATCTTTCTACGCTGACAGTGATTTTGTAGCGAAGGTTTGTTCATGATTTATCTGCCACTGCATCGACTAATTCTTGCGTCTAGCCGCCGCGTCGCTCTTGGACAGTCGATTACAATTAAACATTGTACCTCCAACCCAGCTCGTGTCCCTGTCGAGTGCCGTTGAGTCACTTAGTTACATACGGGAGCATGCCTGTAACTCATCCCCATCTCAAAACAGGCATTTTTCTACGACTGGTTGGACCGGAATGGAGCCAAGAAAGGCAAACCTCTACCCGAAAAAATCGGGAGCATGCAGTATTTCCTAACAGGCTATCAGGGTAATTTTTCTTGGTGGAGTGAGTAACTGTCGCTCATTTGTCCGTCATGCAGATGCCTCAGAGTTTCTCAGAAAGCATCCATGGCCTGGCAGAGCAATCGCTGACACTTTCGATGATTCCACACACCGACATGGAGGAGTCTCCAAGCGATTTATGGGTGCACTCAAGATTGTCTGTGGGAGAACAGGGGAGCCGGAGGAGGAGGAAGAGGATTACGAGGAAGAGAATGTCTTGTTCGATGTCACCGAGGGTGACAGTCGACCTTTTTATTGGAGTCAAGCTCTCCAGCAAAGCTTCCGTGAAGAGCTGGAAAAGTAAGAGTTATCTTCCTGCTTTCTTTGACGCCTCTCACGCTTTGCTGCATATAGGCTGGTTATACTCGGTCTGTGTCCATTACAACAAAATTACATTCACTGACGGACAAACAACAGACTATCTCATGCTTAATACTGACAGAGGTCCTTATCATTTCTGAATGTCTCTGGAGTGAACTTCACTGAACGTATTTCACAGGCGCCGATAATTACATGATCAAATATTGTGAAGGGGCTCACGAGAAATCTCTGGTAGATGTGGCGCCTTCGCTCTCTTCACGAGTACAGATGCCGTCAATGAGTGAATTGCGGAAACCGGATGGCTCCCCTCAAGTTCTCTCTACTTCGTCTATGGGCCCTTCACTATCGACGAGCAGTCTCTCGGACGATTATACCAAGAAGCCCCATGTGCATATAGGTATCCCCGGCATGATTTTTTGCACGAACCGCTATGGATTACTGTTTACAGCTGCTATAGACAACTCACTGTCATTTCCGCACGAGCACCCTCAAGGCTGGCGGACGTACACGTACGGTCGGTGACTCTCCTTCGATTGCTTTGCTAAATCTGAGCTTGTTACAGGGTGGTGTACGTGATTTTCCTTGCAGCTGGAGCGCTGAATTCATGTGTTCGTAGTATATCTCCCCGTCTCGGTCATTGGCCGGCCATTTAGCGAGAAGACTCGAAATCATTTCCTTCCACTTCTAACGTCGAAGGAGTGGTGGGAACAGACCACTTTTGAGCTTCTCAAATTGTTTAGAGTTGACCCCGATTTTGTACGTATCTCGATCCTGACAGAATGTTGTGCTAAAATGCGTTTAGCACCCAAAAATGTTCGGTGTAGGTTAGATTCCGAATCTGGAGTGTCATATATTAACCAAACTCGACAGCGGCAACTCGCTGTCATGAAAGGTGCTATATCTCAAGATTAGCTTGCCTTTTTAGCTGATTGGTCATAGGTCAGGTATGGAACATCGTACAATCACTGCAACACAGTGTATGCATCCCATTATTTCCAATCCAGGTCGGCTTACATTGTTACAAAGGACGAAGGACCCCTCGAGCTTACGCGGCGAAGCAAAGTGCTGGTCTGGGACGACGAAATAGAAATGGCAGAGGAAGATTTGGAAGATAGACTGCCGTCTCCACGGATGTCGATAAGTAGTGTTCCCCTCCCGCGGCGAACCCGCAGCCAAAGCTCCGGGAGTGACTTCCCACCACCAATACATAGAACCTCGACAGACGCGTCTGGCGTTCCTCGTCCTGTTCCCTTTGCCGCTAAATTCAAGCGTGTTCACCCAGGTGAGTTATCCGGTTGTATTGTTGCCACATGGGCCAACCTGGCATTAGGTACAAAGGGTATCGATGTCCTGGAGCACCTCGAACGCCTGGACGCAGTCGAGGCGAGTCTTCAAAGACTCGGTGTGGAAGAGGATCAGTACGACGACGAGGAAGTAGATGTGGGCGAATCGTCTTCGAGCTCAAAACCGATTCAGGTTCCGAGATCTCAAGCGACAACCCCTCCAGACTCCTTCCCCGTTCCTACTTCTCCTTTCTCTCCACCAGGCAGCCCTCCTTTGCCGACTGTTCATGAGGTTCCTTCCGCCACGAGCTCCGATGCGGAGGAAGAAGACGTCGCGATGTTGTCGAAGTCGGTGTCGCATGTGCAAGACCGACATCAACGGTGGGCTAGTTCCGGTGCACCCGATGCAGAGTGGATGGGTGGAGACACCCCCAAGCAGACGGTGATTGTGGAGGTGAGTTCCACGTCTGCTATCAGCCTCTGTGTATGTATCGAATTCGTTTTCTAGCGGTTAGAAGCAGTGAACAAAAAACCATTATGTACATGCTGGTGAACCAGACTCATTTTGTATAATACGACCTTCAATAGATGATACATGGCATTTAGTTCTACTTTCTAATCTCCTTCCGTTAGTAACCATTGGGCAAAGCTGTCCAGCCGTTTCTTCTCTGCTTCGTCGTTGTCCCCTTCTATTTCGTCTCCAGTGCCGCTTCGTTTGAACCTTTGCTTGCCGCTGTAGAGGGAAGCTTCCACGCGTAAGCCGTCGAAGAATCTTCCATTCATTTTCTTTAAAAAACCGTCAGTCCAGTTTCAGTTAAAAGCGAACGAACGTACGACAACACACGCCTGAGCGCTCAGTGGATCTCGAAACTTGACAGTTATCACGCCTTCTGGCTCTTTCTGCAAAGATTCAATCAGTCGAGCTCGAGCTGAAGGTGGAATGGACCTACATCATACAGAACCACATTCGTGACCTCTCCCAGAGAGGAGCACTCCTCCCGCACATCCTCTTTGAGATCGAGCAGCAAAGCAGCGTCCTCTTCTAACCGTTCGAGCGTGAACATGTGTTTGAGTACCACCACTCGTCCGTTCTTATTTTCGACATTGGCTGCATCCTCAGGAGCCAGGGCGGGCCCGAACCCGTCCTCGTCGTCCCATTCCAGTAACTTCCTGTCAGCGCGATTAGTTACGAGTGAGCGCCGCACGAAAAAGTCGCCTCGCTTTTGCATTTTTCCGATGCGTCTGGAAGCTTTCTTCTTGTCGACGGTCTTCCGGGGTTTGTGTGCCTCGCCGTCCCCGCCTCCACCTCCACCTCCACCAGAGCTTTTATGTGTGAAGTCGGCTCTGGCTACGCGCATGGTCGTCGACGCGTCCCCGAATCGCAACTCGGCGTCGTCGAGGATGTTGAGCGCGAGAAGAACGGAATCCTCTTTGAAATACACCACAAGAGCCTCTCCGCTGAACGAACCGTCGTCCTTGGCGTACATCTTCACCTTGGCTTCTCCGTCGTCGTCTTCTTCGAGCACACCGCACTTCTGGAATCGTTCTACAATTTCTTCGAGTTCGGTGTCGACAGGCAAACCCGTAACATAGACCGCAGTGTTTTTCGACTTGCGCTCGGTGGGGGGTTTCTCTTTCTTGTCCGTCCGACCTCTCTTGATCGAAGGCCCGACGTCGGGTATTGGTGTGGCGGAGGTGTAATCCTCGGGTTGTTTCCGTTTCTTGTTCTCTCGAGCAAGAACGGGGGCAGCTGGGGCCTGTTCTGGGTTAAAGACACGTTCTCGGGAGTGAAAGAAGCACGACTTTACCTCTTCGTCGACGCCTGCTATGGAGTATGCTGCTTGTTGCCGTTTGAGTAAATCCTCGTCTACCTGTAGTTTATTGGATATTTCAATCGCGCGCGAAAGTGGGGGAGCACACCAGAGGGACCCAAACACCCTTTGCGGCGTCATATTCCATCTCAGTTCCATCTTCTTCTTCATACCGCCAAGTATTCGTAGACTTTTCGAGATATATCCTGCATATGCCGCATGAGGAGGAAGACAAGTAGCAGCTCGTTGAATGGCGTACCGGTCATCCTTGGCAAATAACTCGGCTAGGGTTTGAGCAGAGGAACCTGCGGCGGAAGGCGGCGGCACGGAGGATGAGGAAGAAGACATTTGTTCAAGTTGTGACGTCTGTGATTCGATTCGCTTCGGCTCGCGAGCATTTTAAATTGTGTTATTTCAGTTCAGCAATACTCTATGTGTGTCTACTTGTACAACATCATAGGGAAATAACTGTCTGGATGGTGCGGCGCAGTCTCAGCGAGGTGAGGAACCCATCGTCGACGCGATGTCGGTAATGTAGGTGGGAGGCTCGTAACGGAGTAAACCTTCTTGTTCTGCGTTATGCCCTGGATAGCGACAGACAGGTCGACGGGTTTCGGGGCATCTGCAGGAACGTCCTTTTTCTCCTCCGTCGGGGCAGCCACGCTGTTAGGCGTCAGCAAGACAGACAAGCAGGGGTCTGTAACGTGAAACCTACGCCGGGCCTCTAGAATGTTCTATAAGGAGTGAAGACAGCTCCGACTGGGTTACAATGGAGAGCTGTGGGTAAGCGCGGCGAACATCGCGTTTCCAGTAAGGGTTCTGAGCAGCATCGGATGCTTGCAAGTCGAAAACGTGAATGGGAGGGTGTTGGACGCGCGAGATTAATTAATTACCCTTTGTCGCGGGAGTGGAGTATTTCTCGGGTCTTGAAGCAGGAGGTGGGAAGCGATGAACGGCAGCAAGAGGGAGACCGGTTGAAATTTCAGGGTTGACTGCTGCAACCTCGCCTAGAAACAGATACTGAGGATCCACAGGAGTCAGGATAACGAATTGACGGACGGAATTTCTTCCAAAAGCCCCTTGGGCTGAGATGGTACAGCGTCGACTCTGCCGCCTTCTTCGTGGCCATTGAGGGTGGTGGTGGTAAGCGTTCTAATAACAGGTCACATCAAAAACGCGATCACCGTGATTCACGCGTAAAGTGACGACGCGATATATGCACCGTATTTGCACCCTATCGCGCAATCCTAAAAATTGCTAAAACATGTATATAAGACTTTTCATGATACACCCCCGTCTCATTTGTACCCCGCTATCATGTCTCACACGTTCGCCCACCCACCTCATCTCGCAAGCTACGCAGCTTCAAAATCATCCTTGAACCTCGTCGGCGCTGAAGACCGCGACCCGCACACTGTTCCCGTCTTCGATGACAAGAAGTCAGCACCAGTTCTATACCTACCTCCCCTTCTCTCGTCTCTCCCAGCAAACTTCCCCTCCACTGCTTTCCCTTCGAATACACCTCCTGTCATAACAGAAACGCGCCTCCCGAATATAGATCCCGCTTCCTTGTCTCTACACAAAGCGCTTCACTACTTTAGACCGTCAGATGACAATTATGCAGGTGAGATCCTTGTTAGAGACAAAGAAATCTTTCTGAAGCGACCCTTAGCCACACCATACCCCGAGGCATTCAACTGGGACGAGCTGGTCCTTCCAGAACACGAAGAACGAGAATGGTACTGTGTAGTCTTCCGCAGTAAACGCAAGCCTGGGAGTGATGCTGGACGTTCGTCTCTTCAAGTTCCTCGACCCCGAAACCCCTAGCTCACCTCTGTCACTTAGCCTTGTACGACGCGGACAGACTAGCCCATGAAGAAGCAGTCCATAACGGCGGTGTGCGTATTTCTTGCGAGTTTCTCCCGTTCCGAGTTCGGCAAAATAACAAGATAACCCAGCTTCTTCTATATTGGTACGGGATACCCAACCAAGGAACCGGCATGAACCTTGCGACGTGCATCTGGCAAAGTCGTAAACATGCAATCGCGGCGAACTCACGACCGCATCATATACAGGCTATGAGATTAGCTGCCGCGTCGTACGAGGTGTATGATTTAGAACGGCATGTTCTCCGAAAGGCAGCGGGCAGCACAGGTGTTACGATAGAACCCTTCGCTGGTGGTGAGGTGGGATGGTAATGGGTCCAATTTCTTGAGTTTGTCATTCGCTTTCGCAATGCTTTCTTGCACAAGTTAGAGTAGCACAACACGTCCTAATTAGCATCCACATCATCCCAATCCTCAATGGTATCTTGTGAACTAGACGGATGCTGAATCTACAGATTGGTGGTAAGTTAACGACGCGTGGCCGTATGCGGGACTCGTACCATGGGCGGCGCGTCAACTGGTTGCGAGGGAGGATCACCGCCGCGCAAAGGGGAAATATAAATACCGTGCCCTGGAGCGAAAAACGGAGGATCCGGAGTTTGTCTGGCAGGCTGGTCGCTTTCGCGAATTTCTGAAACTGTACTGGGTAATTCATCAGCGGGAGGAGCGAAGGAGAATCGACTCTGTGAGGGAGACGGGCATCCGTCGACCGAGGTAGTTCCCATATTGATAGTCGCATACAATGGCCCGTCAGCGTCGTCTGCACATTCTGGGTCCACTTGAACCTCGTAGTAATAATCATCGCCAGAATCACGCACGACCGCCGGGGTTTCGGTAGCGGGTATGGCTTTGTCGGCTTTCTGGATGAAAGGCTCCCATCGGAAATCAAGAGAATCGAGCTCGTAACTGGGCTCTAGCGGATCAGAGTCGGAGGGATCTTCGGTTGGGGAATCGAAATAGACAGGTGGGCCGGTATGATATCCCGGTCCAGGGGTTGAGAATAATTCGGTATGTGCGTTGTGAATATACGAAGCATTGTCTATCAAGTGAGTGGTTGGTTCCTCGGAAATGGGATAAAGAGGTGCATTGTAGACCGCGATATCTTCGGCAGGCAATCGAGAGGGCGAGCGGGTCAAGGATGTAGCGGCAGAGTTAGGATGTTCGAATGGATGAGCTTTCTTTAGTTGCAAACCCATATTCATATCGGCAGAGGGAAAAACAGGTGCCGGATACAGATGAGGTCGAGAGGGCGAAAGGGTCAAGGATTTAGCGGCAGAGTTAGGATGTTCGAATGGATGATCTTTCTTTGATAGCAGACCCATATTCATATTGATAGAGGGCAGAACTGGTGCCGGATACAACTGAGGCAGAGAGGAGAAAGTAGAGCCGGAATGAGTCTGTTCGGAGACATGATTATGAAGCATCGGAGCGGTAGAGGGTGTAGATTCGACGAGTATGGGTTCAGGAAAGCATAAAGGTGGGGGGAATGGTCTGGAGATAACTGCCCTTGAGATCGTGGAAGCTGGACCGGGAGTAGAGAACGGGGGAGCAATGTTCATAGGCGCATCAGGAGGCGAGGGCGGACGATAGATAAAAGCAGGTCTGGCAGGGTCAGGGTTTTGAGCCGCGTGTGTGAGCGGAGCAGGAATATTTTCAGTTTCTTTTGGGGTTGCGGAAGGGGAAAGACAGTTGTCGGGCACAGAAAATGAGAAGGGATTGTCCTCCGTATCTCGATCGGGAGTAGACGGCGAAGAAGAAGTCGGCTCAGTATTTGTTCGTCGAGGTAACAGATTCCGAAGGGGGTGCTGGGTGTTGAGTGTTGAAAAAGTATCAGCGAGCCAAGTCGGAAGTGGAGGGTGAGATGGCGATGTCTTTGACGCGATTGAATAGAGAGAGCGGTGGAGAGAGTAAAAGAAAATACCTCTGCGATATCAGAAGATGAACCATCCTTTTCCCATGGAAGGACCACAGGCTGCTTGACCCTTTTCTTTTTGTCACCCATTTTGATGACAGAAAATTCTGGACCAAGCTTCGAATCACGGTGAAATTCGTCATAAAATTCGTCTATGGGTGTCTTTGGAACGCTGCTTCCCGAGGCCGAGGAAGTTGAACGGGCTCGCTTGCGCACTGGGGAGCGGTGGGTGATGTTCATGGTTTGGACCATGCGATCAAAGCGAGAGTTGAGCCCGGAGGTTTTACGACGCTTTTGAAAATCATCTACTGGTAGCGGGATGTCGTATCGGATAAGCGGATTGAGGGCAAGAAATAGATAGACCTTGAGAAACGACAGCAGCTGTCGGGGCCGTTGTCCTGTGAATCAGTTGCGCTTTAGACGAAGTTCGACGAGAGGATCAGTTACTTGCGTTCTGCCCACGTCGGATCCACTGAGAAACTCTGAGAAGAGGCGAGCCCTACGCGACATGGGGGCCCAATGGCCAGCGATGTGCGAGATAGACGTCGATAGACTGAATAGATAGCAGTTCTAATAGCAGACACGATAATGGTAAAAAGAGAGCAAGGCTGGCCGCGGCGAAGATTTCTCAACGTCGGTTAGATTGGCCGCCGGCTAAACAGTCAGCGTCCCTCTCCCTCTTATCTTCTCTTCGGATGGGCAAATCCCAGTCGCCAGCCGCTCTCTCTACCCCTCTACTTCCACCCCCGACTCTTTGTACGCCCGCCCGCAAAGAAGTCTCGCAGTCACCATCATTTTCGAAATATGCTTTCAGGCTCTTAATAATCCTTGCCCTATACTTGCTATACTCCCGGCAGTCCGCCTTATCATCCCACTCACCCCACCTTGGCATCGGTGGTAATCCAGCCTTCCTCATAAAGGTCGGTCGAGTGATTTAGGGCTGTGGTTCAACCCGCCTCAACTGCACTTCCATAGGCCCGCAATGGAGCGGTCGCGTCGGAGAACATACTTTGTTCTAACATAGGCGTCGAGATTCTCAAGGCAGGTAGGGCTTCGTGTGTATGACTGCATCATCGGTATTTATCTTCGGTACCAAGGTGGAAATGCCGTCGATGCGGCCATAGCTGCGACTTTCTGCACTGGGACAGTCGCCATGTACTCGTCAGTGAGCCTTTCGATGTTGTGCCGCGCCTTGACGCGTGAATCAGGTCCGGTATTGGTGGAGGTGGGTTCATGACTGTGCGTATCCCTCCAGCAGCCGCGGGTGAGTCATCCGAAGTCTTCACCATCGACTTTCGAGAAACCGCGCCTGCGTTGGCCAACAAAACCATGTTCCCTCCACTCTCCAATACGAGTATGTTCGGAGGTCTTTCTGTTGGGGTACCAGGAGAGATTAGAGGCCTAGAAGAGGCTCATAGACGGTGCGTTCATCCGAAGTACGGTCAAGGCAAGCGTTGAACGCGCAAGTTCCATGCAGATGGGGAACCTTGCCATGGAGGACACTCATCGAGCCCAGTATCGCACTTGCTGAAGGCTGGCAAGTCCAAGTAGAGCTGGCTAAGAGAATTACGGTGTGTGGCGCCTTGTTCTTCCCGTCTCGGCACGGAGACCCTGACCAGTCCAGTGGTTTCCAAGTCTCATGCTGGAGAATCCGGACTGGAGTGCCGTATTCGCACCGCGTGGGACGTTCATCCGTGAAGGACAAGTCATCAGACGGACCAACTACTCGCGCACTCTAGCCACAATCGCCTCGGAGGGGCCCGACGCATTCTATAAGGTACATTGGAGCCGTCTCCTCTTCCTTCCTTTGTCTGAATGAGGCTTAGGGCCCCATTGCGGATTCGCTGATCAACAAAATCCGTGCGACTGGGGGTATCCTTTCCCACGCAGATTTTGAGAACTACACGGTTAAGGTTGGGCGCGCTTTGGAGGGAACGTACCGCGGGCGTAGAGTCTATACCAGCCATGCGCCAACATCGGGGCCTGGTGCGTTTACCTCTGGATTGCAGCGAAACACGGCTTACATTCCCTATCATGTTCCTTTGTGGCGGCCGTACAGCTCTTCTGCACATGTTGAATCTCATGGAGAAATTTCCCACTGAACAGAGAAGCCCAGTGAACGTGCATCGCGCCATAGAAGTGCTGAAATACGGGTTTGCGGCACGGTCAGTCAAGCAGTGGCCGAGGTCGAATCTGCTGAGTCTTCTCTACTCTGAGTAGGACAAAAATCTGTGATCCCGCATTCAACAACGACACCAGCCGGATTGATGAAATCTCTACTAAGACATTCGCTGACAAGGTAGCTCCAAATATCACGGACGTGAGTGCATTACTACCCAATTCATTCTTTCTCCTTATGCGGGTTATTTGTAGGACCGTACTCACCTCCCAGATTACTATAATCCCGAATTCGATGTCGAGACGGACCATGGCACGGTCAGTTGAACCAATGTGACACGCAAAAACCCTATTATTAACTGCAAGCTGTTGTTTTCCGTTGATTCATTGCAGAGCCATACCAGTGTAGTCGACAAGAATGGCATGGCAGTCTCGCTTACGTCCACCGTGAACCTCATATTCGGGTCGGAAGTGCTAGATTCTGAAACGGGTGTGATTCTGAACGACCAGGTGCGTAATTAACCAACGAACCCATTCTGTAACGGTCTCCGGAGCGTTTATATGTGGCGCGGCGTCTAGATGGACGACTTCAGCACCCCGGGAACACCGAATGGGTTTGGGCTGTGGCCTTCACCGTGTATGTGGGGTAACTCAATTGACACGCGGCGGTTTTTACGCGTTTCCCCACAGATAATTATCCTGAGCCCGGCAAGCGGCCACTTTCCTCCACAGCACCGACGATCATAGAACATCCGGATGGGTCGTTCGCGGCAGCCGTTGGAGGTTCAGGAGGCAGCCGTATATTTGGAGCCGTCTTTCAGACGTTATTGAACCTTGATTGGGGCCTCGACGCAAGTCAGGCCGTTGAGTTTCCGCGTGTGCACACACAGCTGTTACCAGCAGTCGTTGATGTGGATACGGGCTATCCGCCTGACGTTCTAGCGGGCCTATTGGAGCGCGGGCACATTCTCGCAGGTTCGTTTACTCTTCGTCTTCGGAAACGGTGAATGCTCCAACTCTGATATTCCAGCAACACCACCTATCGCAGCTGTGGTTCAACTAGTCATGCGAAAACCGGACGGGCACATTTTCGGTACGCGCTTCCACTTCGGAATATGTCTTGTAAGGTTGAACTTCCGTCTCAGCGGCGAGCGATTCACGTAAGAATGGAATCGCGGCAGGGTATTAGAAATTTCTTAAAGAATAAATATAACTTTGTAATGTGATTTGGTATCGCCGGGTAAATCTAACAACACGGAATTTGACTCCCGTCTTTCCGACTCCGACCAACGCAGGTCCACGTTTGTTGGCACCCTTCTTGAGGACCCCGAAGTTCCTGACAGGCAAGAATTGAAAGAAAATTTCATTTCGGAATTGCAAAGGCCAGAATGAGTGCTGTGGACCTAGACTACGACCTGTTGGCGTCCTACGTGGGGTTGTTGAGCCTCGCCACTACGTCCATCTACCTCGGAGCGCATGGATCGTTGCCACCACCCCGCAATGCAGATGGGACGCGCAGCGAAGAGGAGGAGGAAATGCCCGAACGTATGTCGTCCACTGACGCGTATTTGTTCCCTATCGTGAGTCCATTGTAAAACCGCTGCAAAATAACAGCGATTTATGGAAGGCGCGGCACAGATAGGGTCGGTGACGCTTGTGGGGATGTACTTGGTGGTTAAGTACCTCGGGACGGCTTGGATCAACTGGCTACTGGGCTGGTATTTCTCCTTAGCGGGTGTTGGCGCGGTGTGCAAGGTACGTTCGACGCGCGTCGAAGGTGCTGCACTCAGTCTACTCTTTCTAGTCGGCGATCTCTCTAGCGCGTTGGGCGCTTGGCGAAGCGCGCTGGAAGTCCTTTGACCTGGTCGAGTTCACCATCCGGAAAGGAAACAACTCGGACGCGCCCGCCCTTGTATCCCTCGCCCTACGCACGCCTTCGTTGTTTCTGCTCCCTCTCGCGACAATCCCCTCCGGTTTATATTCCCTTCGCGCCCGCTCAATACTGCTCACCGACACTCTCGCGCTGGCATTTGCGCACAACGCCCTCTCGTTGCTCAAGATCGACTCCTTCCAAACGGGGTGCATCCTGCTCACTGGTTTGTTCTTCTACGATATTTGGTGGGTGTTTGGGACCGAAGTGGTGAGCCAAGTTTTTTTTCTTCGCGGTTCGTGTTTCGTCGAGTACGGTCGAGATCGAGAAAAAGTTTAAAAACGCCGGACGTGTTGGGACGTCGCTTAGAATTTGACCGGCGGACCTGTCATCCGAGCATCGCTTGGAACTACGCGATCGCGATCGCGCGAGTTGCGACGTTGCGCATACATTGAATGACGCTCACACGACGCTCTGTTTTGTATAGATGGTCAAGGTCGCCACGAATCTTGACATACCCATAAAACTCATGTGGACCAAGAATATTTGGTTCGGAGGTGAACGCGGATTTACGATGTTGGGACTGGGTGATGTTGTTGTCCCTGGTATTTTCATCGCGCTTGCGTTGAGGTACGATTATCACCGTGCTGGCTCACCAGCATACGGACAAGGGTTCGCAAAGCCGTACTTTTACGCCGGGCTTGTTGCATATGTGTTGGGATTACTCACGACAATGAGCATCATGGTACGAGCACTTTTTTATCCTGTTAAATCTCCGCTAATTGATTTCTGGGACGTAGCATGTGTTTGGGAAGGCGCAACCTGCGCTGTTGTACCTGAGTCCGGCGTGCATTGCGTCGTTCGGTGTAACGGGTGTATTAAAGGGCGATCTCGGTGCTGCATGGGCATGGAGTGACGAGGGATTGTCGGAAAACGACAATGAAGAGCGTCCGAAAACTGAATAGCGGGAGACGACAAACTAATTATGGGACGCGACGCGTTTGTTTTCACATGGGTTCGTGGAACCGGAGGTAAAACGGATTGTAGCCGGTGCCGCCGTTTGCGCCACACGGGGATGTTCTGACAATGAGCGGCAGCCGTGGGCGGATGTCCTTTTCGAGGACACATTAGACTCGATGCAATCCCGCGATATTTATTCATGAATATGGCGGGGATTGAGCGCGTCGTAACGGTTTGTAAGACGTGGACAAGGAACGGTGTACCTAAACGGTTCCAATTTGAGCATACTGTACCTGGGAAAGACGAAACAATTGTAGAGAGAAATGGAGAGAAAGAGAAGAACAACGAAGAGACCACAATGGGTTATTGGACGATTGTTGGGATGACAAGGTATCCGAGGCGAGAGAATAGGAAAAATTTGGTGCCGAAGAGTTGAAGTTGAAGTGAGGGACCCCGGCACACCCAGTTGTCTTCCGGTTTACGGGCCGGAAATGGGAGTGGTTGTGGTTGACCTTGCACATCGACTTGGCCCGGCGACGATGGCCTCGCGCACGCCGTTCTCTGCGTCCTCGACGACTGGACTGACTATCCAACCATCCAGCCAACCATCTGCAAACTGGCCTGCTCGCCGAGTCAACGCTAATTGGTTTTCTCAGCCTCTTGATGCATCCATGTTTGCTGCTTTGGACGCACAAGGCGTGATTCCTGCTCCAGCCACGAGTCTCCCAGTCTACCCTGCTCCAAATGTTATAGTACAGCCCTCCTCTCAGTGGCCTACTCAATATCCCGCTTTTTCCCGTCCACCAAGGCAGCAGCCCCAGTTTCCCCGCCAGAACGTCTATTATGACCGTCCGGCCCCTGCTTTGCCGCCCTCCCTCTGGATGTCCCCAGTAACTTCTCATCCGACTACCCCCTCAGCCCATGAGCCTCCTCCAGATTCAGCGCTCTCTCCCATTTCACCCACAATCTCTTCCCGTTCTCCTCACTTCAACGACATTTTCGAGGACATGTTTCCCCCTCCCCAGCCCACCGCTCCTCCCCGTGTATCCGGTTCCCCAGAGCTCACCTCAGCCAGTCTCGATCGCACGGATGAAAATCCGGTCACTAAGATCTGGAAGCTCTACAGTCACCACCAAGCCTCACTCCCGAATGCCCAGCGCATGGAGAATATAACCTGGCGCATGATGACTATGCGATTGCGCAAGGACAAGGAAAAAGATCGTGATTCAGCCACTACTTCTACCGTCGATTCCGCTACAGACACCCCCAGTCCTTCCACCGATACTTCTATCAAGACAGAACCCGGTCTTGACGGGCAGCAGCTGCCCCGTTTCCCCGACGAGCGTGGTCGCCGTATTGACAAAGGAAAGGGCAAAGTCCAGGTCGTGGGTTTTGACGGCCTCAACCAGGACGGTGTCGACGACGACGAGTGCGCATGCTTCTTATTTTCACGTACTGTGTCTATCTCTTACATATAAAACAGGGTCGTTCCAATGGACTGGCGTGCCATGAGTAGGTCTCGCTCCCGCACCATGGACTGGGCTCCCGCCAGTCGTTCCCTTTCCCGCGCAGCTCGCGAACAGTTCGAGTCCCAGGCTATGGCCTCTGACTCCCGCTTCGCCTTCCCCACATATACGGACCCTCGACGGCCGCCCGCCAAGCAAACGACAGGCATCCCTATCCCTAGCTCATCCTCGGGCGGTCATCGCAGTCCCCAGTACCCCCCCTCTCGCTCAGAGCTCTCGTCCTTGTACGAAGACCAACAGTCGGACGTCGACCCCTCCCTAGACGCACACTACATGCATTCCCTTCAATATAATCACTCAATCTCCAACTACAGCAGCCCCACCTTTGCACCGTCCTCCCTCCCCTCCTTCGGACTCCACGGCCTCACCAGAATCCCCTCCTCCAACGGCCCTTCTCCGGATCAGCGCGGCTTTCCCAGACACGTTCGCAAGACAAGCTTTGATCACACCGTCTCAAAGGATGGCATATTCGCAGCCATTGGCGGCCGCCACCAGGTCAATGGAAAGCCTCTCTCACCCGACAGCCTAATTGGCACGAAACGGCGCGCTGAAGCCCCTCACGACGAGAGCATGCTGCGCGCCGACCCATCCAATATCGACGGCATGTCGCGACCCGCCGTCCACCACGACGAACCCTCCTCCTTCGATCACGCCAGTAGCTCGTCTTTTCCATCGTCCTCCTTCAATTTCTCATATCCGCCGTTCGACGGTATATTTGGGCACTCGGACTATCCGGGCAGTTCTCCGAATCGCTTCCACGCCTCGGCACATTCGGCTCGGTCGTCCATAAGTAATCCCGCCACATTCCCCACGACGCCGTCCAGTGTTCCTGAAGGCGGGCTGTCTGCGGCGGCTGCAGCAGCCTCGGCAGCCATGGCGGAGGGCTACGCTCAATTGAATGCCGCCAATCTTGCGGGCGTTGACGAGTCCGGTCTTGACTACCGACAACTTATGGGGCTAGTATACCCCAACACGACTCAGTATACGCATGTCGACCCGACGCAGATCCTCGCTGGCCAGAATGATGCACCGTATGGCCACAACCCAAGCTTCCATGCGAGCCCGTCAAGTGACGGGTGGGGGAATGGCGTTGGGTCGAGTTCCAACGCGTCGCCCGAGCCTTATATTGTGTCCAATGCCTCCACGCCGCCGTCCACCGAGGGTCATCTGCCCAGTACAGCGAGGCCGCCTCCGCGGAAATATGCACCGCTCAAACAGACGTCGCACGATGCGCATAGGCGGAAGCAAAGTTTGCCTGGGGCGGGTGCGGGTGCTGGGTCGTCTCCGACGCTTGGTCCGCTGAGGAGTTCGACGAGCACGCCGGATTTGACGGAGAGGAAGCCATCGCAGGGCGGAAGTGAGGAGGGTGAGGTTCCAACGTTGTGCACCAACTGTCAGACAACAAATACGCCGTTGTGGAGACGAGATCCAGAGGGACAGCCTCTTTGTGCGTGTTGAGTGTCTTTTCTTGTCTCGTACTCACCCTTGACCCTCAGGCAATGCGTGTGGGTTGTTCTACGTGAGTGTCTGATGTTTCTAATGTGTATTGGCAAAACTGACTCTTCTTTCCCAGAAATTACATGGCGTCGTTCGGCCGCTTTCTCTCAAGACGGACGTAATCAAGAAGAGGTGGAGTGCTTTCGTCCTGTTTTGACTTGCGCGTTTCTCATGTGTCTGTACTCCCAGGAATCGTGCTTCAGGTGCCCCGAGTAGCGGATCGCGCAAGTCGAATGGCGCGGGATTACCGAAATTGGCCTCCACAACAACACGGCCGCGAAGCAATTCAGCGCTCAGCGCGCGGATGGGCGGACACGGGGGAGCGATGGGGATGTCGAATGCAGCGGCGGGGGCGAATGGGACGGTTCCTTTGAAGCGTCAAAGACGGACGTCAGCTTCTACTTCGTTGCAGATGAGTGGTGGCGTTGGGCGACGTGGGGAGTAGTGATTGATGAGGGGTGTGGGGTATTTGTTAGGTGCATACGTGGCTGCCACTCTTCGTTGTTTTGGCAGTTGGGGCTGGAGGACGCGCCCGCCGCGTATGAGTTGGTTGAGTACTGATTAGTGCTAACATATGAGCTGCCTCTTGCTTTTTTTAGTGTAGTGCCACTTTCTTTTTTTGTTGTAGACTGTACAGTATGCCGTTAATGACTGACTACGTGACGAGCGCGCCGGCGCGCGCTCTCCATGCCCACCTTCGTTCTGCCATTGGTTTCATGCACATTATTTAGTCTTGATCAAAGCAGATGATATTAGCGAATAGATTAGTTTTTATGAGTATGTAATACGAGTCAACGCCGCTCGTCCTTGACGAGCTCCGTCGCCAGTCGAGCCAGAAGGTCTTCTGATTTGGGATTCCGAGGAAACGACCGCCCATCTCCTGGTCTGTTAACAATATCAACATGCATTCCACGTACGTGAAACTGGACAGATGAAAACGCACGCGGATCCGCCGTACCACAGCCGTACTGCCCAGCCGTATGGGTGCTTCCAGCCAAAGACTTGTCGGAAATTCTTCCGCCATCCCACGTCATATAGGCGGATATGGCCATGGGCATCTTGAACTAGGTGACGTTGTGGTCGCGAGAGCTCTGGTTCTAGAGGCGGGTCGGAGAGGTCATGTCCCGTGCGCGGGAGAGGCGGGAGATGTCGTAAAATGAGGAACGGTGAGAGGTTTTCGATTGTGGTTTGATTGATACTATATGGATGATTAGAACTCTGAAAGAGATAGGTGTAGAAGGGTAGATGTACAATACGAGGTATAGATGATAGGCGTAGAAGGAGCCCATGACGAGAGTGAAAACGATAGCGTAGAAAGTGAGGAAGATTCCGTGAAGGGGCATTAGTTCGTTCTAGTCCAAGATTGAGTTATGAAGAACTCGGAGAATTCACAGCATTACCATTTTACTGGGGTCTTCGAAAGCATGCCACACAGCAGTAGCGCATACAACAGCAATATATGTGGTTACGAGGGTTATGCACAGAAGGAAGTGCAGGAAAGCAGGGTATGTTCTATGACCCTGCGAAGAGGAAGAGAAATATTATTTTCGCGGCAACATGGAACTAGAGTAAGAGTGACTTGCAATGCATTTTGCGCCGAGCCATGGACAATGGTGATCTTGTGTATGTAGAGATATTTTTAGAACACGACACAGATTGAATGAAACGGACGAGGCGCACCCATCTTGAGAACGCATCGTCCGCAGATGCTGCAATGGTGTGCCCTCTCGGGTTTAGGGCCCTGAAGCACGATCAAAATGGCAAGCATAGTGCGGAGGTGAGCCACACACCCAACACTTGCGGCACCATTTACCCGGGGCGGAATAATCGTCGAGTGGATTAATTAGAGCGTCGGCCTCGGCGTTGTCTCCATCGGTATTAGGCTCGTCAAAGGTGACGGGGCCGGGATCCCGAGCGACGCATACGATGAGAGACGAAAATATCATGAAGAGCAGCGTATATGTGATTAGCAGATGGGTGACAAAGAGGTCGGGCCGGTGGATGGTGGTGAAATGATAGTCAAATAAGACGTAGAACCATGAGGGTTGGGGGGCGAGGATGAGGAAGACGGCGGCTAGATGAAGAGGGTTGTTATTGGTCAAGCAAGGGAATATGGGTTGGAGAAGTAAGTACTTACCGGATAGTGGTAGGTAATGGTACCATCGTTTGGCGGGTGCTTCGGGGTCTCTGGAGGGACCGAGTTTGGGAGAGAAGTCGACGGAGACAGTGGGGGACTGGAGAGAGACGGTGTCGAGAGGATTGAAGAGAGACATTTTCTACAGATACATTGGAACGGGAACAAAAGGTGGAAGTGTGGCTGTGTCGTGTCGCTTACCACTTCCAACGTTAACTGCATCCGCATCCACATAGCAGTTCTCAGTTCTGGACTCGCTGAACTTCTCGAATGGCACCGCTCTCGAAAGCTCTCAACGTCGCCTTGTACGAAACTTCAGACTCTGATACAAAGATTTTCCAAGGAAATGTTGATCCAGAGTGGACAGTCGGCAAGTGCGTCGACGCGTCGGACCCGTGTCTCTTGGATTATTTAACTGTCTCCCAGTGTGCCCAACGGAGGTCTTATGTCCCTAAAGAAGCTAGTTGAATCCGAAGATTAACTCAGAGTCCTAAACCAGGCTACGCCCTGGCTCTTGTTGTTGAATCGTGTATCCGACACCAAGCATCCACCGTTCACCGGGACCCTATCCATGTCACCGCCCACTTTCTCCAAGCTACATCGATTGCGCCCTTCCAGGTCCATGTCCGTACTTTGAAGCACGGACGTGGATTTACAAACGTCCTTGCGGACCTGATACAGCAGGTGTGTGTTTTGCTACCTACATATACACAAACCCAAGTGTTCACGCCGCTGCCTCATAGCACAAAACCCGGATTACAACCCACATTATATTTGGGTCACTCGCGGCGCCGCGGCTTGTTCCGCCTTCACCTTACGCCCGCCGCCTCCCACTGTATGTACATCCCTCTGCTGCGGTCGACACTCAGATGGTGCGACCATGGCGCTTTAAAAAGCACATACGGTGGGCTGCGGACCCATTTCTTCGTGCCCAAAACGATCCCACCAGCCGAACCCGCACATCTTCAACGACCATCGGTGGTGGTGGGCTCGTGTGGGGCGCTTGGTTCCAACTCACTGGTCTCGAAGAAAAAATCACACCGGCATCTATTGCATTTCTAGCGGATACCTTTAACAATCTCCCCTCTCTGCTCCCCCGCAGTGAGCGAGGTGGACTCGTCCCAAGCGACACGTGGGTTGATTCCGCTGCACGTTCAAACTTTGAAACTTTGCCTCACGCTCCTATCACACCCTAGATGGTTCCCGACCATGACGCTGAGTATTGAGTCAAGGCGCCGATCCCGCCACCATCACTCGCGCACTCCGTGCGCACAGTAGGATTGTACTCCACTGGCACGTTCTGGGGCGAGCCTCAAGGGCGACACGACGCGTATGTGGAGATTTGGACGGCGCCAGTGGAACTGGGCGAGGGGAGTGAGAGAGAAGGTTGGCGTGAGAATCAGGTGTGCCTTGCGACAGCCACGCAAATGGCTTTGAGTATGTCGATGAAGGTGAATGCGGAACGGGCCAAGTATGATGCGCCAAAAGTCAAGTTGTAATCTTGGCTGCCCAGTCCTCTTCCGTTGCGCTGAGACTGGCTTGTTCCTTAAACAGTTTAGTCTAATATGATCGATTTTTCAAGCCAAGTCCTGATTTCGTCGAAAGTGAGACAGACGCGTCCATAGAACCGCGTTGAACTTGGTTGAGAGATGTTGCAATAATATTGTCTGGGTTGTGGTCGATTTTTCTGTGGCCCCCGTCGCTGTCAGTCGTCGTCAAAGCGAGAGAATAGAGAGTGTTACAGAGTGACAGCGAAGTGACGGCTTGAAAGTCTACTTGTTCTTCTCAAGTGACTGTACTCTTCATGGCCACTGTGTTCCGACCCTCCTCTAGTCGGGGTGCGACCCTTGACGCTGGCGACGCGTCGGGTAAACTCCAACGCAGAATTTCACGCACCGACCTCGACTTTGAGAGCGCGCTACGCTCCCAAAACACCTATAAGCTTTCAGAGGGCTTGGATATCTCCCAGCTCGGCCTACTCGAGTCTCCTGCTCCGTCGCCGCTGCGGGGATCGACACCGGCCAGACAACCCTCGACGCCGGTGGTGGTGCCGCCGACCCCATTGACGCCTTTGGCTGGGCCATCACGGAGACCCGCTTCCCCACACTCCGACGACGACGAGGACCCAGATCGCAATGCCAGCCGTCGTTCCATGTACAGGTCACCTGGCACTTCCTCTTCTCCTGACCTCGCAACTTTGTTGCGCAAGGCAAAGGAGCGCGGCACAGTCCTATCCCCCAAAGCCCGCGACCAGCGCCGCAAACTTGACGACCCTCCCCCTCCAATACCCAACCAGATAACCTCAATTGCGTACGCAGGCAACCCCTCAAAGGGAAAAACAAAGCTCCAGCGTGTTCAGACCAACGGTGATGGCGAAAAGGTCTGCCTGTGGTTTTCTCAATCTACTCATATATCTTGCATATGTTTGTTACTTACAACGCGTCCAGCCCGCAAAATCATCGGTGCGAGCAAAGACTAGCGCGTTCCTGGGCAAAATGCTTGGAAACAACGGCACGGTCCGCGAGCGATCGGTGCGAGACATAGCCCATCCTTATTCGCCTCGTCGGCTTATATCCCTACCATATACCTTAGAAAACTGACGCTGCCTCGTACGCACCCCCCACGCCCTGGAATACCCCGCCCGTACCCCCGTTACCCATCCAGAGCCAATACTCCACTCCAGTTGGCTCCCCCATAGCCGACGTCTTCAGCAGCGTCCCTCGCACACCCGACATGACAAAACCCCTACCCCCCATTCACTCTCCCTTCCGTGAGGCCAGCGACGACGATTCACTAGTCATTGTAGAGAGGATACCCCGAACTCCATCTCCCCTGGCGCATCCCGATCTGCCGCCGTCGACCTCCCGACAGCGGCGTAGCATGAGCGTCGGCGAGGCGGAGTTGAAAAAGATCGCTCCCGGTCTCCGACCGGAACCTGAAAAAAGTCCCCTCTCGGGTATCCTCGACGACTTCCAAGGCCAGCTCAGTGGTCTTGCTCCCGCTGCCCCCCTTGACCTTCGCGATCCTTCTACGCCCCCGCGTCGCACCGCATACACTACTCGTGCCAAGACAGATCCTACCCCTGCCCCGACCACGCCCCTTCTTACTCTCCAACTCCCCCAATCCGAGGACGAAGACGGTGGTGCTATCGTCCCCCCACGGACAACATCGCTCACCCAACCCGTTGGATCGCGCGACCGAGATAGCCCCCGCGGCGCGTGGAACTCCCCGCCTGGTTCCACTCCTCTGCGAAGTCGTAATGGCAATCCGTTCGCCAGTCCGTTGCTACTAAATGGGAATCACTCGAGAGATACAGGAACTGCGCGGCTGCGGATCATGCATGGCTCGAGTGCCTCTATTTCGGAACCTTCTCTCATACCCGTGGGGGATGCCTGTAAGTCGCTCTGTCCTCCCATCTGTTCCCCTCATGTTCTCACCGTCATCGCAGCCCCGAAAGTATATAGATCCTCGCAAGGGGATCTATCCGTCAACGACCTCACTCTGACTCGCGCCTCGACTCCAAGCCACTCACCCGCTCGCGGACCAGAGGACTCAGAAGATATGGAAACCCGCGCAAGAGATCTAGCAACGCGCTGTTGGAAGGAGGACGCAGACTTTTTGGGCAAGGAAAAGTACGCGGAGTGGCTGGGCAGCGTGTACGTTTTCCTTCGTTTCTTGTCAGTGTTTTTTCAGTAACGGCTTGGCTTAAAGGAAACCCATAAATAAAGCTGCGCTGCACCACTACATGAATTATTTCGACTTTGGTGGGCTTCGACTTGATCTTGCCTTCCGGTGCGTCGTGTGACACGTTGTTTCGTCGAGACTGACAAGTTGCCAGACGGTTGTGTGCTAAGCTCTACCTCAAGGCGGAGACACAGCAAGTCGATCGTATCTTGGAGGAATTCAGTCGGCGATACTGGGAGTGTAATCCCAACGGGTTGTATGGGAGTGCTAGTGAGTTTCCTCTTTTATCGTTGTCGACCAGCACTCAAGACGCCAACACGCAGATATCGTCCATGCCGTTTCGTATTCATTGCTGCTGCTCAACACAGATCTGCATGTCGCCGATTTGGCGACGCGTATGTCGCGCGGGCAATTTGTACGGAACACCCTTACCGCCATACAAATGCAGCTGCATCCCGAAACACCTGCGCAGTCGTCCATGACCGACCTTGGGTCGACGCAAGACTCCGCCAGTGTACGCGGCGAGACAGTCGAATCGGCTTCAATAGCGTCAACTCCTCCGGCCACGATCAGCCGGTCTAAACGGAGCGATAGTATCACTAGCTGGCATAGTGTTTCGCGGCCGACGTTAGATGGGAGTAGCAGCAGCGTGATGATGTCTTCGCCCGCTAATGGGAGTACGCCCTCCGTTCAAGTATCAGCTGCTGGACACGAACCTCGGTCGTCTGTGTCAAGCGTTGTCTATGGGCGCGCGTGGGAGAGCGACATGGAGAATCTGCTCAAGGTCGGTTTTCCTGGCTTTTCATATCAATCATGCTTACCCCTGCGCTATAGGACATGTACAATGCCGTCAAGAGCCAGCAGATTCTACAGCCGCTGAACAGCAGTCGTTCGTCGATGGGTTCTTTGAGCCCTGGCTCGAGCGGAGTGATGCTACGAAATCGCAGCCAGCGGGGGCCTCCAGATCGACTGATGACACTGAAACGCGGAAGCATTCGAGGTTTACAGTCGATTCTCGGGCAGCAGGCGAACAGTCCGTACAGCAGCAATAGTAGCATCACGGATGGACGGACAAGTCCGAGTCCGAGTTTCGCGACATCGACGCACGAGGGGATGGCCCAGTACAATTCGTCTTCGAGTTACCTCACGCCTACGCTAGGGTTCGCGTCGAATTTGAGCCATACGATCATAAAGGAGGCGCAGGAGGATGGGGACGATCATAGTGGGTGTAGTGACGACTCGACGGGGACGAGTATCAGCATTAGTGACGAGGAGTTGGCGTTACTGGGTGCACCATGGGCGAAGGAGGGGATGCTGTGTCGGAAGCAGTATTGGGAGAGTGTGGGGAAGCGAGCGAGGGACAAAGCGTGGTTGGATGTGTTTGTGGTTATTCAGAAGGGCGAGCTGAATATGTTCACGTTCGGGGATGCGAGCGCAGGAGTGTCGGGGACATTTGGAGGTGGCAACTGGCTGGTCAGTATGGGAATGAGTCTCCGTATTTTTGCGCAGGTTGCTTATTTTCTTGATATAGTCAAATGCGAAGCCGGTTGGGACCGTTCAACTCGCGCATTCTCTAGCGCACTCGCTACCATCACCAGGGTACAACCGACAACGACCGTATTGCATGGTCCTGACACTCGCCAATGGCGGTGTTTACTTCTTCCAAGCCGGCACGGAAGAGCTAGTAAACGAGTGGGTCTCGACGTGCAACTACTGGGCAGCCCGCACCTCAAAGGAGCCGCTGGCAGGGGGCGTGTCGAACATGGAGTATGGGTGGAACAGGATTGATGAGCCTTCGCATAGTCGCTCATACTCGGAAACGCCAGAGGCTCCTGACGTCTCAGACATGATGAGTGTGAAAAGCGGGCGAAGCACGCGGAGTAAGTTCGGCTGGCGGGAAGGGGCTGCAACAGTGAGGGGGACGAGTTCGCCTTGGGCGGATCGGACATTCATCAATGAGTGGAAACCCCCAATGCCACCGACCGTGTCCAGCCCTCATGACGAGGAGACGCAGCTGGAGGCGCTCCGCAAGCATGTGGCGTCCATGAAGAAGGACCTGAAACAGCATAACGAGTATCGCGAGCCTATGTCTGCTTTGGTGCGTTGAACTAGCTTATTTAATCAAAATTTCAAGCTAACTTAATGCACCGTGTCTAGTACCAGCCCCGAAGTGCAAACGCAGTCAAAGCCCAGAGCAACTGGGAAAAGAAGTCGCAATACCTGCTGACGGAGATTGTCAAGTACGATTCGTACATCGACTCCCTTCAATCAGCGATGTCCCTCCGACTAAAAAAGCGTGGAGAGAAAGGTCTGCAGTACTTCTTCCTCTCTAGGGGATGCTGATCCGTTGTGCAGCGCTAGAACGAGCCCTGAATGGTCATGCACCGGACGATCCTAAGGGCAAGTGGAAAGGTCCCGAGGAAGAGACGATAGAAGAAGATGATGAGCCTCTTACACCGGCCAATCCAAAACAAAGCTTTGGCTCGCAGTTCCATCGACGAGAGACGGCAGAGGGAGGAGACACTGAAGAGTGATCAGTGTCGTCCTCCTGTTTACCCTTTAGATATGGTCTACTTACGCTAATGTAGTTATTCACTTTTCCTCGCGGATCTCTGTTATGTATTTTGCTATTTGCTCCCTCGTACATTTATAATTTGAAGGTTGTAAAATTTGGATTCCCGTTATGTATATACAGTACAAAGCCATAACTTTCGTTGATTTCGTTGTTACATTATCGTTCATCGTTCAGCAAGGACCATATTTAGCTGCCGCAATGTGTGCTTCCAACCCCGAGGCCGAAGTCTTGGGCGTGAAAACAGAGCCTCCGGCGTTGGGCGCGTACCTGGAAACAAAGGTCTTTAAGTATATGCACGAAAAAGGAGAGAAGCGTGCACGTACCAAACGGAACCGACGTCGTTATCCGCGTTGGTACCGAAATGGAAGACACCAGAAGATTGGGAGCCAAGGTAGCTGCTGTACTTGGCATTGCGAGAGGCATCATTGGCTCTGTCGAGGTAGAATTGCACGGATTTGGTCCAGATACCCTGAATACAGCCGAAAACGGTCAAACCTGTTCAAAAACGCAAAAATGGCTGAAAAATACCTTGAAGATTTGCTGATCTTGATTGCATGATCCAGGGCCAGATGCATTGTCGCACGACTCTCTGAGAATGTTGTTGGTAGACATTAGTCTGATGGTCGCATCGAGAGTAATTTCGGCTTCGGTAAGGAGGGAAGCGTCTCTCGTGACTGCGTAGAGGGCCGAGAGACCAGATGCAATGACACCCTGGTTGTATGTCCATGTCGTCTGTCCGTTGTTTCTGCATGATCCGTCTTGAGTGAGACCGTCATTCCAGAGGCCATTCGAGTTGCGCATTCCGCTGTTCCTCACTGAGAAGCAGATTGAATAAGGCCTTTGAGACTTCAAATATCAGTTGTTCACTTACGCCATGTCCAAGTCTTCTGCGCGTTTGCGAGGTAAGGTGCTTGGTTGGGGAAATTGATGGCTCCAGTCGCAGACGTCAAGAGGAAGAGTTCGTTGGTGATGGCGTTCTTGTACGTGTGCGCTGTAGACCACCAGACTGGAAGATGGTTAACTGAGACTGTGTACTGCATCTGGCAAAATGAGTGCTCACCTCCTCCACCACATACGCCGTCCCATTGACCTGCGATAATGTTGTATATAGTCAATGCGCTGTTCTGCTATTCGTGAGACAAGTGTCGCAGTCAAATGTCGGGATCGCGCACAAGGTAGGGGGTCGCATTCAAGCCTCTTGATGACTTGTAGTCAGCAATCTTCCAAAGGGCCATAACAATCCACTGTTCAAGGTTAAGAAAGACGCTTAGAAAAACCAGGCACTGCTACATACCCCTGCGTCGTCGTTGCTTCCGCCCAGAACACCCTGCCAGTGAGCGGTGCCACTGTCTTGGGCCATTCGTCCAATGTAGGATTGGTCTGCAACTGCACCGAACTCATCCGTCCCCGTTGCAAGCATCTATCGTGAACAGAGGTCAACTTAGAAATGAGCGCATTCTGATATCTAGTTACCAGATTGTGGAGATCCTCCAATGTGTTCTGCGCATGCAAAGTTCGACCAATTCAAGGTAGACATGATCAGAAACAGCTCACGGCGTCAGTCCATAGCGACCCTAAATATGTCTGATCAAAAAACTAGACGGACGTCATACTTGTTCGAGAACATACCTCCAGTGTATTGCCCATTGCCAGTGTTGAAGTAATGGTTTTGCAGTCTGGTTGCAACAGACTGCAGTGATTTAGACATACTGGCACATTCGTTATATCGCGCAAGTTATATCGTACACACCTTGGCAATGTTCAGAGTGTTGGCACACTGTGCTCGTTTCTCGACGACAATCGGGTTGGCATTGACGGCGACGAGAACGGAGAGGGTGACAAGAACTGAAGAGAGGACTCCGCGCATGGTTGGGAATACACGAGCGCCCAAGCTCACGGCGAAGAGCTTTATAGCAGCGGGAAGGAGAGCATGGTGCGTAATTTGTGGTCACTGGTCTTGATCGAGACTAAAGTTGTGCTGATAATTGATCAAGAGACCTTCGATGCGTGCATGTCCTTCGTCCACGGTACCAAAAGACATATGGATACTGCGGTACAATCAGTTCATCAAGGAGATAGGATTGCCATGGACTCGAGCGTCCCGATAGAGGGAACAGGATAATGCAACGGGCGACGATGAGTTGCTTGAAAATTACTACGATGCCAGGGTGGGGAGTCGCGGGTTTCTAGTCCAACATCAGTGGATGCTCTCCCGCAGGCTCTGGAAGCGGCTTGGAGCGGGCCTTAAGGCGTTTGGTAGCCAGGCGGAGAAGCTTGTAGAGGTCATGGGATCATCGTTCAGCACTGTTGGCGAGGAATCAAGTCTCAATCGGAACATAGACCGAGGAAACCAATCGGACGACGGAGGCTGTCTTCCGTTGGTAGGGTTGAAGATGAGATGGTGTCCAGCTTCTGCCATTGCATACAGGGAGCTTGTCTGCGTGTTTTCTGAATCTGAAGATATCGTCCGGACTCCGAAATCACATCGACTACATTTGATTGCGAGCGTAGCTTCGATAACGTCTTCAGCGTTGTTTGAATTGCGACTTTCCTCGGTCGTACACTGTAAGACAAAGAGAAGGGCGTGGCGTTGCTAAATTCAGATGCCCAGTGGAGGGGGATCGTCTGGAACGGCGGAAAATTTGCAGCTCAAAAACTGGACTGTGTGGCGTTGTCCGAGTGAATGAAGATGCAGAGTTTGGAATAAGATAGGTAGTTGGTCGAGTAAGTCCAAGCGCAAGGTCGATCCCAACGGGATTGATGGCAATTTTTCTGGCCAGATTTAGTGGTTGTGACTGTCGTCTCCCAGAGACAGTTGCCCGTTCAATCTACGCGCCTACGGGTTCATATTTATTGGCGTCAAAGCCACTCTGCAAGTTTTCCTCCTTGCATAATAATTCACGTTCAATTGAATGCGACTGGGAACACATCAACCAATGACGGCAAACGAGGTGTCGGGCGTTGTCTCTCACCTTCACCTCCAAGTCCACCAGCGGCCGACCCACATTCTCTACGCACATGGCTTTCACTCTCCTTTCTACTGCTCTTCTCGCTCTCACGTTCGCTACCGATATCAGCGTTTGCGCAGAATCACACACTGTGAAATTTGACAACAGGTGCGTGTCGACAGCATTCTTTCCCTGTTGCCCTCCAACCAGTTGCGATAATAGATGTGGCTTTGGAACTGTGAGTGCGATAGTTTCCGTACTTGTAGCTCCGCCAACCTTTTGGAACGAATAGCCCAAATTGATTCAAGGCGGTAATGTCCTCACGACCACGAGCTACACAAGTCCTGGCCAAATCTCCGCAGCCATTGCGTCAGTTTCTGTTCACTCATGAACACATATGATTGACTAAACCGCTTTGGAAAAAATTAGCTATCTTCAGACAGGTAAGATTCACAATTTCCGCCAGACTTTAGAGTTTCTCACATGTATGTAACATAGGCGATTGTTTGTTCAACGGGGAAAAATGCACTTTGCTCGAGCTTACAATGGTTAATCCGCTCTCTGTTGGGGGTGGTTCGAGTGCTGACATTTCGCTCATTGACCCGTGAGTTACTTGACCTCTCAAAATTATCAATAACCGATGATTTCTAGCCATACATTTTCTGTCCCGGCCAGTATCGAGTGAGTAATACCAGAATGGCCTTTCGTTATGTCAATTGGACGTGCAGATTCTATGGAGGCTGTGATGGAATACGCACTACCTGTGAGCCAACTTGGTTGTTTTGTGCATGTCTCTCCAAACTGAAGACAATATTTGTAGGCGATTCTGCAGATTGCAACACTGCTTTCAGACAACCGGATGATACTTGGGTGCAGATAGCTTGTCAGGAAAATAACGTGAGTTGTTTCAGTTTCTAACCTTGAGTACCTCGCATTCATTCCAACGATGTTCAGGCGAATTTGCTCATCACCTTTTGCCCTAATTCGTCGAATGGCACAACAACAACTCACGACAAGACGGCTCTGGATGCGCAAACGACCGCTCATACTGACCGTTTGACCAAAACGTCTTCTGCTGTTCGTACATCCAAACCAACAACATCTGCCAGTACTTCGTCTGTACACCGTGCCCCTTCGAGCGCGCCAGTCTGCAAGCACAAGCATGCGGAGCGCCGGGCCCTCAGTGCGCATCGAAAGCGAGGCGCTGGGCGAAGACTCCATCACTCATAAATTGTTACAGTAACTCGGCACGAGTCGCTGGTTCGTACTTGGCCGTTGCTTTTGTATTCGGATAGATCTGTGTTGCTTGTACCTGTAGAAACACGATATAGTACTCGCTATATGATTTTGATGTTGTATCTGTCTTTCTTCGAACGAAGCCGCAGTTCAGTATGGCCGTCAGCTTAGTCGGACCCTCGTCAATCGACGCGCGGATGTCCGGGCCGGTACATGGTCACGTGACCGTACCGCCTTCAGTTCACTTTGCCTCAGCGTTCTCGTTGAGCTTCGCCCTCATTCACTTTCCTTGCTTTCACTTGCGACACACCTGCTATCACTTATTGGATATCCATATACTGACGCCTCACGACCTGTTATGTCCGAATCTGCTGGGGTCTTAAATCCCATTCTCATGCGTTCCAGTACTCCAGGTGTGTCCACACAACCCCCTCATAACGCTTCGAAGGCTGACGCGCTATGGCCAGGGCCAAATGAAAAAGGTTCCGATCTTGAGAACTCTTCCCGCCACATGAATTAATACGTGACTTCAGTCCTCAGTTATCTCGAGGGCATGTCGAGGGAAGGAAATGAGGCAGACATTACTCCCCCTCGTTCAATTGCCGACGCGCTCGAGTACCAAAACATGCTGGGCCGGAGCGGCCTCCACTCTCCTCACGCCAGAAGCCGCAACAGCGATGCTCTTCGAGATTTGGCCACTTCCCCCGTGAGCTATGATGGGCGGCTTTCCCGAGGCGTCTTTCGAATCGCAGCCCACGACGGCGGTGACGACAATGCCTCCGTTGAGCAGAATGGGGTTCGTTCTGAACTCGGTGACCCTCCCCTCCCAATCGTGAGTGGAGCCAGTTACCCGTTGGCGTCTATTGAATGTCGCGTAGCCGGGTCCTAACGATGCACCGGGTCCCCACTATCCATCTTATGACTCCGGTCCTTCATTCGGAAATTTTGGACCCTTTCCCGACGATAATCACAACGGTCATCTTCGAAGTTCTCTCGAAGACCTTATCAACCTGAACAACAACAACAACACCAGCAATCTGAAAATGAGTAGCTGGACGGTAATACACCCACTTGTTGAAGAAATTAAATTGATTCTGTTTCAGCCTGATTGGACTCAGCCGCCCGGAAAAGAGGTGGTTCGAAACCTTAATAAGGAGATGCCTGCGCTTCCTGACCAAAGTCCTCGATATGTCAAGGCCCCGCTACCAGGATCTGCTGCATCTCCGCGCGGTGGCTCCGTCAACATCGATGTTGAAAGTCCCAGCTCGAAATCCCGCCCAGGTTCCAGAAAGGCACCAACTGTACGCTCTGGACACGATGCTGCCGGGGTAAGCTTCCCTCAATATCAATTTTACATGATTTTGAATGGCTCTCCAGCCATCTCAAATGATGGAAGAGAGTCGTCCTTGGTCGCCCATGTCCCGAGCCACCAAGGTCACTGAAAAAGGCACTACGTATCCACCGTTACCTGAGAGCAGACTTGGGGGGGATGAGAGCAGCTCTGCTCCTACTCGTACAAAGGTAATCGATCGCAATGTATGATTTTGAAGTGTCACTGACTCGGCACAGCAACCGACGGCGAAGTCACCTTCGCGTAATCAGTCAGTCCAAGGAGGAGTTGAGGTTGGCGGCAAAGGAGATCTATCTCCCCGCAGCTCCCACCGAAATATAGCGAGTATGTACATTTCATCACGCAATCTATCAGACTCAACCGTACTTCCAGGCCCAACTCGCTCTGCATTCAACGGGAATGGCCATTCGCATCAGAACAGGCCTTTCTCGCCTTACAGACATGTCGCTACAACGGAAGATCTCATGCACGCAGCAGCTCGAGGGCGTGCTCTAGTGCTCGATCCTCCCGACCAGCAAGCGGCTCCTTCGCAACGATCCAAGGCTCCGTCTGCTGTGCCGTCTGCGTCCGCACGCTCACAACACGCAGCACAGTCTCAGCAAGGGAGAGCCGAGTCCGTTGCTCACTCGTACAAGCCTGTGAGCACTGGAGGGCAAAGCGTAGCTGCAACACCGATGCGGGATCGCGCCCATTCTTTCGAGTTGAACCAAGAGGAGGAAAAGATTGTTCAGGATGCACTTGCAGGGCGCACGCCTCGCACTTCCCACTACACGCCTTCGGCTTTGGGATCGGACATTGTCAAGTCGCATTTCCATGATATGGATCTGTGCGTTCTGTTACAGCAGGAGAGTGATCCAAATGCACACGAAGTTGTCAAGAAGGCTCTCCGGAAAGCCATTCGCCAGAGGGTCAAGAGACTGGGCATGAAATATGATAATGAGGTCGGTTAGGTTTGCGTCATTTTTTTCTTCTACTCAGAGCGCAATTAGTCCATCAAACAATACCGAAGGATGCACGATCACGACCCGAGTGTACATCTCGATCTTGACGAGCTGGGCGAAGTATTATCTCTCGCTCGTTCTTTTATTGTGCGCTGAAATCAGTTAGGACGAACCACCTAAATGGGCAGCAGATCTCAAGCGAGAACTCGTTCTCATGCAGCAACGCATTGAAAGTCTCGGTCCCAAAATCGATGGCTTACGCCAGGGTGACGGTTCGAAATATGGCTATGAGGGAGAGCATGAACAGTACACCGAGACTCCCGCCACACGCACCATCAACATCCATACGCAGCCCACAGGAACCTTAGCTGGTTCAATGTTCCAGCACCCCGAAACCGAACTCGTTGTAGAGGGCGATGGGGAAGGCTCTGATGATGCGACTGAAACCCCACACCGAGAACACCCGCCTCAGGCCGAGTCGGATCGTATGTCGCCCCATCATGTCGTGCCACGAGACGATTCCCCCGGTCAACAATACCTGGAGGAGGAACTATACAAACTCAGACAGAAGCGGGGTGGAAGTAATTTGTCTCATCATTCATGGGAGGTTGCTCGGGACGATGACCCGGATTACGATGATGACCCTGAGGGACATGGTCCCAGTCCAACTGGGCTCCAAACCATCCCCGACCGCGATTCGAACGCGGGCGAACCCGAACCTGCTCAGGAGGACACCCACCAAGAAGTTATTACGAGTCCACACCACCAGTGGCATGCTGGTGATGTCAGTGGGGATTCTCAACCGCAGCTTCCGCCGTGGCAGCGGGTTCATCAGCGGCTCCTTAGCTGGGCGATTATCTGGCCGGCCTCCGACTTTGACACCGCGTTGAACAGTACAACTCGCAATCAGCAAGTCAATGAAGTTGCCTTGACGATTTGGTCTATGCAGACGTACAAACGTTACGTTCGTGCCAAATTAACGGACAGTCCGCAAGGCGTCGTGGACAGATTGTTTGTACCACCGAACATGGCCGACGCGATCAGCAACGCTGTTTTCAATGGCCGTCATGGAGATGCATGCGGGATGCTCAGAGATCTTTGGAGCCCTTTCGGACTGGAAGGGATGCCTAGGCTCTTAATTGTGCTGGCGAAACATCGATCGGACCCCAATCACTGGGTTGTGCATCGGTATGTCCACTTGATCATGAACTTGCTCCCGATACTAACGTCTCGCAGGTTCTCGCTCCCTGAGGGAGCGCTCACGACGTACGATTCCTATCCGGAGAGAACATTGCCCGACGGCCGCGTGAGTGATTCCTCCAGCTCGAACCAAACTTTGGCTGACTCTTCATTTTTAGCCGCTTGGTTGGTGGTTTGCCATTCGAGTTGCATGGCCGAATGCCATTTACCCTAGCCCCGACCATCTCATGCAGAAGATGGTCCGTCTGCATCGCCCTCTGCAGCTCGGGATTGATAATTCCGTTGCTGCTTGCGGGTTATGGCGCAACGTGCTCATGGGTTCGCGCCCCGAGAGAAGCCTAGACTTGGAACGTCTCCGAGACCTCATCAACACTGAAGTCAAGAATCTACGCGAGAAGAAGCGGATTGGGAAACTTTCCATTGGAGCTCCGCGTCCGGTATGTGACATTTCAATCTTTCGTTCGATGCAATACTCATCTCTCTGACTACTAGGTCTGGGATTTTACTATGGGACAATGAACGTTGTTGCACGCCATCTTTGAGATTTTTTTTTTTTTCATATGGATTTCTGCTGCTATCTCTTATCGCGAAACCTGCTCGATCTATGTCTATGTCTCTGGCCTGGCTTGTTGTACACCTACATGTATCGTATTCAGTTTTGTTTTTCCATCAGACGAGTCATCCTTTTGTGCGTGACAAGACGCGTTACACGCTGTGACAGGGCGAAACCGCTTTTCACCAAGTACCTCAACGACCCATCTCGCTGAACCTGAATTACCTATCTGGCTTAATTTGAACTGCCCATCTGGCTTGTTGGAGCGTCTAACTACAAGTGAATGGATGCACCCACATTAAGCATAACTCTTTTGGGAGCCGGCCAAGAAGTCGGAAGATCATGTTGTGTTTTGCAGTACCGAGGCAAAACGATTGTCTGTGATGCTGGTGTCCACCCTGCCCATAGTGGCATGGCTTCGCTTCCATTCATCGACGAACTGGATTGGTCCACAGTCGATGCGTTGCTCATCACCCAGTCAGTGAGAACTGTAAGCTGCACTGTCCTGTACGCTAAGTTCAGCCCAACCCATAGTTTCCACCTCGATCACGCCGCAGCTCTAACCTACATCACCGAAAAAGTGGGCCACTTGATTTCTCTTTGTCGTCTGTCCTGAATCCTTGCTAGACGAATTTCAGAGACGGTAAGGGCAAGGTATATATGACACATCCAACAAAGGCTCTGCATAAGTTCATGATGCAGGATTTTGTTCGCATGAGGTCAGCTGTCCGATGACTTCCACCTCACGGTCGTTGAACGGCTTATCTTATCTTCTGCGTAGCTCTTCATCTTCGGATGCTCTATTCTCTCCTATGGACATGGCCATGTCTCTGGCCTTCATCATTCCTGTCTCCGTTCACCAACTCATAACACCATGTCCGGGTATCTCTTTCACGCCCTACCACGCCGGCCACGTTCTCGGTGCTTGTATGTTTCTTATAGACATCGCGGGGCTGAAAATTCTCTACACCGGAGATTATTCCCGGGAAGAAGATCGACACCTCGTGAAAGCTGAGCTACCGCCTATACGACCCGACGTACTCATAGTAGAAAGTACATACGGAGTTCAGAGTCTGGAGGGAAGACCAGAGAAAGAACTCAGGTTCACCACGCTCGTCCACTCTATTATTCGGCGTGGCGGACATGTACTGCTGCCCACTTTTGCCCTTGGTCGTGCTCAAGAGCTTCTACTGATCCTTGACGAGTATTGGAAGAAACATCCAGATTTACACAACGTGCCCATATACTATGCATCGGGTTTGGCTCGTAAATCGATGGCTGTATATCAGACATATATCCATACAATGAACTCGAATATCAGAACTAGATTCGCCAAGCGTGATAACCCTTTTGTGTTCAAGTAAGTACCCAAACAAGTCGGGACGTCGGGCTAACCAATTTCAAAGGTATATCTCAAATCTACCTCAACCTCGTGGCTGGGAAAAGAGAATAGCGGAAGGCCCCCCTTGTGTGGTCCTTGCTAGCCCTGGTTTCATGCAAAGCGGACCCAGCCGCGAGCTTTTCGAGCTTTGGGCGCCGGACTCGCGAAATGGCCTCATCATCACTGGTTACTCAGTCGAAGGAACATTGGCTAGGGTGAGTGCTACGCGGTTTGCATTCTGGCACCATTATCTACAATCTCCCTATCTCATGTATATTACACAACAACAATTAACATCGGATTTCATATCGCGCGCGCATTCAAATTGCAAACTTTCTCCGGTGCCTAGTTCAAGGACTCATTGCGTTGTTTAGGACATCATGACTGAACCTGAAGAGTTCGAGTCTGTAAAGGGGGGGATGATCACAAGAAAAATCTCTGTGGCATATATCTCTTTCAGTGCTCACGTCGATTATTCTCAAAATTCGGAATTTATTGAGCTCGTCAAAGCGCAGCATGTGGTAAATCCAATTTCTTCACCGTGTAGACTTGTTATTCACTCGCTTTCAGGTACTGGTGCATGGGGAACAGACCGCCATGGCGCGTCTGAGAGCAGCCATGACGTCCAGATACAAGGAAAGAGACGAGGATGTCAAAATACACACGCCTCGGAATCTCGAAACGTTGAATCTCTCATTCAGAGGCGAACGGGTGGCGAAGGTAAGCGTAGCAATATATCTTGTTTGATTTTCTCTCACCCCCAGGATTCATTAGGCTATCGGGACCCTGGCAGACAGACAGCCGCGTGCGAACGACGTAGTTTCAGGGCTGTTGGTGTCCAAGGATTTTTCGTACACTCTTCTTGACCCTCGAGACTTGAAAGACTTCGCTGGTTTATCGACATGTACGGTAACTCAGCGTCAGAAAATTGCTCTCGGTGTCCGCTGGGAATTGGTGAAATGGCATCTGGAAGGCATGTTCGGGAGTATCGAAGAAGGCGTCGACAAAGAAGGGCTTTCAATGATGAGGGTGTGTGTCTTTGCTGATCCACTGACATCCCTCCCATTGATTTTTTCAGGTCATGGGCGCCATTGACATCAAACAAACCCAGGAGCACGAGTTGACGTTGGAATGGGACTCAAGCGCGAGCAACGACATGCTTGCGGACTCGACCTTGGCTTTGATCACAGGAATAGACAAAAGTCTTGCCTCTGTCAAATGCAAGTGATTCCAGTTCCTCATTCATCCCAGGAGTTAATTTCTGTTTTGCTTCCGTCCAGTGACTTCACACTCGAAGTTGGACCCTCACCCCCACGCGGCTCATTCAGATGCAGTAACGAGGATCAAACGATTAGCTTGGTTTTTGGAAGCTCATTTTGGAGATGTCGAACTTCATATGCCGGATGAGTCACAAGAAGAGCCTGAACAAGGCGAGGATGACAACGAGCCCTCTCTTTTGGTTCGACTAGATGAAGCAATCGCACAAATCAACCTGATATCACTGGTATGTCTGGATGAATTTCTCTGAACTTTGTGTATAACTCCAGTCTAGACGGTCAATAGTTCAAATGAGGCCCTGAAAAAACGGGTCGAGATTGTCCTCGATATGGCTGTTACAACTGTTGGCTCGTTACGAGAAGCATTTGTTTCTAAGCCTGGAGGGGTTGTGGGTGTAAACGAAAGCGGCGAAAAAGTTAACAGAGCGGAGGTCGATCGCGACGACGACGACGATTCCGATGTGGATTCGTTGCTGGAAGTTCATGATTGAGACCAGTACATAGTCTCATGAACAAGACTTAGATACACGGATTTTTGTGAAGATAGTCATTCAAACGTATATAAAGATTGAGACTTGCGTGTAGTGTAGAGGAGGGTTGTAAAGCAGAGGGTTGCCGACGCTCATTCATTCATTCCTTATTCCATCATAGTGCTGAGGGCCCTTCAGGGCCCATGTCGCACTCTACGATGTACAGTGTAATCTACTGGCTTGCTCGGAGGGAGATCCGGGGGAAATCGGAGAGGAAGTTCTACGGTGAGCGCCGAGGGTGATGTATGTGTAACGTAGCGATAATATAAGAAAATATCTTTGAGACTATCTAGAGGGGAAAGAAAAAAAGAAAGAGGCTGTAAGTAAGTAGTGGAGGAAAAGGTTATACGGCGTAAGAGGGAGGCGGCGGGTGTCGCGCACGAACGCGAGAACCGGGGGCTGGGTCGTGTTTTGGATGAGAGGAGGCGGCGGAGGGAGACGCGCGCGGTGCCAAGACGGATGAAAAGGCGTAGGCGTTGAGCTTGATAGGCGGGACAGGAAGGTTGAGCAGCAGGTGGGGGACGGACTCGGAATGCGGGCAGAGCGGGCGCGAGGTGAAATCTGAAGAGGTAGTGTCCTGGGCGCAGTTGGGTGAAGATGCTGCCTTGCGGGCGGCTCAAGCTCTTGTACATCCTCGAAATAGCGTTGGATGGGTTCGGGGAGTCGAAGGAGGCGAACCCTGTCCGTCGCCAGTTGCCCCCGCGTGGGAAGCGGACAGGAAGTGATTGTCACGCGTGACATCTCGCGTCCTCTCACGTCGAAACTCTTGAACGCGTCCACGACCGTCTTGAAAGAGCCCTCTTTAGGCCGCAAGTTCAAGAATGAACTCCAAAGCGGTTTTGAAGTCTCACCAACCCCACACCGAGGGCCTCACGTCCTTGGCTTTCTCTACCGATGGACTGTTCGTTGAAGGATGTTGTACTGGGACAACACGCTCACTTCCTACAGACACGCGTTTACTGCTGGCGAGGACAACATTGTCCGCATCTGGACGCTGTCAGAAAACACAGATGTTGAGCCGCCCATGGCAACAGATGCAGATGACCCAATAACCGCTCTCTGTGTATATGTGCGCACCTTGGTTTCTTTCACGATTTTATCCAAAAACTCTGAGCAGGATGACGGATGGTTCTCGGGTACCACGGCAGGGACTGTTAGACACTACGATAAAGACAGCGCCAAGATGAATGGCCACTTCACCGACGTGGGTCCGGCTAATGCTGTGAGATGCATAGCTATCGATCCCAGGAGGAAAACTGTCGCAGTGGGATCCGAGTGTGTCGACTTTTCATTTGACCTGAATACCTACTCATCTGTTCTACTAGTGGACTCAACCTTCGGCTGGTTGAACTGGACGATCCCAAAAAGACCCAAGAATTGAACAGAAACGCGATCCGTAAAGTAACATGGCACCCCACAGAACCAATATTGGTACGCCAACTTCGACTCGATCAGGATCCGTACACATAGTTGACTAGGTTACTTGTGGCTTAAACGGCGATGTGGTCGTCTGGGACGTAACGACCGCAAATCCTCTCAAAATATTCTCGAATTTTATCCCCACTGTAATTAGCCTGCCCAAAAGGCTTGCAGAGAAATCACCAGACAGCAGTTTCGATTTCCTCTACGACTGTTCCGCTGTCTGGCATCCTTCTGGCAAGCAATTCTACCTTGCTTCTCGCGCTCGTGGTGAGTCCGCCTGCCTTTGAGAGTCACCGCAAACGAATATCGTTCCGTCCAGATATTGCTTGCATCAGTCAATCAACTTGGACCAGGGACTCAACTATCGTAGACCGGGATGCACCTGGGCATGTTACGGCGTTAGCAGTGTCACCTAATGGCGCCTTCATTGCGTCGGCCTCTTTTTCGGATTCGTCGTCCACAGTATACATCTGGGATAGAGTGACTCGAAAAATCATCACACAGTCAGTGCTGAGGCATTTGACTCGATTTTATTTCGTTCTAAAACCTTGCAGGCATACTGGTACCAGCAAAACTGTTGTTACGCAGTTGGCGTTTTCTCCCGTTGCAAATGTCCTGGCATGGACAGATAGCGGCGGGGAATTCCACAGATGGATAGACCCTATCCAGGCTGACCTTGTCGTCCCCATTTCGAATCCAATAGAAGGGTTGGGGACGATGTTCGACGACGACGATGCAGAGGCGGAGATTGTCCTTGGTGGTGACAACGATGAGCCCATGGACGACGTTGAGGACAACGTTTCGGAACCGGAGCAAGACTGGCTGGACGATGATAACGATGCCACCGCCGCCGGATTTACGCGTTCGGATTTCGTGAAAGAAATGGGTGAGTTTCGGTGTGTTGCACTGCTCAGTAGGATCAAATTCATTTGTAGTGAGCATAACGCAGGCCCAACCCCCTTTTCAGCCTGGTGCGACGCCAATGCAAGAAACCAAGCAGCTGCTCTGTGCGCCACTTCTTTTTGTTAAAGCCATGTCACACTCACCCAACAACCAGCTACCAATAGACTTGGTTATATCGAAGTTACTGCTCCTCCTGATTCAGAGCACCACCTCGTTGATGTCAGGTTTTTCGATCTATCCAGAGCAAAAGTCTCCTTCAAGGATGAGTTCAAATTCCATCTTGGCGTTCTTGGTTAGTGAGTTTGAATGAAAGTCGACAACACCCTAAATTTCATGTAGGGGAACGAGGCGCTTTATTTGCGTGTAGACCGCAAGATAGTCGGCCTGCTCTCGTGCAGTACCGGCCGTACGTCAAAGACAGCACTACCCAATGGACTTACACCTTGCCGCGAGATTGTACAGTCCTTGGGATTGCCGCTGGCGGACTTCCACTAACCAGCAGTGCAAAGGATGTGGCTGATCTAGATGGGTTCGGAAACATCGTCATTGCTACGACCCAAGGCGATCTCACCTTCATGAGTGGAACTGGCAGAGAGCGACGTATCATAGCTTTAGGTGGCGACTTTGTCTCCATGGTAGCTGGGCATGAGTGGGTATTTGTCGTCCATAGAGCCGGCTCCACGACAATCGACGGTACGTTCCGTCGTCGAATATCCATACTCCGCGTCGAACATACTGCAGGTTCGCAAAATCTGTCTTATACTCTGATAAACCTGGACGACTTCAGTGTCCGACAGCGAGACTTCCTTCCTATTCCCAAAGGTCATACACTGAAGTGGATTGGGATCACTGAGGAAGGAGTATGTGTTCCGTTTACACGGTCCTGCGAAACTAATCACTTACACGCGTAGGCTCCGGCCATGTATGATTCGACGGGGCGTCTCCATGTTTTGACCAAGTATAGGACCCCTCATCACGCGTCCTGGGCGCGGATCCTGGATACAAATCTTCTTGAGCGCAAAATCGGCAAAGATGAGTCTTACTGGCCCTTCGCGATCAGTGGTAGTCAATGCCTCTGTTTCATTCTGAAGGTCTGAATTTTGTCTGCTGTGGCTGTCAAACACGATATTCAATCATTATTATCTAGGGAATGCGCACGTACCCAACCTTCCCCATACCACCTCACTACGAACTGCCGATCGAAATGCCGTTCAGAACAGACAATAAACCGGAGGAGAAGTGAATATCAACCTTCTTCGTCATGATTTGCAATATTAACGGCGTCGTAGAATTGAGCGAGATGTTCTCATGCTCGAAATCTTGCGAGATGGTCTAGACGATCAGTTAACGAACGAAGAAATCTCCAGAACCGAACAACGGGTGGACAAGGATCTGGTACTCCTCGTTCAGAGTGCAATACAGAAGAGCAATATCGCGCGTGCCGTCGAACTTGCCAAACTCATTCACAATTCGAGAGCGCTAGATTCTGTTATAAAAATGGCCGAGTTCTATCACTTAGCGGGATTGAAGGAGAAATTGCAGACGCTGAAAGATATTCGAGAGCAGAGCGAGGATCGTTTGGTTGTCGCACGAGACAAACGGAAAGAGTGGATACGGCCTGACCCGTTACCGCGCTCATTGGGAGCCATGGATTACAAAGTGTCGCAAGTGAGGCCTTTTCAAGACTTCGGGCCCCCTCCGACGGTGTCACGGCCAGGTCTTGCACCCGCTGTTCCCGTGAAAGAGACCACGCGTTTTACAGCAAGCACCACCGTCGATATCCGACCAACGCCAGTGGAAAGTGTTGCAGGTTCTCCGCCGGAAAATAAACGAAAGCGAGACGAAATCGAAGAAGTTTCGTCGTCGTTCGACTTTGTCGCGCCGCCTCCGAAGCAGAGTACGCGCAGTTATCCTTTCTAACCTATGTCGTGCTGACCACCTACACAGAAACTAACCCCTTTGCACGCAAAGCTGGTCAAGAGAATAACCGGAGCAACCTGTTCGCTCGAAAATCTGATTCCACAGCCTTGCAAAAAAGTGAAAGCTTCTTTGATAAAGTCGATGCTGCCGAAGACTCTGTCCCCAAAACGAAACGTGAACCTTCTTCTATTCCTTGCTTCTCGCAGCTCATTTCGCCGCTGTTGTAGGTCTGGGGGCTTCAAAAACCAAGGAGAAGGAAAAGAAAGACGGCCCTCGACAAATGACTCTATTCGGTATGATGTCAAGCGCTCCGCGCTCCGATAAACGAGTTCCAGCGGTGCAGCCTACCCCGGACATCACCATGGCCGATGCTTCTCAGGTTGAAACGCAACCGGATCTCCCAGAAGAGTGGGAAGAGACCCAACCTGTAGATGGCACCAGTCTCCTAGACGTACGTGCCCTCAAATCTTGCAGCTCCAAAACTAAAAAGTTGCTGAATATTGCGTAGGAGACCCAACCGGTCTCAGAATAAGGCAAATTGTCATATAACACCTTTCTTGGTCCTCACGACACCATTTCGAGCACACCATGGAGCGGTCCACAATTTACCGACTCGAATCTGGATCGTAGTTTAGAATTTTTTTCTGTTTCTATTATAGCTCTAGCCTCAGGTATCAGTCATGTTGTAGTTGTACTTTACATATCTCATCCCCTTTTCTCGTCGTCAATCCCTATTGTATCGGTAATCGACAAATCTTCTGGGGCAAACGGCCAATTGTGAAAAGCAGTTACGAGCTGGGCCCACTCATCAATGGCCAGTTCGCGAACAGGTTTCTTTGGGTCGATGGTAGTCCCTTTCAAAAGAGTCACTGCGTTGGGGGCCAGGTATCTGTCCGAGAATGCATTGGAAAACATCCATGACCTGTGGAGAAAACGTACGGCAAAGCTTGCTTTATGGCCGTTGCTCTGTTGACGTAAAGGTGGCGAAGGCAATAGTCCCACTTGTCAAGCAAACCTGGCTGAATTACCTGGGTGACTGACGGTCGGCGACAGATGATAGAAGAAAGATCGGAATGGACAGACTTGATGCTCTAATGGATGAATATTGAGCGCTACGTAGGGAGTTCCGGCCTTGCGTCTAGCTTCTCCCATGTTTGCTTCCCTTAATGCTCTGGTCAAACCCGATGGAAGCGGATGAAAGTGCTTTTCGTAAGGCTGCAGTTTTTTGGACGGTAGCGCTTCCTGGCAAGAGGCCACCGCCGCGGCAATCATGCTGAGCTTACACCGAACGGCGGGGGATTCACCAACAACTCGCTGAGATGCAAGTCAGACCAAGTGCAATTCAAGACCTGCTGAGGATTAACGACCTGCCAGATGTAATCGCTCATTAGCACGCTCATGGGGATACGCCCATACTTAAAGAGCCATTGCTTGTCGGGTATGCCCCGGAATAGCTGGGAAATAAACTGCTCCCCATAGACGTTGGACATTAAATGGGAGACGAAATGCAGCTGAGGATGCACTTAATTTGAAAGAGTCAGTATAAAATGCTTGATTTAGATAAGACCTGAAACTCGCCTGCTTCATTCCAGGGAACAGTCGCGATGTCGTCCAATAAATTCATCTCCTCTAATTTCTGATAAGACGCCCAACTCTCGCCGTTCAGCGGAACAACGGTGATTCTGTCATCTAGTGCCTCGAGAGGCTAAGACCGTGGTGGTTCAAGAATGATAACGATGATGCGTGGCGGGTCTGCACCTTGAGATATGGGAGAAACATATCGGCATGTTCCAATACAATGAGCTTTTTTATCCGCCTGCGAGGCAGCGCCAAAAGAGCACGAGTCAGTTGTCCGGGACCTGGGAAGAAGCGCCTCAGCATCCGACGAGACAATGCAGAGGAAGTTTGGATTCCCAAGCGTACCAGGAAAAATTTCGACGACCACTTTGTCAACAGATTTCTTGGGAATGAACGCGTCCGCCACAAGAGCTGCAGTGTCCGGATTGTTCAAGGTGACTCGAAACGCGAACGGCCTGACTGCGGTAGGAAATAAAGACCTCCATGCGGGTCGTGGAGGTAAGGCACCTAAATACGAAGTTCAGACATAAGGTTCAGAGGCAAACGAGGGCGACATGTTACCATCTTCAGGGATAACAGGCGGGGTCTTCGCTTCAGGTGTTTCCTTAGCCTTGGGCCCGCGCATCCCGTACAGACGATACCATTGCGCGACTGTTTTCCGTCGTGCATGTTGAAGACGAAGCATGATTCGCACTGGGTTAGGGTTTACACAAATATGAGGTTAGGGTTTGACATTCGTACATGGGTCTGGTATTAAAGTAATGTAATGTCCCGAGTCCGTGATCCTTCCCTCGCAAGGCGTAGAGCCAAAATTTGAGTCGTCAGACTTGAGTAGCCATTGCCGATGAAGATGTTAGCTGTTCGAGCCAGTTCGACGTCCACAGCAACAGCCCAATCTCCTTCTCCGTTCCGCAACGGTAGGGAACCCGTATGTGTGACACTTTTCATGGGGCCGCCTTTATAACCGGCGCGGAGTATACGTTTTGGATCTTGGACGGCAGCTTCCAGTTTGTAGTACTGAAGGTATACCGAAGGATGATCCCACGAAGCTGAGAAAGTGTTAGTAGTGAGGTCGTTTGTGAACTTAGAGACTATTTACCGTCGTGGAGAATATGCAGTGTGTTAACGTGCGGGTTAGCTCGCGCTTGAGCGTCGATGGCATCGAGAATACGACGTAGAGATGGGTAGCAATGCTCCATCACTGACGCCTCGTTGTTCAAGTCCAATTTGGGAGGAAACACGGTCTCCTCCAGCTCGGGAAGAGTAGCCCAAGTTGTGAAGCCCGTGCGGGTTGCAGCGAGGCCTTTGCAGTGGTCCTCGAAATCACCTTTCAAACTATAGATTCAGAGAAATAGTATAGCCAGCCCGAGTTCACATACCGCGACGCAAATGCAGAGCCATATAAGGCTCAGTTGGGCGCACTCGTTCGACGATCTCTGATATCTGTGGAGACCTTCGAACGACAGTAGGTACGTGAAGTCATGGCAAATGTTGGAGTGGGCCAACCAATTAAAAGTAGACGACAAGTACAGTTTGAAGGTCGGCCAAATTGCGTGAATGGCGGGGGAAGCCAAGAAATCCCAATTAATGAAGTGATTCTCGATGGACATACACCGTTCTGAGCTGCTCAACATATCTCTGGCATGGTTCCAAAGGGCAGCGTTTTCGCGACTGAAAGTGGTGTGTATAGTCTCTGATGGGGTGCAGACAGTTTGAAACAAAGCGTCAGGAAGCGAGGCATTAGTTACACCGGGCAAAAAGGCAGACAATGGAAGGGGAGAGTGTCGCGGTGCCCTTTGCCAGATGAGAGGTTGGTACACATACACCCGTCCCGTCAAAATGGCAAGATGGTGATACAGAAGAATTTCTTGGACCTGGGAGCAGATTATGAGAGAATATTGAGCAGCAGGTCGATATGCGAACTTGATTGTTGAATCCTGCCCCCTGAAGCTGCTTGAACCAAACGTATTTTGTTGACTGCGGGTCGAGAGTCTCAAGAGCATGGAGCGATTGGGTGTATTCAGTTTGGGTGATGGAGGCGTAGAGAGAATATGGCGGGAGCTGAGAATAGATAAAATACAAGACGAAGAGAACGACGGAGAAACCAAAAACGAGGCGGAGGGCAAGCTTCATGATACTACACAGCCACAAAACATTTGCCTTCATCCACGATGAGCACACGTCGCAAACTCAAACGGCGGTTTAGCTCCGCGTCCGTCGCCGACCTTTGGTCCACCCATTCTACCCCTCGTCTCCGCCAGCCTTCTCTCAGTCCCACTCTCACAAGCACCGACGCTTTCGATCCACCACTCAACATATATGCTTCCCTTCCCCCTACCCCAATTTCCCCCTCCCCTCCCTCGCGGCCATTGACCCCGTTGACCCCCATATCCCCAATATCTTCCATGTTTGAGCCTGTTGTGCAACCGTTTTCTCTATGGGATTATTTGAGGGAGGAGCTATTGGCCACTGATTTCGATTCACACCAAGAACTCAAGTGGGACCGTGTAAGCAATTTCCTCAGCATCCCCGTTGCCATAGAAAAGGTACCTGAATACAAATCTCGTATATACTGCTCTAACGTCGCTCAGATCATCGGGTTTGGGTTCATTCTCTGCCTAGACTCTTTCTTGTACACTTTCACCATCTTACCTATCCGATTTGCGCTGGCATGGACGCGGCTACTGCTGAACACCTTCTCCCGATCTGCTCCTCCTCTTCCTCCTTCTCAAAAGGCTGATATACTCCGAATGCTTCTTTTGGTCGTCTCCATTATGATCTTGACCCCACTTACCGACGCAAGCAAAATATATCATTTCATTCGCGGCCAGGACACTATCAAACTGTATGTCATTTTCAACGCGCTCGAAGTACGCCCTCATATCTGTTCCCAGACTCTTTCTGATCCTCCCAATGTCAGATTGGTGATCGCCTATGTGCATCTATTGGTCAAGACATACTCGATTGCTTGTTTTCGCGTTCCACCTTGGAACCGTTGTCCCGCAGGGTCCCGGTCACGTCTCATACATTTCGGCCGCTGCTGTTCTTTGTGTTGGCCACATTGTATAATGGTACGTCGATCATGCGAGTCCGTTGTGGTGCTGACGCCACTCGCAAGTTGTCCACTCGCTTGTTATGGTGTACCAGCTCATTTCGCTGAATGTGGCTGTCAATTCGTACGATCATGCCTTGCTCACGCTCTTGGTATCCAACCAGTTTGTGGAAATCAAAGGCAGCGTTTTCAAAAAGTTTGAAAAAGACAATCTGTTTCAGATCACTTGCGCAGGTATAGCTAATCAGCCGCTAGAAATCCAGATAATAACGATCGATAGATATCGTTGAGCGCTTTACACTTGCTCTCATGCTTTGCGTGGTCGCTTTTCGGAATATGATCGAACTGAGTGGTTCTGAGTTTGACTTTCGCGAAGGATTCATCCTGCCCAAAAGTTTCGGGTGGGTTTGGGGCAACAACATCCTTTGGACTATCTCATATGTGCGCGGTCGTACCAACTAGAAGCGCCGCTGCTGACCTCTTCCTATAGCCTGTGCTGACCGTCCTTGTGTCGGAAATGCTGGTGGATTGGCTTAAACACGCGTTCATCACCAAATTCAACCATATCAGACCGTCGGTGTATGAGAGATACACCGACGTTCTGTGTCGCGACCTGGCCAGCGGGAGCGCCGTCGGCCGACGTGGAGCTCGCAAAGTCAGTCCCCGTGTCAACAACAGACTGAGATTATGCTCATTCTTTCTCAGCATACATACGTCGATCAGTCTCCCTTGGTGGCTCGCCGTCTAGGCTTTGCTTCTCTTCCACTTGCCGTTCTAGCGGTTCTCATAGGCTCACAATCCATGAGCTTGTTGTTTGCCTTCCACTCCGACAATTCCATGCCGTGGACAGCGGTGTCGCTCTCCAATGCTGAGATCATACACTACCTGACTTGGGCGATAATGGGTGTGCTGTTCTGGGTCTGGTAATCCGGGCTTCATTTGCTTCAATCGAAGATGCTTAACAGTGTTACAGTTTTGTCGTTATCAAGGTTATAATGGGAGTCAATCTCATAAGTTATGCGACTCAAAGGAAAGCGGGAATGGAGGCTCGCGAAGCTGAGGACGCTGTCAACGATTTTGGTCGAGATCCCATAGGAGAAGGTCGAGAGGAGCAGGTCTGTACTCACTCTATGTTCACAAACAATTTCAGAGGCACTCAATTTGCCAAACTAGATTTACAACCGCGAACTTAAAACCCTTCTCGACGACAAGCGGGATGACGCACCTCGTCTAGCCGAGATAGGTGAAAAGAAATTCAAGCTGGAGACGGACAAGGGAGGGAAGAAGGGGCGAGTGAAGCTCGAAGATCTAACCCGCTTTACAATGGTAAAGCGAATCTGGTAGCACATCTTAGACACGGATAAGGGTGGGTAACGAGTGGGATATTGATATAAGAGCACAAAATATACATGAGTGAAATTGAGAGGTAAGGAATGTATGGATACACTATGCTATGCCGGATGTGAGTGCAAAATGTACATGAGACTGGAGAAGGAGCGTATGGATACATTGAGCCGTGTCGATGATCATTAAAGTGGAAAGAGATGGCCGGGAAAGTCGTGACTCGCCGTCTCGCAATTGCATCTAGTATTGGGTGGCAGGAGAATAGCCCCTGTTGCGCACCCGGGTTGCACCAGACCGATGGAGAGAAGTGGCTTTCGAAGGAGCAGAACGAAGCCTCTGACGCCCCTCAGGAATGGGGGACAGTGCCCGACGAACCTCCGCGCGGGAGGGGGGTGGGGAAGCGATGAAACCAGGAGACTGAGAAGCGTTGTTCTCCCTGCTCGGCAGCAGGACTGCCGTGCGCTGCGGAGTGGGAGTCTTGAGCTGAATGTGCGCTCCAAGACTCCGGGTAGATAGGTTCGCGTGTGCATTAGCGTACAGCGGACGACGGGAAGACGAGGAGCTGGACCTCAGCGAGGTGGAAGACTTCTGCGAGTTCGCTTCGATTTGGAGAGCGCGAGCGCGTTCCTTGGCCATCTCCAAGACTCGTGGGGGAGGAGGAGGGAGAAGGTCCTCGTCGGAGAAGAGTGCTTCGGGGGGAAAGTAGAATCTGCCACCGTCGTTGTGCGCGGTGCTGACAATTGCTTGGAAAGCCGGAGGAGCGGGGAAGCTCCCAAGAATATCCGAGAAATTGGAGTCCTCTGAATCGCGTCGGTTGGAAGGGGGGTAGGGGGTCCCAAAATCGTCGTAATAGTAGTCCAAATCGCCCTTCATGCGCGTCTGGTCAACAGGCGAATGACTGTGTATATCGGACACAGTGAGCGGTTTCGTGCCACGATAAACGGGCTTAGACGAAGATCTGTATTCCTGGTGGTCATTTGAGACCGTGGAGCCTCTGCACGGGTAATCAGGTACTATGCCACTTAGATTGAGACCAAGACGAACTTGTGATGGAAAAGGTTGGAAATTTTGCGAATGCGGTTCATGTTGGTGAAGGAGGGGGAAGGAGGTGGATGTGGGGGATGAGTAATTCAGTTCTAAGCGACGAGACTTTATATGCTGGCGGTTCCGGAGGTTGTCTGCATTGTTCCAGTTCACAGGCCACCGGAGACGACAACATTTCCCAAAGCGGAAACGGACAGTATTCTTCCTTTGTAAGTGCAAAGCGTCATGACATTGTCCTGAAACGCCAAAATTCACCTTGGAATTCAAAGCGACGGAGCTTTCCGACCGCGAAGTTCCATACCCACATATTTCACTGTACGATGGCTGCAATGGGGATCAACTTCTGATATCCGGCTTCATTTGTTGCTTGAATTGTAAGGCTTGTCGTAGGTTCGTCTTTGATGAGCCAGTTCTCGCGCAGCAAGTGGAAGTCAGCGAATACTGAAGGTGGGAATGGCTGATCATGATGATCAATCAATGTTATCGAGCCAAAAAAGGAAATAGATGAATGACTGGCAAGCGATTTACATGCATCGTCAATCTTTACTAGGGTCCGCCTCCAAAAGCCTAGACCAGGTGCTGTTACTAAAAAGACGGCGTATTGGGTTCTAGGCACGCACCATTTGTACACTACTCTGGAGTCCTTGCCTCGGTACTAATATCAAGTATATGATGTCAATCAATCGAAGGAAGTCGAGATACAATAAACTGACTCTCGGGTCTGAGGCGGTTGAAGAGTACGCTTCTATAGCGGTGTCTCCGAGGACCAGCTTGGCACCAACTTTCTTGGCTGCTGCCGCTGCCAGCTTCATATCTTTCTCCATCAATTGCACCTATGAGTCAGGTTTATTGCGACTCAAGCGCACACAAAGGCATCGCACCTTGAAGCCGCCTTCATAGCCCTTGCTAGTCACTGCGTCTGGGCACACTCCAGGTACTGCAATGCAGAGGTTCAGTCGCCGTATTTATCCAGTTGATACATTTCGTACCAGGATTGACGGTTGAGTTGACCCAGCTGGCTGCCGATCCTTGCGAGAAACAATTGCTAAGATCGCGAGGGTCGATTCCGAGTTGCATGCCAAGGTTCATAGCCTCCGAAGTTGCCAGAGCAATTATACCGCTTAGATAATTGTTGCTGAGTTTCGCTGCTAAACCGAGCCCTCTTCTGCCCATTGGATTTATGGACTTGCCCATGGTTTTGAGTACCGCCTGAATGAGGGGAAATCTTTCGTCGTCCGCAGAAATTCCGCACATGAAAGTGATGATCCCTGGGCGTTATTCAGTCGAAGAATTGTGGAGACTTGGGAGTCGTACCTTTCGAAGCGCCAGCCGTACCACCAGACACCGGACAGTCGAAAAAAACAGGCGGGTTTTCAGGGTTGGAGCCGTTGACGGCTTCCCCGACTGCCAAAGAGGTTTCGATATCAATTGTCGAGCTGCAGAAGATGTCCATAATACTCTATATCTCCGATATCGTCATACTTCACCTGTCAATGAAAATTTTGCCCGATGTCTGTCCTGCGAGTAGTCCAATACTGGGCGCGAGGTAAACCTCTCTAACATGTATTCCTGTAGATGAGTGAGTGGTCCGCTAGAGATGTCGAAGGAAACACGGCTCATTTTACCTTCTGGAACGATAGTAATTATGAAATCCTGGAATAACATCACTTCGAGAATATGGTCCAGTTCGAAATGTCAAACATACGGATTCATCCGCTACTTGCTTCGCACTAGTCGCGATCCGCACCCGACCTTCTAGGCTCACGCTAGCGAACTTTTGCAGGAGAGGTAGGTCCACATCAAAGATTGTCAGTACTCCCGAGCTGTTGGCAAGGAGCTGCGTAGCCATCGGCCATCCCATAGCACCGAGTCCCACAAACCCTAGCCGTTGAGGTAGGTGGCTAGCCATGTTTTGAGGCGGCTTGGTCTCACGACTGTTTCTCACAACGTCCTTCCCCCGTCCCACAGGCATGCGTGTATACCAATTAGCCACGGGACGGCCTCCCGTTGCTACTAGTTCTCTGCCGTTCAGGTGCCGAAAAACATGAGAGCCTGAAAGTAGTCTCCCAGAGGCAGAGTAGACCAATTCCCTTGAACCTTCGCGTTACTTAGTCTCGTTCCCAGAAGTTATAGAGCACCACCCGCATCGCTCGCTGCGCTCGCAGATTCACCCTAAAAGGGAAATGTTGAGATGTCTCGATGTCAGCGAGGCAGTTTGATTGAGAAATTTGATCGCGGGTGAGTGCTCTATAACGTCTGGTGCAGTTTGACCGCGGAAGTTGCGCTCGTGTCACGCTGTCGACTTTCTCCGCCAAAAGCGTGACAGTTGAACTTTGCACAAACCATAGGCCCTCTGCAACTCATTGCAGTCTGTGATAGTCACAATATATCACCCACAATTGCCTTCCTTTGCCCTTGTCCAAATCATACTGAATTCACAAGCCTAGGATGTATTTACTCACAGAAAGAATCTTGGTTGACTCCAGATTGGCCTCAAAAAATTGTCAGAATGCCAGACTGATTATTATTGATTGAAGGGATGCTTTCTGCACTCTATTCTGCCTTTTGGTAGGTCGTATGAGCTGTTCACTTGCGGTGGGTCACAAGTGTTACAAGCGTTATGTTTGTGACGAATGTCACTGAGCGCAGTCCCCGCGGTCAAACTGCACCAGATCTTAGAGGGGTGATGGTGTACTGTGATTTTGTGATCACAGTGCCCCGGCCATCAGCCCGAAAAGATCTGGAGCCGAGATTACGCGTTACTCAGGATATTCCTTGATCTGACGTCTGCTTTTTGATGTGGGGGTCTTACCATGAGGCCCTTTTCAAGCTCCGCTTTCATCACGTGGCAACCATTCAATGCCAAACACCGACCGTGTTCTTCATCCCTCCAGCGCGTTTTAGACGTTTTGTTGAGATCTATGCACACCCTCTTTCTGCTAAAAGCCTCCAGGGAGTTTTAGAAACACTATACCGGTTATATTTCGATGGATAATCTAGTTTATTGATTTTAGCATCTCCCAAGCATTCCCATCTCGTAGCTGCCTCATATGATGTTCTAGAGAGTCATTGTGAGCTCCAATCGTTCGCAGTAACAATACAATGACACTTTGGACTGTATTCAAGGGAAAATAGAGTGTTGAACGAGGGTGAAAAGGAGATTGTAAGGGACCAAAATGCTGAGCATTTCCTGCGACAATTCAGCGCAGCAACGGCGAGAAATAGATATAAACGAGTGATTAGGTCTCCTATCAGCACTTCAAGACAAGAATACAAGCGGAGGGGAGGTTTTAATAGGGAGAACGCGGCGGATATTTCATGAGGTGTGATGAGAGAGTGTGTCGTGAATTGAGAGGTTGTTTTGGAGAATCAGGCTTAGATATTCGAGGGGTACTAGCCCAAAGTATATATGCATGCACTGGTAAAAGCAATTGGCAACAGAATGAGAGACAATTGAGAACGAGAGTGAGAATGGCGACGAAATCCTTTTTTGATGGTTCAAACCCCGCTTAGTGGGAGATCAGTCGGAGTTTGAAAAAGACCTCACGGTAAGGCCGCGCGTCAGAAAGCAGACGTCAGATAGGGATCCGTAGCGCGCGAAGGTTGGCTCACTCTCTGAATCTCGTCTGCCTCAGGGAGACTACCTGAAAGAGACCTGAGATCTTGACCTCATCACTATCTTTCCTGTATGTCTTCAAGCAAAAGACCGGATGAGCAAGCGCACCAGGAGCTCTACGAGGCAGGAATGGTTCTGAGACGAAAGGTGATGGTAAGCGGTATGAATGCTGCTTTGTAACTCGTTATTCTAACGTACTGTTTAGGGAGACGAATACGTGGACGATCAACTGGAGAAGGGAGTGTCTGACTTCATGAAGCCGATGCAAGAGGTCGATAATATTCTTCAACCGCCGCAATTAGACTAATCGCAGCAATGCTTCAAGCTCACAACCGAGGTATTGCTTTTGATCCGAAAGATATGCCTCAGCCTGACAGTCTGAAAGGTTGCATGGGGAACGATCTGGACTCGACGCAAGTGGCAGCCAAATTTGAGCCATTTTATTCTGATATACGCTCAGCTGGACTGGAACCGAAACAGAGAAGCCTGATCAACATTGCCCTCTTAGCATCCCAGGGAAAGGCGGAGGAGCTTGCGGGACATGTTAGGTACGGCTTTTGGATGATCAGCACCTTGCTGAAAGAAATTTGAAGGGGAGCGATCAACAACGGCGCAAGCGAGAGTGAGATAGCTGAAACGCTGTTGCAGACAGCGGTTTATTGCGGGATACCGACTGGAATGGGTAGTTTCAGAGTCGCTGAAGAAGCTCTCAAGAAAATGCGTGAAGGGTCGTAACGGTAGTAGCTAGAGTTGCTGCGAGCATCGTTGCGAGCATCGTATACTCGCGGCCCGACCAAGTCCGATATTGACGTGATCGGGAGCAATTATGAAGTCTGCAATCTTCTGTTCTTGTTCTTGTTCTTGTGAAATCTTGTGCTGCAGTCTGTGCTGCAGTCTGAGTCTATGCTGGTTTCTGCTGGACTTCCTCTAGTCCTCTGCGCAACCGCTGCCATTCTTTTTGTCTCTATCCTTCCTCCATCCTTCTTCTCAATCGTCTTCTCACTCTCGCTTTAGACTGTCGTGTCCGTGTCTGCTCCTACTTGGGTGAGGACTTTTGCGCCTTGGGGCAAGGTATCCACCTATACTCTATTACCTAGGATAAGATATTCTTTCTTAACGCTGCATCTGCCAACGCCACCATTCATTTGGCGTTCTTGGTTCCACTGGAACACACCCGACTGTTGGCTATCGTTTCAATTCAACTTCGCTGCATTTCAAGTTGTGTCCGCCAAATTACTCCTCGATCCTCTTCTTATCTCCTTAGTGATGATACCCTCCACACACCTGTTTTTCTCAATTTGACCCGAACGCTAATATTACATCCCATTGGTAACCCTGTTGGCAAGCTCCATGAATCCTATTCACGAACATTTATAGCTGCCGTTATATCTGGTGGTGCTTTTCTCTGTGGATTGTGCGGTGTATGCGGCATTCCTGCAGGCACTGCGTTCATGGCGTTCGTTCCGCTGTACTTGGTCAAGCTGGTGAATGCTCAACTCTATTTCAGGCTCTTGGCGGCCTTGGGAACTCTTGTGTCCCTCATGGCCTTCCTCTTTGACATGGTCCTCTTTGGGATTGCGCGTCGTCAATTCCATCAGCGTGGATTCTCTTCTCAATATGGGAACGCTTGCTGGCTGACGCTGGGCGCTCTGGTTGCTATTCTCCTGGGATTCTTTTTCGCCAGCTCAACCATCTTTTCCAAATACTGCAACAAGAGACGCAACAAGCCCATAGGCATCTGAGCAGTGAGCTCGCATCACTCTATCTGTTGATCTCTGGTCTGGCATCCGGTGGTGACGTTTCACGATTGTATGTGACACCCGACCATGTACATTTCTACTGTTAACTTTATCCCTTGTACTTCTTTTGTTGGTCTTTTTTTTTTCACGGGTTCCAAAGGCTTGCAATATTCAATATTACATCCGTTTGGTATGCAATGGCAGTATTTCTTATACATATGCGGGAAGCGCCAAAAAGAAATTCGACGTATGCTGTCAAGCGGGTGTAAGTGGGGTGCTTCCACCGGCAACGATTGCCATCATTGCCTCCGGTTAGTAACAGCCTGTTACTTATTCACGATCATTATTGATGTTGCTCATTCTCGGTCCTTTCGTCTCTCCCATCCCGTTTTCCTTTCGATTCGTGCCATTTGGTGCACACCAGACCCTGCGGGTCCTTTCGCGGCTGGGCTGGTCTAGCGCCTTTCTTCGTTCCTTCCAACATGCCTCGGTATAACACGACAATCGAAGATTATTCCCCCGTCATCTCGTATTCTCCCAACTGGTCCGTGTATCGTTGAGCGCTAAGCGGGGACTCTGACCCACAATATCTGCACAGGAGTGCCGGGAGCAGCTCAGATAATCGCGCAGAGTTGTATTCCGACTCCAGTTTCACTTTAACCTCTACCGATGGCGAAACTGCATCGTTCGCGTTCAATGGAACGTCGTTTCAAATCTTTGGGTCCAAGAGAGCCAATCACGGTGCGATTGTCAAAGAAAAACTTTGAATTCCTCACGAATTTCTGCCGCAGGCTTCTATCAAGTCACTGTGGACGGCACATCTGTTTCGGATTCGGGAACGGCCCCCGAGCCTGGGCTGTTCCAAGTTCCATTGTTCAGCAGCCCACCTTTGGAGCAAAAATTGCATGTCGTCACTTTAACGAACCAAGGAAACTCGTTCATTGACATTGACTTCGTATGTTTGGGTGTCTGCGAACCGTCTTGATTCTGACTTGTTATTATAAGGTCACTTTCACGAGCAGCATCGGTACGGACAAGGACCAACTGACGGTAAATACGGTGCAAGACTCCGATTCCTCGTTTTTCTATGTTGGAACTTGGGGTTTAAACCCGCCAAATATTGGGACATATTCTGGCGGCTCGGGTCATGGAACTGCGACCCTGGGGGCCTTCATGACGTTTACTTTTGAAGTGCGCCTTTTATTTTTCAAGTGTTGTCGATTCAACCGAGTTATAGGGCAAGTTAGAAGGATTTTTGGAATGATAAGCCCTGACAGAAGTCGTAGGAGACGGGGTCACTCTCTATGGACCCGTGGGTCAGTGGCGTTCTCTGATTCGCTTGCACAGGCATTGATTATCTGCAGGTCCTGGAAGCTCACCATTCTCTGTATCTATGGACGGCGGGCCGCCTTCAACTCACACGGCAAACAAACAATTCTACAGACCTCGTGTTCCTCTGTATATTGCTTCTGACCTAGGGTCTGGTTAGCAGCCTTTTGCTCACAGTTTGAGCCGCAATCCTGACTTTACACCCAGGATCTCATGTTGTCAACATAACTTATCAGCCAACGCAGCCGGGTCAAATTTTCGCGATCGACTATGCGGATGTCTACACCACTGCTTCAGGTTCTCTGCACTCTCTGTGAGTCCACTTCACTTAGTTCAGCTGCTCCATTTACCCTGGCGCAGGAATAGTAAAGCTTCTAGCGGGTAAGCCGAAATGTTTTATTCCCCGTATTGTGATCAGACGGCTGCAGATCGAAGTCTGGTTTATCTGGTGGGGTCATTGCGGGCATTATCATTGCTCTACTTTTCGTCTTCGCCATATTGATTGGGCTCATTTTCTTCTTGCGTCGACGGAAACGCAAGCGGACGAGGTCATCCCTTGAAGCACCAATGGTACAACCGCCGATGAGCAACAGGGATATCATCGCTGCTCCTGTGACATACCCCTCCGCATCGGCCCAACCCTCAATCAGGTCCTACCCCTCGACTTTGGATGGATCGTATTATGTCGCTCCTGCGTCGAACATCGCCGTAGACACTCAGGTGCAGGCCTATGCACCTAGTGCCGCATCTGAATCGGACTATTCACCTACTGGGTCTCATTCTGCTGTGAGCGAGGTCACATCAATTCTGCATCAGGCACTAATTTGCCTAGAATATGAGACGTATTTCGTCGACGACGCATTCCTCGGCAGCGTCCAGTTCACAGTCATTTAGCACCCTGCCGTTCCCCAAAGGGACACCGCTACCGCTTCCTCCCACCGCCAACCAAAGCTTAGCTCATGTATATGTCCCAACAATGACTGGGGAATCGCTGTACTGATGGTTGTTGGATAGGTCCCTACGTCCGAATTACGTGCCAATCGGAGGGTAGTTCCTGGAAGAGCTCAGGACTTCGGCAGTGTAGCGGGGCCGGCACCCCCGGACTATGTACAAGCTACCGAGCCGTTCGAGCCCCGAGCATTCTGATCACAGAGGGTTTCCAGTTGACAGTAAATATATGGGAACAAGGACTTTGCTTTGCTAGGGATTCATTGCTCTCTGGGATATTGTCGAATGTGTAACATTTTCGTGTAACGATAGTATTTGATCCATGCTTTGCCATGGAAAACTCGAATATTTCGATTGCGGTAGATTGCGGTATTTGCAACATTTACGTACAGCAATCACTGAAAATGACGATCGATGCTTGGTTAACGTTTGTCCCTTAAGCTCTGCGCTCCGCCTCCATGGCATCCAGCACCTCTACACCTCCAACCGACCCAGTACAACCACAACAACCTAAGCAACCATTCTTGTCTCCGCAAATTGCATCTTATTTTATAGGTAAGAACATTCTCGACTTGCTCCACCTCCCCTTGACTCTCGACATAGCTGGCGGTTGCGCAGGTGCGGCGAGCCGCACCGTTGTTAGTCCTTTAGAACGGCTCAAGATCATACAGTGGGTTAACTCTACTTTCGTCTACCCCGTTTTTTCATGTGTTGTTCAGGCAAGTACAACCGCGAACGTCCGACCAGCAATATAGGTACGAAACCCCGCTAATGAGTTCTATCTTTCAAACACTATAAACCAGAGGCGTATGGCGTTCGCTCGTTCGGATGTGGAAGGAGGAAGGAATGAGAGGGTTAGGCCACGTTTTCGACTCTTTCAACAGAGATTTCAATGTGCCCCTCCAGATTCATGAGAGGCAACGGGATAAATTGTATTCGAATCGTACCATACTCGTGCGTGTTCCTGCTCTTTTCAAGGTGACGGCTACCTGAAACTATAAGTTTAGAGCCGGTGTGTTGCGCCTTCACTCTTTCAATCTGACTTGCCAAATTCAAATCACCAATACAGTGCAGTTCACGACATACGAACAATTGAAGAGGGTGCGACCATTGACGTTCATCTCGAACCTGTTATTGACTGATGATGCAGTGGTTAACACAACATGGTAGCAAAGAATTAGACACGCCGAAACGATTAGCAGCAGGCGCCATGGCAGGCATCTGCTCCGTCTGTAAGCGTTCTCGCCACCTTGGTCGCTCCTTCTCAATGTTTGCATAGGTTCGACATACCCGCTAGACCTCGTTCGCGCGCGTCTCTCTATCGCGACCGCTTCCATACCAGTGTCGGTCGCGTCACAAACAAAACCGCCGTCGACAAACGGTCCAAAGCTTTCCCTCTCGTCTGCCTACCACACTGCATCATCATCTGTCGCTGCATCAGATCTCTCTATTGTGGGCATGACGTCCAAGATAATGCGGGAGGAAGGCGGTATCCGCGGTTTGTATCGCGGCCTGGTGGCGACAGCGTTTGGGGTTGCGCCATACGTGGGTATTAATTTTGCTGCGTACGAGTTTCTGCGAGGCGTCATCACGCCGCCCGGGAAGACTAGCGTTGCACGCAAGCTGACTTGCGGTGCGCTGGCAGGTGTGTTTCAAAGCTTGTTTGCCATTTTCGTCAGCATGCAAGATGTTTAACGATGCGCAGGGTCCATATCTCAAACGTTGACCTATCCGTTCGACGTGTTACGACGGAAGATGCAGGTGACGGGCATGAAGTCGTCTGGTCTGGGTATCAAGTATACCGGTGCGATCGACGCATTGCAGGGAATTGTCCGGACAGAAGGGGTGCGGGGGCTATATAGAGGACTCTGGCCGAATCTGCGTGAGTTGCGAATCATGATGTCGGAGATGAAGCTGTATTTTTACTCCGTGCCTATCAGTCAAGGTCGCGCCGAGCATTGCAACAAGCTTTTTCACATACGAACTGGTAAGTGCAGTACTGACTTTGCAGCACAATTCGCTCATGGTTTGGATAGGTAAAAGACTATCTTGTATCGAGGTATTAGGGTGGTGGGTAAACGGACATGGGATAATTATTCTAGTAGTAGAGGATTAGTTTTCTAATATTTTAGAGGTGCAATCAAAGAGTTACGTTATTGTTGCGGATGATCGTCGCCGGGAGGTGTGGATTCAAGTTTGCGCGTTGACCAGGTTGAATAATGCCCTCTCCATCCTCCCCGAGTCGGCCTGGAGTCGCCAGCGCTACCTCCTCTCTATCTTCCACTTCCTCCGCCGGTTTCTCATCTTCTGCGGCTTCCGACTCGAGCCAATCTGATAATGCGTCGTCAGACCACGACCACGCAGCTGCCTCCCTGCACCAGCCTGCTGGGAAATACACGGCTCCGTCTGCACACTCGTCTTCTCAAGCCCATGTCATGGGCCAAAACGAAAGCAAGGCCTCCTTGGTCAATCCGCCGTCTTCGCCCAAGCAAAATGGCTTCTACGTTGCTGCCGCGACGGGCTCCAAGCTCAAGCGCGCCTTCGCCGCTCGTAGGAAGAAGTCAGAGGACATAGCGGCAGTTGGCGGCCAATCCCATGCTGCTTCGAGGCAAAAGGGTCCCCGACAGCTTACTCTACAGGTTGCCCAGGCTTTTAGCGGCAAAAAGCCGAAGGAAGGATTGTCCCCAATTCCTCCGACTCCTCCGCCCAAACCCTCTTCGATGCAGGTGTCCAAGCGACCAATACCACCACCTCCGCCAATCCCGACCTCATCTCTTCCTAGTCGGGGCTCTATCATGCCCATTACGCCTGGTGTGTCGTCTGCGGTCAACTTCATGATTAAACAAGAAGAGGCCAAGGCTGCTGCGGAGTGGGAGAAGCTGCGAGCACGGGAGAAAGAAAAGGTTCAGGACCAGGAGGCAGACAAAAGCGAAACCAAGGAGACTTGGAGGCGCAGCGACGCTACCATAACTCAACAGCGTCCCGGCGCTGCGACGGCAACGCGTGCCTCGCGCCCTGTTTCAACGGCAGAGTCACTCCAGTCCACTCACACTGTCGTGCCGGTCAACAAACGGCTTAGCGCGCTCGTTACGGACGCTGACTTTGGCATGGCGGAAGAGGATGAGGCGAATTCGTCGAATTATAAGTCGTCCCCTACGGCTTCGGTGCGTTCCACCAAGCCGCGATCCATGTCGCTCAATACTGGAACCTCACATCCGTTCAATTCCTCGGGTTCACCTCCGATGTCTCCTAAGCTGTCTTCCGAAACCGCGCCTCCCATGTCTCCTTCGATATCGGTTCGCGAGACACCGACATTAACTAAGGCTGCCGCAAATGGAATCATAGCGCCCTCTAGCTCTGGACTACAATCGACTGGCAATAATATACGAGGTCGTTTAGCCGCTTGGACTGCTACGAACAACTCCACTTATTCGTCGTCCGTGCCCCGTCCAGAAGCTCCGGCTCCCGCCGTCCACAGACAGCCGGCAGTGAGCACCGGATTCTCTCCTGCAGCTGGGTTTGCGAAGCGCGCTGTGGAAAAGATGGGGCGAGCGTGGGGTGGGTTCAGTTCAGCGTCCAAGGATTCGGGATATTCTTCTTCCTCGTCGACGAGCACGGCGCCTTCATCCTACTCAAATGTCGACTTCAGCCTGGTGCGAACAAACTCTAATAACAATGGACAGTCTTCCGGCAAGGGACCGAAGCACCGCCGAACACCAAATGCGCCGTCCAGTAATTGGAGCATAAATTCGTCCAACCAGTCTTCTTCTATTTCCGATATGGAAGCGTTTGCGCCACCCGTGGGACCAATCTTAGGGCAACGCCTCCGTGGTCCACTGAGAGTCACTATGGGGGGAACTAGTGTTGGAAACGTTGTATTTGGTGGGAGACTGAAGGTCGTTGTCAATGAGACTTCTGTCACAACCGGAGGGCGCCGTGGACGAGATGTTGAGGCTGCCGGGAACCAGCGAGAGGTTAGCCTTCCCTTGTTGAGGCAGCTGGAATGCAGGAAATTACCGGCCCTCGTGGTGCGATGTGCACAGCACATTTTGATATGGGGAGTACAAGAAGAAGGCCTCTTTCGGTGAATAGTTGCGGTCATTTTCCAATTTTATTATTTAGCTCACTTTTCATAGCGTATCAGGGCGTCCCTCTCACACTTCGAAATTACGGAGCGAATTCGACACTGGTATGTAATCACACTTTCCCAGAGAGCTTACATGAATCTCGACTTTTGCAGGAGCTGATTGGGACATGACCGAATGTACACCTGGCGATCTGGATCCGCATGCCGTGGCTTCAGTGTTCAAGGCATTTCTTCGTGAATGTAAGCTCTGCTCTTTCGTGAATTGTACAAGGATTAATGGTTTTTTTAGTACCCGAACCTATCCTTACTCAAGGGCTGATTCCCTACTTCGAAGCCGCATTAGTGCAAGAAAGCACTCTCAACGAACAAGACAAAGCTTCGCGACCGAAGGGTCCGGCGGGACCTTCACTTCCTTCCGGTCCAAAGAGCGGCGGCCCACAAATGCGCAAACCTCCATCACTGTCCACTTTGGCCATGCCCAATTTTAACTCCATTCGACCACCTTCTCAGACTTTGCGCGACGCTCTCAAGTCGTTGATCGCTCAGCTGCCTGTTGAAAATAGAGATCTTTTGAGGACCGTCACAGAACTCATACAAGCTACCGCCAAAAACAGCAGGGAAACGAAGATGCCTTTGAGTAATCTTCTTTTGGTGTTTTGCCCCAGCCTCAACATGAATCCGCCCCTGTTGCGCGTTTTATGTGAGGCTGAAGGTATCTGGGGAGATGACCATACAGAGGAGTCCGAGTCCGACGTTCCTGACGTAGTGGACATTAAGAGGGAATCAGTGTTGGATATCAGAGCTCCTGAGGCTCCCTCACCTGCTTCAGATAGCGAGTCGGAGGTCTCTGTTCATGTGCCGAAACCCATACCTTCTCCAACAGAAAGCTTGCGGCCGCGGTCACCTGGAGCAAGAAACCAACGTATGCATCCTGCAGCCATGTATCTGGATCACGACGATTCAAATGATGAATCGTCCCTACTGCAAGTGTCAAGAATGCTTGCGGATGACGCTGTTCCATCTCATCCTCAGTTGGATGACTTCTCCTCAGTGTCGACTTCTGAAGACACATCGCTTGAAACCCGGCTAGATGCCCCATCGCCCTTGCTTTCCTCTTCGGCGGAGTCACTCGCTACGCCATCCAGTGGTCCTTCGCTTGAACGTCTCCCGTTTGTGGAAGGGAAGGATTATGATGGCCCGGAGTCTCCGCTGATTATTGCAGACCCCGCAGACTCCTCACCCTACAATCGACCTCCTCGTCGACCTGCTATAAGCGGACCACTGGGCTCGCCTGTACAATTTCCAACTATCGCCGGCACTTCACCAGTAACACCGCTCTCTTCAACACGCCCTATTCCTACCTTATCATTGCCTAGTCTAACGCCAGCGAATTTCTCCCCGAAATCTGACCATAGTTCCCCCAGTGGTTCCGCCCCTTCTTCCCCCATTCGCAGGCTGAAAAAACCTTCGTTGCAACTCTTGTTTTCCAAACGCTCTGCCTCTCCGCTAACCCCTTCTCCCTCCGGCGGGCTTCCCTTCATCTCGGGGCCGTATCTTCAGTCGTCCAAGGCTTCATCCGAGACTTCACTGTCCACTCCTTTAACCGCCGTTACTGCTCCAGAAGGGAGCAGTCTAAATTTACCTCCTGTTCTCGACACTCCAATTGAGTCGTCGTCTCTTCGACTTAACTTGGGGATCGAGGATAGTCCTGAAATCGCTCGAGGCGAATCAAAACACGGTCGTGTGGTAGATGCTGAGTCTCCCGAACCCGAGTCTCCATTACCCGTTCTAGGGCAGACTCCGATTGCAGATTGGTACAAGGCTCCATCGAGCTCGAGTCTTGCAGTCAATCATCTGCGACCGAATCCTACTCGGAAAGTGTCCAAAGCCTCCATCTCATCTACGGCCTCTTCCAATCGTCTGGGGATCTTGGACCCCGACGATGACGAGGAGAACTGGACGCAGAGTGTGCTTTTGGCCGCCGACATTGATTGGAAGACACAGGGACCTTGAAGAGAAACACAGACGGATTTATACCATCCTTTTTTGCTTGCTTTGGAGTATGGCTACTCACATATGTAATACTATCTATTCACTGCATTACTTAGTTTATTCAACCTATTATCGTTTTCAACTTCGCTCAAGTAAGTGATGACTACGTGACGTCACTCACGCGACGCGTCTTAACTTCGTTCTACGATGGCTTCCAGCGTGGCTCGTATTCAAGACAGACTTTTTGGGCGCACTACCAACGACCCTGAAACTACTCAGGAACGCGACCCTGGTCTCACCATCAACATTCCAAAGCCTCCCGCTGCCCCAATCCAACCACCCAAACTCCAAAAGCCCGCCTCTTCTTTTCCCAACGATCTCGCCGAACGTGACAGGAAGACGTACTGCGAGAGACTCGCAGAGAAACTTGGTTCTAAGTATAATGGAGCTGAGCGATATCGTCTTGCTCAAGATGAGAAGAAGGAACGCCATTGGAAGCGTTGGGGTCCATATCTCAGCGACAGACAATGGGTTCGTGTTTCATTGCGATGCGAGAGGATCAATTCAATCTAACCAGCCAATAGGCCACGGTTCGTGAAGACTATTCAGGCAATGGCGACGCTTGGAGTCATTTCCCACATGAACACGCTCGATCTCGTGCGTATCGATGGGGTGAGGACGGTATTGCAGGAATCTCCGATAATCACCAGCGTCTCTGCTTCGGTCTTTCGCTCTGGAACGGACAGGATCCTATTCTCAAAGAGCGTCTCTTTGGCGTCACTGGCCACCAAGGAAATCATGGCGAGGACGTCAAGGAACTCTATTATTACCTCGATTCTACTCCGACACATTCTTATATGAAGTTTCTCTACAAGTACCCTCAGCGCCGCTACCCTTATGAAGAGCTTGTCACCGAGAACCAAAACCGGAATCGCGATGTTGCCGAATACGAAATCTTAGATTCTGATGCCTTCCAGGACGACAAATACTGGGATGTTTTCGTAGAGGTAAGCGCGATTCAAAGCAGTTCTCTACCAGTCCCTCATGTCATCTTATCTCAGTACGCGAAAGAGGAAGACGACCCCGACAATCTATACATTCGCATAACCGCCTATAATCGGGGCCCTGATCCAGCTACCTTACACATAATACCGCAACTCTGGTTTCCAAACACTTGGTCTTGGGTCACAGAGAAACCGCCTATGCCGTCTATGTCCGCCTCGGTTCGCAGCGACATCAATTATGTCTCTGTGAAGCATCCATCTTTAGGAAAGACTCACCTGTTCTGCCTTCCTTCGCCTCCTCCGGTCAGTTCGAAAGGCATGTTCCCTTCCGACCAAGAAAACGACTCCATTGAGCCGGATCTCTTATTCACCGAGAACAACACCAATTTCAGCAGACTGTATGGCGGAACTAATGAAACTCCATACGTGAAAGACGCGTTTCATGACCATATTATCCCATCTCATCGCCCTCCGCCCTCGGAAGCACCGGAGGACCTCTTTTCGCAGAGGATTCGATCGAGAACCGCGTCATCTTTCGGTGGAGGATCTTCTCAGGAATCAGAGGAAGGACCTTGTACTCCATTCCCCCCAACTGCCCATTTCGTGAATCCAGAGCGCACGGGCACCAAGTCTGCGGCTCACTATGTCTTTCGCGATGTTCCCGGCCAAGGTGGTTGTGCCGTCGTCCGGATGAAGCTCACTCCCCTCTCCCCCAAGAAGGATCCAAGTCTTACGGACGAGATGTTGTTTGATGATGCAGTCGAGTCCCGGAGACAAGAGTCGGACGAATTTTATTCATCCCTCGTTTTTGGACCAATCAGCCAAGATCTTCAGCAAATCATGCGGCAAGCTTTAGGCGGCATGTTATGGACGAAGCAATTTTATCAGTTCATACAAAAAGAGTGGATCGAGGGCGATCCAGCTCAACCTGCACCCCCGCCCGAACGGAAAAATGTTAGGAACAAGGCAAGAGAATTATCAATGCTGCATTCATCTCATTGACCGCTTCGAATTTTAGGAATGGCGTCATATGCATATAGCCGATATTTTGTCCATGCCCGACAAGTATGTAGCGTTCACTCTCGTTCTCCAATTCAATTTAGTTACCCTGCACAAGATGGGAATACCCTTTCTTTGCGGCATGGGACACGGCGTTCCACTGCATCCCGCTAGCCGTCGTTGATCCGGCATTCGCAAAAAAACAGTTGGACTTGCTCACACGTGAATGGTACATGAAGCCTGATGGCCAAATTCCAGCCTACGAATGGAATTTCGGCGATGTCAACCCCCCGGTGCATGCATGGTGGGTGTCCTTTTCTTTCCGCGTTGTTGTCATTTGCTAAGCTACTTGGCAGGGCGACTTTCCGAGTCTTCAAAATCGAACGAAGATTCCATGGCAAAGAGGACCTTGGGTTCCTTGAGCGGGTTTTTCAAAAGCTACTTCTAAATTTTACTTGGTAATACTCTTCAATGCCTCCCGGCCGTGACTCATGAGGATCCAGGTGGGTGAACCGTAAAGACCAAGGCGGCCATGGTGTCTTCGAAGGAGGTTTCTTGGGTCTAGACAACATCGGAGCTTTCAACCGCTCTGAACCCCTACCAACTGGAGGGGAACTTCGGCAGGCCGATGGTACTGCTTGGATGGCATTTTATTGCTTGAACATGTACGATTTTTTGGGAGTATGGCTCATCGCATTAAAACTTGACAGGTTGAATATGGCTTTGGAACTCGCCAAGCACAACGCAGTCTATGAAGATATAGCTTCCAAGTTCTTTGAGGTAGACCTTTTTCGGTGATGCTGGCCTTCTATCTCACAAAAATCGCCATAGCATTTCATATTCATCGCAGACGCTATGACTTATAAAGTGGGCGACAATGAAATCAGTCTTTGGAATGAGCAAGATGGCATGTACTACGACGCCATTCACTTCGGTCCAGGAAACTCTATGCAGCTGCCGGTGCACAGTCTAGTTGGCCTTATCCCTTTGTATGCCACCCTGGTTCTCGAACCTTCGACTCTGAACCGGTTCCCCGGGTTCAAGAAACGGGTGGAGTGGTTCCTGGATCATCGTCCCGAAGTCTCTGCCAGAAACATGGCCAACATGAAAGGTAGTTCGAAGGGATTGTTTTGATTTTCTTGGTTGACTCCGTATCTAGTCGGGGGTAAAGAGCAGCGTCGGCTAATGGCCCTTGCAGACAAAGACCGCCTAGTCAAAATACTCGAGAAAATGTTGGACGAGGATGAGTTCCTGAGCGAGCATGGTATCAGATCGTCAGTCGACGTCCCCTCACTATACGCACAATCTGGCTGATTCACGACCAGACTATCGAAGTTGCACAAGGAACATCCGTGGGGAATGGATGTCAATGGGCAACGCTATGAAGTTGGGTATTGGCCAGGCGATTCGCGATCTGGCATGTTTGGAGGCAATTCAAACTGGCGGGGGCCAATCTGTATGTTTTCTCGCGACCATTCCTGATTTGGTTCACGGCATGTCTCACCATCTTTCAGGGCTTGCGACCAACTTCCTGCTCATCGAGAGTCTGCAACGCTTCTATCAGTACTATGGTGATGACCTCCAGGTGCGCTTTCTTAAGCAAAAAAATACCCTTTCGACTATCATTAACTGGATTTCCGATTTTCAGGTGGAGTGCCCGACCGGGAGCGGCGACTACATGAATCTGGCGTCTGTCGCGGAAGAGATCCAACATCGAATCATCCACATTTTCGGCCGTGACATGGAGGGGCGGCGTGCCGCCAACGGCGGAAACCCCAAGCTGGATCATGACCCTCATTTCCGCGACTATGTGTGGTTCTATGAGGTGAGAATCTCTCTTGCAGTGCCCAAACGGCTTCCTCCTCCTCTCCCCCTCGCTGAATTCATCTCACATATCTAGTTCTTCCATGGAGATGATGGGCGTGGACTGGGAGCTTCCCACCAGACTGGCTGGTAAATATACCGTGGTACTTTCAGGATGATGGTTGACTTGAGACATTCTCAAGGTCTGGCCTCGTCGCCTACCACATTCTTCAGAGCGGCGTGCATTGCCGACTTCCGAAAACGCCACGTAGTGAGTGCCAGTTGTGTACATACTGAATTCGTCTCACTGCTCCCAAGCTCCTCGGGCCATTGTAAAGCATTACTTCGATGTATGTTTGACCATCAAATCCTGAGGATAATCCGGTTTATTTTTCTTTCTAGGAAACTATCGATTCTCGTTCTGAATTCGGCGACGAAGCCAAGTCGGCCTTTAGCGTCATGAGTGCTTTTGATGCCAATACGCTCGGTGACATTTCGCCGGATGCGCTTTGAAATTTTTGCATTGTCGAACCTGTAATACCAGCCTGCGTATCCGCCTCTCAGCTCACTTCCATAGAGTATCATCAATCGCATTAGACACGAAGCAATCAAATCTGTAGACGTAGAGAGTACTTTTTTTTGTAACATTGCAACGCATTTGGCATTGACACCCAGTTTTTTGTGAACGCGAATGGCTCTTCCTATGCAACCCAGCCACGCAACTGGCGGACTCGGTTACCAGACCCCGAATTATATGCAGTGAGAAATGTCCTTGTCGGGAGGTGCCTTTTACTTAAGAATGACCGGTACTTGGCACCGCTGCTCTGCGGTGGCAACTGAAAAAAAAAAAAAGTACGTCGTCTTCAAGGGGAGAGGTCAATTGGTTGTGTAAGCATGCAATCGAATATATAGCATTCCTCTAATACATGTTACAGTAGCGCGCTCCCAGTCACACAAAGGTAAAATCCGAGAGAAACAAATAACAGTTAGATAGCGGAGAGCGACGAGTCTCCAAAGAAATAGATAGACGTTAGAGAGCCAGAAGGAGTGGACGAATGATAATACAAGGAGTGACGGAAAGGAGCGTGCGCGTTTGTAATTCCCATTTATTAAGAGGGTCGAGACTAGTGGGAAATCCAGATGACGATAATGAGACATGAAATGCGTAGTGTCGGTGAGTGGGGAAAGGGCGTGAGGTCGATGATATGTCGGTCATGTCACAAAGAGAGTGACCTGCCCACCAGGTCGGTACTGCTCGAATGCCATCTGCACGTCTTCGGTGGACCCGAGCGATACCATATCGCCGTCTTCGTCTTTGTATTTGACGCGCAAAGGACCGTCGTCGCGTCGCGGGCCGCAAAGGCGGATCTTGCGTCCGACCTTCTCGACTAGCTCGTCGTATTCGGTCGTTCGCGGGACCTGAATGACGAAGATGTCCTCATTGAAGTGCACCTTGACCTTGACGGGCGGATAGTTGTCCATCCTCCCCATGCCATTCATCGTAGGTGCACGCATACCTCCGCCAAGGGAGGATTCGCTTGAATTCTCAAACGGCGTGATGGGCGACGAACTGTTGGGGGAGTAGTCCGAACTGTCGCCCGTGGACTGACTCGACCCACTTTCCCGCTTGTTCATTCCCATCGACGTGGTCGATCGCGGGTTCCACTGACCAGTCGCCGGTAACGGTGGAGGTGTGGACTTTGGCAGGTAAGCTTGTGGCTGGCTAGCGCTCCGTGAGCGGGTCATCGGCGGCGGTGCCAACGGCGCCCCGGTCGGTGCAGGGGGAAGCCCTCCTGTTGGTGCTGGTCGGTAATTGTCGTTATCATAGACCGACTTGAGCTTCGTTGAACTGAATTGACTCCGTAGCGGAGGACGTGAACGGGGACCAGGACCCAAGCTGCCCGCGTCGGATCCATAGCCGGAGCTGGACATGCTCGCGGAAGACGCGTTCGACTGAACACGCGTTTGTCGCGGTCGGTTGACAGCAGGGTTGGAAGGAGGGGGGACGTTGTTCCGCCATTGAGCCATGACAGGACCGTTGGTGTCTTCTGTCTGCGCCCGCGGCCGGTCGTAGCCTGGGACGGCATCACGTTCCGGTGGTAGGCTCTGGGCGTTGATACGCCGTGATCCCAGTGGGGTACCACGTCCAGAAAGGGTGCCAGACTGCGAACTGTACGTCGAGGGCGGGTAATCCTCGTAATCGTCTTCGTCGTTGTCAAATCCGAAGCCATCGTGCTGCGGATAACCTTGCGGCCCAGCAGCATAGGCCAAACCATTACTAGTATTGTTGACCTGGTTGTAAAGGCTTTCCCCGCGACTACGTGTCGCGTAGCTCGGCCCAGGCATGTAGCCACCCTGGCCACCGGGAGCGTAGCCCGCAGGTTGCCGAGGGTTGGTGCTATTGGCAATCTTGGACATGTTGCGCTCAGAAGCTCTCCGTTGTGCAGATTCCCGAATCAGTCGGTTGATTTGTGACTCCCACTGTTTCATTTGGTCCTCTCGCCGGCAGCGAAGAGTAAAGAATTCGAGATCATCATCTCCTTTCCACCAAACCGCAAGCGGGAACTGGGAAGGTACTCCAGATACTATGCTCAGAGTTAGAACTATCACAAGATAGAGAGATTTGAACACGAACCTGTAGAGTTTCTCGGAGACACGGGCACAGCTTGCGTGACATTACCGAGGAAGATACGGCCTTTGAGAAGGAGGGGGGTGTTTCTCTTCTGCGGCTGGCCAACACCACCGGGAAGTGCAGACATCGTGGGCGGCGCAGATTGTTTCTTGAGGATGGAATTGCTTTTGCTGACCTTCTTGCCGTTCGGAGGTGCGCCGAGGGCTTCCTTGCAACAGAGTATGATCTTCTCGAAGAGGAATACATGATATTCCCGGTCGATGTCGGATTTCGTCACGACAAAAATATCATCAAGAAGAAGTTCACCGAAATTCTCAAGGTGATGGCCCTTCCAATCGTCCACGCGCGAATACAGCGATTTGACCGTTTGCTCATTCTCGGCGCGACGCTGAGCTTCGTTGATCTTGTCTGCTATTCGTTTTGCGGCGTCGGATCCGATCTTCAGCTCTTCGTAGTGTTGATATCCGGCCGCCGACGATGCCTTGATCAGAGACTGCAAAATTGTCGAGATGAAAGTGAGTTGACAAACAGACGGAACGGAAAGATGCGCACGTCAAGCAGAAGTGGATACTTGCACACGCGCTGAATCGGCTTGATGAGGAAGGCAGGAAGTTCGGTTTTGACATTGATCAAATGGTTGAGGGCCTATTGACATGTGTTTGGTCAGAGGTCTGTTGGGCGTCACCAAGCCAACAAGTGATACTCACAGTGAGATTCTGCTCATTGGCGAGCATGAGCTCGCAAGCGTTGCTGTAGTTGGCGCAGTAGGGCTCATAGACACTGAATTCATCTTCCTATTGTTCCCAAAACAGACAATGGACATTAGACAATGCAACATCCTAAAGAGGACAAGGTCGTGCTTACAGCTTGCAGGAAATGCTGTCCCCATCGCTGGTCTTGCCACGGTAGCTCCGCAGTGCCCTCGAGGCGAATGAGGAACTTGCGTTGGAAATTAAGAAGCTTGTTAAGATTGGGGAAGAGGAGGTGAATCGTGTCTTGATCAATGACATTACTCTGTGCCAGAGCAGTAGCGTATTTCTGCAAGAGAGTTATGACACTGTCAAAAGGGCGGCTAAAAATGAGGATGCAAGGGACGCGCCTGCATGATCTCGAGATCCTGCACAAATTTGCGTTCCGTCTCGACCATTTCCTTGGTGATATTGTTGCGCGCGGCCTCTTGCGCATTAGCAGGGGGGGCGGCGGAGGCATTGTCGGAGGAAATGGAGTCGTAAGAGTCGTGAGAGGACATGAAGGCGGGGGATGGCGGTGACGTTTCAAACGCATCAGCCGGCAAGTGTTTGACAATTGCGGTGACCGTTTCGACGACCTGGAGCGGGGTCAGCGGCGAGTAGATGAGGAAAGGAGGAGGAGGAGAGACCTTGACAAGGCCGTCAGTTGAGTTTCGGTCCCACAGATCGGTTACGGTAAAGAGTTCGCAGCCGGGGATGTTCTGGGTGACCTTGTCGGTGCGAATCTGCATGGCGAAGAGGGCGATAGCATGCTTCTTTGCACGGTCTGGATTTGTATCGTACTGCTCCTGGTTGAACTCTGAGTGATTGATTTTGTTGAAGCCCTGCTCGTCGGGAAGCTGATCAAAGATGTAGCAGAGGGGAATGCCGAGAGAGAAGAGCTCCCAGAGCTGCGTGACGGGGTCTGTCGACTGACGGTTGTCGGGGGAGGCGAGAGAGAAGTAAATGTTGAAGCCGCGAATCTGCATCAACCTGGCGCGGAGAGCAGAACATCGCTGGTAGAGGGAGACGGACTGTGAGGCGGATTTGTTGAGAAGGTTGTTCATTTGAATGGGGGAGTCGGAGGGTAGACCAGCTGTTGAGATGATTGACTTTTTGCGTCCAGCACTCATCGTTAGTCGCAGGTGAGCAGCACAACGAGCGCCGCAGTGAAGGCAAAGGGCAGAAGGGCAGGTGTCACAATGGGTCACAGTAGAGTCACAAGTAGTCACACTGGACCCTCGCCACCACCACTTCACGCCATGGCCCCCGGCAACGCTGTCGACAATGCTGACACTACCCTCTTCCTCGACCCCATGCTCGGCGTCCCCCTCGCCTTCTACCTCGACAAGGATATTCACGACAGACAGTCCTTCGTCGACCAAGTCAAGGTTCTCCCCGTCTCTTATCCTTCACAATGAGTCTTTACCCTCCTCAGAAACACGGCGGATCTGTTTCCCAGGGCTACAGCGGCGTCACATACATCCTCGGTCAATCAATCACCTTCTGATTCCCACTCATAGACCTTATTTCCATCCAGTCGACCCTCATAAGCGCTCGGGCCAGAACCTATATCGTCAATATGCAAACAAGAAGGGCAAGGTAGTTCTTGACGCCCGTTGGATCCGCGAATGCATCAATGCCGCCGCTCTACAAACATTTGCCACCAATTGGGCTGGTTGCAAGGTCAATGGCACTGAAATGTCTGTCATTTCCCTTTCAGAACGCGTCCAGTCGCGTCATGTCGCATGCGACTAATATTTGTCCAGCCAGATTCAAGAAAGCCCGCCTCCACGCGCTCGCACGCGTCAAGTCGAGCAATCGCAACACCAAGAATCCCCATCGCAACAGCAGCAGCCCATTCAGCAACCGCCTCTCCACATCGAACATCCCACGCACTACACCTTCCAGAGCTATGTTCCTCCGATCGCGCCCCCGCCACAGCAGGCATGGCAAGGGTCCTCTGCTATCGCCCCAGAGCAGACTCATCTTCCTCAGTCTCATATGCTTCACCGTACTGCCGCCACCGAGTATCGCCCTGATACGACTGCAGCATGGAATCACTACTCTCAGCCGGCCGCCTCGGTGAACCCTGCACCCAATGAGCAATACGACTATTCTAGATTTCGCCAAGATGAAAATAGCTGGACAACAGCCGATAATGCCACTTACTATGATCCTGGGCCCAGTGTAAGTGCTGAACGCTGCTCGCATATCCTCACAGGTGATATTCAGACTGGTCTCAGTATGTGCAACCGTACCAGTCCACCAGTTACATGGAGGACCAGACGACACCGGAATCTGGCCCGTCGAACTTACCTCCCGACACCGCAGAGAAACCCCGCGGACGCAAACGTGCTCGGTCCACGGTAGGTCTTCTCGAATTGCCATCTCTATTTCCGTTCAATTGATGACTCAGGGTAACGCGGGTACTACGACTCTTGTTGCGAATCGCGACCCACCAGCACGGTCCCCGACACCGCCGACTCGCGTTGTGAGAAGCACCTACGGCGGAAATCTGTTTACTGCAGACGATGTCGAATACCTCAAAAAGTACATTGATTATTGCCATGAACAGGGCTTGGTACTGAGGTATGTTGCCCTCCGTTCTTGCTTCGTCACGTTGTGATTGTCTTTGCAACAGTTTGCGAGAGATATGTGAACGGATAGCTGTTAAGGTAGGTTCGGTCTATATCCTGAGCGGCTGCCTCTCTGAAGTCCATCATAGGCTCCGCATCACACGTAGGAGATCGGTCTCATTCGGTGAATTTCTTTCATGACCCTTCTTATAGATTTTACTCTTGGCGTCGCTATTGCAACAAACACCAAATCCGTTTGGGCGGATATACGATGAACATTGACCGTTCCGTCTCTCCGAACGCCGATGGCGATGACGACGACGAATCCGAGCAGCCAATACCACAACCGGCGCCTAGTGGTCGTCCCCCAGGCGGATCTATTCACCATCTCGTTCATACTGATACCACTGCCCCGCGGAATCGATCACCGACGCCACCCCGTGCCCTATTCCGTAGTACAACTGGTAAAGGTGTTGCATTCACAGACGACGATATCACCTTCTTGGTGCGATTTATGGAATACCGCAGGCAAGTCAATTGTCTATCTTCATTACGAATATCAGATTCACCGGAATATCGGCGGCAGATCTCAAGGCAAGCTTGACATGGTTGCATTCTGGAAGGATGTCGCAGCCAAAGTGGGTCCCGATATTCATCTACTTTACTCTACATCTATCTTTATGTTCCTATTCAATGACAATCAAATGGCTGATACTTTCAACAGGCTCCTCATCACTCTCGGGCATCCTGGATGAAGTTTTGGCGCCGACATAAGCATGAATTGGAGCGTTCCGAGACCGATGCACCGTTACCCCTGCCACCGGAGAAGAAGATGCGCTACAGCCGTGCCGACGACATCCTACTCGCGCAGCACTTTGTTAATAAGAGAGAAGGCAAGAGTGATCAGATCTTCCAGGCCTTTGCGCGGATGGTACTACCCGCTCCCTCGTATAAATTTCCCGTCGTACTGACGTCAATGGCAACAGTATCCTCATCACCCGTGGAAAGGGTGGCAAGAGCATCACCGCATTCATAAGGCTAAAATAGACCATTTCATTCAACGGCTCGCAAACGGCGAAACGCTGGAGGACGAAGAGGCCGATGCGGTATAGTCCCCCGTCATATCCAGCTGATATGTCGTCCGCGACGACCTACTTGATTTTGTGTATGTAGAAGTCTTTGTAGCCTTACACACATTGGGACTATTCCATGGTACCTTGTAATCAACGGATTTGCATGGATTTGCATCCGCTCTCTCGTATTTATTGTTCATTGTGTACGGCATTCATGAATCACATGCTTGTTTGCTTCCCTCCTCCTCCCCCTCTTCCCCAGCCAGGATGCTAACCCCAGACCAGCGCGACCAGGTCAGCTAGCTATCTTACGTCGGGCATTTGTTACAATATACGTTACTCTCCAGTTTCATCGAGACGGGTGTGCTCATGGTTCCATTTACGCCATATAACAACCACCCAGTCAACTTGATTAGATATCTCGTGCTTCGGAATTTTGTTGAAGCTCCGGACGTTGCAACCCTCCTCACGCGTTCCAAAACTCTACTCCAGGAGTTTAATATTGAAGACCATCCTCTCGTGAGTCGGGCACACATCAGAGAAGATCATCCAGTGTGCATAACTCTTGGACATTCTTGAAGACCAAGTTTACGACTGGCGAAGACGATCATGTTGGCGATGCATACTTTTTAGAGTCGGGGGATAAGATGTGCGTTCGTGTGGTTATCGCCCCTGTTCCGTACTCGATATCCGCACAAGACGATATTTCCTCGAAGAAGATGCGTTGCTGGATGGGAAACTGACGCGGCCAAAGGAGTTTGCGGTTAACAAGATTGGCCATGGTACGGCTGCTCATTGTTTTGGCTGCACACGGAGGCATTGACTATCAACCATTGCAGCGCTCCACGAACTAGACCCTGCATTCCGAAAGGCAAAGCCCACTGAACAGATACTGTGTCATATTTGAACTGTATGATATCAGGTTACTCTGCAAAACGACCGAATGCGCGAGCTGGTTCGCGATCTTCAGTTCCATTGCGATCCTGTTGGTAAGGGGTGCTTGAGATGGTATTCACAGTCATGAACGAATATCCTACAGCTCTGCAGTCCATGGTAATCACGAAGCAACCTCAGATCGGTGTGTCTCCCCGCTTATTAATTCGCAATTACTTTGCTCAGTGGGCCAATAGGCGGTCAAGGTCGGTTCAGTTTCCACAACCAAAACTTGTGTTCTTTGCAACGACGTAACTCTTCGATCAGTGGGCGAACATAACGATTCGTGCGCATTCTAAATCCCCCGATTCTACGCAGTCTGATACACGATTGCTGCCCTAGAACATTTCTGGTTGGTATTGAAATTCGATTTCGTTCTCTTGTTGATTGATCACTGTAGTACACTGACCCACCCAGTGCTTTGGGTTTCTGGATCGCCCTCGAACAGTGCACGGCCGATAACGGAGCGTTGTCGTTTCTTCCCGGCTCACATTTGACGACCCCCATCACCAAACGGTTTGTGCGGGTTGCTGGAGGGGGCACGGGCTTCGAACCTCTGGTCGCTCCGGAGGTTGCCGAGCAGGTCGCAATGCAGAGTAAAGCCTCCGCTGATAAGTACATCCTCGAAACCTGCGAACCAGGTGAGTAATATGATGGTTGGGAAGTGTGATGGTGCCAATGTATGTTGAATAGGTGATCTGGTCCTAATACACGGTTCGGTTTTGCATAAATCTGAGCGCAATACATCGGACAAAACAAGATTTGCCTACACCTTCCATATGATTGAGAACATGGGTGCTCAGTACGATGAGAAGAATTGGTTACAGCCCACGGCTGATATGCCATTTTCACGGATTTTGGCTTGAGGGAAGCCAAAGGGAAGCTGATCTTCGTTGCTGGTGATTCTACTACATTGTACGTACATGTATTTTGTTTCTGAATATTGATTGGTTGCTACGCCTATCACTGTGCCGCGTACTCTATGAAGGGTATCTTCTATTCATTTTGTTTCACTGGGCTTCTTCGATTTTCGCTAATCGCTTGATGTCTTCGGGTTTTAGGTTGGCTACCTCGTCAATCAATGCAGGAAGGAAGGTCCCGACACCATGTACGTCCTCCCGTTTAGCAGCCAGTTCGGATGCAACGGTCAAAGTCAAAACCCTGAGGACAGTTAGCTCAATTCAAAGGAAACAATCGTAGACTTACGCGCCAACTGCTGCCGAAAAGAAATCTCCGCCCCGATCCAACCTACCTTGATGGTGATCGTCCTCATTTGCGAGTAGGTTCGCAGCCGCACAAAAAGAAGCAATACAGGAGCCAAGCATACATCCTGACCCTGTAATCTTGCCCAGTAATGGGTCCCCATTTCTCAGTATCAAGACACGGTCGCCATCTGATATGTAGTCGGTCTCTCCGGTCAACACGACAATGCAGCGTTCATTCCGCGCAAGCTGTCGAGCGAAATAAACCGGATCGTTGAAAGCACCTTGGCTATCGACACCCTTCGAAGCGACTTCGCTCGAGCCCGCGAGGGCAGCAAGCTCTCCCGCATTGCCTTTGATGACGGCTGCTTGCCAGCCATTTAATAACTCTGAATATGAAGATGTAGACGCGAATTTCGAACCCAATCGATTTGCGCACCGTTAACGCTGGTCTTGCGAAATTGAGATGCCCCAATGCCGACAGGGTCAAGGACGATCGGGTTTCGAGAAAGGTTTGCGCATTGGCCGGCTTTCAACATCCCCTTCACGGACTCTGCAACGAGGGTTCCGATGTTGACCAATAAAGCGTGGCTTATCTTCGACAGATCCGCCATCTCTTCAGGCGCGGTGGCCATGATGGGGCTTGCTCCGAGACTGAGGGTAATATTAGCAGACTGGTTCGCAACCACAATATTTGTCATCTATGAACCGCGTAAAATCAGACTGCATGACATGACTAGAAAGAATGCGACCTGGTGGACCAGTGGATTCAGACGTCGAACAGCATCCTTCATGGCCAGTGCCTTCTTTAACGCGTCATCTCGCGACAATGACAAAGTTCTTGTTTGTGTCCTCTTATTTTCAGCTAGCCGGCTGGCTGTAAAAATGGACTTGAGCTGGTATGCCGCAGTTTGTGGATCCTTGCGTGCAATAATATCGGAAACTACTGCAATTCCATCGAGCCAGTGTTCTGTAGCAGATACGGAGCCGTGCATCAAGCGAGCCTGCCTAACATCAGACTCGACTTCATGAGTCCGATTAAATATCGCACCAGGTTGGTCGATTTGATACCGCCTGCACGCAAATTCAGAATCACAACGAACGGTGGATCGCAATAGAACGGAGGCTGACCTATCGCAACTGCTTTGATATTGGAACCATCGAGCGCAGCCAACATTGGGCCCAAGCCCCGCACGCCAATCGGCGTCTTGGTCAATTTCTTGGTCTGAGTATCCCAGACTGCGCCGAGACCAATATAATCAGCGTTCGATTCCCTGGCAAGTCGAACTTCATCCACAGTATTACACGATATTCCTATGATCATGTCCTTGGGCAGCAGTTTGCGAGCAATCTGAATAGGCATATCGGTCTGCCCGAGATGTACACCTCGGGCGCCAACCGCAAGAGCAATGTCGATTCGGTCATTTATTATCAATGGAACATTGTATCGATCGCACAAGGCCTTGGATTCCTGGGCGACTTGGAGGAACTGCGAAGAAATAGTCCAGTGTTTGATATGGCGACGACTTGGTTGGATCGAGAAACGTTAACCTCGGCTGTATCTGCAGTCTTTTCCCGTATTTGAACGACAGTAACACCACCAATTAAGGCCTGGACGTTCGGTTCAAGGAGCGGATGAGGGAAAATAAAATTTTAGGCACTTGTTCCAAACTTTCTAGGTGACTCTGCGAGCGTATGGAGACAGGGAAGTTTGTAATCGAAGGGGTCTTACCTTGCCCGGAGGCAGGAGAGTCCTGTCGGTTACGAGGTACAGGGAAAGGTCCAGGTTCATGTCGTTGGTTGGATGCAACAAAGGAAGGGATGACGTAATTAAATAAGGGTTACCTCTGATCATTGCCAGGACCTACAAAGACTTACACTCGAGACATGGGCAGTGTAACAAGATAGGTGCTATTTAGGAATAATCGATACACAGAGATGGAGCTTTTATTCGTCGAAATATTCAACGAGCAAGAGATACCGCGCGATTGTCACATTATTCCGATTGCGCGGTCAGTATTTTGAGCGAAAGAGGTCATTGAGGTGGCGGCGGCCCTATTTGAGCGGATCCCACTAAGCAGATAGAAATAATATTGAGAGAGAAACGAACCTCCTCGATCGAATCCTCTACCACCGCGGCCTCTTCCGCGCCCACGATCATCGCCCCGCCATTCACCCCGACCGCGGTATCCTGTGTAATTCGTTGGATTAGACGGGCAAGACTTGTTCTGTAAAAGTCAAATCACAAACCTCCGCGCCCACGGTCTCCTCCACGGAAGCCACGGTCACCGCCTCTAACCCCACCTCTGAAACCTCCCCGGTCCATTCCACGCTCGTTACCGCGGAAACTTCCTCTAGGTCTTCCACGTCCTCGAGCCTGAGTAAAGCCATCGTCTTCTTCGGGAGCGGCGGGAGCAGAAACCTCGGGAAGAGGCTCCGTATTGTCGGTATGGCCGTTGGTTTGAAGTTCTTCGACAGCCACAGGGGTTGCAGAACCCGAAGTGCCGAACTTGGCATGCAGGCCGGCTATAGGCGGCAGTCCGCCCTCTTCATCGTCCGCCGCCCAATCAAGAGCAGCATTGCTCTGGAACTAGGTTCAGTAAGCAGGGGCCGTAGAGGTCCAAGCCAATACAGAGCCTAACGCACCGAGTCTTCGGGAGGAGTAACGGTGGAGATAGGCTCGTCCGGCTGAATGTGGCCATTGACGGGCTCGACGATCTGCTCTTCTTGGTGACCAGTGGCTTCGGAGCGCTCTACCCACTCCGCAGTTTCCTCGAACGACGGCTCTATCTCGCTCGCATTCAGGAAGGCATAGCTGCCAGACATCGACCCTGCTGGTTGCTGCGCGGACGCGGCAACTTCTGGACCGACTTCGGTGCTTGTCTCATTGGCCTCGACATCGTCGTGTGCTGAAGCCGGGGCTTCGGGAGGGTTGAGTGCCAGTTGAGTAATTTCCAGGATCCGTGTGTCTGAGAAACATAAATATCTGGAAAGGCGAGTGTATAAGGGGAGCAGATAATTACAAGGGACACCTTCAAAATCGCCTTGACCAAGCATGAACCCGGCCAACACAGCTTGATGAGTTTCTCCCGCTTCTGAAAGGAGAGCGTCCGCGGCGGCGAACACGGTAGAAAGTTCAGATGTGTCCACGGTGGAAGCCGATTCACCAGATCCCAACAAAGACCGTAAACGCAAGACACTGAGAAGGTCAGAAACTTTGGCAAGGGTAGCAGTCTGAGCTCGAATGAATGCTTCGTTCCCTTGGATGGTGCTTGTGCTTACCTGTGCGGCCGCGACTGCACTCGTTATGCGGGCTTTCTCAGCTCTTTCAGCTTCTTGACGCCGTTGAGTCGACTCATTGACGAGTTGAGCCTCGTGGGTCTGAGGAGCAGTTACAGAATGGCGTTAGAGTGTCCGTAAACATGGGACACACCTCGACGGCTTTCTTGACTTCGCCGAGTTCCTTCTGAACTGCTTCTAGCCCGGGGAGGGTTTTCAATGTAGCTTTTTGGTCTTCGTTGAGCTTTTCCGGATCGGTTGCAGCGTATGTTGTTATTCTCGACTATGAAAGCGAGTGCGTGAGCAAGCGTTGAATACACTGTGAAGGCAAATATGACAGACAATTTTCTTAGAGGTGACTTTTAACCTTTTCTGAATGAGTTCAACGATTGGACTAGTCTTGGCGGCAGATTCTTCCTCGACGTGGAAGGTTGAAGCAGTTTCGGGTTGAGCGACCAAGTCTGATGCAACGGCGCCAGCCTGAATATCAGCTTGTTCGGGAGCTTTGTCAATGAAGGCGGCAGAGGAGGATTCAATGACATCCGGAGCGCCAGACTCGCTCTGTCGATGTGATGAGTGAAGGCGCCAAAAAGAAAGCGGGCGAAAGAAAAAAAGTACCCTTGGCTTCGTTTTGCGCTTTTTGCGAAGAGACTTCGACGGGTTCTTTTGGCGGAGGAGCGCCAGGAACGACGCGAACGGTGGGCTGAACGACTTCACTCATGTCTCCAGCAAATTGAAGGAAGAAAGATTTCAGCCACGTGATATCAAGTGACGCGTTCAACTTTGACCAACTTCAACGCGACTCGCGCGACAGGCGAAACTTGTACACTCTCAGCCACTCTGCAACAACTTGCTGCTTATAGTCAACTTATCTTCATCTATGGACGATTTCAGCACGAACCGGCATAATGAGATACAACAATCCATTCAGACCAATCCCACTGGTGTTCCTGCTCGCCACCCAGATCTGTCCTTTTCCGATGGTAACATAGCAATCCTCGCTGGCTCTGTCTACTTCCTGGTCCACAAGGGTTTGCTCTGTCGACACTCCGTTCCGCTCCAACAAGCCACAAAAGCCCTCGAACCAGCCCGCGCTAAACAACTAGAAGGTCGCCCCATACTCCACGCCGATTGCACTCCCGAAGCCATGTATCACTTTCTTTCCGCTCTATATGATGGGATGTAAGTACACCAAAGTATCTTTGTGACTTACGCGCGCCATTAACTCGTCAGGTCCAGTCTCGATGTCAAAATAGATCCGCACAATTTTTCTGTAATCGACGCCATACTGCGCCTGGCTACAAAATATCAAGTCAAGCATATTCGCGCAAGCCTTCTCCGGGAACTTCAACGTATCCAGTGGCCCGCCCGACTGTCACAATGGGAAGTTCGCGAAGCGGAAGCAACAGACGCAAACGGTCAGTACGACGCACGGCTGCACTATGCACATCCAATGTAGGTCTCCTCCGACCTTGGTGGGCGTTTTGCTCACTTGTATCCAAGTCTTATGATAAACCTGGCTCGAGCGATCCAAGCTCCCGAACTCCTTCCTTCGGCGTTTTACGATCTTTCGCGCTGTCCTGTTAGCGAGACGACGGCGGGATATACAGATTTCGAAAGCATCGTTCACCATCTATCACAGGAGGATTTGATGAATCTTCTCAAGGGTCGAGAGCACGCATCGCGATTTCTTTCAACATTTGTGGTCAATGAGCTTGAAGGAAGGGCCCCCTCGGCCAATTGTGGTCATGGAGGAAATGAAGACGTTGGTCAGCGACGGACTTGTCAGGCAGCATTTGAGTCGATCACTTTTGAGATCTTGCGGGACGTCAATGGTATAACGCACCGAAACTCCGATCCTCTATTCGCAATCGTAGATGCAGAGCTGATGCAGACTCGAGATGACGCGCACTCAGTGTTACGTGCCTGCGAATATTGCAGAACTGAATTTGGAGTGGCCGTGGATCATGCTCGGGAAGAATTCTGGAGCAAATTGCCGAGCTGGTTTGGCGTGGATCTCGAGGACGGAGTTTGGTGAACAGCGTTAACGCCGGTAAATCAGGAGCTACACTACCCCAGCGATGCTGATCCGATTCTAGCAAATTAAGCGGTGGTCAATCCACTGCTATCCACTGCCAATCCGCACAATTCTGCCGTGCATGTGTTTATTCTTGGTAGCGACGGTTCAGGACGGTTCGTAAGGCCGTCGTCTTTGAATGAATTGAATCTTTGTGAAACACCGCATCTACCACGTTGTGCGACGAGAGGCGACAAGTAGCGACAAGTAGTGTTGGAAACAAGGTACGCGCCGACGAGCAGTCTTGGGGACGACTGTCGACGTCGAGTGAGCATCGCCTTGCGGATCCGATCTTTGGCATATCCTGGAGACGAAGTTGTGTTGCCGCTCGCGTGGCGAAACCAAAATGGGGAGAGCCACGTTTTTGGCATCAACCATCGCTGATTCTTGCCCTATATGTCGACTGATGGTAACATTGCAAAGTTTGAAAAAAGTGTAACCGCTTGTAGCCGCACCAGGCTATGCTACCCATGCTTGGCCATTCAAAACCTTGCCAACGTACTGACAAGTATTTAATACGGAACGCGACTGTTGAGCTCACACTCCAACCCCCTCTCCTCCGCCCTCTCCGCCCTCTCCTCCATCATGTACCACACACAATACACTGAGCAGGACCCAAAACCCACTTTGCCTTCCATTGGTCGCATATTTGACGGCGCACCCAATCAACAGCAACCCGTCTATCGTCGCCCCTCATTGACCCTCCCCCCACTCGATAATGCAACAAGTTGGAGAATATCCAACAGACAAATACCTGAGGATCTGGTCCGTCGTGATTTCAAATTCTCCGTCTCCCACGTCCTGACTGTCTGTTGCAGGCTCGTGCATACAGCTACCCTTCCATGTACCCGGAAGACGCGTACAGATTCTCGGGCTACAACATGATGCCCCGCGGTCGAATTTCCCCCGAGTCCGACCCCGGCAGGGACGCATTGTCTTCAGCTAGCAGCTATTCGAGTTCATCATCCCCTTACGACAACCGTATGCCTTCCATGTCTCCCTACCGCCCGAGCAGCGCGCCACACTTGGGTGCATACCGCTCTACGCCGGCATACCATCACTCGGCACCTTCCCATCCATTTTACGCTGCACGTCCTCCCTCTTCCGCCGCACGTCATCAATGCAGTTATTGCAACAAAAGGTTCAACCGCCCCAGCGGTCTTAAGATTCACCTCACAACGCACACCGGAGATAAACGTGAGTTTTCTGGCCAAGTCTTTTTCTACAACGACGAACTAACGCACGAATCCTAGCGTTTGTATGCCCTGAAGAAAGCTGCGGTCGCAGTTTTAGCGTCAGAAGCAACATGCGGCGACATGTCCGTATCGTTCACCAACTTGCCCGCGAGGGCAGCGGGGAGCCCCGTGCTGCATCCGAATCATGAACCTCCTTCCCTCCCCTAGACTTTTCGGACTTCACTTATCTTGTATCTATCATCGTCTCCCACCCCTTGTAGCCCTATTTTGCTTGCTATCATCTCGCTCTGTATCCTTCGACCTTCCCGCTATTTGTATCAATAATTTTATTCTTTCTTGTCAGACCTCCATCTCTGCCGCTCCCCTCTGAACAAACTGAAGTACTTCACCACACTCCAGAAACCGCTTGATAGGAGTCATCTGGATTAGTCGCAACCTTCAAGCTGCACTTCCGAACAGGAAAACGAACCCTTCCCAGTCATAATTCGCGCTCGACGGAGCTTCACAATGTTCGCTGCAGGTGATGTAAACAAACTCGTTTCCTGACGTTTGCTGCAGGTTCCAGGTTCTTAGAGCGGCGCCGCGGCGCCACTGACTTTGTCCATGGTTAGGTTATCTGGCGGTTCGGACGGTCTGGCTTTCTTTTACTTCGACTTGACTCGAGCATCGTGAGTTGCGACTCCTTCGTGACCTGAGCTGTTTTCTTACTGCCACTGTTTCGCGTCAGAGTCTGCGATGCCACGGCGACGCGCCCTGGTTGCAAGGTGGGCCGTTTGCGCTCCATTTACAATATGTTATTGACTAGACCGGATTTCAATCCTCTAGACCGACAGATAGCATCGCAGTGCCCTCGACGGCCTCCACCAGTCCGTCTCTTTAGAAATTTAGACTGAGAGACTCATTATATTTCCCAGCTCTTCCCCTTCCGCCCTCGGCTGTGTCTCCTCCCGCGGTCACATATTCTACAGGTGAGAGCCGTGTCGTTTTGCTGCGAACGCGACTGAAGTTGACAAGCAGTCGCGAGTATCTTGTTCCCGGACAACGATCCCGCTGTCATCTCTACCGCCTCAGCGGTACACGCCAATATTACACAGATTATTTCCACAACGACATCCTCCACAACTGTGCACCGCGCATCCCGAACGACTACGGCCTCGCCGAGTTCCATAGACACGGCTCTCGTCGGTACCACCGGAACAATCGATAGTCTTCCGAATACCAGTTCCTCCATTCGCTCCACTTCCTCAGCTGTGGCGGCCCCAAGCGTCACTATGTCCTCAACTCCAGTCGTGCATAAAACGAAAAATATAGGAAAGTATGTTGGATACGCTATCGGCGCTGGTAAGGGCGAATATCCTTCCCCATTCATTCAATTGATATAACGCTCTTCCATTAGTCTTCCTCTTCGCTTTGCTATCCAGCTTCCTGTCTACTTACCGGAGGCATCGCAGATATATGAGGAAGCGGCCCCGTCCCTCGGTATTCACTGGAACTTCAATTTCAAACACCCAGTTGAATGTTTCCCGAAAGTCCTCATTTGCTCAAGCACTCATGCGAAGTGTTTCGACGCGCTCATTTGACGCGTACGCGTTGACCAATGGTCCGCCGCCACTACCGCCATATTTGGGTGGAAGTCAGCCTTCCCCGCTTGATATATCTACTCAGGGTGGAGGGCCCGTACTGTCTCGTCCTTACCGACCACTTCCACCGACTCCAATCCAGAGGCACTCGGTTTCCGCCGGAAACCCAGTTGTTTTCTATTCCAATGTCCCGCCGCCTACTGTTGATCCTCGCAACTGTTCGCCACACGTTCTGTTTTCGTCTGGGAACTCGCAGACCTCGGATTTCCGTTGGCACTCGGAATCGTACTGTCAGTGACAAGGACAGGAGATAAATGGTAGTGTCGAAATCGAGAGGACCTCGTTTCTCTTCCAAAAGATTCCAGTAGTACGAGTCTGTACGCGCTGTACGACTTACCCAATAACACTGTATCCATACAGAACTAACCTGCCTTTTTGAGCTTGATATGCGGCTGTGCCACTCGCTTAGATTTGCTTGCATCACAGCGATAACGACTGATAACGACCGTGACGCTCCTTGGGCCATGACCGCCGCATCTAAACTATCAAAGTTCTCGACTTGTGAAATATCAGATGCGCTGGTCAAACTCGGCATCGCGTCGGGAGGCTATATCCCTGGTCTCAGTGTCTTTTCTCCCAGTTCTGTCGGAAAGATATGCGGCCCTGCGTACACTGTAAAAATGGTACTCGCCTCAGATAATTCCGCTCCTAAACTCTCCGAGCACTTTGTCGACACCGTCTCCGCTGGGCATGTATTGGTTATCGCTGCACCTCACGGTAATAGCCCAAACACACTAATCAGTGAAATCTCAATGACCGTCTCGTCGTAGAGGCTCAAAATGCGGTCTGGGGTGGATTTTCATCCTGAGCCTAAAGTTACAACGTTTCTGATCTTCTCTAGGTGGATTAATGTCCGCTGGCGCCATCGCTCGTTCTGCTGTGGGGGTCGTCATTTCCGGCTGTTGCAGAGACCTTCAGGAGCATCGTGCTCTCGGCTTTCCTGTCTTCGCTCGCTCACATTCGACGCTGGGACAGCAAAGCTTTACACGCCCATCCGCAATAAACATCTCGCTCTGCATCACGCCTCCAAGTAATTCCAGCAACTACACTTTCCCTTCGGTGACAGTGGAGCCTGGTGACTGGATAATCGGGGACGAGGACGGTGTCGTTTGTGTTCCTAGAGCTATGGAGGACGAAGCTTCAAAAGAAGCAGAGTCCAGGAGAGCCATCGACTCTCAGTGCATGGTCGACATTCAGGCCGGTAAAGGCATTCAGGCTACATTTGCGAAGTACAGGAAATAAAATACATGTAATGATATGCTTGCAATGATAATGTACATAGAATGATGTCGTGGTATCGATCAGGTCTTCCTCTGCGCCATCTTTGTCCATCGTTCGAGCATATTTCCCTGCGCTTGTTTCGGTGAGGGCGAGGCCTCGGCTTGTGCCTGACGAATAGCGCTTCGACTGAGGCACGAATCCAAGTGCGCATTAAATGCGTCGTTCTCCGTCGGTATTTGCTTATCACACACAGGACACTGATGTGTTTCGCGCTGAAAGGGCGACTGATGCTGAGTCCTTGACTTTTCATTTCGAGAGGAGGAGGGTTTCACGCTTGGATTTGCGGGCGATGCAAAATCGGGTAAATTCTCGTCAGGTACCTCTTCCGAGTTCGCAAGCTTAGGTTTCTTGTGGGTTTGGCGAATTTCCGGCGTCGAAGAACTGGAGGCAGATGAGATTCCTGTGGCAATTATCGGGGGAAAAAAGCACTCGTTTAATCCCGGTAGAAGGATTAGGGCCGCGCAAATCTTTCAGCTTCGTCACGCGCAGACCAATCAACCGTATGGTGAAGGGGCAACTCAGGAAGTAATAGTTCCTGTCCAATCTGGTCCTGGATCAACGGCGCCTTCCACCAGCATCAAGGCACAAAGCTTACAGCAAAAAGCTCTTCTTTCTTTGATATCCACCGGTCAAACGACTTTGCGCGGGTAAATACTGAGAAATTGTGAGGGCGTGGTTTCATTGTTGAATTCGGTGAGAAACACACCCTCGAAGCTATCAAGTTTATATTTGAGTGTTATGGTGCGGCCCGTCCATTGAGTTTGCTCCATATCCGATTCAAGCTCGGCGCAGACTTCTTCGAGTTTGTCCAAAATCTTCTGTTTGTCTTGAAGAGGTGAAAACGTTCTGTTCATGATTATGGATAGGATGCTCTGTCACAATTACGTGGGAACTGACCGCTCTGCGCCAATGCTCTTGCGCTCCTCTCTTTGTGGCGGCTGAACAGTATTCGAAGCAATACCGAGATGAGTCCTTAACAGATGGATGAGTCCGAATTGCTTGTCCATGAGTGATAGTGTTGCTCGATGGGTGTAGATATCTCCACATGTCTGGTTAAGGTGACTTACGCGTGAGTCTGATGAGGTGCAGATGCGAGACGTCTTCACCTTGATACCGATGGATTCTAATAACCGCTCAGATACTCTGCCGATTCCCGGTATTCGTCGGATAGGAAGTTCTTTCATGAACGACTTTATTAAAACACTGTCAAATGGCATAGAATATTGCCCATTTGGTTTATTCTGAAAAGACGTGGGTGAGCTCAGCTTTTCAAGAAATGATAGAGTGGACCTTGTCTGAGCATATTTTGGCAAGCATCTGCGGACGGTTAATGATACGCTACATATATATAGATGGTGAGCGCACGAGATTGGGCGCAATTCCGGCGCTGACAGTCAACTTGGTCTCATTGAAAACAGTACTGCGTAGATGTTCGACACAAGCTTCTGAACTGATGTTGTGCTCCGCACAGTACTTCGTTATGCTAAGGTAGTGGTGAATAGGTGACCAAAGATATGGATGGTTGGCGGACCGCACTTGAGATAACCCTCGTCGCAGCCGGCCGGACACATCTGGGGGTCGTAACTTGCAACAGAGTCGATTGTTGTTCCCAGAGGAAAAACCAAACTTACCGACTGCAGATCTCCATTACTTTATGAGACGGCTCACTGTAGCTGGAGCTATGAGAGACCATGATGAGCTGGGGACATAATTTCTTGGCGACGAATGCTATGATGAAACGTCTGAGGAGACTCATTTGTAGTATTTTCACCACTCACTAGCCATTCCAGACCGCACGCCATATTTACGGGCTTCATAGGAAGCAGTCGACAGTACGGAATGGCCGACCTATTACTGGTTGGTGAGCTTGACACGGCTAGAGAGAAAGTAACAAGTACCGCAAAAGGCTTGCCAGCAAGTGTGGGATCATTCAGAACTTCAACACTTGCAAAAAAGGAATCCAGATCAAAATGAACAATCGTTTGACTCAAATCTCTCTCGGATTCCAGTTTGTGAAGCTTGACGAAGGGTCAGCCAAGCAGGACAGGGGAAGAGCGAGTAGGACCGACAATCTGGTCCACTTGAACTTCCATTTTTGGCCAGGTTGACCCCGGGTCTATTGATCAAGTCATCACGCAAATGTAGGATGTGCTCGATTTTCTTGGTCAATTCCTTGTCTTTCTTCTTTTCGTTCTACAATGAATTCGTTGGTGAATCAAGTACTTTGATTTCGCGTCGCATACTTCGTAGAACTTGGATCCCTTGAAGAACGTTGTATAAAGTTGGTATGGTCAGGATACGATTTCGTACTTTGGAAACGTCTGCGATGACTCGGTTAATGTCGGTTTGGTCCTTGCTCAATCCAGCTTTCCCAGTCGACGGTCCTGCGAGCCGTTTGACGAGACTGGCGGTCTCTTGAGAGGGCAGTGGCTCCACCATGGCAACCCTGCGTGGCAGGCTGCGTAGAGTTTGAGTAAGGAATGGCGAGAGAGGTTGGTGTCACAATTGTCGTGACTCCGCGTCAGATCACATGTCCGTGACCCGCTTGCACCTGAATAAAGCGCTTGAACTTGGCTTGAACCTTACCACTCTACAGGCGGGTTGTCTTTGGATTCCCTTCCTTGCAGAGTCGCTTGACCTGCTCGATACAACAATGAACAGCATTGTTTGCCAGCAATGTAAGGAACCTCTTGAGGTATATGAAATCAATTTCATGTGAGTGTTTCTTGCAGACCTGCTCACCATTGCTTTCAGTTAGATGGCTCGCTTTCCGACTTGGCCCCTTCTGCGTATGATATGATAGTAGGCTCGTTACCACCCGCTCTGATTCGACAAGAATCGGAAACCCCTCCACAACAATTGAAAGCCACACAAGTCTCTCGCGATGCCTGGCAAAAGTCCAAGAGCCCCTCAACCTCTACCTCTACGCATGCCCCGAGTCGAAAGCATACTGCGTTGTTGCCGAACGAATCGTTCGTGTTACTACAAGATAGTATTGTGCGTAGCATTCCGTCCCCTGCGCCGTCCCCGATATCCAAAAAAGGGATCGACATCGCGAAGCGCGTCGGCGAAGGCACAACCACCCCTGCTCAAGGAGGAGCCTACACAACCTAATCCTTCACCCCTGTCTCATCACTTACGCTCGACTGTACGGCTCTTTAATCTGCTTTCAGCACGGACAGATATCGATCACCCGCTATGTGCGGAGTGTACCCAGATATTACTCGCATCCCTACAACGGCAATTGGACGAGACAAAACGAGAGAGGGATGGTTATATCGCTTTTGAGAAAGAAGTTAGGAAGGAGCGCGAGAGAGATGGCCAGGGACTTTCTCGAGAAGAAGCCGAAAAGAAAATCGACAAACTCAAACTCGATGAGAGACAGGCAATTGACCAATTGAAAGTAGCCGAGCAAGAGCGGTTCCAACTAGACGAAGAATTACGTGCTCTAGAGGAGGAGGAGAAGTTGCTGGAACAGGACGAAGCTCGGTCAGTATCAAACCTTACACCAATATTCTGTAGGATGCTTACTCAGATGATAGATTCTGGCATGCACATAATGAACAGCTTCTGTCTTCGGAACAACTCGCCTCGCAGTTGGCCACTATACGCGCAGCGTACGCAGCTGATTCTGCTACGCTCGAAAAACTTGAACGGACAAATGTATACAACGACGCCTTTTGCATTGGACACGACGGTGTTTTCGGAACCATCAACGGTCTTCGGTTGGGTAGAGTTCCGGGTGTGCCTGTACGCTCGATATTTACGCAATTAGACCCCATGCTGATATGGCCGTAGGTCGAGTGGGCCGAAATCAACGCTGCATGGGGCCAATCGCTCCTTCTCCTCTATACCATCGCACGGAAACTCGACTGCACGTTCGAGAAGCAGGTTCTTCTCCCACCAACCTATGATGGCGGCTGACCAGGTTGACCGACAGCTATCGTTTAGTTCCCATGGGTTCATTCTCTCGCATCGAAAAGACCACAGGGGACAAGGCTAGTTATGAACTATATTCCTCTGGAAATCTCAACATTGTGCAATTACTCCACAATCGTCGGTTTGATTTAGCTATGGTCGCCTTCTTAGAGTGTTTGAAGCAGGTCATGGATTACATCAAATCCCAAGATTCGACGATAGAATTCCCGCACCAGTTTGTTGGCCGTATGTGCTGCCAGGGATTTGGCTGACTGAGCATCGTAGAGTTGTTAAGGACAAGATAGGCGACGTTTCAGTTAAGCTGAAATTTAACCAAGACGAAGCTTGGACGCGGTCGCTACGCCATGTTCTCCTAGCGTTAAAGATATGCCTCAAGTGGGCAACGAACGGAGTAAATGGGTGAAATGGCGGGACGTCCGGAGAGCCTCGAATGGATATCAATCAATCGATCTTTGTACGAATTGTCGATAATCACCTTTTATGGCCGATTTTTTTTCGCTTTGTAAGGAGGTCAAAGTAGCCATGCGCACATATATTTATTACCTCAGAGGCGCACAGTAGTCCTGATTCGTCCTTTCTCTGTCGATATATCTCCGCCAACTGTCCTGCAGCGTATCCATGGGTCTGCTGTATCTCGGGACTGCTCTCACTTGGGAAGAAGTCAAGAAACACGCCGATCATGTCCGGTTCCACGGAATAACTCAGTTTCTGCACACTTGGGACAGACTCAGGGACCGTAAGGGCGACGAGCTTCTCTGGGGCGACGAGGTACCTCTCCAGCGTCTTCGTACAGGTGCAGAGCTCGGCTTAAGCGTGCCAGATCGAGTATCTTGTCGTAGCATTGAACGACGCACAGAAGATGCGCGGCTGTCCTTGAGACAGACCGAGATTTTGGAGAAATTGAGTTCTATCTGTGGCGATATATCTTCAGACTGCCCTGAATCGTGCGTTCCCTCGCCCTGTCTTGTGTCTCGGCCTGAGGGCTCGTAGCGTCTCTGTGCCCACATTTCACCCGGAATATGGTCGCTACATGCTTGAATCAACTCCAGGCTCCCCGTACACTGGTTCAATACCTGACCTTTTATCGGTTGAGGGTAATATGCGATATCGGTTAGCTTTTACGTGTTGTAGGCGATTGTGGGCCCTAAATTCTTTCAGGCGTGCATTGGCTAGAAAACACCTCAAACGCCATGAAATCCCTCTGACCCTGACCTCATTCCCTCGTCTTGGAGTTCCCGGCCCCTTCACGGAGCCCTATTTCGACCCTGCCGATGCTATATCTAGCCACAGTCTGTTCCTTCCCGAAGAGATCACAAACCCACACGTCCGGTTTCCGTCGGTCTCTTTCTTCGATCGCGCGCCTTGATTCTGATAGTCCAATAGCACATTAACAGCCAATATCAGACAGAGAAGAGGCTCCAAGGTCGCCATTAATTTGCCGCTTTTCTTCGATACCGAGACTCCTCGTCCTTTCATTGATCCTACAATACCATGGGAGCGTTCCATATACCCGGAAGATCACGGTTCGTTCGAACACCCGTTTTCTGCCTGCAGACACGACCTCACGATATCTCAGAGGCCAAGGACGGCGCAGCACTCCCGGACCACATCTACATGGACGCCATGGGCTTCGGTATGGGTTGCTGCTGCCTTCAGCTCACCTTCCAAGCCTGCCATGTCGCTGACGCCAGAAGGATGTATGATGGTCTCATCCCAATTGGACCAATCCTAGTCGGTGGATCCCTGTTCATGTCCCGACTGCTTTTAATCGTGTCTCCATAGCTGGCATTGACAGCGGCGAGCCCGGTATGGCGTGGATACTTAGCCGATGTCGATTGCCGTTGGAACGTCATCGCCGGCAGTGTCGACGATCGCACTGAAGAAGAGAGAGGGCTCAAGGTACTACTTGACTAGGTTCTTGGAATTTTTCACTGAGCAAGTCTAGCCCCTGGACAATTCTCGCTTCCAGATTCCCAAATCTAGATACGATAGCGTCGATATGTATATTTCACCGGACTGGATCAACCGGCCTGAATACAACGACAACCCGCTCCCTTTCGATGAAGGCATTTACAATCGTCTACGAGACCACGGTATGCGCGATTGTTTCCTAGCAGGGCTACCCTTCCTCATATAGTCATCAAGGAATTGACGATCTGTTGTCCAAGCATATCTCCCATCTATTCATTCGGGATCCCCTGGTCGTCTTCTCGGAAACTATAGATCAAGATGACGAGAAGAGCACTGACCATTTCGAGGTAGACTGCAAGCTGTCTGTTTTGCAATTAATCTGACCCTTACAAGAACTTGCAATCTACGAATTGGCAAACGTTGCGATTCAAGCCTCCTCCCCCTGGTTCTTCGATCGGTTGGAGGGTCGAATTCCGAAGCATGGAGGTGCAAATGACCGATTATGAGAATGCGGCGTTTGCGGTTTTCGTCGTGCTCTTGTCCAGAGTTATCTTGAGTTTCAACACGAACTTTTATATTCCCATTTCCAAGGTTAGTACCCGCTACTGATCTGCAAGCTTTACTCAATCATGCAGGTGGACGAGAACATGGGAAGAGCGCAGCAACGAGATGCGGCTCGAAATGGCAAATTTTGGTTTCGCAAGGATGTTGGGTCGCGACACCATAGCGCCGCGTCCAGTGCCGCGTCTTCTGATTGCAACTCCTGCTGTAGCTCTCCTGTCGATGAGTCGCCCAAGGTCAAAGACAAAAAAATGCGGAACTGTTTTCCAGATCCTCCACTCCCAGAAAACGGAACCAATCCACTACCTATTCACGAGGAATACGAAGAGATGACCATGAACGAAATCATGAACGGCAAGGTATGTTCCAACTCTCCAGGTCATGGTTAATCCTGGCTCATTTTTCTAGGGCGATTCATTCCCCGGCCTTCTTGGCCTCATAACTGCGTACATCGAGACATTGGATATAGACACAGATGAATTAATCAAGATACACAACTATTTAGACCTTGTGAAGCGCAGAGCAAATGGTTTGTAGTTGTCATCATCGCAAACTTCATCCCACTCAACTCATAGTTTCGGCAGGTTCACTGATCACCTCAGCCACATGGATACGCAACTTTGTGCGCTCTCACCCAGCGTACAAACATGACTCTGTAGTCAGTGCCGAGATAAATTATGATCTTGTTGTTGCTGTAGACGAGATGTACGTATGCCATATGCTTCGCTCTGGCCATATCCATATTTAAACTCGTTCACAGTGAAAGGGGTGTCAGACAGGCTACGGACCTCCTTCCCGCCGACTATACAGGCAGCAAAGAGGATTCGGGCACGATTGGTTTATGATCCGTCAATAGAATTAGAGACACCACACGTATGTATGTTAAGAGTATGATGATGTATTTTTATGGTTCAAGGGTATACTGTGTATCGTGGGTCTGGTAGAGTTCCTTGAGGCGGCCCCATTGATGTATTAGACAAGTACGACGGCTGTTTTTGTGAAGGGGGCTATCAGGATTCGAAAGAGACGTTTGCGAGGTGCACTCACAACAGGCCGCGGTTGCTTTGAGTGGCACGCCAAAGAGTCAGCGCGCACTTCGCGAGCCAGTTCTTTCTTGAGCTCTTCGACGTGCACTTTAACTTCGGGTGAGTAGACGAAGAGCGACTTTCGAAATCACCAACACTGAACATTGATCGCTGTCGCCTCCTTCATCGCGTCAACGAACCGTAATCTTTCTCCACGAATCTCGTCTGACAATCCTTGAATAAAATCAGGATCGATGCCACACAAGAGAACCATTACGAACCCGCTACGAGGGCTCGGAGCAGCTTTTCTTGTTCTTGCCGCTGCCTATTGATAAGGTCGACAATAGACTGCGAAGCTAGACAATAGTCATTTTCGTGTACGGGAGAAAGAAACAGTATTGTTACTCGAACCCGGAGACTCTGAATTCATCGAGGCAGTTAGATTATCGATGGACGCTAGCAGTGTTGCGATTTGATCTCTTGGTTGGCCGTCCGGAGCCAGTTGACGAATTTCTGCAACGAGACTCGGGACCGAGTCGGACGAGCACCCCAGTCGCTGGGATATCTGTTCAACACCAGCAGCGACAACTGATATTTGCGCGGTGCCTCCGCTGACAAAGGCTTCCAGCCACTAGTCACAGGATGAGCATGCATTGGGATCAAAGTAAAACAAGCATGCCGAGTTGAGTTCATTCAGATATCGAACGCTATCCGCTTGTTGTTTTGCTTGCACAGTGCGCTGAGAGGTACTCTCTTCAAGGAGGAGTAGAATCTGATTTAGCTGAGAAATATGTCGGCCTATGAGAATGGGGGATGGTACCAAGGGTACCTTGTCCAGGGCATCAAAGGCAGCCGCTTCCTTTGTCTGTGATGAGTTGTGGCATTCAGAACCGCATCCACCGACTTGAATCTGCGCAAGGTGCTTCAAGATGTATGGCAAATCGGAACGCAGCCTTTCATCGATGCCTCTTAACGCATTGAGGATAGCTGGAGAGCTGGAATCAGGCTCAAGGCGCTGCCCGATCGCAGAGTGAATATTGTGGAGAGTACGATTCGTGTCGTCGGTTTGCCTGCGAATTTCAGACATGGTTTTTCGTATGTCTTCGGCGAGCGACTTGAGAAGAAGGGACTGAGTAGATGGGACGTTGTGGGGCTCGTCAGATGGGTGGTCGCCGAGAAAGCAAGATGAGACTGGATTCCCGGGGTCGCTCTGAATATTCCAGTGAGGCGATGAATAAGAGTCAAGAATTGATGTGGGAGACGCTCGCCCCGTAGCTTCGTCCTTCAGCGGCGGTACACGTTGCGAATTCCTTCGTATGAGGGTTGACGTCCGTTGCAACTGGGAAGGAGAAGTTGAGGCAGAGTTGCCGTGTTCCTCGAGCCTTGCTCGCCGCTGCGTCACGACCGAGAGACGTCCGAGATCCGCTATGGAGGGACGTTTTGCGGGTACAGTGCATGTCGCCGAGCTGTTGACGACCGGAGAGGCTGAGATGAAAGATGCATTCGATATTCTGACTGCAATCGGAGAGAGAGGTCGTTCGGGGAGAGGAGGTAAGGCGCGGTCAACGCAGGTACTGCTGGGTCTGGGAGGCGTAACAGACTCTGGAGAATGGATCGGTTTGGTTTCCTTCGCGCTCACAGAAGCTTCGTTGGTGGGCAAGATGATATCCCTGGCCGCTTTTAGTCATGCTCATCGGGACTACTAGGTCAGATTAATGTACCAGACGGCGCTCACCCAACGAGCGCGTTCTCTGACAGACGTAGTAGCAAACCGTTCTCTTCGTTTTTCCCTTTCAGCACCAACGTGGAACAGCACTTCGAAGACCTTCATGTCTTCACCCAAAAGTATCGATCCTAACTCAGACTCCTCCTCAGCCTCCTGGCGAACATCAACGCAATGCTGCAGGGAGACTGCATAGATAGAAGCCGTGGTTTTACAAGTCAAATGGAGAGCGTTGTCTTCCAGAACAGCAGAGCAAAATGTCCATGTGGGAAGATTCTGGGACGTAGACGAGGTTTCCGGGAAACGAACGAGGTAATACAGTGAGCCTGTCAATTGTTCACTATAGAAAGACTTTGTAGACGTAGAACAAGTGTCTGTGGGTGATAGAGCCATAGCGGGTAGAGGTTCTTGAAGGGATTCGGGTGTAGGAGCAAGCCTCGCTGGAGTCTCTGCCTCGGGTTTCCCAGCACGCAAACCGCTACCTTTCTTGAGCGCGGCAAGCAAGTTGCGGAGAGATTGACGAATCGGGGACTTGTCTTTCTTCGAGCTCGTTATACCGCTATAAAGAGGAGATTTGGTCTTGAGTGGCGTGGTGTCCGAGGCCGACATGGACGTCGACTGGCTACTGAGAGACTCGAAGCGGTTGATGAGACCCTTGGTAGATGGAGATGGTTGGGCAGAATGCGAGTGAATAGGCCGAGGTCCTAGCATTTCAACGAATGTAAAAGTTTGTGGTTGGGGTGGATAAGGTGTGGAACGGGAAAGGCAGAGGGACGTCTGTGACCGATCGTGACTCGAACTCTAATGCAGGCTACCCTCGACGCGTCTGCCCTGAAGCGTAAGACGCGTTCTTTCTTCTGTATCTTGAAATTTAGCGATTCCAACGAAGGCTGTTCCAGCTTTTACCCGCGCTCTCACTTGTCTGTCGAGATATGGTGAAGATCTCGCAATATATGCCACCACAGACTCGTTCTCACTCTCCACGACAAATTCCTCGAAATCTGCCTATTGCCGCTTTAAATACGGACGCCAATTCTTCTCAAAGTATAGCGTAGGCTCGCCGGATGTGTGGGTGAACGAAGACGAGGACGGTCCGACCGTTACTGGTCAATTACTGACCAAGGTTCCCAACAATCTGGCCATGCTTATTATGTTGTATGCTCACCTTGAGCGCCCCTTCTTCAGTCCCTTCTTTCCATCTTGCGCCATAGAACTGTAGAGAAATCGGTCGAGCGATGTGAATTGTCCATCCTCGACGGTGCACCTCAAGACAACGATCGCTCTGATGATGACCGGGATGGGCTGGAGAGTAGACTCGTAGTACGTCTTCACTGCAAGCATGGTGACGCTGACTTTCCTGTTTCTGGCTTGTAATGCACTAAATTGCTGTCAGGTGTCGTCAAAACGCACCGACTCCTTCTCCTCACCCTCACCGCCTTTCTTGCTCCTGGTATTCCCGATGCCGATAATGAGTCGCATCTAACAGTTGGACCACGAGCCCTTCGAGATATGATAGAGCACTTCCCCGTGGCAAAGGGCGCCAGGTCGGACCCGCAGCTTCTTTGGTGTTTCGGTGAATCAGAAGTCGAAGTCAAGAGCTACGAGTCCTCGCTGGACGCCAAGGGTTCGCCCCCTTTATCGCCATTCTGGATTACATTCATAGCGAAAACTCCAGGGAGGACTCAGCTTTCTACAGAACTATCAATCAGCGCCGAAGAGTTCGACTTGTACGACATTTATGCCACCCCAACAACTATTGCCTTTCATCTACGAGAATTTAATGTGCGAGAATTTCGACGCACAAGTTGACTGAGACTCAAAATTCTCTTTAATTCAGGCTACCATAGCATTTGCTGAATCCATGTCTTTAGCTCTTGACCTTCGTTTCACTGATCCCGCGGCACCTTTATTTATTGACATTGAGGGCGACAATGCTGATACCCTTTTTGTGATATCTACAAGTCAAGTTCCCGGAGCCACTATGCCTAGTCAGGCTTCAACCGCAGCGAACACGAAGAAGCGGGAACGCGAAGAGACGCCGCGGGACCTTGCGCGAATCAAAAGACCCATGAAGGCCGTGCAAAGAACGGACGCTGCCTCCATCGCAGAAGCAAACCGCAGCGCATCACGCTCACAGTCGATGACAACAACTCGCATGTCTGGATCCATGCCTCCACCACCCATTCCCCATCGCCCTTCCTCGCATCCCGAGGAAAACAGTAATCTCCAGATGACTCCTAGTTCCTCACGACCAAAAGAGCCACTGTTTCTGCCAATGTCATCCCAAATGTCAGCAGCCGACGAACAAGTACTACGAGATACGGGTCTCGGTATCGAGGACATGAACGCTGAAGAGCTGCATATGATGCTGGATGGCGAGGGGGAAGAGGTAGACTTCACGGGATCCCAATTGCCGCCGCCTGCTGTAATGGAAACAGACGACCCTGCCGACATTGAGTTTGCAGCCACTCAGTCATCCGACGACCATTCCAAGGTGCGTAACGATTTCATGACACGCCATTTGCAGCTGCGAGCTTTTTGCCAGGGTTTCCAACCACTATTCGAGGATTGATGTACATTGTTCATTCACGTTTATGCTACAGGCTGTGTGTATATTTTACAAACAAAGTGCATCTTACTTGGTGTGCAGCTTCTGTGTTAATTGGATCTATTGGAAGATCAATTGGGAACAACAAAGCGAAAGCAAAGTCGAAACTTGCCTCAGCTTGGGTAATGGTCCTCATTTCTCCGGGCGCGGATACGTTCCCAGTGACTTTGCTGACGGCAGCGTCGGCGGCGCGAGCCAAAGAACCTTTGGTAGCAACCCAATAGCGGATTTCATCCGGCACAACCTCGATGACAGAAATGCGAGGATCGTTTTCATCCCCTGCAAGTTGTTTATGAGACTACGAAAAGCAAAAGGCGGCCGTCAGATACCTTTGTGCACATTGTCCTTGAGATCACCGAAATACGCAGACATCCTGTGCGTTGTTCATAAGGATCGACGAAAAGAACGCAAGACCAACATCGAAGAATAATGCTTGTGGATCAACTCCTTGTCTTGGCTGATCCTCGCGGTACCGGAGTAGCTAGATACCTTGAGTACGGAACTTCTAGCTAGGAAGATAGTACACACGAGGCCCAGCTAGTGGAGGTTGTATCGCAGAAGCTGACGTTAACATGAGAGTCGTTTTTTATCTCGTCGAATTTCGCGGTTGCATTGTTTGCGATGAATATGAGAGAGAGCTGAGTATCATCGAAGGCTATATTCAAATGTCAAGTTCTGTGGAGGGATTGGACGGGTTCACCGACGAGAAGCTGGGGTCATGGCCCGACTGTGAAGGAAACCATCGGCGCCATGGGTTGTGAGCATGCCAGTTTTTGCGGACTTGACAATCTGATGCAGACCCGCGATTTTCTCCTGGGGACTGATATGCGTGTTCTCGGCGTTGGCAGTATAAGGATCGAGAGTGGAGGTAGACATGGTTGACGTTGAGAATTTGACGGACGGCACTCGAACCTTCGATACTTTTATACTTATTCTCGGGATGATTGACGAGCTGATGACGCAACGAAGGAATCATGGCTGTACACTGAGGATTAAAGTATTAATTATGCATGAGAGATGGGCGGTCGAGAATCCATTATAGATACAAAATACACTCTATTGCAGTCCAGGGATAGATGAGGGAGGTGCGGGCGGTGTCATAGACTGTGGTACTGTGGAATGGTCAGAGCCAGTAAGAGAATGAAGAGACTGTGGATTACATGGTGGAGCTTGAGGACGTTGTCTATCAAAATGGTTAGACAAGGTGGAGCATGAATGAGAGGTAGATTAGAGCTAACCCTTCGCTAAACACGCGTCCCTAGGAGAACGCCAACCCCTTCGAATACTCCAAGCAAAATTCCACACGCGACGGCGGACTGGAAGGCTCCTTTCGGACCAGCTGACGGCGGATCAATAACTGTGGGAAAGCAGTGTCGTAACACCCACATCGCAGTGCAAGACAGCCACCAGTCATGAATCCAGAGATAATGGCGTTCCATGCGTCTTCCTTTTTTCTCCAACCCTTGACCGCACAGTCGAACGTTGAAAACATCCCGCCCCACACACCAAAGTTACCGCCAACAACGGGTGCACGGGCCTTCATGGAAGATATAGCCCCGATGAAACGCTCTCCCTACTCGACAAGAATGAGTTGCTTGAGCTTGTGTGAATCATCCGACCAACCCGGGGAGAATTTCTCGAGCCTTTAATGCCATACCAGATGCCCCCTCCAACAGCACCCATTGAGAAAGCACCGCCAAAGTCATTAAGGATTACCCAGGGACTGTAGAGCAATGAGAAGACAAGTAGGTTGGGCGAATGTGTCGGTACCAAGGGTCGCGAGTGTGGTCTGCGTGGGCCATGGATGATGAATCGAGCTGTATCACACGGTGTCGACGCTCGTTTTAATGGGTCCAAAGCTCCAGTGAGCTTTTGTGAAAACAAGACTGAAGAGGGAGAGACGACCGAACCGGGAAACGTCGACGACGAAATTTTCTGGATCAAAATGTCAGGTGACTTTGGACCGAAAAGGGAACGCGTTTGTTTGGCGAGGGTTTGAGGAACAACACTAACATTTCAACTCGATCATGCTCTTGCCCGCAACCACCATCGTCTTCACTTGAAACAATGCAAAACCCTAGACTCTCATCCGTATACGTTCAGGTCCCTGCCTCCCCATATACCATTTCTCGTCTTTCATCCAGCTCCACTCGCAAAGAAAACGAACCTTGGAGATCAAACCTTGCCATGCAAGACCCCACAGCGTCCTCCTCACTCAAGCGCAAGCTTCCCTACGCGGAGCACCCACTCCAACCCTATATCACCGTCATGGCAGCAATGAAGAAACCAAAGCTTACCCCCGAACCTCCTCCAGCGGCTTCGGGCAGTGTTACCTATATATATTGTCATCAGTGTGGCAAGAAGCGCGACAAAGAAGGTCAATATCCTCGTGTTGTGCGCGTTTTGCCCGCATCTGCTCATGAATTATGCAGACAGTGCACACTGCTCTCATGTCGAGACCTACTCTGTGGCCAAAGACCGCCCTTCTAAGACGCGTCGCTGCCACACTAAATACTGCAGGGCATGTCTCAAGAATAGATACAGTGAAGATCTAGACGCAATCAAAGCACATAACGCGACCACTTCAGCTCAGTCTTCGCGCATTGGCGAACCATACGATTACAAGTAGGCTCCCATCCCGACCGGAACCCCCTTTGTTGACGAGGAACAGATGCCCCCGATGCAGAGACCTCTGCAATTGTTCAAGATGCCGCAAGGCCAAAGGTTTAGATCCCACTGGGTCAGTTGTCCATCTATACGTTTACAAGGCTTGGCTCACTTTTTTGTAGCAAATTCGTCAATTCAACGAATGTTGCCGCTGACAGCAATTCGAAGGCGTCCATGGAGGGTATCATCAAACTCAATGACTCAAAGGGCAAACGGGCTCCTCGACCGAAACAAAAACCCACTGGGCCTCTTCCAACTCTGAAGTGGACAAAGCTTCGGAGTCACCTCTCGGTTGAGGACGCGGAAGCGCGCCTCCATATCCGCGAATTTGTGTTGCGATTCTTTGCCAAAGCCTTACCCAAAGTGCATCTCGACGAGCTGGAGCAGATTAACGGCAATGGGCGTAGTCGCTACGATGAAGAGGACATCATCCCTTGGGTTAGCGAGGGTTGCTTAAAGTCGATAATCCTAGCTTTTCTGTCGGTGCTTGCGGAGGAGGAAACGAATGGCACGATCAAGAAGGTACACTTTCGTTTCAAGTTCGGCTAGATATTCCCTAAACCGTATCTGTGTAGGCTATACAGATGGGCTCGAAAGAAATGCGTGCGCCGAGTGTCGGCCTAGGCAAGATATGGCAGATTTTGTCTAGCCTTCGGGACGCGCTCGACGCGTCGGAGCCCGATGACGCTGACGGGGCAGCTTCGGAGGAATCCGATACTATACCCTCCTTTCCCGATCCTCTCCCTCTGCCCAACGCGGTCGCCAACTCTCGCCGCACGCGCAGTGCTGGTTCGTTTATCGTGGATACTATTCAGATGATCCCAGTGATCCTTGGGCTCATCGACGCCGTAATGGAAACCCCCACCGTCAGAGGAGAAATAGACAAAGGTGCGAAAGAAAGCAAGGATGTCGCCCGGGACGTGAAGGATGCAACACGAAACGCCAACGAGCGGTGGGAGAAGTCAAAGAAGGAAACTGAGAATATCAACGAACTGCAGGTGATTTCTCGTTAAAATTCCTTTACCAAACGCGTCTGACCTCGTTTTTAGTTCAAGGCAAGACGAGCTGTGAGTTTGACCTCTTACTCTCGTTTATTTTCATATTTTGAACCCTGTTTAGGCGCACAAGCAACTTCTACAAGACATTGATGGCGCAGGCAAGGTTGCCATGCACCGATTCAATCCCCGTTTCTCTGTCTTGGGCACGGATCGCGACGGCCGCACCTACTATGCGCTGTCCCCGAGCCTGTCTGAGTCCGATTCTGCCCTTGAGTTCATTGCTTCTATGGTTGCCGACACGGACGACGCCAACGGAAATTCGAAGGCGAGAAGGAAGCGCCGTCCAAAGCGAGAAGAGGAAAGAAGCTCGCTCAAAGAGTGGTCGTGGTTTATTGCGGTGTGGGGCACAAAGCCACCATTGGAGTCTGGCACTCTTCCTTTCAAGCCCATTGCCAGCACCGACGATGACGATGACGATGAATCGGACGACGAAACTGTGGACAAGTGGTGGGCGATCTGGCAGCCAGTAGAAATACGGAAACTGGTTTCCTGGATCACCAGCAAATATCACCTGAACGAAGTCGAGGCTTCCTCCACCTCCAGCGCGGCCAGCACTCCGTCTGCCGACGGATCCCCGCCCACTGCGTGGGAGGGCGGCGATATCCGAATGTCACCTCAATCGTCGAGGCTGGAGCTTTTGACGCTCGTGGCCAATTTAGAAGATTACGCTCTGGGATTAGAGTTCAGGGTGCGAGCCGAGGAGGATACACATACCCCTCCTGTGGATTCGGACAAAGGAAAAGCCAAGGCGACATAACTTGGAATTCTAATTATAACCACACATCCGCTGCTGTATCAAATTTCTGTACGTGCACCTGTATTGCTGCTTTGTTAAGAGTATTCCTGCATTGTTGTTGCAATTAGCTGGTCGGAATGAATGGGTTGTTCGACATAATGGCCGGACCGCTCCGCTAAACTTGCTGCTAATATATGTTTGCACTGCGAGGTTGGTTATGATGGGCGTTGAATGCAGCGGACAACGAACAGACCGAGAGGTAAGAATCAGTGGATAGAACGAGATACGCAAATGATGGGCAAGTGCAATATGCTGGTATTGGGCTGGGCAGATCAAGATATACACGGTGCGTCGCGGTAGATCCCAAAACATCGTAGTGGCATTGTGCGGGACCGATGCACTTTAAGACTGGGCGCGGGTTACATTTGAGTGTGGATAATCAGGCGAAGAGTAACCATTGCCCCGGTCTATGAGGTCGAGAGCTGCGAGGACCAAAGGACGAGGAAAGATGGATTGAAGGTTGAGCAAGGACTGGTCAGTTGCTGCGCTGGCTGAGCGAAATATTGTATAACGGAAGGCTGCTTTGTCTTACGGGAGGCAAAGGATGCGATGGTTGAGTTGGCGAAACAAGAGAGAACAGACATGAAAGTTCTGCTCAAGCCTCAAGAGCGTCTATTCATGAAATCCTTGATAGCCGCCCAAAGCACATCACTTTCCCGATATGGACTGCCTAACCTTTCCATTCAACTCCTCACTTGCTCCTCACACGATGCCTGCGTTTCTCGTTGTTTTTGCCCAAAGCCACTCGGAATTTCGAATACCCGAGCTCGAATCGGTTGCGAAGCTACATGGATTCGCCATATCTTTTCCCAGTGACTGCGATCCGTCGCGGCCGTTCATGATCATAACCTTGGAACTGGACGAACACGCTCACCTTTTGGCAAGAAGATGCATCCTTATCAAGTCGGTTTTGACCCTCTGACAATCCGATTTACCAACATTAACTATCTTTTGCAGGCAAATCTATGAACTGTATGGTCAAGGAAATACCTACGATGAGCTACATACGGCGAATAAAGCAAACAGCCATCTGTGGTCACCCCATGTTCAGGATACTTCGTTCAAATTTTCAATCAATGCATACAATCATAAAATCCATGAATCTCGTCAACGGAGCATCATGGAAAGCTTTACCTACATGAACTTTGCGGGCAAAATCGACATGAAAAATCCTCAGATCATCTTGGGTTGTTTTGAAGAATGTGTGCCTTCTCTGCGTCAGTATACTTTCCTAGTTTGATGAGGATCCAGACGACACTGCTCTTGGGTTGAGAGAGGATAGGGACGGTAACTTTCGTCAAGTATACTTTGGTCGGCTGGTGAGTAGGACAGGCATCGAGCATTCCCTCTTCCCTTTCTTTCTTCAATAGTAGGTCACAGATGGGTCGGCAAGAGCCTTGATCCAAATGTTCGATGTAAAAAAGCGACTGTACTACGGCAATACGAGTATGGATTCCGAAGTAAGCTTTTCAGAACTGAGCTTCTTCCCTCATCGACTGATATTTCTTCGAGGTATCATTATTAATGGCTAATCAGGCTCTGGTCGGGATTTTTCGTAACACTCAATCAACATCGTTTGATTGATTTGAAGGCTTCACCATCCAAACTTATCTATGACCCGTTCTGTGGCACAGGAAGCATGGCGTACGTGAGTGATGTTGCTCCAAGTTCAAGTCTTTAGGCAGAAGTCGCAAAGCCTATAGCTTACTTTGGCGCCCAAGTCTTTGGCTCGGATATAGACGGTCGGCAAATGAGAGGAAAGGACGGTCAAGGTCAGCACAAAGTTACTCCCTGAAGTTGTGTTCCGAACCTGTTCAAGGCCAGCCTCCTGGTGTATTTCGTGCTGCGCAGCAATACGGCGTTGTCGACCGTATCATGGATCTCTGCACTTTTGACGTGACTCGCAACCCTTGGCGCTGCGGAGTAATTTCTTTAGTGGAATCGAAGAACCACACTGACAATCCATAGAACTTATTTGATGCCATTGCAACGGATCCACCTTGTGAGCTTCATCTACGATATCGCGCATAATAAGCTGACATCTCGATTTGAAGACGGTGTTCGAGCCGGGGCCAAGCGACTGGGGCGTAGGAAAGAGCTTAGCGAGGAGAAAAAGGCGGCGAATATAGAACACCAATTAGCTGCTCGAACGTGAGCATGCGGTGTCGTCCTGATTCATTCAGAAGTATAATCTAAGCAGGACGCAGCAACCCTATATCCCCCCAACGAAACCGTACGAGTTATCGCTCTTGGCTGCCGATCTGGTCCTTCTTTCTCGCTACTTGCTGAAACCGCAAGGAAGACTTGTTTTCTTTCTTCCTACCGTCAACGAGCATTATGAGGAGGTGGACGTCCAGTCTATGCTCTGTGATGGAATGGAGCTGGTAGCAAATTCGCTGCAGGACTTTGGATCCTGGGGGCGCCGAGTGAGTCGATTTATGTTTACTATTTGTATCATTACGGGTTGGCCGGATTGACATGACTTGCCAGCTCGTCACGATTCAAAAAACCACATCCGAAGCGTATCCTCCACCATCTTTCGATGGGGAAATGCGGGAGACTACTGGACACGTCCCAGCGCACAAAGATTTTAGGGAGCAGTACTTTCGTGGATTCAAAAAAGACAGCGATGTTCAATAGATATGAGTGTTGTACAACATGATTAAGGTTCCCCAGTGGCCTCGGCGGGCTGCCGAGGCTGCAAAGATATTGACCGCCGTCGCTTCTCTTGATCAAGCTGCTTCCGTGTCTGCCGACCTTGCAGGAAGAAAACAGAGGAGCAGATGGTCATTACAACAGTTCCGCTGAAAATGAGGGCGCGGCGCATGTTGAGAGGAGGGGAAGCATCAGGACCTTCCCGCAAGGCGCCTTCCACTAGAATACGGTAGATACAGTCAGCACAAAGATGATAAGGGGGAATTCGGCACACCAAGAATGAATACAATTGCTAAACCGTTGCAGGCGAACCATAGCAGAGCTGAGCTACCGTCTGCGTTTCTTGTTACCTCGCACGCCAGTTCCAGTGCAACAGGAAGCATGGTGACCGAAGCGACGCCTATGATTGCACACAATGCGTATATGGCGCCAACGTTGTGCGGCTTGACTGCAAGAACAAATTGGGGTCAAGATATGCGAACGACGACTGGCACGTACCAGCCCAGATACAGGACAGCCACGCAACCGCTATGATAGGTACCAAAACTTTGGATGTGATAGCCAGGTGGGATGTGAAGACTCGATCGAAGAGGGGAGCCGTGATGATAGCAGCTACTATACCGCTGAGGATCAATGTAGCTCCCACAAAGCCGGCGGTGTCCGATGAGTAGCCCACGGGTTGCTGAAAGCTCGTTAACGATGGCAGATAAGAACTCGTAGTTCATACCAAGATTTCACCCGTCAGGATACCGAAGACATTAACTCTGAACTTTTATCAGTCAATGAGTTTCGATAAGCAAAGATTGAGCAGAGCTGACGCGGATGAAAGGGCCGCAAAAACGAAGAATATGATTGTCTATCAATTGCATGAAAATCGTGGTCGAAGCTTGAGAATAAAACTGACAAAATCTATTCTTTCCCTGCCAGTCATCAAAGGGTCTGTGGGTTGAGCGTTGTTGAACATGACCCGGAGCAAAGAAAGTATTCCCGGAGCTTTCTTCGATGCAGAGTATGCTGTAAGGAGCAGATTAGAAGATATTGATGCGAGAAAAGCAATACTTACTGGGAGGCGTAGGTGGGGCAGCGTCGATCAAGAATACAAACGGTGCGGCGACAGAAGACATGATACCTAGGACTAGAATCTGCCAATGGTTTCATAGCTTGCACAAGGGATTAGCGAACGTCATTACCGACTGCCTGGTGTCTCCGACAATGGGACTCAGCAACTGTCCCAGAGCACCACCGATTGGATTGGCTGGGTGAAGTTGTCAGAGGAGAGCGATAGTCGACAAATATATTATAAACCTATTGAAAGGACCATGGTTGCAGTCGTGCGACCGTTCAGATCAAACCATGTTTCCGAATACTTTGGGCCCATGACTTGGAAAATCGGCTGCGCAATAGCAGAAAAAACCTGGAGCAATTCAGTAAACAGGGGCTGGACACCACAGAAGACGCAATCTTTACTTGACCGAGGAAAAGAAGCGCGTACGCCCCGCCACTAGGAAGTGAGCGGACGGTGCCGGAATAACGTATCCAAGCAGATATGAGGAGAGCGACTGCACCAATATCGCACTGGTGACTTGTGAGAGGACAGACAACAGTCGAGGGGATGAACAAACACATCGCCGGATCCCATATCTCTTGATGACCTCGGGTATAAGCACAGAAACTGGCAAATAGACGCAGGCCATGATATTTCCAAGCCAGTTGACCTGATCATCGAAATTGGGAGACGAAGACTTGATTTTATGAAGCGCTTACCTCGTCCAAGGTAATTGAGAATTCAGCAACCACTAGAAATAGTTTGTTTGATCTATTCTGGGGAAAGCAACAGATGGCGAAGGCTTACTGTCGTTAGAAATAGGGCCAAACCAAGGCCAGGTCATCCCGGACACAACATTCAAGACAACCTGGAGAAAAAGTTCAGGCACACGACTGGCACTGACACGCGCGACTTTCCAAGCCAACCATGCCCACAAACCTGCGCCTGTAGAGCCTATATTCGGAACTGTCGGAGTGTACGCTGATGACCTCGGTCGTCGGCGGCGGTTCATCATAGGAATCCTTCTTGACCTCGACGGAGGAAGACATGAATCCAGGAGGGTCGTCGCGATCGTCCATGAAAGAGCATGAAAGCGAAGCAGCCTAAGCTTGGCACAATCATGATCCACCGAGTCGGAAGTAGGAGCCGTCCTGCCATGTGATCGGTGCCTCTTGACTTCCTCCATCACCACTCCCCCCGGCGAAGATGAGCGAGTATTGGGTGTCGAAGAAGAAATACTTTTGCAAGTATTGCGATATCTACATTGCAGACGATGCTCCTTCCCGCCAGCAACACGAAAATGGCCTTCGCCATAAGGGAAATCTTGAGCGATTCATTCGCGGTATCTATAAGGCTGGAGAGAAGAAGAAGAAAGATGAGGAGGAGGAGCGACGTGAAATGGCTCGCGTAGAACAGGCAAGTCTTTGTAGGTCTTTGTGGTCTCAGCTTGGGGGCTGACTCGACCCAAATTCACAGGCTGCGCAAATCGCGTTTGCCCAGGACGTCGGTGCCGGTCGCGCTAAGTTGGATAGTAGCGCGCCTGTTGCTTCGACATCTTCAGTATCCCGCAAACCTGCACCAAAGCCTTCGAATCCGTTCGCCAACTATTCCACTGCCAAGTCCCTAGGATACGATGACCCCGATGCAGAGCGTCTCGCCGCGGAAGCTGAACAGCGGCGGATGCAGGGCGTAGCCGGGGAATGGGAGGTTGTTGCCCCCTCTCTTCCAGAACCTGCTCCATCCACGTCGTCCACTGACGCCAGTTTGAAACGCTCGGCAGAAGCACTGGACGAAGAAGAAAGTCGGGAGTTCAAATTACGGAAGAAGACTATGTCGACTGGGTTGGGTCAAATATATGACCCCGGTATAATTCCTATCAAACTCAAGAAGCAGGAAGTGCCTGTCGACCCCATCCCTCTCATAGCTGCGTCGTCTTCTGACCAGTCCACCACGGCGGGTACTCTACCAAAATGGACCAAATTACAGTGGAAGAAAATGGGTGACGGCGAAGAGTCCAGCGAAGCTTCGTTGGAAACGGACAATCAAGCTCGCTCCGACTCTATATACGAGTTGCCGAACAAAGAAGAGGAATCTGGCTCAGTGCTGAACGAAAACGAAGCCGCAGTTAAATCAGAACCGGCGGCGGAATCGATTCCACTCGCCGACAGTAGCATTTCCTCCTCCATAACATTCAAAAAACGGAAAGCGCCGGCAGGGGGTGCGAGAGGAAGGCGAGCAGGTGTTTGACCATCTCCCGGATCCCATGCAAACACATCCTGCCTATTACTATGACTCATGATGGTACCGTCAAAATCAGCACTCCAGGATTTCTCGTGTGCACTCGACAGGGTATACTTTGTCTGCAAGTCGTTCGAATTGGGACTCGAGCTTTGATCGAATACCGACCTTTCCATTTCCTCCATGATGGCAGGCCGCAATTTGGGCTGATATAACACTCGAGAGTGCCTACCACGGCCCACTATCACCTGAAGTTCTCTACGGCCTTTCTGTATTGCTGCTTCGAGCGAGAGCTCAACTGTTTTGATCGCCTCAGGGACGAGTAGTCCGTGCACGTCAATTGGGTCGTTACTAGTTGGCGTATTGCGAGCTTTGAACGGAATTGTAATCCATCTTGTTGCAAACAAACAATATGCTTACCGCGGAAGTGGCGTCTTGCCGCTCTGCGATGTAAGTTTCGGACTTGTTCTTGCGCTCGGCCTATCTCGCATCGCAGCAGAAAGGCGTCTTTTGTCCTGTGCTGCCGAATCGCTTGGTCAAGTTGACTTTCCAATGTTCGCCTTTGTGCGTCTTCTGCCCAAGCCTGTTTGCGTAACACGTCTGCCCTGGCTGCAATCATCTGTGCATCGATTCCCGATATGATACTCAGCTCCGTTCCGCTGGGCGAAGATACCACAGAAACATGGTCGGCATCATTGACTGCCAAGACTGAGGCAGAGTCTTGTGGGACAACAACGTCTTCTAAGAGCAATGACCTGGTTTCTTCCTCGAAATGGTTTTCGAGGATAAGAGGAGGAAGAGTCCGTAGATTTATTGCCAACGGGGTCTGCAGCTCGTCTTGGGCTGCGTACGAGATGGGGGATATTTGTTCGACGACAGTGATCCTGATAGCTGTGGAGGAGGAGGGCACTGGAGGGGTTTGCAACTCATCCAGTTCCGCATCGTCGACGAAAGCCATGTTCTGGTCCACCGCGTTGTCCGCCGCTATTAGAGGAGAACGATTCTCTGGGACAACCAATTGAACAGAGGTGCTCTCGGGCTCTTCCAAGCTCACGAAGGCGACGGGGGACGGCAGTTCATCGGCTGCGTGTATGTTGCCGGAAGAAGGAGGGTGTTGGAACGAGACCGTAAAATGCGGCATTTCTTCATTTATATCGCTCTGAGCGACCGCTGATACCGAAGCCTGGGTTATGGGCTGAGGATCGCGCTGGGATAATTGTGTTCTGTTCGTACGACGAGGTCCGGAAACTTCGCGAAAGTAAACAGGAGGCGATTTTTCGAGCCCATCTTCAACTGCAACAGGCGGGTCTCGTCGTCGGTTTCGTTGTGTGTCGTGGCCATGATAAGATCCAACTACATCTGAAACTAGAGCTGACAGTACCAGAGAGAGTAACAGAGTGATCATTGAGAATCGATTTTCTATAAAGAGACAGTCGACCAGAAGCCGTAGAGCGCACGCAGCAAAAGTCATATAGATATCATCAGTTGTTGTGGTAGTGCATAGGCCATTATACAAGGCAACACCGTCCCAAATTCCGACCAGGATAGGGCGTAGATGTGCATGACGGTCGAAGGCTAGAAGAAAGATCCGCAACCCGAAGCCAACGAGGAGCGAGAGTGGGACAAGGGGATCCATTGCAAGACGTTGAGGTCGAGGACACGATACTTGTGCATGGCATCGTGGACAGCCGCTCGGAGATGGCCGTGGTGATGTCGCGAATTGTCACGTTCACGTGATCTTTGCTTTCGCTGTCACAACTGCGGTTGTTCAACGCTCAACATCCTTGACTTGCCATGTACCAGCGAGGCTCGCCCGGTTCTCAATACCGTCGCTCTCAATCTCCAGATGAATATGCGCGGGCTTCGGGCTATGACGCGGTCGATTCGCGCGGAAGTCCCTCTCGCATTCACGAAAGTCCCTCAAATCGCTCGCGAGTGCAGCACGAGGAGGAAGATGGATATGCTATTCGTTCGGTGGGACAGTACGTATCTCGTGGCTCTCCTACCGAGTACATTGAAGTGGCACCCGAATACCGCCCTTACCAGCCAGGTCAATACCTGGCTCCCATAATGACAGGAGAAACCCTAAATCTCGCGGAAGAAGAGTCATCAAGGTCTTCAGCAGACATCGTGGCCAACCCCTTCTCGGATCCGTATGGGATACGGCCTCCATCTCTGTACTATGAAGCGCAGGAACCTCCTTTCTATGAGCCCGAAGTGCAACATATTGATCACTTTCAATACGACGCTGAGGCTTATGCCTCAGGAAACTATAACCGCGCTTCCTACCGTCCTCCTCGATCACGCTCCCCGACTCCAGCTGCTGATGATGAAGACTATCGGATCGTTGACGACAACAGTGTACATTACACTGGAGACCCTTCCGTCGACGACCCTGAGAAGGACGGTAGTTTTGACTACTCAAACTGGCACTATAGCACTTATGCGATGCGGAATTCGCCACCCTCGCACGACGATCAACCAGTGTCATCTACACCGAGTATGGACGAGACTCCGGTGGAGACGCGCCACTTCGGTCCAGCTCCCACTGGACGCGCCATTCGTCGTAACAAGTCTAAAAAGCGCGTCAGACTCACGAACGGAAATCTCGTTGTCGAGTTGGATGTCCCCCCCAAACTTGTGTTGCCTCGCAGAGGCGAACCCGAGACAATGAAGACTCGATATACCGCTGTCACCTGCGACCCTGATGAATTCGAGCAAAAAGGTTTCTGTCTTCGTCAGAATTTGATGAACCGGCGAACCGAGCTTTTTATTGTCATAACGATGTTTAATGTGCGTTGTGCGTTGACCAAAGAAGAATTGGTCTGAACGCAATTATGCAGGAGGATGAGATACTGTTCTGTCGCACAATGCATGGAGTTATGCAAAATATATCACATCTGTGCACACGGAAGAATTCGCAGACATGGGGACCAGACGCATGGAAAAAGGTGAGCCACTTGACTGGTTGAGAGTTTCTTCGTTGATTGTGACGCAGGTCGTGGTTTGTATTGTAGCTGATGGACGCAAGAAAGTCCATCCTCGTGTTCTTGACTGTCTGACTCTGCTCGGCGTTTACCAACCTGGAGGACCTATGATCAATTCGATCAACAAAAAGGATGTCACCGCTCACTTGTGAGTGAAGTGTCGCCAGCGCGTTCAGGAACTCAATCATAGTCTCAGATTCGAGTACACTACATCTTTCGCCATTGACTCGAATTTGAAGTTCAAATACCCAGACGTGAGCTCTAGACCAACGAGTCTTGACTAGGACTAACTTTTATCGTCTAGAAAGGAATTGTGCCGACACAAATAATATTCTGGTATGTCTCTACTCTATGTCTCCCCAGCCCCATGTTCACTCGATGTTGGCAGCATGAAGGAGAAAAATCAAAAAAAGATAAACAGTCATAGATGGTTTTTCAATGCATTCGCAAACTTACTACAAGTAAGCAAGTCTGCCAAGTGTCTCGTATTACAGTCCAATCTCATGTGTGTTTCACGCAGCCTAATGTATGCGTCTTGTTGGATGTCGGAACTCGTCCAGGTTGGTGAGCTACCCTGTATGAAATGACCGTTGATTCGAGCAAACCAGGTCCCACGGCGATCTACCGCCTCTGGAAAGCTTTTGATGTCAACTCGAGAGTGGCGGGGGCATGCGGCGAGATAGCAACGTACAAAGGTAATGATTTGCGGCAGACTCTGACCAATATACTGAAATGACATTATCCCAGGCAAGCATTGGGCCCAGTTGCTGAATCCGTTGGGTTGGTTGTCTTCTTGGAAAGTAAACTTATTCTCATCCAAGCCTCTGATAGTCGCGGCCCAGAATTTCGAGTACAAGATGAGCTCGATACTTGACAAGCCCACCGAAAGCATGTTTGGATACATCAGTGTGTTGCCTGGTGCCTTTTCGGCGTATCGATATATAGCGCTTCAAAACAATAATCATAATGTGGGACCCCTTGCAAGCTACTTCAAGGGCGAGGTCCTTCATGGGAACGACACTGACATCTTCACTTCGAACATGTGTAAGTTTCTTCTTCTTGATCTGCCAAATCTTAACTCGCGGACTGCGCAGACCTTGCAGAGGACGTAAGACTGGGTCCATATGTGCTTTCTGCATACTCTGACATATCAAACAGCGAATCCTCTGTTTTGAACTTGTTGCAAAGGCCAATTCGAACTGGTAGGTCTTCTTTCATATGAGGTTGGTGTTATTCTGATTACACCTGGCAGGATTCTCAAATATGTAAAGGGAGCGGTAGCTGAGACCGACGTACCAGGTACCGACACAGTTCTATTTCTTGACTCGAAGTCTCAACCGTGCAGATGCGCTGCCGGAGTTCATCACTCAGCGGCGAAGATGGCTTAACGGATCCTTTTATGCCTCCATATATTCCATCGCTCATGTTGGACAAATACTGCGGTCGGGTCATAGTCTCTCTCGCAAGGCGCGAAAATTTGGCTTCTTTTTGTCTGGATCTCACAAATGTACCCCGAATTTAGGTTTTCCTCATGATTGAGACGGGTTATACATTGATAAATCTTGTATTTTCCTGGTTCAGTATCGTGAGTGAATTCCAAAAAAGTGCCATTACGAGCTGAGGCAAACGTTTGTCTAGGGCAATCTGTATATTTTCTTTGTATGCTACACTTGCGTTGTCCTCAAGCCGAAACTCACTCGCCATCTCAGATAATATTAACGTCCTCGTTGGAGGACGAATCCTTCAAAATGCCAGCCATCAAATACGTTAACACTATTATTCAGGTACGAGTACAAACCCGCAACACTCAGTCGCAAGTGCTGATTGCTTCATAGTATGGGATGGCATCCCTAGTAGTGGCTTGTTTCCTGTTCTCTATGGGGAATAAACCGCGCGCGTGAGTCACTCAGTCTTAGAGTTGGGCATTAATTTACTGAGCCCTCCATGAAGCTCGAAGTGGAAATACCAGATCGCGGCAATTGCACTTGCTGTGTTGATGGCATATACGCTAGCGGCCTCAATTCTATGTGCCCTTGCCGCTGCAACTCAAGGGGGAGGAGCGAACTCAACGATGCTGTTCAGTGTCGTTATCACATATGGTGGTGAGTGTCCCTTCCTATTTATTGGCGATGAACTGCAATGTTTCGCCTAGTATACGCATTCAGCAGTATCCTCGCCTTCGACCCATGGCACATGGTCACAAGTTTCATCCCTTATTTGCTGCTCTCTCCCACCTATATCAATATTCTTAACATGTGAGTTGGTAACGCCATTCATCTTCTCAACTGAGCGGATTTTTCTAGTTATGCCTTTTCTAATCTTGACGACGTTGGGTTCTCTCTCGCACGGTCATGGATCATCAAACACTCACTTCTCTGTTAGATTTCATGGGGAACTAAACAAGACTCCATCGTGGAAACTGATTTAGGAGCTGTTGTGCAAGATATACATGCGCAAGTCGATGTCGAGATGGCTACAGACCAGGCCGACGTTAATAACATATACGAGGAGGCCTTGTATAATTTGAAAACTCGGAAGCCTGCGTTTGGTTCGACGCACGCGATGAGTAATTCGGAGAAAGATCAAGCAGCAAAGGATTACTACGCCAACGTCCGCACTAATGTATGTCGTCTTTGCTTTCCGGCCGTTGGCAACTCAACATCATTAAGGTTTTGCTGGCATGGGTCTTATCAAATGTACGGTTTTCACGATACAGTGATACACTGCTCACAACAATCCAGGGCCTTCTTCTTGTCGGAATATTAGGCAGCGGGGCTTCGCCATCTAGTAGTTTCGCCCAGAGTGCCGGAGCGAGCCGCACCAAGGCTTACCTTGCCTTCATCCTAGCTTTCACGACGATACAAAACTTGATCGTAAGTTTATGCATTTCAAAGTACAGGGTTCCGTTATCAACTGACAATGCGCAGCGGTTCGCAGCGTCTACATGTTATTTGTTAATTCGTCTCTTCCTCGGATACTAGGGATAGATCGGGAGACCTTCTCTGAGTCTTTAAGGCCGGTTCCATATACGACCATGGATATTTATGCTTATGCTTGTATGGAATATGTATAAGGATATGGCGCATCAGGCAAAAACATATTCGTAAACGATTTGTGGGCCACAGGAGATTGAGAAGCTGGTGCCTGCAGAAGAGATCGTCGTGGAGGCCGTATGGGTGAACGCGATGGAGAAGAAGTCGATCGATTGAGAGGCGAATGCGCCAATGTGCGAGAACGCAAGGGAAGGGAGGGGAGATTGTGTTCCACAACAAAGGTTGCGTCCGGATCCATTAGGGAATCGATGCTTTGAGCGAGGCCAGCCTCGTATCCAGATTCGTCGCCGTCACTTTCTGCGCCACCAATCTCCGACCAATCGTCGTCAACAAGATTGGAGCTGAGAGCGGGATCAGTGTCCTCCTCTATCGTGGACATATGGTCAATGATCGAGTCCACCGCTGAATCTCCAGCTTCTGAACGGCTATCGAACTCGCTGGCTAGTTCAGAGTCAGTATCCAGTTGGGAAGACAGGTCAAGGTCCGTAGGCGGAGGCGTATCGACACCGGTGGCAGCGTGATAATTGGGATAGTTGACGTTAGGTCGTAGCAGGTAGGTCAGTCGTTGGCCCGAGACCTCTTTGCTGAAGCTGACAACTTGGTAGTACCTGGGGTGGAATAAAGCGGTGAGAATCCAACCAGGGGTCAAGGAACGGCTCTTTGCCTTGCGGTACAATGCACGACATAGCGTGAAAAGGCGGAGTCGTCCGTCATACGCCATGTCAATTGCAACGGAGTACGGGATATTTCGACGATCATGCCAGTGGTTCCTGAGTAGTTGGGGTCAGAGAACAGCGGCCGCGCTAGACATTTTATCGGAAATAACCTATGGGTGTTCCGGGGGAATTCGTTTGGGCGGAACTAGAATCGGGGGAGAGCACAACACCACCCGCTTCGAGCCAGCCAACCAACTCTGTTTCTACGTCTTCGACAAGGGCGCGAGAGAAGGGCATTCTGCGAAGATTTCGCCGAATGCCCTTGAGGCTGAGTGAAAACCGACCATGGTCGGCGGATCTAGGGTCGGTGGTCGGTGTTGTTGCGCCTGGCACTTTGTTTTCTCGCGGCAGATACGCAGGCAGTGGTTCCGGGAAAGTACTTTGTACTTGCGGTAGTGGCTGTTGGTAGTCCTTCTTGCCTGGTTGGACGATATGAACGTTGCCGGAGAAGCGAGCTGCGAGCGTCGGTTAGATTAGATGCGGCGAGACTGGTACGATACGACTTGGTGCAGCACCAACCATTTTCCTTTCGTCGTATCCAGCGTTTGCCCTCGTTGTCTCTCCGGAGAGTCTTGTGCTTCTTCGGTGCGTTAAGTTTGGGGTTGTCTGGGGTTGAGTCTGTGAGATAGCCGAATCTTGAAGATAGCCCTGGATTGCGTAAAAGCGCAGGAAAGGAGAGGGGTATGGGGGCAGGGTCACTGTCCAGCGACCGTGTATTTCCCACTGCTAGCATGTCGACAGTCTGTACAGACAGTATTGGGTGGTTGGATGTGGTCAAGGAGGATGGCTTGATTTATATTGAGTTCGGAGCCGCAACTTGACAAGTATGGCCGATTTACCGCTCTGACTGCGACTCCTACTACCTAGTACTCAACCCCAATCCTCGCCTACGATTTATGATACAATATAAATGTTTTAAAATTTTTACTTTTAGAATATAGCCCTCTAGAGTCCACCCGTTTCAATGAACTTCTGAGCCGATCCGTCCAAGCTACCAAACTCAGGGTTTCGAAGGCTGGCGTTGGCGTTCAGTCGCGAACATCGTTGGCTAAACTCCGGTGTAACCCTGTGACCAACCTCCTTCATTTCATCAAGCGCGATGAGATACCGAGTGTCTCCGACAGTGGCACACTTGATGGCGAGCGCTTCGTACAAATGTTGGGCGGGGATGTGGCCTGAGCTTTGCATTGCTTCGATATGAACAAAAGCGCCTTCGTAGGTGTCCTGAGTGAGATGCAGAGTGATCATCTTTGCAAACATGTCGTGGTCCAGGGGGACATCGGCTTCCTTCAATTGCTGGAAAGCTAACTCTCCGTAGGGGACGTTGCCAGCCGATATGCAGCCGTCCAGGAATATGTGGAAGGTTTCTGCATTTGGGCCAACCCCCAAGGACTTGAGCATGTTATAGTCCGCGAGGACTTGTGACAGTGGTTGCGTGGAAAGCGACGCCTGTAGAAGAGTGCTGCAGACAGAGGAATCAATTGCTTTGCCCTCCTCATTCATCTTGCTCAGGATCTCCCATAGATCGTCGAGAATTAGTGGGCGCTGGGTCACGATTTGGAGGATGGGTAGTGCCGTCTGGGGAGTAGGTTCGATACTGTTTTGTCGCATGATGGTCAGAGTGCTGAACGCGTCTTGATAACGTTCTGCCCGACAGAAAGCCTCGAATAACGGGGCTAGATGATGCTCCATCCATGGGACGTCCAATACTTTCAAGACACGGAGTGCATCGGTCGCGAGGTCGGGGAGACCATTCCGGCCAGCTGTATGCAAGACTAGTGTGCAAAGCCCCTCGTCCGGGGAGACAGCCAAGTTCTTGACCAGGGTGTACCAAGATTTGGACACTCCCTCCGCCTAGAGAATTACAGGTTGACCAACGTTGAAGAATTCGTGAAAACAAGCACGAACATAGAGCTGAGCAGCTGACGATTGCAAGCATGCGAGCCAGACTGAATCCTCGACTTTCCGGACAGTCTCGCTTTCGAAAGAGATAGCCAAATCGACTGCAAGCTTGGGATAGCCGCGGTTTGCAGCCAACAGTATCACAGCCTGGGCTGCTGCAACATCAGGAAGCAAACCGCGGGCTTTCATATCATGAAGATACTGCAGAGACATTTCAAAGTTCTCTTCGGCAGTAAAGCGAGTGATGAGAAGGGTGTAAGTAGCTGCGTTGGGGAATGCGCCGAGCTCTTGCATCTGTGTTAGAATATACGGAATAAGAGTTGATGAATCTGTTCGGTGGGCCTGCAGAGAAGGCATTTCAGAATGGAGACAGTGAATTGAGTAGCAGTTACGTCTAGGATGTGATTGAGGGATATTGTATTGGGAGCAACGCCAACGGCAAGCATATCCTCCAAAACGGCCAGAGTGGCGGAAGCATATGCACCCTCGGCGAGACTGCGGAGAAGGGTATTATACGTCGCTGTATTTGGCGGAAAACCGTTTTGTTTCATCTCTGCTGCAAGATTAAAGCAGAGGGCAGAGGAGCCGCGGTCGGCAGCGTTGGCAAGGTCGATGTTATAACGGGCGGTAGTGGTACGTGTCTGGGTTTTCTGGAAGGTAGAAGGGTCGCGGTTGAAAGACCATGGTTTGGCGCGTATAGAGGAGTCGACTGAGGCATAGCGGCGCAGACAGGGATCAATCCCTTTTTTTGCGCGCACGACGCGCCAAAGCATAACCCCGACGCTGATGCCAAACATGTCACGCGCACACTTCAAGTTGTCTCCTTTTGCCACAAACAACCATGGCAAGTCCAACGTCTACTTGCTTCCACTCTTCTAACATTCGCCTAGTTCTATTCAGAGACAATATTGTCGCGTCGCGGGCCCCTTGGAAAAGTATGGCTCGCCGCGCACATGGAGCGGAAGCTCTCCAAAACCCAGACACTCCAGACAGATATCGAGCAGTCCGTTGGTGCGCGTCGACGCTCTTCATATCACCCCAGCTCATTCCTTTTCTTCAGGCGCAATCATGGGTCAAGAGGTTGAGGTTATGGCTCTACGTCTCAGTGGACAGCTGCTTCTCGGTGTTGTACGAATTTACAGCAGGAAAGCCAAATACCTCTTAGACGACTGCAACGAGGCTCTTCTCAAGATCAAAATGGTCGAGCCGCCTGTTTCTCAAACGCACACATGTATCTGACTTTCGATTTGAAGGCATTCCGCCCAGGTATGGTCGACATGACCGAAGACCAACTTGTCGTGAACAAGAACGCGATTACTCTGCAGGGCGATGTCCCAGACCTTGATATTCTGCAAAACATGGATTGGTAAATCTCATCCCTTCAGCGGGATGTTGTTTTCATCATCATCTGTTCAACAGGGGCCTAGAGTACGAAGTCAAACCCTTGCCACCACAAGGTCATCACCAAGCCCACGTCGATGATATTACCCTGCGCACTGCGGCAGATACATTTCAAAGTTTCGACCTCAACGACCCTTTCGACATTGGGCCTTCGGATGGTATAGGCTCGCAGGACTTTCTGGATCTTGGTCTGGATTTTGGTGATGGGGAGAAAGCCGATGAGAACGACGCGATGAGTGTTGACGGTAGTGTTGGCGTGGGACGGGACGCTTTTGCCATGGACGAAAATTTTGACGACCAATTCATGCGACGCAACGGCGACGTGGACCTCGATGTATTTTCGCACCACAGCAAGAGTAGGGACCCCTCTGAGCAACCCTTCGACATGGGCATGGATATCGACCTTCCCATTGATTTTGGTGATCTTCCGGCTCGCGACAAAACTCCTGAGCAGAACAAATCTTCGAGAGCTTGTATGTTGTTCGTTTGACTCCTTGTAATGCGATCTGATATCATTCCTTGTCCAGCTTCCCCTCTTAGTGATGCTCCTCCTACTCCGCCTCCCGAAGACCCGAATGCTCTCCCTGACAGTGAGAAAACCCCCAAAGCCAAGCGTAAACCCAAAGAGAAGAAGCAAATTATCGATTCTGTCACCGAGCTGGAAGGAGGACCAGGTGCCAAAGTCGGCAAGCGGAATGGTGGTCTGGGTCCCGCAGTGAACACCGATGTTAGTGGCATCTTGACCGAACAGCACTTTCTCCCCCGTTCGTCTCTCATGATGCGCCTTCTCGAAATTCGCGACGACCCCATCTCCCACTTCCTCCCCACGAAAGTAACTCCGAACGGCACATTCTTCTGCGCTGCCCCTCCTGGCCTAGCTCCTGAGCTGGCGCAGCTCTTCATGCGACCTGTTTCAAGCCCGTCTTCAAAGCGTCGCGCAGCTTCTCCCGAAAAGCCCAACAAACGCGCTCGCCTAGATGTCAACGGTGACGAAGAAGTCGAACAAGGTCGGCGTGACGCTAGTGTCGCACCTAGTATCGGGGCCCGAAGCGATCTTTTGGGGAGGGCGGGTAGTGCCGGGCCCGACGCCACCTTTGATTTCGGAGATCATGGCGGCCCAGTGGACGATTTCCAACTTGAAGTGCCGCCTGAGTTGGACGTCGATGTTCGGGGGAAATCAGCGGCTCCTTCGGAGTTGAGTCGATTGTCTACCCCCCTGCCAGACGGCTTCGACGAGGGTGTCGGTAGTTATGCGGATGCCACTTGTCCCATCGTCATGTTCGATGTCAAAACACAAAGTCAAGCTGTGGATAACGCCGAGCCGGCTGAGAATGAGGGCAAAGGCTACAGCAAAAATACCGTCAAGGCCCTTGGTGTTATACGCAAGGTTCTGAAGCCGACCGACGGCGAGGACGAGGACAAGGTTCTGAGTTTCCGCGAAATGGCGGACAAGGTTTGTATTTGCTTCATTTCATGTGCTGTGTACTCATACGGTTCCTCAAGGCTTCTCGCCGTGCCGCTGCCTCGTTCTTCTTCGAATTGCTTGTCCTTGGGACGCGTGATTGTGTTGAACTGAACCAGACAGCACCGTTTGAGAACATCGAAGTCCGTGCCAAAGATAAACTGTGGGAGCGCCAACAACACTCGCCGGCTCCCTCTCGTGCTGCCTCCGTTGCGCGGTCGGTGGGGTCTGTCCTTGGGCTGTAACTGAGCTGAGCTCGATTTGAGACGATTTATTGATGATTTATGGAGAATACATATTTTGTACGCATCTCCTACTCACATATACCTACCATTTAGTGTACTTTTGTCCTTTCTCGTCACCTGTAGCCCAATGAATTTGTAGTTAGTCATGTTGTTCAATGTTGCAATTGCTGCTAAGTTTCGATTTTTTTGTGACTTCCTAATTTGGGAAGAAATGGCTTCCTCTTCTTCGTTCAAGTCGCTTGGTCTCATTGACCCTTTACTCAAGGCCCTCGAGCAAGTAAACTACACTGCACCGACAGAAATCCAAACAGAAGCTCTGCCGCATGCGTTAGAAGGAAGAGATATCATCGGTGTTGCTTCAACGGGGTCAGGAAAAACTGCTGCCTTCGCCCTGCCGATATTGCAGAAGCTATGGGAGGATCCTAAAGGCCTGTTCGCGTGTGTCCTTGCACCAACTCGAGAGTTGGCCTTCCAGATATCGCAACAATTCGAAGCTTTGGGTTCTGCAATGGGTGTACGATCCGCTGTGATTGTTGGGGGAGTAGAAACGATAGCGCAGTCCGTGGCGCTTGCTAAACGGCCACACGTTGTTGTAGCCACTCCTGGGCGACTATTATGGCACCTGGAGAACACGAAGGGGTTCAGTCTGAAAGGGATAAAGTTTCTGGTATGTTGTCGACCACTTGCGTCCAGATTTTCTTTTTGATCGTGAACCCAGGTGATGGATGAAGCCGACCGTCTATTGGATATGGATTTCGGTCCTGTCATTGACAAGATTCTCAAGCTCGTACCCACGGAGCGCACCACCTATTTGTTCTCTGCGACAATGACATCGAAAGTAGCAAAATTACAACGAGCCAGTCTTTCAAATCCCGTCAAAGTAGAAGTTTCGACAAAGTGAGGTTTTCCCGGCTGCGGATATCGTCCATTCGCCGTCAACTCAGCTTTGATTAGATATCAGACTGTCTCAACGCTGCTTCAATATTACCTTTTCATGCCGTTACAAGACAAGGACACCTATCTCGTCTGCTTGGCCAATTCGTTGGCGCAAAACTCGATGATCATCTTTACACGAACAGTACATGACGCCGGACGGTACGATAACATCGTTCATTCATTCCGAGATGAACCCTGACGGATAGGCATAGGATATGTATCATTCTCCGGACCTTGGGCCTTCCTGCTGTACCATTACACGGTCAACTCAGTCAGAGTCAACGACTCGGAGCGTTGGGCAAGTTCAAAAGCGGTAGTCGAAGAGTTCTCGTTGCAACCGATGTTGCAAGTCGGTGCGTTATTCTCGACTCCGCCTGTCAGCTTGGTTGAAGCATAGCCAAGGGGGTTGGATATACCTTCCGTCGATGTGGTGATCAACTTCGACATACCAACGCATTCAAAAGACTATATTCATCGAGTGGGACGAACGGCCCGAGCAGGACGCGCGGGCAAGTCAATAACATTGGTTACACAATACGACGTCGAGCTCGTCCAGCGGATAGAGCAGACTATCGGTAAACAGATGGAACTCTGGCCGACAGATCCCGAGGAGATTGCGCTGCTGAAAGAGCGGGTGAACGAAGCGGGGAGAATAGCTACTCTCGAGTTGAAGGACCAAAACGCTAATGGCAAAGGTAATAGGTCGAAAACACAAACGAGAGGGCGGTGGTGGTGGTGGACGTGAAGACGAGCGAGACAGAGACGACGATGTTGTAGAGGCAGGTATACCCAGTCGACGGAAAAAAATCAAAAGTCGATAGCTCCGGCCGTCCTTCTCACCAATTCGAGGGATACATTCTACTGGATACATGCTGCAGAACCTGAAAATACTCTAGAGAAGGTTGGTATTGTCATTTGGGGTATATATGCGGAGCGAAGATATCTCCCAGTACGCTTCGTCGAACGCACGAGGGTTGTTGTCTACGACTGCCAGCTGATTTTAGCCACAACGAATTGGAAGAACTATGAATTCTTACAATCTATACAGTTTCCGGGACAGCCAGAGGAACCATATGCTGAACCAGCCCAGTCACCCTTGGGAGAATGTCAGCGGCATCGGCGAAAGAGAACTCGGTCGATGATTTACACAAAAGGTGAGGTCAAAGACGATATTGTGCGCGTCGAAATGGGATTGATAGTCGCAGCTGTCAGTTGGAAATGCAGCGTCCGGTTTACCCCATAGATCCGGATTCGGGTTGACAGTACTAACGCCTTGCGAAACTTCGATGGGCACTGAGGGGTCATCCCGAGACCAAAACCAGATGAAAATCCCGCGATCTCCACGGCTCATAGCATACCAACCACCGCCATTAGCGTTGAAAGGTTGGCCGTACGAATTTGGTTTAGTGAATGAAACGCCGCACCCTTGGTTGTAGTTGAACCGAGTGTCGCACTGCGTAGAAACAGTGTGTCTGGAGGATATTGGACCGAAGTGACTGCCGAACAAAAGGTACTGACCCGTGCTGTTCTCGTGTCTGAGGCATGGTGCAATTTCCCGTCGTATGCAACGATGCTAGGTTATTAATGTTGTTGTTCACGCCCTGACAACTTGAACATTAGGCGCGATCCCAACATAACATACGGGGAGAGAGATCACTTCAATCACGTCGGTTTCTCCACCATGCGGCCAAGGTCCATTCTTCGAAAGGGTCCAACTGGCAATGGAATGAGTCTCAGCGAGAGCCGGTCAAGGGCCGTTTGGGCGTACAATGCGGGCCAAGTGGCGCACCCGGTGGGCATGTGCCATAGATCGAGAACCAGGACGGAATCGCCGTAGGCGCCGGGAGACGATATCCTAACGCTCTTTCTACCGCGTTGGCCGGGAGGAACCATGTTAACGCTATCGGCGCGCATGAGAAAAGATCTTTCGGACGCTATCGCATCCCGCTCAGGTAAGAATTCAGAGGCAAGTCGGATACACAAACCAACGGAAAGATTCGAGGAGATGGCGGTTTTCTTGTCAACGTAGTCTGTTCTGCCGTGAGTGGGGTCGTTCGCTGTTTCCCACTTCCAAGTGTCCAAAAAGTCATGACCGATGTAGGTGTCTTGAATAGAATAGGATGTAGCTGCCAAGGCTATCACAGGAAGACAAAGCAAAAGAGCGAGAGTGAACATCGCGGTTGAGAAGGAAAGGCGGATGGACTGCATCTCAGCGGTAGGCGCGTGTGGACGTAGAGCGTGACAATGTCCGAATTTGGTAAGTAGGTTGAAAACGGTTCGATCAATGCGGTCATTGATGGGGACAATCTCTTCCTTTTGCCAGTAATACTTACCACCCAATATGCCTTTCATGGCAACCCGAAGCGCCTTCTCCATATTCCTTTGCTTCTCCCTCTGCGCTGTAGTCAATGCTCAGACGGATGCTCTGTCCGTCAACAGCTTGAGCCAGACTGTCCCCCCAAGTCCTGTCTCTGTCAATGGAGTCAGTCAGGTCCCAAGTCCCTCTATCTCCCAGCATTCCCTCAGCTACGACCCGGGCCCATTCTTGTCATGGGCAACGGAGAGCGCCACTATTCCGACCGCCAACGCGTCAGCTAGCACCCAGTCAAACAAAGGAAAGATTGCAGGCGGTGTAGTCGGCGGTTTGGCCGTCCTCGTGGCCGCTATTGCTGCCCTTGTATTCCTACGTTTTCGGAGGAAACGTTCCACAACCCACTGGAGAAATCGCGCCAACGGATTGTGGCGCGACACAGAGGCCAAGAATGAGGGAGTGGTCTATGTCGGCCACCCTGTCGGCCACTCGTCTGACGATTATTTTCCCGACTTCAAACTCCCCGTACCACCATCTCCGACGACGGCTCCCGTGCTCATACGTGAGCCTCGTCTCACTCAATCCGCGGCGCGTGGACACACCCGCGCGTTATCTTCAACTCACCCTCGCAACGATAGCATGGAGTTGCATGGAATTTCGGGATCCGCCACGAACGATGCCTCCCGCTTCTAACCGCTTTTGTATTTGATTGAACACTGCAAACGTCACAATCGGCATGAACCCAAACTCATGACCAGAATTCGACGCACGTCGACGAACCACATACGTCGTGGTTATCTTTTTTAAATGTATGTGTACTTAAGAAGAATTGTAGCGCCCGCCGGTGTACGTTTATCTGTCCAATGGTACACCTTATTTGATCGAACGACGCGGAAGTGTCATCCCCCTTTCCGCATTGTTCGGTGGCGCAAGTTCAGCTGACTGTTTTTGCTCGTTTCCTCTTATCTCTTTCTCGCCCATGTTCTCCCCACTATTTTCCAGTCTTTTCGTGTCCTCAATTCTTACTATTGCCGACGTCGACGCCAATCCTCTCCCTTCCCGGCCCACAGGCTTCAGCGTGCCTATCAAGCGGTATTTCCACCAAAAACCGCCTGTGAACACGTCCACTTTGCCAACCTGCGACGTCCTACCGATTGTACGTCAGTTTCGACGCGTCTATCTCATGTTTTTAACCACCAAAGCAGATACACGAGTGCGAAGGTCTAGTACACAAGTACCGCAACGTCGACGAGAACTTCAACAACGGTATCGGCTTTGGTCCCATTTTTGACCCTGGCGAGATAGTCAATACCGAGGCGGAAGAGCCCTTCATTCCCCCGGTCCTTTCGGCTCCCAAGAAGGGCGAGGCCGTACCTCTCCAAGATTATGTATCCGAGAACACGGATATGCTGTACTACGGGTTTGTGGAAATTCAGGCGACCAGATAGCCTCACATTGCTGAACCGAGCACGCAGTTCCATGAAAGTAGGCACCCCTGGGCAAGAGTTGACGGTCGACATCGATACTGGGAGTGCCGACCTGTGGTTCCCCAGCGATTGTATGGAATGTGTCAATCGAGAGTTTGTTCCATCTATGAGCTCCACGTACAATGACTCCGACGAGTCGTTCACTGTTTCTTATGTGAGACCTAGGGTGCCACTGGGATTCAGCACGACGACTTAATTTTTTGTAGGGCTCTGGAGCCGTTTCTGGCAAGCTGGTCCAAGATGTCGTCTCAATCGCAGGGCTTACCGTCCCAAGTCAGTCCTTTGGAATTGTGTCAGAAGCTTCAGGCGACTTCAACGACCTTCCGAACGATGGTACGCACTAGTTTGTTACAGATGGGCGCTGCAACCATTTTGACACCTGCCCTTCTTGTCAGGGCTTTTGGGTCTCGCCTTCGGCAGCATCGCTCAATCAAAGAAACCGACATTCTTCGAGAGCCTCATCGCCGGTGGCCAGGTTTCGCCTTTATTTTCAATCCACTTCGCCCGCCGTCCCGCAGACCACGGCCATGATGACTCTGAGATGTGTTTTGGTTGCATGAACCCCCTCAAGATGCTTGGACCTGCGAAATGGCTCCCGGTCCTCACCCAAGTATGTTCACTCACTCAGCTAATGCATGATACGTAACGCGCGATTATTAGGCGTACTGGTCCGTTTCAATGGAAGCACTCATTCTCAAGGTCAACACAGACCAGGACTTGCGATTTCCAACGCGGTTGCGTGCTGTCTGTGACGCTTTGTTATTCGGCATTCTTTGACTGACTTTTCTGCTCAAGATCATCGACACTGGCACCACCTTCATTTATCTTCCCCGGACGGTCGTCTCTGAATTTTACACCGTAGTATGCGATCTCCGCGTACGTAGAATACTGCTCGCTGACGAAGAAACAGATACCGGGCTCAAAGCGTGTTTCCCAAGATGAATTCGGTAAATTCTGCTTCGACATTACCATCCACAGCTAATTTTGTCCAGAATTCTACACATTCCCGTGTTCCACTGTGCTTGGGATTGATCTCATGTTCTCCAATCATCGCTTTTCAATCAATCTGGCAGACTTTAATCTCGGTATTCTCCATGTTTCCTTCCTTTTGCATGTTTCTCAATGCACGTAGGTATGGTCGAACGAGATTCACTGTAAGCTCATCTTTTTGTTTCCCTTGACATACCTGACGGCTTTTTGCAGGGACTGTGTTGGCGGCATCTTGCCTCTTTCCGACGATTTCCCACCTGACGTCGCGATTATTGGTGAGTGGAGAGTGCATGTTTCTGCCCATTTGTGCTCACGAACTGCATATCCTCCAGGAGACGAATTTCTCAAGTCTTGTACGTTGGGTGCTTCGCTGCAACTCACTTGCTAACGATAATCAAACAGGGTACACAGTGTTCGATTATACGGGAGGGCCAAACGGGGGTGCCCGAGTTGGATTTGCGCGCAGCATTAACCAGCATTAACAATAAAGTGTAGTTTGTACATCTTGTTGCGATGAGAGAAGTCAGATAGCAGCAAGAAATATACAGTCTTTTTAACCTAAACTATAAACTAAACACGCGGGTATAAGCTACAAACTCCAGTCAAAGTACAACTAACATTAATTAGTTTTTGCCTTGGGTTGCGGGCGACCGAATATTCGGCGCCTCTGAACGATCATATGGGTGTATAATTGATATAAGGCTGCTCAAAATTTTAGTTGTCATAGCGATGAATCAAGGGAAACGACGAACAAGGCCACCACACAAGAAACAGCGCTCCACGGGCGTATTCCGCCGCTGACCACCCCCAAAATGCCTTCAAGGGCGGGATCCCCGAGGGCAAGGGAAGAGTTGAATAGGCAAGGAATGCCTCAGAACTGGCCCCCATAGGATAGAGGACGTAGAACATGGTGTAACGCAGATAGAGCAACGCCCGTGGTTCATACCCCAGAAGACTGCAGGCATAGAACGAGTAGCGCACGACCTCCGTAATTGACCAAGCTAGCACGCAGGATGTGTACAATGGATTTGTGCGGGCCTGAAAACGATCAGAGGCGAACTGGAGAAGACGAGGCGACTCACGACGTCGAACTGTTGAACAATGCCCCAAATAGCCCAAAGACGACTGGCTACTTGCATAGCAGTGGTTTGGAGGGGGCTTCGGACCCATCCTAGCAGAGTATGGGCAACCTCTAGAAGAGCGCACGTCTGGACAAAAGCGACGGTTCCGCCAATGCGGGCATAAGTCGACATGGAACGCCGGTATACCGGGCGTATGAATGTAGGCAAGCGTGATTCCAGAGTGATTGCGGCGCTCGGTGTCTGAGTTTTGAAAAACGGGATGGAGGAGAAGAGACGGGAGAAGGTCGACGGGGGAGAGACCACTGCGATAGGCTTGGAGGATCTCCCGTCGAGATCGAAGAGGTGTACGAGGGTCATAATGAGGATGTACGCCCAGCCGACCGTCGAGAGAACATTGTAAGCCAAGAGGTAGTATTTAACAAATGCCGGGTTTCCTGGTTGGAAAAGTCAATTGAACTTAGCCAAGATTGAGGATGGGGCGGCGAACGAACCCAGCTTTGGCTTTGCGGTCTTCGGCGGTGGAGGCGGGGGCGCCGCATTCGCATTCGTCGCAGTACTCGACGCACCGGCGCTGCTCGTTTTTTTGTTCGCCATCAGACGGATGGAGATTCAGAGGAGAATACGGAACGACAACAAAGGAAAACACTCCAGATTCGCGATCATGTGACACGGATTCCCACACGATCTTCAGAGAATCTCACACATCGAGCCACTGCCAAGGTCAATCACGGCTAGATATTGCTGCAGCTGTCCAGTTAGATTCGGTGATGATGCAAGTAGTGTACGGTACAAGACAAACAGTAGGATTGCAGAGGGAATGCAGTAGTGCAGTGCAGAGCGAGAGATGGTAATTGAAAGCAAAGCCCGACCAATAAATGTTGTTAGAAGCAGTCAGATGTGGAATAAAGAGTGATAAAAAGGAGAGTGGGGTCGTGTGTATGTTCCGACATAGATGAGGTACAGTGCGAAATGTGCAAGTAAGATTTCCGAAGATCGAATTTCCGGACGGGAAGTGATGCAACGAGCAGGCACCGCCCATGTGGTATAGGAAGGTATGGTCGTACAGGGTATACCACCAGGGAGATAAACGAGAGAGGACGTCGCCGAGCAGATTATATACTGCGTCGGGGAGGTGCCTGAGGCCTCCTTCCGAGGCGGAGGATGGCGGAGTAAAACCAGTTATATGGCCAGATTCAGTATACCGCGGACGTCTGAAACAGACGACAAGGTCCGCGAGAAATGGTATCAGGTCAGTGAGCTCCACGTCATGAGGGTCATTAAACCACGAAGACACCGGGACGGCATTGTTCGGGTGAAAAATGTAGGACGCTGGCGAGTTATCCAGAATGATTGTATCCCCTATGGGCCGGCCTAGTTGAGACAGATCCTGCAAGATGTTCACATGCGAGTACAAACCGCGAAGGGCTATTGGCGCTTACCTTGACGTAGATTCCCTTGTGGCTGAAGCAACTTTCCCTATACAGCCGATGAGCAACCGCTTTATGTGTGTCCAGTTTATCAAGCACTGGGTCAGCGTACTGCAGGGAGTTAGTGGGCCCACGCCGCGAAATCTGAACGAAAGGCGTACTTTGCTCAGACTGGCGGTAAAAACAACAACTTCATATAGTTCCCCCATTCTCTTCAAGAAATCCTCTACACCAGGTCGCTTCAAGACATGGAAGTGATGCCAGTGATACTCAATCTCTACGGGAACAATAAAGTCTGGTTGCGGAATGGGCTGTAGAGGGTTTGAGCCGACATGTATACCCATAGGATGCAACACAGACCTTGAAACTGCTGTGAACAAGAGTTTCATCAAGGTCAAGCACTAAGCATTTCCGACCAGCGTGTTCTGGAGCAAGTGGAGGCAACAAAGGTTTGGGCTTGCCGTCCTGTGGGATAGAGATTATGAGGAAAATTGGTAAGAATTAGCGGTATCTCGACATACCGGACCGATCGGAATCCCGGAACCACCACTTCTTATAAGCCGCTGTTCCTCGGCATGCTCATCGTAAGCACGTCGCTCGTCGCCTTCGTCGTCCGTGAAGCTGGTTCCGTCAGAGTCCTCGGAGGAATCCCGGGTGTGAGTTCGGGCAATGATCTCGCCACCGGTCGCTCCGGGAGGCGTGACGGCGCCAGACGTTAATCCGTCGGTTTCCTCTTCTGGCAGCAACTGTGGAGGCTGCACTATTATTTCCGAGTCTGCGCGGGACGGCGGGCGATCGACGTGGATAGTGGGGGGAGCAAGCGACAGTCCAGTGGCTTCGATAGCGGAGGCGTCAGATGTCGCTGTCTGAGGACCCGCATCAGACCGGCGCATCTCCACCATCTGTGGAGCCAAAGCTTCGTCCAAATCCTTCGCCATACCGTGCGAGTCATGGACGCAAGGGACGAGCTTATAGACGACTCGCGTCAGGAAAGTCGGCTTGGAGCGTGCGCGATTTGAGGCAGGCTTCACAATAGAGTGCGAAGTGGAGGAAGATACAGCAGCCTGAGAGGTCGAAGATTTGTTGCCTCTGCGACCATAGAACATTGTCCGTTTGTGGTTACCGATTAGAGTAGTATTCAGTGAGCCTTGCTCCTTGTCATCCGGTTGAGGTGGGACTACTGACACGGACGGCGGCTCTGCGGGGGCGGCCGTTGGGGCCTGCCCTTGGTCGCCAGCACTAGTGGATGGTTCGCCTGCCAGGGTCGCTGAGTGGTCATGGAAAAAAGAATTGAGATGTAAGAGATAAAGAGCGTGACAGACAGAACGCACCGCTAGTGCTCCCAGAGTTTTCGGCGGCATGGGTTACATCTTGGGCGGGCTTCTCGTCACCGGCCTGAGGTTCCTTCTGCTTTTTTCTCGACAAAGAAAACAAGCGCTGCCTGAGGGGTATGTCCGGGGTGGCTGCAGCGGCACCGTCGGTGGGGGTAGGTGCGGAGGACGCCATCTAGGAAGAGGCTAATGAAGAAAGAAGGCCCAAGTAAGTACCCCAGTCACGCGTCACACTATGTCACTGGCAGTCAATTGATCTTACCGCTGTTTTCGCTTGCTGCGGCGCTGCTGCCATGGTCCTCGTCCTCGTCATTGGGGATCTCCATATACCCCATCGCACTCACGACCTTCCCTCCAAGTTTAAGAAACTCCTGGTGCCTGGCAAAATACAACAAATTCTATGCACAGGGAACGTATGCGACAAGGAAACATACGAGTACCTCCGCACCATTTCACCCGACGTTAATGTAGTCAAAGGCGACTACGATGAGGTCTGCAGATGCCTGCCGCATTCCGACCAAATGTCGACCGATTATTCTCTAGGCATCGTCCTTCCCCTCCTCCCTCACCGTGGTCCACAGTCCGATAAAGATTGGCGTCATTCACGGACACCAGAGCGTGCCCATAGGCGATCACGACTCCCTCAGCGCAATTGCACGCCAAATGGACGTCGACGTACTCATATCCGGCCACACTCACATGTAAAAATCGCGCTTGGACCGTGCACCCTCGTAACTCAAACTAATCTGTTGCGCAGCTTCCAGGCGCGCGAACACGACAACAAGTTCTTTGTTAATCCCGGCTCAGCTACCGGTGCATGGACAGGCGCATTCAATGGGTACGCGTCTTCTCCTTTCGCTGGTTTCAAATACCCTCTAATACTGGCTCGAGTGATCCTACCCCTTCCTTCGCACTCATGGATATCCAGGGCCCTGTAGTTGTCACGTATGTCTACCAACTCATCGAGGGCGAGGTGCGCGTAGAGAAAATCGAATGGAGAAAAGAGGAAGAAGCACCCGCTGCCAGGAACGCCCCGCCTATTGGTAGTCCAACCCCAAGCAGTCCTCAGCCAAGCGGTGTGTGGTAAGGTCTATCCGGATAATTGTACGTGAAGGGAAGGGATCTCCTCAGTCTGCTAGCCTCACCCTGTTTTCAGATAATATAAGGGCCTGAAAGATGTAACAACGACGCGTCGTCTGAACACGAAACGTATGGTCCTGTATGCTACGCACATTGGATGCCAAGTTCGCCTACGGCTTCACAGGGCATTGAGTCGAATTTAGCAATACCATGCAAGCACCGACCTCGCGCCGAGAGGGTTTTATTGTGTAGACTCTGTGGATCCCCTCTGATAGACCAGTTGGAAACTCCTGTAAATAAATGTTGCCTTCGATAGCATGTCTTGTATGATGAACTGTGGCGAGAATCTTTTTGAGCGCTTCAATTTGTGATGTCGAGTTGACCAACTCCGCCAAACCAAGAAACACAAAAGACCAGGATGATAGATGATTCCATGAATTACAGCCTTTTGTTGATACCAACACAGACGTTGACCCATCCATCTGCCCCTGCGAGACAAGCACCCAACCAAGCCATTTCAGCTTCAGGGGGAGTTCACGACGCCTTGAACAAGGGGGTATGCAAGTTCAGGAACGGAAGGTGGTTGAGGATTGGGTTTACTTCGGGAAGGAGGGGGAGCTGGCGGCTGAGTCAGGGAAGAGCAGAGGTACGTGGGTCGACAAAAAGTTGCCGAGGGTATGGGGAGTGCCTGTAAAAGTTTAAATCCTATGTGTCCTCGTTAACATGAAGGGGAAAGCTTACCATCCTCCAATATGGGAGGGACAAGGTCTTGGATGACTGGTCCATCGGGTAAATAGATTCGAACAGGCACACTGCGGACGTTGTATGCGCCATCACGTTCAGGAGGGCCTGCATCGGCGGATGGAGGTCGACCGTGCATCGAAACAGAGGACGGAGGTGGCCCAGGGGATTGTGGGCGATTGCCAGGGCCTGTCGTGGGTGTTACCTTGGACGCTACACGCCAGTAGTCATCAAAGTTGTCTATAGAATGCATTTCATAGCTGTTCATCGAAGTAAGAAGATGAGCTTACGGTCCTTGATGCCCTCCCATAGACCATCCTGATCGACCTTGCGGAGGCCGGTCATTCGCTTGGTATTCCCCCAACGAATGAAATCAGCCTCCTTCAGCTGCCCCATAAATGCCTGTTTGCAGCCTTCTGCGCTTGGCGATAGTAGCAACTTATCGGTTGGAGGGGACGCGAGATGTAATATTAGGCGCAACGGTGTCGCCATTGTCCCCAATGCTGACGAGCCAGGCCGAATAGTAGAGGAAATTGCATGGTTATCGTATATAAGACCAATAGGCCAATGCCTGAGCAGCAATGGAGAGATGAACGATGGAACTGTTGACGAAATTGGTTCAACTGACTGACCACTTGAGCAAAGTTCCGTCGTCGCACTCAAACCACCATTCCTCTTCTTTAAGACCCTTTGCAGCAACCTCATCGAAGACCACGTCCATTAGGAAGCGACGTATTTCTGGAAGCAGAAGCGGGAGGTAGCTGACGCGTGGTGCTTGAATGAAATAGCATTCGAGACCACGATCCGAATTTGCGGGGAGTTCATTTGGATCGACGCGAATTTCGAGGGGGATCGTTCCCTCCCAGCTCAGACGTCGGAAGAGGGTGGTATGGTAGTCGGTGCCGCGGTCTTTTGGCGCAGCTGCTGGGTGGTGTCGTGTTGTCCCATAATTCGACATAATAGCGGAAGCCAAGGCAGTAGTCACGCTTGTCACTCTCACCTCTCACCTCCTCCCTCCTTGACGCGTTATAAGTGAGCTGCGCGCAGCTGCCCACAGCGCGAACTATTCTATCCACCACCCCAGTTCATGTCGGATATCCGACTGAACACTCTCAAATACACTCCCCTTCCCAACGACGACGACGAAACCCCGAAATCTACTCCAATGCGCGCCTCAGTCCGCGCAGCCGCTTCCGCGTCAGCCGCACGTATGATCAAGAAGACTGGCCGACGGCAGGACCGCTATACTGACGACCCCGAGGAAGAAGCTGGCTTGCTCGACGACCAGGCTTACGAGGAGGAGAGAGCATATGAGGAGGAAGAACGCAGGCTCGAGGCTGAGGCTGCAGCCCCGGTCCCCAAGCGCAGCAGCGTATTAAATCGACGCAAGGTGCCCAAAGACACTTCGCGGACAATACCCTTCCGACCCCCAGAGAAATTCCAATCACGCTTCCCGCCCAACATTGTCCGCAACCAAAAGTACAACATCTTCACATTCCTGCCCATCGTATTTTACGAGCAGTTCAAATTCTTCTTCAACCTCTACTTCCTGCTTGTCGCCCTCTCTCAATTCATACCCGCACTCAAAATTGGGTTCATTGTGACCTACATTGCACCGCTTGCATTCGTGCTGTTCGTAACAATGGGCAAAGAGGCCTACGACGACTACAAGCGTAATTTGCGCGATCGTGAAGCAAATTCAGCGAAATATCTTCTACTCGATCCCCCGTCTACCGGCACGTCCGCGCTCGACAGTGCATACACACTAGCGCATGCCAACACGCGTGCTGTACCCTCTTCCTCGTTGCGTGTAGGTGATCTCGTACGGCTCGAGAAGAACCAGCGTGTACCTGCGGATATGGTTCTTCTGCATACCTCAGAAGCCTCTGGGACTTGTTTCATACGCACAGACCAACTCGACGGAGAGACGGATTGGAAACTACGTGTTGCCGTGCCCGAATGCCAGAAGCTTGAGGAGGGCCAGCTAACTACCCTTGACGCCGAAATTTACGGTATGTAAGCCGCTCCTGCTTTCCTTCTCCACAGGTACTCACACCAATATACACACAGCCGACGCGCCCATTAAAGATATTCACACCTTTGTAGGCACATTCACTCTGAACAGTCCGGCGCCTGCGCAAGCGATGCAAAGCATGGAGTCTGTCCCGCTCAACCACATTCCGTCAGTCGCCCCCCTGACGGCTGAGAATCTGCTATGGTCGAACACCGTCCTTGCCGCTGGGTCTGCTGTGGGAATCATAGTGTATACTGGTCCAGAGACGCGTGCGGTCATGAATACGAGCCATCCCGGGACCAAAGTCGGATTACTTGATCTAGAGATCAATAATTTGGCCAAGGTATGTTTAGAAAATCACCCACCATCAAACTTGACGGTTTATTGCGCGGCAGATTCTATGCCTGGTGACATTTGCGCTCTCCGTCGTGCTAGTCGCGCTTAACGGGTTCCGAGGGCCGGCTTACATCTATATCGTTCGCTTCCTCATCCTTTTCTCGTCGATCATTCCCATCAGGTGAATATCTACGCAGTCTATTGGTTCACGAAAATTCACTGACGGCACTTAGTTTGCGGGTGAACCTCGACATGGGCAAAACAGTGTATGCACACCAGATCATGACCGACCATGAGATTCCTGAGACTATCGTTCGGACGAGCACACTCCCCGAAGAGCTTGGACGGATCGAATATTTGCTTAGTGATAAAACCGGTACATTGACCCAGAACGGTTGGTGTTCTGCCTTTCTCTCGACGAGTGTACCTCTGACATAACATAAAGAGATGGAGATGAAGAAACTGCATATGGGAACTATGTCGTACGGATTCGACTCGATGGACGAGGTGGCGCATCAACTCGCCGTTGCGTTTGGTGCAGAGAAGAGTGAGCATTACCCGACCTCTTTTGGACTACCGACTGACCGATCACGTAGCCCACCGTAAAACGGGGTCTCTCGCCACCGGCGCTCAGCTTGCGACACGAGGAAGAAGAGACATGTCCTCCCGGGTACGGGATGTCGTTCTCAGCCTCGCGCTGTGCCACAACGTTACGCCAGTAACAAACGACGACGGCTCAGTCACTTACCAGGCATCTTCGCCCGATGAAGTTGCCATTGTCACTTGGACACAGTCAATCGGACTAACTCTAGTATTTCGCGATCGGACGCGCATCGAATTGCAGACCCCCTCCGGCGAGCGCATCGCGTTCGAAGTGCTCGATCTGTTTCCTTTCACATCCGAGTCAAAGCGCATGGGTATTGTTGTGCGTGACACGCAGTCAGGCGAAATCACGTTCCTGCAAAAGGGGGCCGATGTGGTCATGGCGAAGATAGTACAGCGAAACGATTGGCTTGAGGAGGAGACTGCAAATATGGCGCGAGAGGGACTCCGGACGCTGGTCATGGCGCGGAAGCGTCTCTCTTCGCAATCGTATACAGAGTTCAAGGAGCGATACCACGCGGCAAGCATAAAGCTCGATGGGCGGAACGAGGCAATGGCCCGAGTCGTTGCTGAATGTCTTGAACACGACCTCGAATTGCTTGGACTTACAGGTGTCGAGGATAAGCTACAGGACGAGGTCAAGTCCACCCTAGAACTGCTGAGGAACGCCGGAATCAAGATTTGGATGTTGACAGGAGACAAAATCGAGACTGCTCGGTGTATTGCTATCTCGACGAAGCTTGTAGCACGGAATCAGTACATCCACGAGGTTGCCAAATGTGCGTATTCGCTCCTCTGCACCCCACCGGGTGGAGGTTGATTCATTTACTAGTGAAGACGTCGGACGAAGTCAGGAATCAGCTAGAGTTTCTGCAGTCGAAACTGGATTGCTGTCTAGTCATCGACGGGGAATCCTTGCAGGTGGGCCACAAGAAATCATCAGTAGGCATGATATTAACCATGTGCTACAGTTATGTCTGGATCTGTTCAAAAACGAGTTCATTGAAATTGCCACCAAACTTTCCGCTGTCGTTGCCTGTCGCTGTTCTCCCACCCAGAAGGCCGACGTCGCTCGCCTCATCCGAAAGCACACCAAAAAACGTGTTTGCTGTATCGGCGATGGAGGCAATGACGTTAGTATGATCCAAGCAGCGGACGTCGGCGTAGGTATCGTTGGCAAGGAGGGCAAACAGGCGTCCCTGGCAGCAGATTTCTCCGTGACGCAGTTCAGCTTCCTTACCAAGCTACTCCTTTGGCACGGACGTAACTCATACCGTCGCTCGGCCAAACTTGCGCAGTTTGTGATTCATCGTGGATTAATCATCTCGGTCATGCAGGCGGTGTTTTCTGCCATATTTTTCTTTGCACCGATCGCGCTCTACCAAGGATGGTTAATGGTGGGGTACGCGACGGTATATACCATGGCGCCTGTGTTTTCGCTCGTCCTCGACAGGGACGTGAGCGAGGACCTGGCAATTTTATACCCTGAATTGTACAAAGAAACGACCAAAGGCCGCGCCCTCTCGTATAAGACCTTTTTCCAATGGCTCATGATCAGTCTCTATCAAGGTTTGTGTTAATTCCTCTGGCCCTCTTCTCCTGCTAATGCAGTTGTCCAGGCGGGGCTATCATGATTATGTCTCTCGTCTTGTTCGAGAACGAATTCCTGCATATTGTATCCATCTCATTTACAGCGCTAATTTTGAATGAACTTATCATGGTTGCGCTTGAAATAACAACATGGTATGTGCCGTTGATTTCTGAACGCAGTTATTGATGTATGCTAGGCATATATACATGGTCATCTCCGAGATCGTGACGCTGTTCTTTTATGTGATCAGCATTGCGTTCCTACCGGAATACTTTGGTGCGTTATATGCTGCAGCAACCCTTGGATGGCTTGACTGATTTCATGTCCGATATGCAGACCTGACATTTGTTGTAACGGTCGGCTTTGCATGGAAGGTCGCCGTTATAGTAGCCCTCAGCGCGCTGCCGCTGTATATCATCAAACTAATCAGGAGTAGAATCGCGCCCGCCGCGTCAAGCAAACTGTTGTAGCATACATTGTGTTTTTAATCGGATTTTCTGCTTTTCTGTGATTACGTGAACTAAGAACGGGAATACAAATCACGCGATTAGATGCGTCTTTCTCTCAGCTGGTCAGCTAATTATGCACGGCTCTTTACTGGTTCTTAATCCTCGTCACGGCTCCCCGCCGGATTAAATCTTTCTCTATTCCTTCTACGAGGGCCTTCAACATTGATGTCGCGTATTATCCCTGGACGAGCTCCTCCCCCTGGCGAATCACCGATTGCCGACCGTATCCGCGAAAGACGCGGTGCGCGGGGCTTGACTCCCCTTGATCAAGCGCTCCTCCATGTACCCCCCGTCGCAGAGGGCTGGAATTCCCTTCTAGGTGCTATTCGGACCAAAGGGCGTCTACCGGGGGATGTTCGAGAGCTCATGATCCTTCGCGTCGCTGCACGCAACAAAGCAGCTTTCGAATGGATTCATCACGAACATGTTGGTAGATCAGAAGGATTGAACACCGACGCAGCTCTGGGCGATCCGCGATACAACGTCTTTACCTCCTGCCTCTGTGCTCTCGCCTCTCCAGGCCGCCGCCCTCGCGTTTGCAGACTCTAGTACAGTTTCCGTGCGAGTTCCGAATGAGTCACTGCAGCACTCAAGGAGCAGCTCAAGTCCGTGGCCTCACGCGATAATCTCGATGTAGACGATCTCTTGGTTGAAGCAGCTGCCGCAGTATCGATATATAACATGGTTTCTCGTTTTCTCGTCTCCTTGGATGTCGCTGGAATGTCAGACGATCCCGCACCATGGCCTATCGACCGCAACGAGGTGCGATTCCGCATCCAGTCGCTGAGGGTGTACTAATACATAATGAAACCTACCCAGCACACGGTCGCAATTGGCTCAGACCATCTTCATGCTGTAACACTTGTTACACACCCTGAAGCTCCATGGCTTGTCTTTGCAAACTCGTTGTTGACAGATGAGACTATGTGGGACTGGCTTGTCCCTCTCATCTTGGCCCCAACAACTTCAACAACATGGCCGTTCAAAGGTACATATAATCTCCTCTTACATGCCCAGCGCGGCCACGGCCGCTCCTCTACCCCGGCAGAGCCATGCACTATGCAAATTCTCGCACACGACATAGCACTCCTCATCTCGACCCTTGTCCCTGGACAGAAAGTCAAAAGTGTAATCGGGGTTTCTCAAGGCGGAGCTGCGACTCTGGCCTTCTCGGCTCTCCATCCCTCGCTCACCGAAAGCGTTGTCGCATGCGACACGGGCCCCCGCACCGCGCCCGGAAATGTTGAAGCATGGCAATCCCGCATCGCGCTTGCCAAGGCAGATGGTATGCCTGCTCTGGCGACCGCTACCGCCGACCGCTGGTTCCCTGCCCCATCTAAATGTGGTACCGGTGGTGTACACGTCGGACGAACGAATGCGATTAAGCGCATGATCGAGGCGACCACAATTCCTGGCTTTGAGCATGGTGCTGGCGCTCTCATGGCTTATGATTTAGTAGAAGAGCCGAGCGTGGATCTACTGAATAATGGCGGAAAAGTCAAGACGTTGCTTGTTGCCGGAGAGCTTGACGGTGGAGGAAAGGTTGGAGCAGGTATGAGGGCTTTACGTGACAAATGGAACGAAACTGCGGCCGAATTCGAAGATCGAGTTTGTCGAGATCGCTGGGGCGGGCCATCTACCTATGGTTGACGAAACGGAACAGTTTGTGGATGTTCTTCAGATGTTCTTGAATGCAGTTTGAAATCTAGAGAATGCTCAAGCTCCGTTAAAGTTAACTCTCGATCTACGTATACATCTCACAATCTTGAACTGCGATATACATTGGAAGTTACCGATAAATTTAATAACACTGATATTCAGTACACAATAAACGACTGCAGGTGTTCTTCATTTACTCTTATGCCGGACATATGGTCAAATGCGGGGAGGCAAGGCCTAATAACTGTTTGGGAGGGTTTCAATCACATGTTGCGCGTTACTCACCATGAAGATACAAGCGCTTGTTCTCGACATCGTGGACTACACTGGTTGATCCAGACGCAATGGTACCATCGTTTTCAAAGACCTGCCCCAGGTGTCAATATCGCCCAGTTGATGAGAGGATGTCATGCTAATACCTTCGTCACCTTGAATTTCTCCCCATAGAACGAGCCAGGGCCCGTGTTCATTGCAAAAGAGTGCGCGGAGGAGGGAGCAAGTTGAGATGGATCAGCAGCGTGCCTGACAAAGGCGAAGCCATTAGGAAATCCCGCTGCCCAAATCACGCCGTCGCTGTCCATGGACAAATTGTCAAGCCCACGGTCTCGAGAGGCTTGATAAGACGAAAAGCAAGGCCATAAAACGCACGAACCTGTTGGTATGGTGTGTGTTTTGAGGAGAGCATTATCACTCTGCCGTTCGAAAACGGTTATCCCCCCTGCAACGGAGTTGGCGACGTAAAACGTATCGTTGTTCGGCGCGCGGACGATTCCGTTAGCAGCGTGAACATTTTGAGCCACGTATTTGCAGCCTGCAAAGATTTATCAGGAAGGAGAATCACCATAATTGAAAGCGCAGGGACCTGACTTAGTATCGCAATATCCCACAGAGCCATATTCCAATCCCAGGAGGCTCAATACCGCATCTGTAGGATACGAATCAGGAAGAATGAATGCGATGAGAAGGAACAGTCGATACCTTACTCGTCTTGGAGTTGTGATCATTCGTGAAGAAAAAGCTCTCGCCGTCGGAGCTGCCGACGAGGTCGTTAGGAGTTAAGATTACCGGGTCGGCAAAAGTACGGAGGTGTGTAAGCTTTGACTTTCCGATAGGGAGCTTGAATACTTCAATTGTAGAATTCGCGCCCCATATTGGTGCGGATTCGGGGTGGGTTGGGACACGATGATTGATAGCAAAGATGTAGAGTTCCGAAGGATTTGTAGAAGACGACACGACATCCAAGCCATGCGACCATCATTCCAGGGAGCGAAGTCTCAAGACGAGTGATAACAGACGTCTTCGGATCGTAAGTTGCAAGATAGTCTTCCTGAGGCGGAGGCGTGAGCTGATTCAAGGCTGGAGTCCAAGAAGCGCGACTCTGTGGTGACGAGCATGCGAGGTAAAGTAAACCGTGGTGCAGCACAATCTCTGCCGCAGGCTAAACATAACTGGGCGGGAATAGAACACGAGTGCATGCTCACTCTCGCACGCAGACAAGGCAGGAACAGTGGTACATCCTGCAGTTCCCAAGGATTCGATTACGCGCCCTGAACCGTGCTGCGCGAGCAGAGGTTGGAGATACAAGCGGTAGGTAGTAGCAAGGAGGCCGACAGCAAGGGCAGGGTACAAGAGGCGATTCATGGTATGAGAGTGTGTTGAAGATTCGTTTGCCGACTGGCCGGCGGCAATTGTGTTACCGAGAGATCAGAAACCATTTGAAAATCGTTATTGACGACGCGTAAGGCTGATATACACTTGCTGGGGACCGGGGTGCATTTAACAGATGTGGTGGCGGTTGTGGTGAGAGGGACGACCGTGACGGTCCGCAATAAAGGCGGATCAACAAGTCAACAGTGCCAAAACGAGCGAGTTTAGCTTATCTGCAACTCGTTGTCGCGTGCGCCGATGGTGCCTTTATCTCTCTCTTTCTCCTTCCACCACCATCATGGGCTCTGCACAGTCCACCCCCGCACCCTCCGCCTCAGACCCTGAGAAGCAGCACAACTTTGTAGACACTACTGCATTTCTAGCTGCACTCGCTGCTCCTCCGGTATCACCCAATGGCAGTCTAACTCTGTCGAACCTCGCGTCCTGGGAGTCTAAGATCAACGGCTCTCCCAAGTCTCGGCTTGCGAGAACTATTCTCCAGCACTCCGATATTTCTACTGCTTTGACCACTCGTTCCGCCTTCATTTCCGATCCCCATGTCTTTAATACTCAGGTAGCTGCTCTGGTTTCAATATTCGAGCTCTCGTCAATTCTTCATCCCGCAGCTGGACTTCAAAACCGGTCCTATCACATCTCAGAAGAGCTCTGGCCGCTGCTGGTTGTTTGCCTCCACCAATGTGTTTCGATATGAGGTGCGCAGTCTCAGCGGCTATGCCGCTTTCTCTCTTTCCTAACACTTCTCGCCATAAAGGTGATGAGGAAACTCAAGCTGGAGGACTTCCAACTGTCTCAGGTATAACATGGTCTGAATACAAAACTTGTGTCTGACACGACCTCGAAAATTCAAAGTCTTACTTGTTCTTCTTTGACAAACTGAACAAAGCAAACTATTACCTCGAGTCCTCCATCGAACTTGCGGATCGTCCGGTCGGTATCACACTGAAGCTCGATACGCACCATCGCTCATGACTTGCCAGCTCGACGACCGGGTGGTGAATTTCCTCTCCAGCGACCTCATCAGCGACGGCGGGCAGTGGGACATGGTTGTTAACCTAGTTGAGAACTATGGACTGGTTCCCCAATCAGTCTTCCCAGAATCCACTCACTCTTCCCTTTCGGGACCCCTCAATGCACTGCTGAAAACTAAGCTTCGAGAACATGCTCTCATCCTTCGCCGCGCTTCTGCAAATCTTCGGGCACAGTCCTTCTCTCCTGAAGCTATTAGCCGAGCTCTACGTCTCAAGAAGGAGGATGTAGGTGACTTGTTATGCAACGCCATAGATTTCACTTACGTCTCTGCATAGCTCATGAAAGAGGTCTATACTATCATGACCGCTACCCTTGGGGTACCTCCCGGCCCTCACGAGAAGTTCTCGTGGGATTATTACGATGCCGATGGCAAACCAGGGCATTGGGAGGGAACTGCCAAAGACTTTGCAAAGGAATTCGTTTCCAAGCCGTATGCCCCTCAAGATTCGTTTTCACTCATTAACGATCCGCGCAACGAGTATTCGAAGTTGTATACCGTTGACCGGCTTGGTAATGTCTTTGGTGGTCGTCCGGTCTTATGTGAGTCGCATTATCGCGCAGGGTGTCCCCAAACTAAATCTTGTTCCTAGATGTAAACACCGAGATCGGAAATATGAAGACAACTGTGGTAAAGATGATCAAGGCTGGTATCCCAGTCTTCTTTGGATGTGACGTTGGCAAGTTTTCTTCTCGCGTCGAAGGCATCATGGATCCCGCTCTTTTCGAATACGAGGTGAGCCGATCTCTTGTGTGCTCTGCTCTCAAATGAATATCATATCGTCAGAATGCATTCGACATCACCCTCGGGCTCAGTAAAGCTGAGCGGCTACAGGTGAACGAATCAGGTTCGTGTTCAAGAGACATACATGCTGGATGTTGCCTGATCGTCCCATTAGCCATGACCCATGCTATGGTAATTAGCGCTGTTCACCTTGACAGTGAGAGTTTCTCCCATACCTGAATCGGTAAATGCTGATGGTTTCCTCTCTGTAGAGGACGGCAATCCCGTTCGTTTCAAGGTCGAGAATTCATGGGGCCCCGACGTTGGAGACAAGGGATATTTCGTCATGACTGCGGCCTGGTTCGATGAGTTTGTCTACCAAGTGGTGGTTCCACGAGCTTTGGCACCGAAGGATCTTGTCAAAGTGTATGACGGGGGCAACGCAGTGGTACTTCCGTGCTACGATCCCATGGGTGCGCTTGCGTAGGGTAGTGCGCATACTTACTACATAGGACGGAATGGTTGTGTATTTTTAAGCAATACAAGTTGCCTGAGTCCGCAGCGCCGCATCATCATTGGAACAAGGACATGACGGATCTCTGCGGCGACACGGCGACAACGATCATACATATTGAGCTTCCTCCGGCGATGCCAATACATTTTCTTTTCTCTTTCTCTCTACAACAATGGCAGAACGGACAGGGCCCAGGTTTTCTATCGGCTTTTGGGGGATGGTCACCGCAGTTATGGTAGCCCTCAAGTTGAAAGAAAACTACGATGATTGCAAGTCCTCTTCTTCTGCAAGGCGCGCAAAGTTGTTGACAAAGGTGACTAGACAAGCAGGTGTCTACGGAAGAGGAAGGACGTGTCGCGCTTCCCAATGGCGAGCCTACTGTTTATCGCGACGTTGAGGGCGGCGATGAAGCCGTTAGCCTGCTCAACACGGATATCCCCGTCACGCGTCCCAAGCGCAAACGCGCCAAGTGCTGCATGTGCTGTGGGCTGGAGTGAGTTCTGCCTCTTGCACTGTATGCGATCCTGATACCCTCGTCTAGTTGCGGTCTCTTCTGGAAGGCAATCGGAATTGTTTGTGGCGGCCCTTACCATGCCAAGAGGATTTCTCATCTTCATTCCAGGTTATAGCTCTCTTTGCTGCCTGGAACGCCTTCAAGCTTATCCGATGGGCCGTTACCGTGCGCGTCTTCGTCAATTGTACATTCGGCGTAATTAACGACTGTCGTAGCCCTCCCCCACTGGACTGGAGGAGATGCCGGAGTACAGCACCTCCCTCGGATGTTTGTCCGCAGAGTACATCTATTCCGAAAAGCCAACAACTTTCAGCGTTCCTATTGGCGCGCAGAACGCCGACCACGGTTTTGATACTCGGGGTGGTGCCGTCGGAACGATAACCGTGCTCGAAGGCGCGGAGACTGCGACCAAAGTTACCTACGAGGTCGTCATACGGTCGGACGACAAGGCTCTGCTGAACGACGTGAACCTCGAATATCCGTCTGACCAGGATACTGCCGTCGGCAAAAGCCATCTTCGCATTGTCACTCCCCGCCCCGACGAAGGAAAATGCATTCGCTACGATGTCAAGATGTACGTCCCGCCGACACTGAAGAAGCTGCATCTCGCTTCGCACACTATCTCGCAGGTCCAATTCGACCCGGAATCTCACATCCAGCTTGACGACTTTTTCGTTACACTCTTTTCGCCCAAACGCCTGAATATGATCCTTCCTCACAACAACCTCCGCTCGCATAATCTGCAGCTTGAGGTTTACGAGGGCTGGATCGTCGGGGACGTCTCTATCGAGACCAGCACCAAGATCACCACCCAGCGCGGCGCTGGTGTTCTTAACGTTCGGGTTCACCCCACCCCGAGTCTCGAAACACCCGAACTGGCTACCCTCCGGACGACTTCTGGCTCTGGCCGTACCGATATCTTCTACGTCAACAAGGACGCCCACGTCCATCGTCCCATCTCAAGCACCCATATGTCGTCCATGAACGCGGACATGTACCTGACCTACCGCGACGCCAAGTACAGCGGCCTGATTGAGCTCTCTGCCAAATCTTATACGGCCACTGGTGCGGAGAGAATCGCTCCTTTCGGGGAGGAGCCACAAGATAAGTGGACGCACTGGGTGGGAGACAAGGAGGGCAAAGACGAACTCACAATCAAGACGCGCGGATGGGCTGGTGTTTATTTCTAAATCTAGGTTACAGGGGTTCCGGTCATTTGTATCACAATAGCTGGATTTCTGGCGTACAGTAGTCTTATTATATAGTCAGGCAGGATCGCAGTTGCAGTCCATTACATTCAACATTAATCCGGGTCGTGCTCTGCAAGCCGGGGATCTGAATCAACGGTGGGCGGGGAACGTCCTTTTCTCGAATGCAGAGTTGAGTTCCAAGGAATCATGGCATCTTGTAGTAGAGCGTGTCGTGTCATGGCGGCTTGAGCAATGAAACAGAATGCCGTCTGCGTCGCCCATGAGTTTCGTCGGAATTTTGCAGCAGGAAGAGAGAGAATACAAAAATGACGCCCGCAACTATTATGCGATCCTTCCAGGTGTCGTCCGCGAGCTGAGGACCTGAGTACAAGTTCCGGCGTCGCTTATACATTGCACGAGCCGCCGGAGTTGGGGCCTCTGTCCTATCATGTCCCGAAGAGGCACTGGGGTTCGTCCGCAGAGCGTTATACGCTGCGGTGATCGCTTGAAACCGTGCATGCGCAATATGGGACGGCACAGAAGAGTCTACTTTGTCTGGATGGTACTTCCTCACTAATTCTATGTCTGTCTTCCGCGTTATACACTAAAGATAAAGCAGCAATCACACAAACGTACAACGCGTCTTCACGTCGGACTGGGACGCATTGCGGGGCAGGTGGAAGATTTGGTGAGGGGTTGGGTTCGGGATGTTAGTCGGAAATGGAAATGGGAAATGTGTAGCCTTGCTCGCAGCATATCTCGGGCGCAGGACAGAGACGCGTTTGAACGCGCCGCGACAGCGGGAAGAAAGCATCGCATCAATCGAATGTGTTATGTAATCCAAATAAATCCCTTTTGCAAATCTACATGGTAGTATCTACACTTGTCGTGAGTTTGTCGTCTCTAGAGTACAGGCTAGTGATACAGTCGAAGCAATTAACAGAGGATAGAGTCAGTGAGTGCGTATGTGTGAGTTTTGCATGCGTATGGGAGGGTGTCCATGTCTAGTATGTATGCCAATTCTAAGGGTTGCTGGAACCCAAAATTAACGGTGGTTTGTATCGTTGAGGGCTGTATGTGACAGTATTGATGCAGATGCAGAGTGGTGCGTCACGGAGATGTTATCCGGTGTAGCACTGTAACTTGAGGGTGGCCGGGAATGGCTAGCATGCACTGGCCGAGAATCTATGGGGCTGCTTTCGCCCTTCTCTAGCGTGGATGCGTCTGCGGAAACTAGGGTGGAAGGTGCACGCGAGGGTCTGTTGCCGCGTCTCCATACCCGGTTCAGCCCAGCGTGGATGAAGATGTTGATGGTGAGAACAATAACTGCGACGGAAAATATCACAGCGATGACGGCGCCAATTGCAACACGGGGAATGGCGGCCACATTGAGGGACTCAACGAAAGCGATCATGCTGCCGGTACAGACCAGTCGGACAATGGCCAGATATGTCGAGAAGACGTCTCCGCCGCGGGTGTCATATGGCTTGAGTAAGATATGAGCGGCTACAATGGCAAGCTCGACGATGAGCAGGACCACGACCTGCGACATGCCATGACCCTGGCCCGCGGCAATGACAACGGCCTTGACGAAGGCGGCAACGAGGAGTGGGAGGAAGAAGTAGTACCGCTGCATACGGTACTGAGCATATAACGGTCCATGCGTGGCCAGATGTTGAGCATCCGATTCTAGCGCATTCGGTGATTCACGGCGAGCGAGCCGCATGGTGAAAAAGACCGAAGGCAGGATCAGGGCCGCGATGGCGAGAAGTGCGAGGACGGAGAACAGGATGGACAGCCATGAATCTTTTAACGACCATTGGTTGAACGCGAAGATCATGACTGGGAGCAAGCCCACGAGTGCCTGAGATTAGGATGAGTAAAGACGAAATTAGAAAGCACTGATGTGCATACCAATCGGAGTGCCCAAGCCCGAAGGAAGGGGGAATACGAGGACCTGAGTTGATGATCCGTCGGCTGCTTCAGCCAGGAAAAGCGACCCGCGGCATACAGTAGGCCATAGAGCAACGCGGCGATGCCGAGAGCAATGGCTACGACGATTAGACCGACGATGAATATGGTCATGAATGCATTGGCGGTCGCAATGTGAATCGAGTTGACATAGATAGGGATGCCGGCCTGCAGGACGTTGGAAGAATCATTGGTAACCGTTTGAACTTCGGCGACTGCATTGAGCTGCTGGAACGCGCCGAAGGCGAGTCGGAGACTGGTCGGGGGAGCATCATTGACCGGAGTCTCTGCAAGCAGGGATTGAGTCATCGGGGATGAGACTAGGGTTTGGATATTTGTATTCCAAGGGCTGATCTTCCGGTTGATGAGGCCGACGGCGGCGTCGGAGCTGGAATTAGCTAGATGTCCACCAGTCAAGGCACGCATGTTGTCGATGGAGTGCTGCAGTCCGGAGTGGGGGGAAGAGAAAAGGCCCATTGCCCAGGCGAAATTGACGGCAAACGCGCGATAGAGGAGGGGGTAATTTAAGCTGAGCATTGCTGAGGTGGCGATTGTTTGGTAAAAATGCATGAGGTGGAGCAGCCTGTGAGGTAGAACAGAAAGTGGATTGATGGATTGCCACGCTGCAACAAGCAGGGTGAAAAGGGCAAGGCCACCTGTCGCCCACTCCACACCGGGCTGGTGTGTTGACCAGCCGTTTGATAGAGTGGCTTGGACACAGGCCTTGACCTCACCGGTCCCGACTTCAATGAGGGTGAGTTGGGCATACGCCTCGAGGTCAGGAACACGGAAAGCAATGGCGGGGACTCTGTTTGAGACGCCGAGTTCGGCGGGGAGGGGAAGTGATTGTGAACCATTGAAGGAGACTTGTGGAAGTGGACAGAGGGCACCGCCTAGAAGATCGCAGAGGTCTACGGTGGTATTTACGGGGGTGAGACCGTAGACATTAACGAGGATGTTTGCAGATACGCTGACGTTCGACTGACGGGCTTGGTAATTAGAGTGGAGTGGAGTGAAGACGAGGAGAAATACGAACGACGGATTGTGCGACAATGTCGAAAGTGATTGAATTATTCTGCTGCATATAAGATACGTCGAACTGCTGGATGAGGAGCGTGTCTGGGGGTTGACAATATGTAACTGAAGACGTGAAGAGGACACCATCTGAGGCAGCAGAAATGGGGAGAAGGGGGGAGGAGGACAAGGGCCAGCCGAGCGAGCATAATGGAAGGAGGGAAGAGATGCGCGTTGGTGGCCCTTTAAATGAAGTCGTGGTGGTTATTGTACTCTGGTGACAATGAATGTACAAGAGAAACAATAGGTTTTGATTTGAATTTCCCATTACGAAGGCATGTTTACCTTTGTTGTTTCTAGACTAGCATCAAACTCTCATGTTGGCACGCAAGGCCACCGCGTCCCTCCCTGCGTTGGGCCAGCGTGCGGCGTCCGCTATCGCCCTCAAGTATTCCAACGCCGTATACGGCGCAGCGCTCGCCAAATCCCCCACAGTTCTCAACAAAGTCCATTCAGAACTCGCCTCCGTAGCCTCCACCATCGCCGGCGATGCTGAACTTAACGGCTTTGTCAACAACCCCACCCTTTCCGCCAACGACCGCAAGGCTGGTCTCTCCACTCTCTACTCCCGCCTCGAGGCTGCCGCTCCCAAGAAGGAGCCCGTATCGGAGATCACAAAAAATCTCCTCGGCGTTCTTTCAGAGAATGGCAGGCTTGCAGAGACACAAGGCGTTATAGAAGGCTTCAACGAGCTCGTAGAAAAGTATCGCGGAGAACTCACCGTCGTCGTCACTTCCGCTGCTCCTCTTCCAAAGGACGTTCTGTCTCGCCTTGAGTCCGCTCTCAAGCAGTCTCAAGCTGGTCAGAAGGCCAAAGTTCTCAAAGTTACCAACAAGGTCCGCCACTTTCCTTTTCTTTTTTCTCCCGCGTCGGCGCTCATCTCCTGCGCCGCATAGGTCAACCCTACCGTTCTCGGCGGCCTCGTTGTCGACTTTGGCGACAAGACCATTGACCTCAGCGTCCATTCTCGCGTCACCAAGCTCAACGCCGTCATGCAGCGTATGTTCTTGTCAAATCCGGTCGTATATCAAACTTACACGTCTTCAGAATCGATTTAGAAGATGGAGGTCGCGCACATGAGATGACTAGATTTACTTGTGTATTCCAGTCGCCCCCATTCAAAATCAACTCAAATGCCGCACACATCACCTCCGAGGGTAGCGGATTATTTAACCTTGTGATAAGGCTTGCTTCTGCATTCGTGCGCAGATCGCCCGAAGTTTGTACTGACCCTTCTTTCCCGCGCAATCCGGGGTGCCCTACGAAACATGACCCGGCCTCTCAACTCAGTAGCGTGTTCAGGTGAGACCTCTCGAAGCAGTGGTAAATAATGCAGGTGAGTCGTTTTCCTTACGCGTGGATGGCGCGTAGCAAGACTTTTGAGGTCATTCCCAATGTCACTCCCGCTAACTGGTAGCTCCTCTACCGCAACCACTTGCGATGCCCTTGAATGGGTGCTTCCAATACTCGGATATGCATGGGAATCCAAGACCATGTTGCCTCGAACTGAATACCCGGAGATAAACCTTGTTACGCGGGAGTGACGAGTATATGAATTTGTCAGTGAAAGAATCTCAAGCGGTCCCGCAGGAACAGTCAGGCCAACTCTGGTGCGTGAAACGCCTTTGCGAGAACTTCGGAGACGAAAGAAAAACGAGTCCTACTCCCATATAATATTGGGATATCTGGGTTATGTGGAAATTTACCATCCTCGCTCTTGTCTCCTTTCAACGATGTTGATTAAAATTCCGTGTATCCTCTACGCCATGGCTGCTTTCCACATTGCAGCGACGCCTCCCAACCCCCCGCCCTCAGCTAATGAGCAACTGGCGTCGACATTTGTTGAGGTCTTGCTGCGGCAAAGATCTGGTCTCCTCCTACTCAAAGTGAGTCACACGCATCTTCTTGTTGGACGGAGCTGAAGTGTATTTCAGTGCGTGGGCTGGGTCATAACTCTCCTTGAAGTTACGGTCATCACTGTTAGCCGTTTGCCTGACTGGCCGTGGTCTCGGGGTATCATGTCGACTCTTGTGTTGAACGGGAGGACGGACTGTATCTATATGTCTCCACTGTTCGTACTACCTCCTGCTTTCTCACCCGAGCACCACTACAAAGCAACGGCAGGTTCGTCATTGGAGTGATTCTGACCGTCGCAGGGGCGTCTATAAGATATCGGTAAGCCAAGCTTGCTTTCCGCTCAGCATGATGCGGAGCTTCAGTCCATTCGCAGGTGTTACTGCGAGCTAGGCAACCTCTTCACCTTCGAAGTGAGCATCCGCGACGACCACAAACTCGTTCAGACTGGATTGTACTCGCGCGTGCGGCACCCTGGGTACTTGGGTGTACTGCTCACTGTGTTGGGGGTCTTTTGCTGGACCGCATGTCCTGTCAGTCTTCTTCATGTGCAGTCAGACTTTTCGTTGAGCTTTGTTGTCTGCAGGGTTCGTGGCTGCGAGAGTGCGGCGCACTCGATACGACCACTGGACTTTCGATCGTGGGTTTATGTGCGGGGCTTCTCATTTTCATCGGCGTTGGGCTCTTGATGCGCATGTCAAGCGAAGACAAAGCGTTAGAACAGCATTTTGGCGATGACTGGGTTCGGTGGAGCATAGAGGTGCCTTACAAACTCATCCCTGGGATATTCTAGCTGCATGTGTATAACATAGCGATGACCTTCTTGTAAATCGGTGTACGGAAGACGCGCAGAGTTTTTTTTATAGATGACGCGGTGTGACACCTATCCCGTGAACGTGTGACTCGGCACGTTTGTTCTCTGTTCCTTTCGCAATTTGATTCCGTCCAACGTCCAACGCGAAGGATCCTCGCTGGTCCCCGCTCATATCCATGTCGAATTTTGGTGCGCATTCACTCTATAGCTTTAATTTCATCCACTCATAACACCAGTGGTTTGGTGAGGCGCATTTGCAGCCTGAGGGAACATTGCCAATGCTCATATATGAAGTCCTATATGTTCGAACGAGGTCGACGGTCGAGCAATAAATGCCCACATCGACGCGGGCTGCTCTGAAACTTCCGTCTCGCGCGCAGGGCCTGGACCATCCACTCAATCCCAGAAGAAGGCCAAGGGATCTACAAGTCAAACTCACACTAAAAGTCAAACCCAAACCAGCTTCGCACCGATATTCAGCATGAACTCTAAAAAAGCGGAACCTTCATCGTCTCAGGAATCTGAAACGCCTTCTGCGAAACGCCAATTACAGACCCCTGGTAGTAGCCCCCAAGACGGCCCGCCACGCAAACGGTCGAGAGTAGCGCTAGAGGAAGCTGCTCCGCTTGCGGAACGGTTACGGCCCAGCCAGTTTGCGGATTTTATAGGTCAGTGTCAAGTGGAAGGACAGTTCTCCAATTTTAAATTCTCCCTAGGGCACGAAACAGTGGTAAGTCTCATCGCGAGTGGGAATTGCGGGTCGTTCATTCTGTGGGGGCCCAGTGGGCGAGTTTTTCTATTTTATCGTTCGCGCTCTGAATTTCCGACCAAGCTTATGTACTAGATGCGGAAAGACTACTTTAGCAAGACTTATCGCCGCTCAAACGAACTCTGTATTCAAGGAACTTAGTGCGACGGTTGCCGGTATCAACGATGTTCGATCTATTGCCGAAGCAGCCAAGACTACACTTTCATTGACTGGCCGGTATGGTTTCGAAACAATGTTCTCACCTCCTTGACTTATACGGGATATCTACGTCTCATCCTAGAAAAACCATCTTGTTTCTCGATGAGAGTGTGTCCTTCATCACTTTCATTTAAGAATTGGCAAGCTGATGCATTCGAAGTTCACCGTTTCAATAAAGGACAGCAAGTGAAGCTTGAGGTTAACCTATTCAGATTTTCAGCGTATTAAACTTTCATGTCAGGATATCTTTCTTCCGTTTCTTGAACGCGGTCACATCCAGGTTCCCTCTCTCTTCAATCAATATGATCTCTTGCCTTCCTCATTAATAAACAGTTGATCGGCGCTACCACGGAAAACCCCTCCTTCAAGTTGGTGGGGGCCCTCCTCAGTCGATGTCGGTAAATGAAAAATGTGTAAGTAATTTTGCGCTTTGAATCATTTGAACATGTCAGGGTATTTTGCCTTGAACGTCTTCAAGACGACGACATAAGAACCATCATCACAAAAGCTCTTAGTCGCGCCTCTTCTTCTCTGGACGACCCCACACTTTCCCCTCCCAGCTCGCCTTCTTTGCCGAAGCTTACTGACAAGATCATCTCCACCATCGTTTCTCTGTCTGCAGGAGATGCTCGCATTGCTATTTCCCTCCTGGAGCTTGTCATCAACGCCCGCGATTTCGACGAGCCAAAAGTCCTGACACTTCTTCGTCGTTCTGTCGCTACCTCTTATGATACTGCGGAGGACCATTACAATATGATCTCAGCTCTGCACAAGAGCGTTCGTGGATCCCAGCCCAATGCAGCACTGTATTGGCTTGCTCGAATGCTCAGCGGAGGCGAAGATCCCACATACATATGCCGTCGAATGATTGTTTGTGCGAGCGAAGACATCGGCCTGGCCGATAATCATGCTCTCCCATTAGTTTGTGTCTTCAACCATCGCGCTAACTGGATCTTACAATATTCTTAGGCCATTGCCACACTCCAAGCTTGTCAGAACGTTGGAATGCCCGAGTGCAGGATCAATTTGGCCCACCTTGTCTCTTACCTGAGGTGATTCTTGATGTTACTGTGTCGAAACATTTTCAAACCATCACAAACCTAGCGAGGCCCCGAAATCCACCCGCGCCTGGGAAGCATACCTACGCGCTGAGGCGGCCGCCAAACAAGACGCATCTCTCCCAGTGCCATTAGAAATGAGAAATGCGCCAACGACGCTGATGAAGGAGGTGGGATACGGCAAATCATACCGCTATAACCCGGACTATGCGTATGTTTTGCGTTTTTCTGTGTTGACAGAATTAAGACAAAGCCAGACATCCTGTTCACAACACATATTTACCGCCTTCACTACAAAACGAAGAGTTTCTCAAGGAAGCCGGTGACACTAGTGGTAAGATGTATGATGAAGATGCCCTCAGGAGCTGGGAAATCAATGTGAATGGCGGTAAACCATGGGAAGGAAGAGCAAATCTCCCCGAAATGAATAATGATGTCGATAATAAACCCAGAAGCTGATACGTGGATAATTGCTAGCTGTACTTCCCTGCAAACCCATAGGCTCTACTCGATTACTTTGAGTCAGCGCGGCGTAGTCGGTCCAAGCGTAGTTTTTCTTGGAATTAAAAATGATGACGCGATCATGTCGCGATCACCTTATCGCCAAGCATCTTCTCTGCGATTGCGTCCATGTCGACCAATATTACTTTCCATGCAGGCAGGGACGCGTCGCATTTCTCATACCAACTCTCATCTCCCACCCAGGCTCAGTCGATAGTAAAGAACGCGTTGCTCTCACAGGTCAACGCGGAGTAACAATTTGGTTGACCGGATTGAGTGCGAGCGGGAAGGTGGCATACCCGCACCTTGTCATCTACCAGTTAACAACGATTCTTTGCGCAGTCGACTATCGCGTGCGCATTGGAGCAGCATCTATTACACTTGCACAAATACGTGTATCGACTGGATGGAGACAACATTAGATTCGGTCTGAACAAGGACCTTGGCTTCGACGAGAAATCGAGGAATGAGAACATTCGCAGGATCAGTGAAGTAAGAATGTCCCATACCAGGAGTACACAATCTAATGTAACTAGGTATCGAAGCTATTCACAGACTCCTCCTGCATAACAGTTACGGCGTTCATTTCCCCCTACCGCGCCGACCGCAACCTTGCTCGTGAACTTCATCAAACAGCTTCTCTTCCTTTTCTCGAAGTTTTCGTCGACGCGCCTCTTTCTGTCGTCGAAGAGCGAGACCCCAAGGGCCTCTACAAGAAAGCGAGAGCTGGAGAAATCAAAGGTACCTTGAATCGAGCTTCCAGCTTTGTCTCAACGTAAGTGTAGATTTCACCGGAATTTCGGCACCGTATGAGCCTCCAGAGAATGCCGAAATCCACATCAAGACGCACGAAACGGACGTGGAGGGGAGTGTGCGCATAATAACCGAGTACCTGGCAAAAAACGGCTTCGTGTAAGCGCTGTAGTACTTCCAATAGCATGTTTAGCCTGTCGCAGCCAAGGGTTGTCGCGTGGACTGATCAGCATTACTGTGTCCACCGCTGTCCGACGACCGCTCGAAGTAAGGCGCCTCTTCCTCCGCATCGGTCGTGGGACCTTCTTGTTCCTCCGCAATCGTGCTTGTATATGCGGCTTCCAACATATTTCCAAGTCCGTTTTCTACAATGGACAACCAATGCGAGAGGTCGTCAATCGTTCGCGCTAATTCAATGTGCGTACTCTCATTATCGATCAAGGACATATAATCCAGCGGGCGTATCGCTGGCCCGACCGATGGGATCGAGGAAATCGAAGCCAAGGATGAGGTCTGCCGATGCGAACGTGATACGTCTGTGCGCGATTCGAAAGGTGGAGGAGAACTTGTTCTCGGTAGGCCGAGCGAAAAGGATGACAGAGGCGCCGTAGCAGCTTCTCTGAAGGCAGGGTACTGTTGCAAATTGCTTTCCGGAGTTGCCGGAAAGGTAGACATGCCTAACTGGCTGGCAGAGGGCATGAAAGTGCGCGGACTGTAGCCATGCGCTGAAGGAGATGGAGGAAGCAGGTCTGAAATCCCCAAATGGTGCTCCGACGTCAAGGAAGGAATCTGCGACAAGGTTGAATGATCAGGAACCACACACATATAGCCAATAACTACGAACCTTGAGTACGTCCTTCAATCCGGGTGTGCCGAGCCCAGCGGTTTGACTCTGGTTGCTAGAATCACTGCCACTTCGTTGCCTTCCCGAGCGTGCAAATGGCTTTACGGGAGGTACCAAAGGAGGGTCAACTACTTCCATTTGCCGCACACTGCCAGGTGGTTTAGAAAGTGCGGTTTCAGGGAGTGCGGTTGCAGATCGAGTTCTCGTCATGTTCGGAGTTGCACGAGGACTCGGGGCCGGGAACCGACGGGGTGATGCAATATCTAGCGAATAAGTAGCTTGATGTGCGCCAGGAGAAAGAGGAAGAGTAGAAGTGCTCGAGTGAGTAGGTGTATGCGACTTTTGAAGCTGCAGTGGAAGGACGGATGGAATAGAAGGGGAAAGAATCTTCTGAGTCGGTGGAAATTGGAAAGCTGCTGGGGAAGCCAGATCGACATCTCGTTTTGCAGAGTTGAGACCATCTGCGCTGCTCTGTGATCGCTTGCGATTTATGACGGGTCTCGACGTTGGGACATTGGGGGATGTCGCCCCAGGCGTGTGTGTAGGGCTAGCTAGGTCAAAGGAGAGATGTTCGGCCTGGGAAGAAGGTGGTATCTCGATGTTCGGGGGGCCTTTTGTTCTGTAGCTGTTGCGAGTCCCACTGCTCGTTGACGGTTCCTCGACGGTATGATCAGGTATAGCAAGATCAACAGTTTCTTCCTCAACATTCGGCACAGGGGTGGCCAGATTCGAGCGTGAACGGCCCACACCTCGGGGAGGAAAAGCAAAGGCACCCTGCTTTGCGGTCAGATCATCACCAAAGCCAGTGAAGCTATCGACTGTTAAGCCTCTCTTGACACTTTTATCGCGAGAAGGTGGCGTGGAGGCCGCAGGGGGGCTTGGGGTGTTCCTTTGCGACGGGATATGAAATTGAGGGACGCGGAAAGGCTCTTGCTGAGGTGCAGTTCCGTCCTCAAACAAAAGTCGAAGGGATGAGGGCAAAGGCGCAGCGGGTGGTCGAATTGTCGCTTGCATGTGACTGGGATCGACATCCAACTCGCCAGACGCATCCTGATGAAAGATGGCGCTTCCTCTCACTGTGTCAAATTCCCAAGGGTTTTCCTCCTCCAAATTGATACCGTGTTGCTGGAGCCTGGAATAAACATAATCAGAATATGCTAGCTCAAGTCGGTATGACGCACTCTCGTTCTTCGTCCGCTTCCCAATCCAAAGGTTCCGCCAGACTTGCTCTGCGCTCCACGTGTTCTAGGCGACGAATGACATCTTGAAGAATGATAGTTGGGACTTTGGAAATGGATTTGATCCACTTCGTTTTAGCAAGTTCTTCAGCTGAAAGACGCTGGCAAGTAATCTCAGTGACGAGCGTGGTATTCTCAATGAATGGAAGAAACCTCGCTGGGCGACTCTTTGAGGCAGAACGCCATGAAGTCACGCATGTCCTTGGAGCCTTCACTGTCCAGTAATCGAGGAGGTTTTACCCGGGGTATCAGATCCATGACCTTGAAAGGGTCTAAGTTGGAATGAGGCGGACTCCCCTTGATCATCTCGTATATCATTATGCCTAAGCTCCAGATGTCGGCTTTCGTGTCATACGCAGGAACTGTTTGAACGACCTCCGGGGCCATCCAGTATGGAGTACCTATTTCAAACAAAATGAGATAGACGTTTGAGCCTGTGCCGGAGAACGCACCGGTCATGGTATTTCGCTTGCTGCCTGCAGTCATGAGCAGGGCTGAAACCCCGAAGTCGCAAATCATGACCTTCCCCGTGTCAGATACAAGGACATTTGCGGCCTTGATATCTCGGTGGATGACAGGGACTTTATGCAGATAGACCAGGGCAATTAGAACCTCCCGTATGATGACACTAACATACTTCTCCTCCAGACAACCGTCTTTCGACGCCTTCATGAGAGAAAGAGCACTTCCTCCCTGTGCAAGCTCCATTACTATCCACACGCGAGGCCCGTCCATGTAGCAGCCATAATATTTTGTGATGTTGGGTGCGTCTCGCAGTTGAGTTAGCAGGGCAACTTCCCGTTGTATGTCGCCAACGTCGTCGCTCTCGATGTCGAGGTTTATAATTTTGAGGGCGACGACGTTACCCGCACGGTCGACCCCCTTGTGTACGCTGCCATATGCGCCCTTGCCGACTGTTTCGAGACGTCTGTACAGCTGGTGAACGGAAAGAGCCATATGAGTATGCCGTAACGCGCTCGAGTCATCAATTATCTTTGATTCTTGACTTTGAACTTTACTTTTGACCATCGCGTCGACGCGGTTAAACGCGACACAATGCTTGAAATGGATATCCAGCGCGACCTTGTTCCCCAAGAATTCCTTGCTGTCATTCTCGCAGGCTTTGGCAACGAGTAAGCCAATAAATGTTGCTGTCTGCGATGACCAGCGTCCGATCTTTGTAGGCTCTCTCCCCTCACTAGCGATCATGGCGACGAGCCATGTCTTAAAGCCTTGCTCCCTGTGGCAAATACTCCTCTCATAGACTATCCTCTTTCCTGGCTAGAGCAGTCTGGCATAAAAGGTCCGTTTGTACTGCTGTCGATGGTTCGCAGCCGATCCGATCTCATCCAAGCAAGATGTTCTCCTCATCTGCCCCGCAATTCACCGACCCGCCCTCTCACATCATATCCACTCGCATCCCAACTCGCTGCTGCATATTGATATTCAGTCCTACGAGGAGACGCCAGACAGCGCAGTAGGAACGTGTACTTTGTTGCGCCATTTCGCCAGCCGCATATCCAGGGATTTTGTTCTCTTGCCGTGCGACTTCATTCCACCCCCCTCATTGTCCCTAATATCTATTCTGAACAAATTCCGTACCGACACCGTCTCCGATGGGTTAATCGCGACAACTTGCTGGTTCACCGCCTCGAAAACGGACAAGACAGTCATACCAGATGAGTGGGGCCATATTGCACCACCAGTTTCAATCGTATGGGACAAACCATCGACGACACTTTTGTACGTCGATACCCCCGACGATCTTGACCGTAATTCAGAAGAGGTGGAATTACGGATGTCGATGCTCTCTCGGTATTTTTCCACTCCATTGGAAGCATACGCTGCTTACGGACTGTATGACAGATATCCCAGGTCATCTTTGTCATCGAATCAACAAGATTCTCATGTTTATGTCTGCAAGCGATCTGTGCTGGATGTGTTGCAAGAGAAACACCACTTCGACTCTTTCCGCGAAGAGTTTCTCCCCTGGCTGTGCAAGGTGCAGTACCAGCGGGCGAAGAGAGAGAAATATGAACATAGTGCGGCTTCTTTTGCTCCTCAATCACCCTTGGTCACCGTGGTTTAGTCCTCAGTTCATCAACGAATACTTCACAGTCTCAGGCGCTAAGACATTCTACCTTGTCGTCGAAATCTAAAGCGCAGCAGGCCCCTCACGTTCACAAAAGCAAGAGCACCGCTACCTCTGCCCCCCAATCGCCCATACCATCCGACCCAAATATCGATCCGCACCCTAGTTTGAGGGTTGGCCTGCACATGCACCGTAACGGGATTGCTGCCCGCGTCAACAACATACACTCGTTCTTGGAAATGAATAGACATGTATGTACGCGAACTTGTTGCAATCCTGGTCCAACATTTCTTCAGTTCCTGACGTCAGCATCGTACTCACTTCCGACCGACCCAACGCAACGAGCCCTCATAGATCAGAAAGCTCAAATTTCCAGCGACACAATTGTCGGCGAATCCACGCAAGTTGATGAACGAACAAGCATTAAGAAGTCCGTTATCGGAAAGCATTGCACAATTGGAAAAATGGTGAAGATTGTTGGCTCTGTTCTTCTTGATCACTGCGTCGTCGCCGATGGGTAAGACTTGCGCGTGTCACTCTGGGCTTGACCTCACTGGATGCTAGGGCTAAATTGGATGGGTGCATATTGGGCAAAAACACGGTGGTCGGCGCGAAGGCCGAACTGGTGCGTTGTATCGCCCAACCCGGTTACGAGGTAGACCCAGGAGGTCCGTCGTTCGCATTTTGACTGTCTTTGCATCGTTGACCTTTTTGCAGAGAATGTCAAAAACGAGAAGTTGGAGATATCGGATTGGACGGCGGGGGCCGTAGGTGATTCTGACTCTGACTCTGAAGATGAATAATTAGCTGCGAGCATTGGATGTATCTAGTCATAGAAATAGACGAAGATATGAAATTCAGTGATAGCAAATTAACAAAGCTTAGGATCTCGACGACATCTCATTGCCAAGACCTTGCGCAAACCGCGCACCGCGTCCACGAGCTCCGCCTTAAAAATGGGATAGGCGTCAGTAGCGAATTGTGAGATAAGCCAAAATACACTCGCCTCGTATCCCCCGGGTTCTGTCTCCACGTCCGCGTCGTTCTTGAGTCTGTTCCCCCCGTTTCTCGCCCTTGTTGCCGTCCGTCCTGTCACCCCAGCCGCCAGTGCCGCCCATCTTAACATCGAGAGCCTTCTCGTTTTGCTCGACCATGGCACCAACTTTATCTGCGACTGTCTGCGCCAGCTGCTGGGCGCGTGTCAATTCTATGCGGTGGAAGACGACAACACCGCTAGACTGATCTAGAGAGGCCGATAACTCCTCGTTCCAGATCATTTTGGACACGATCGACGTGACGGTGCGCAGTGGTAAAGAGAATGTCCGCGAAAGGAGGGAGAGGGATAGGGTGCTATAATGTGGGGCGTAGGTGAAAAGGTAGGTACGCAGACCTTGTTCTTGTATACGCCTAGAGGTGATCAGCACCGGGGTGTGAGAGAAACGCATCGCCGACTCACTTGGCCAGCATTTCCTTGACCGCAGCAGCTTCGGGCATCAAACTCCAAATTTTGATACTTTGAACAAGATCGCGGCATTGTTCCCATTCGCCATCTTGAAGTGCTTTGCTGGCCTGCATGATATGATCTCTGGTACTCTCTGGAGGCCCGGTGAACACCTGGCGATCTGCGAAATCGAGCAACCGCCGGAATGGTTTCGAGATGGCTTTACGCTTCAGCTCGTCAGAATCGATACTCGCTAGTAGCGGGATCTCGACAAGCATGCTAGAGACCAAGAAAGCGGCCTCCAGAAGCTCCGTGTTGATATGCATGTGGAAAGGAAGCTGGCGCTGTTTCTCTGCCTTCTCCTGCTCGGGCGTCAGGATCTGGAATCGTTGTTGATGTACGCCCTGCGCAAGAAGTTCCTTCACTCGCTGGGTGGTGAAAATATCCTGCAGTGTAGCCTGGGCTTCTTTGATCAAGCCACAGCGGAATGCGCAGAGGCCAAGCTGGACCACTGTACGATTGTACAAGATTTGGGTAGCAACATCGGCAGAGTGAATCGACTCTTGGAGATGCGACATCAAGAGCATGTCGCGGGCAGTGTGGAAGTCGTTGTGGAGAGCGTGGTGGTAGATATGGCTGAGCATCGCCCGCGTGCGGAGAAGAGAATTCCCTGATTTATAGAGGTAGACGCAAAGGGAGTGGATCAGACTCGACGTCGTGCCTTGAACGGCAAGTCGCATGTTGGGCTTGATTTCAGAGCCCTCGACTGTGGCCTCAAGCACCTGAACAACGGCATCCGGCTAGAAGAAAGCCTTCGAATCAGCACACACAATTACCCTAGCAATGGACGCAAACCTTGGAATAAATATGCTCCAACCGCCGCATGATAACCCGACTCGAAGGTTCGTCTTGTTTGGCTGTCTCGTAGAATGCCTGTGCACGACATATGGTGCTGTAAAGAACCTTCTCGTCCTTCAATCGGTCCACATATTCTGTTCCGTGCGGGTCAATATTTTGCAAACTTTTCGTGAATTCATCGTCCAGGCGGTCAACAAAACTTATGATACTGCCTCGGATCCGAACGATGCCATCCTTTTCTTCGGGGTCTTCGGGGCTACGCTCCTTCAGTTCATCGTAGTCTTCCGTAAGCTCCTGGATAGAGTACGCAGGGTTCGAGGCGATAATAGCAACGAGTTGGTCGACTTCGCGCTGAGCAGAGAGCCACAGTTCCACTGGCATATGGGTTGCGACGGAGGAGTTGTAATCGAAGCGAGAAGATACGAGGGCAAGCAGGACCCGGATTCGTTGATACGCAGTGGCTGCAACTTCCAACAGCTTTTCCAAAATCCGGATTTGTTCGCTGCGGTCGGTATTCTGCGGAAAAAATGTGTCAATAAAGCCGCATTCAAGCTGATTCCTCTGCGCACCTTTTTCCCCCGTGCCTCATGGACGGCCTGAAGATTTTTGAGAATCCCTTCAGCGGAGAACTGCATTGCTTTTCCACCCTTCCCGACAGTTGTGTAGGCGTCAGGAAGCTCACCCTCCCCGTCCACGCCTGGGGCTGTAGCCCTTGATCCAGTACCAGCGGCAGGTGCTGTAGGAGCAGTTTGCGCTATCTGCGTCGCGTATTCCTGCTCGAACGCCTCGGGATCCTTGAAAATCCTGAGTTTAGGGTCTTTTGCAAAATTGAACGCACCTACAGCATTGTATTTAGTGATGTCGTCTTCATTTTCCTTCACGGATTTTTTCAGCTTCTGCTTCATTGCCGTGAGTGCCTTGGCGTTCGTAGCGTTCAAGGCTTTTTTGGACTTTTCTTGCTTAGCCTCTTTTTCTTTGGCCAATGCATTGTTAACAGAATTGTCGAGGCTGATAAGCGTTTTGACATAGAACGGAGGTATTGGCTCGGAAACATTGTGTTGGCGTTGAATCATCCGGACAAGTTTATCGAATTCTACAGTAGTCTTAACGATGGGTAAGCTCTGGGGTGCTAACCGTATAACGCACCGTTAGATATAGCAACCCAATCATTAATTTTGAGTGCGTTTTCCATTACTTTGCCGGTCGCCTCCATCTCCACCAGACGTTTCTCCTGGGCACTTTGTATCCGAGAGGCCTTCTGAGGTTCGTCGTCGTCACTATCTGTATCCCCCGACTCAGAGCTGGAATCCGAGTCGGATGAGTCGCTGTCCGAAGAGCCTCCAGCTAGAAATTGGTCCATGCCAGTTTTTGCAGCGGGCTTTGCGATGGGCGCCTCGTCGTCGCTGGACATGAGCTCCTCCTCGCCATCGGAAGATTCAGAGGAGTCAGAGTCGTCGGCTTGTCTGAAGAATCGGGACATGGTGTGTGCGGCAAAATTTGTTGCGCTCAAAGGCGTTTTGTGCAAGCGAGTCACAGAAGCTGTCACAGAACGTGACTTGCTTCCCGCTGCCGACTCAGAGCCAGCAAGAATTTATTTGTTACGACTAATTACACACAGATTCGACTCAGTTGACTCGATTCATTCACTTACAGGCCGAGACACTGGTGATATTTAAAAGTTTAGACAAACGGCGGTGCGACAGCGAGAGTGGGAGGTAGAGGCATATGCATTGCATGTCAATGGTACATATAGCATATGAGAGAGGAGGTAAGGTAGGGATGATTGCGTTTATTTCTATTAAGAAAGGGTTAGCGAGACGCCCTCCAATGGAGACAGAGCATACCAAAATGATACCGTCGAATCGTTGCTTGAACCATGCCATCGTATCCTCCTTCTTGATACGGTGTTGGAAGCCGATGCGAGCCTTCTGCTGCCTCCGCCTGGCGACGCGGGCACCCGGACGGCCCATCACGACGTAGAAATCCATCCCAAAGATACCGATACCAGGGTCGTACCGTGCGCCGAGATCAATGTGTTCTTGAATACCAAAGCCGAAGTTTCCAGTCTCGGAAAAGTTGCGGCGACGAAGTTCGTATTCTTTGACCTTGAGACCACGCTCAAGAATCTCCTCTGCCTTCGGTCCACGGATGGTGACGTGCACCGCGATTTTCTCGTTACGGCGGATACCAAACGTCCGCACGGTGTAGCGCGCTTTTGAGGTTACAGGCGTCTGTCCGGTAAGCTGTTCCAGGACCTTGGACGCACGAGTGAGACGATCACCAGACTCGCCCACGGAAATGTCTGCGTCGTCGTTGTAAGATATTGAAGAGAGAAGAAAAAACCGAGGGACAGACTGATGACGAGCTTGTCGATTCTGGGCTCCTTCATGAGGTTGGTCGGGGTCGTCTTCTGGTCGGCCTGTGAATTGTTGAGTAGTCGCCCATCGCTGCGTTCTTCGAGCTCACCATTTTGAAAAGGGAATTTGAGGAAATGACTTACTGTGTCACAGACGTGACACGGCTGCTACTGTCCAGTTTCCCCACGCTTCGGGCCGCAGCGTTCCCGCCAAGCAGAACCAAACTGCTGTCAAAATGGGAACAGCCATTATTACGGCATTATGTGACAGTGACGTGACTGTGCCAGTTCACGACTTGTTCTCGACTTCGGCGCCCACAGTTTACAGAGCCAGCCTCTGGTAGCCAGGGTCCTCAATGTCTCTACCAACCAATGTCAAGCTCTCAGTTCAGGGTCACTCACGGCCAGGGGACATCTCACAGTCAGCCCCCAAGAAAGCCATGATCGTTCGGATGACCGCAGAGACTCTCGATGCCCTACAGGCAAACCCACACATGAGATTTACCTTCGACTCCGAACCTGTAAGAACCATTCCTTTTCTCGCCAGAATAAACTAATCTATCGTAGGGCATTCTCATCGGGGAAGAATTCTTTCCAATGCGTCCAGCTAAGGAGAATTGTCCGCACGACCTGTATCTTCGCGCATCTTCTGCGTCGAAGCCCATGGCCCCACTCAAACTTCATGCCAATATTACAGGAAAGTTTGTAGTAGAACGAAATCTCGCCAACGTTCAGGACAAGATTCGCTCAACCACCCGTGCGGCCGAAGACAAAAAGCATTCTCGCACAATCACCTATCTAGATGCTCCCCCTCCCGGTGTCTCTACCAAGAATGTTAAAAGAAGACCAGGACCAGGCAAAGCAACCGCGGCCACTTTCCTGAAACCTATTGCCCACCCTCGCCCTTCAGCTTCTACCAGTGCTCGGCCACTGTCCCCACTGCCCTCCGCCAATGTTACGCCCTCGCTTCTTCGTACTGCTGTCATAAAGGCGCTTGCAGTCAAGGGGCCCAAGGGGCGGTCATTCGATGATCTTGTTCGCTTGCCCGCGGTGGAGGGTGACAGGGACGGAAGGCGGAAATTGACTGAGCTGCTCTCTCAGGTTTGATTCAAGCCGTACCCATCGACCTCTCTTCTAACCCTTTTCAAGATTGCCGAACACCCCAAGGGCGCCAGGTCCGCCTCTCAGTGGTGTCTCAAGCCGGACATATGGGTCGAAGTCAGACCGTACGAGTGGAATGACTTGACGGAACAAGAGAACATACAAATAGCCCGATGGGCGCGGCTCACGTTCAGCAATCTGAATATTCCCGAGAGCGACGCTGTGTGGACACATGTTCAGTACAGGCACAGTGTAGAAGGTTTTATGTTGGGTCCGGGGTCGGCGTCAGGAGCGTCTCCTGCTCTTCGCGCCGCCGGGAAACCCGATGCGCCGAAGCGCGGCGTGTCTTCCAAAGAGGCGAAGGAGAAAAAGATGAAACCGAAACCCGATCCAAGGGCTGAGATATCCGCGCGAGACGAGAGTAAAGCGGTACCGCGAGTCAGCAACGGTGGTGCAATCTACGAAAAAGACCTCGCTGTGCCAGGACCTTCCACTTCTCATGCCTTGCCCGTCCGCAGAGGTCCCGGTTCTGGTTACAAAGTCTCCACTAAACTCCCAAGCCCAACCAATCCGCCACCTCCCGCATCTGTACCCACTCCCACTCCCACTCCCAATCCGATCCCTCGAGGGAGACCTGTAGATGTCCGAACAAACAGAGAGGCTCCCCGAGCGTCTTTGCCTGCCAAACCTGCCCCACCGATCCCGCCGCCTATGCCAGAAAAAGAGAAGAAGCCTGCTGCCCAAACTCGAATCAAGAAAATAAAGGATGCTGGTCAGCAAGCGAAGCCCTCGGGGGCCGTTGCGGAGAGCAGGGATAGAGACCCAGATGTCGCTAGGCAGGAGCCATTGAAGCGCAGAAGGCCACAAGATATCGATGACTCCGATGCTACATCTGGATCGATCGTGAAGAGACGTAAAACGGACGGCGTGGTCCAGCAGACTTCTGTCGTACGAGACTCATCCCTTCCGAAGAGACCAGACACCTCGTTACCTTCCTCGCGTTCCCTTCCCTCCAAGATAAAGCGGGAATCATCTCCCTTGCCTCCGGCTCGTCCACCACAGAAAGTCAAGAGCGACCCTTCCGCGCCTCTGCGATCATCGTTACCGGCTCGGGTGGCTACTGTGTCAAATTCTGCCACGGTTCGTGGTCATACGGAGTCGCTTCCCAACACCAAAAACTCCAATCAGCGGCACCACTCCAGCTCGTCGGCTTCGAAGCGCCGTGAACGACCGTCTCCAGTGTATACTTCGTCCGAGGACGAAGGCGAGATTCGGAACGAACGCGTGCCGCTTCCAAAACCCTCGACTACCACGGTTCCCCCACCCAATCGCTCCCGCAGTTCGCATTCCTCCAATTCTTCGCAGTCACTTCCCAAGGACCGTAATGGTCTGCGCAAAAAGTACAATGCGACCTACCTCAAGTACTTGACAAGCTACCACAAATTGTTTGCTCAACAGAGCAAACTAGAGAGCCTCTTGAGCAGAGATGGCAGCACGGTCTCTGATTCTGATGGTGACGTTGAACTGCTCAGTGCTGAAGATACCATGAAGCTCAAGGCAGAACACAAACGACACGAGCAGGAGCTGGAGAATATTCGTGCGATGTTCGCCATGGCAGAGAGAAGCGAATCTAGATCCGACTGAGTCTCAGAGCCCAGTGTATTATTATTATTGTATCATTAGACGATACTCCCTACTGTAATAGCCATGTATGAACACGCTCACAGCTGTACGCCGCATCGCAGGATCGCCGGGGCTTCATTCAGATTGAGAGAGTTCTCGCTCATAATCATATCTCGATCACGTCACCGGCAGCCATGCCTCCTGGCCACCATCTCAAGACCATGGCCGTTCTGAGACGCGCGCAGTCCAGCACCAGCGGCGCAGGCAACTCGCCCGCGAGTTCTACCTCAGACCCTGTCGACGCGTCTGACTCGCTCGACTCGGAGGACACAGTAACAACATTCGATTACGACTCCATTCCTTCAACTACTATCAATCTGCGTGCTAGCCAGGTCACTGTTCAACCATCGTCTACCGCTTCAACTGGCCATTCTATTCCGCGAGTGCGAATGTCGGATCGGGAGTTCGTTTTCATCATCATCGTGGTGCTTTTTGGGATGGCGGCGTTGCTCCTTGCAGTCGTAGCTGCCCATTTGCTCTGGAGAAGGTGCTGTGGAAGACGCGAGACTTCTCAAGCGATATCAAAACCACAGGACCACGACGGCGACCGCTCAGGAAGCATCGAAGAATATTCAGCTAGGGAACACAAAACAGGCTTCCCATTACTAGAGTATCAACTCAACCCGCCTAGTCCACTATCTCTCCACCCGGCACCTTCGATGCTCGATATGAACTTTTCTCTTCCCTACCTAGCTGACACGGAGAGCAACATCCGCACGCCAAGCATGGAATTGACTGCTGTCCTCGAGCAATTCGAACAGCGTCTGCTTCAGGAAGAAACGGATATCGCATTGGCCTTGGACATCGCATTCGGACACGAATCTCATCACCATGCACCTTTCTTTTTGGGATCTAAAGAAGACGTGACAACTATGCTTTCGCTTCAGGCTGGATTAGAAAGTGTCGGAAAACGGGCTGGTGCGATCAGAAATCGGACAAGGCAGGGGTCCGATGCGTCTGCATCGTCTCAATCAACGACAGTCACCATCGAAGGCTTCACCTCGAACAGTTCCTCCGACTCATCGCTCACGTCCATGGCCAGCACCACTCTGAGTTACATCGAGGAAAGCTCCGAGGAGGTCGAAGAAGAGATCTACGAAGTGAAGCGCGCTCAGACACACAGCATGGAGATTCAAAGAGGCAAACTAATATCGTGGCAGCCCGCCGGACTGCGGCTGATGGTGACGGGGCCAAGTAGCGCGACTCTCGAAACTTCGGCGAGTAGCAGTGTTTCAGTTGACCTCGACGAGTTTCCCCTACCTCCCTGAATGTGGCGTATACAGACTACCGTGTATTTTTAGCGAATCTGCAGTGTATCACTATTCATTACTATTCAAACGAAAATAGGTTATTGCTTTGGCCAAGAAACGAAAAGGACTTTAACTCCAAGAACTTTAAGGAGGGACATTGTGTATCGGTCACGTGATCGCGACGTCGATCACCTATTGTTCTCCTTTGTTATACTTAGACAAAATGGTTCATTCCGCCTCTACTTCCCTCCAGCATGTTCCTCGCATGTGTCCTTTCACCCTTTGTTGCCCTCACCGCCTACATCTTCTACCGTGTTTTCGTTAAACCACGATTTAACGTCCTGCGGCATTTACCTGGACCGCCAGTCCAAAAGTTGTTCGGCAACCACCTCCAACATGTACTCAAGTGCGTCTATATGCGTCTGCGTCTTTTCTCATCTCATCTATACCTAGTCCCACGGTAACACCAAAAGTTTATGAACTCTTTGTGCAACGATACGGCCGAACTGTGCGCATCCGTGGGTTGGGTCCGGTATGTCGACAGGTCGAGTCTCTCGCTGGTGTTCATGATAGCTCATAGTGGGATGAACGCCTGATTACTCTGGACCCTGTCTCTTTCGCGCATATTGCCAAGAATACAGCCATATACGAAAAGCCCTGGCCATCTCGCAGGCTGATCACAAGTCTTATTGGTTGCGGTATGCTTTCTGCGGAGGGGCAAGTACACAAGAGACAGCGGCGCGTTGCCTTGCCAGCGTTCTCTGCCCAAAACATGCGCAGTTTGGTGCATATTTCCTTCACGAAAGGCATCCAGCTTCGAGACGTTTGGAAGGGACTCATTGATGACCCAACTGGCTCGACCTCTGCGCGTATCGACGTTTGTCAGTTTCTTAGTCGGGTCACGTTCGATGTTATTGGATTAGCTGGCGCGTCGTTTGATTTTTAGTATGCTTTGTTGCTGATTCTTGTAACAGGTTTCGACTACAGCTTCAATTCGATCCAGGACGAAACCAATGAGCTGTTCGTTGCCTACAGAGACATGTTCGAACTGGCCATTTCCCAAGGCACTATGTTCCGCACTCTCCTTTCTATCTACCTTCCCGCCGTCAATCAAGCATTCGTTCGTGTTTCGTCCGTTCATGGCTATACTTGCGCTGATAATTCGCTTGTAGCCGGATGCAACAGTCAGAACTGTGCGACGATGTCAAGAGGTTATCCATCGTGTGGCAGGTCGTCTCATTCAGGAGAAAAAGCAAAAAATAGCGGAGGGGGAGAAGCTGGGAGAGCCATACGACGGCAAAGACCTTTTGACTCTGCTATGCAAGTTTTGCTATCGCTCTAGGCTATCCACGTTGCTCATTGGTTATCAACAGTAAAGTCAAATTCGGCGGCAGATCTCCCGCCAGAACACCGGATATCGGACGACGATATTTTGAACAATATCAATACATTCATGTTTGCAGGCTCTGACACTTCGTCTCTATCAATGACTTGGACGCTGTTACTCCTTGCTCAGAATCCCGATATACAAGACCGACTCCGAGCTGAGCTCCTTTCGGTTGCCCACCAATTCCCTCGAGACTTGTCAGAGCTGAGCGAGGACCAAATTCAATCCCTGCACGCTGCTCTTTCAGCGCTACCATTATTGCACAACGTCACACGCGAGTCGCTACGCTTGATTCCCCCACTGCACTCTACACTGCGGGTAGCGACACAAGACGATGAAGTACCGACCATGTATCCTGTGCATAACCAGGACGGAACGGTGAACGAGAAGAGGCACAGTTTCGTTGTCCCGAAAGGGACTTTTGTGCACCTATCAGTCGAAGCTTTCAATCTCGACAAAGCTGTATGGGGTGAGGACGCTTGGGAGTTCAAGTATGTATCTCGAAACGCTTCTTGGACGTAATCCTCAACTGCTCAGACCTGATCGATGGGACAATTTACCTGAAGCTGTTCAACAGCATCCATGGCATTTTTCCAACATATTAACTTTCTCGGCTGGTCCTCGCGCAAGTGACCTTTCTTTTTCATACAGGCACTGGCTGACTGTTGTTGTAGGCATGTCCTGGGCTCCGATTTGCCTTGATTGAGATCAAGACATTGTATTATATACTCTTGACGCATTTTGTCTTCAAAGAGACCGAGGACAAGATCACAAAACACAATGTGTGAGTATCTACAGTCGCTGTGCCGAATTAGATTTGCTGATCATGCTGCAGAGTATTAACGCGACCATATTTGGCTGGGAAATTCAAAGAGGGCACGCAATGTCCTTTGCTCGTATCCAATTATACTGGAACATAACCACGTTTTCTGTCGTTCTGTATCAGCGCAATACTTTGGAATATCATCTACTCTTTGACAGCGTACATCTCTAGTGATTCGTGCATTCATACACATTGGGACCAGCCACCATACAAAATTACACATCCAAAAGAAGAAAAGAAACCTGGGTAAATCAAGCAAGAAAGGAATGAAAGCCTCTAGTGATGTGCTTTTTTGCCGGCAAGAGCCTTTCCCCACCCAATGAATCCACTACTCGCTCGGGCGAGCAGCCGCTTGACCCGCTCACGATGTACCCTCGTCGTCGAGTCGCGCTGCATGAGCTTTTCGGGCGTAAGGTCGATGAACGACCGCGGGTCCGAGCCTTTTTGCGACGCCGTCAGGTCGTTCGGCTGACTGCGCGCAGAGCGATGCCCCGGGCCAGAGACGAACGCCTTGCCGAGAGCTGGGCGTGACGCGTTGCGGGTGCCTAGACTCAGACCCATGAGGGGGACGGAGAGGTTGTTGCGGTGGTTAAGCTTCTGCTGACCGGCGCCCGGTGAGGATGAGCCCGCCGACTCATTCTGGAAACGAAGCGAGCGCGAGAGATGAGCGGATTGACCGGGAGGCATCGTCTCAACGAGTAGCAGTGGCGTGGGCGGGTCGGCCATGCTTGTGGCTCGGCGCAAGACGCGTTGCTGAGGCGGAAATGCCGAGGGCGGGGGACGCGACGACCGTGCTGCAGAGGAAGGCAATTCAGGCGTCCTATGGAGCCAGGCTGGCGCCGAAACGGGCGGTGGCGCCTGGACCAGCTGCTCGCCAGCCAACTCGAGGGCGTCTGAGCCACATTCTGGCGATTGTGCATCCCAAGAGTAGTCCGACAGGGGAGACTGCTCTGCAGTGAGCGTGGGTTGGGGTGGCTTCGTGGTTTGTGCACCCCAGCGGCGACGCAAAAATTGACGGACGGCGTCTGTCTCTTCCGCGGTGAATAACGGGGAACTCTGCATGCGGCGGAGGGCGGGGCTGACACTGACGGGAGGCTGAGGAAACTCGAGATCGAGCTGATGGTAGATGGAGGACGCGTCCGAGTCGGTCTCCGCGTAGGTCGCCTGGGGCGTGGACCCGGGGCTGCTCGAGTTGTCATTATTGTACATGGGCGGAAGAGGAGGGAGAGGTTCCGATGGGCGACGATTGCGACCAAAGCCAAAGTCCGTGCAGTAGCGGCGAGATCTGCGGGGGTCCACAGGGGGGAGTCTCAGTTCTGGGGACGGGACAACAGGAGCGGGACAGGGCGGGGTGCTGGACCTGATCGAGGGTGACTCGGGGGTGGGCTTTGTGTGGTAGTAAGGAAGCAGGGTGGAGGTTCGCGAGTCGGGGGCACTGGGCGTGATGATACGAACGGTTGGGGCGGGCGGGGGTGGAGGAGCGCGAGGAGGAAGAATGCATACGACGCGACGGCGAGCACGGGACGCGGGCGACGAACGCGGCGTCGAGCGGGTTGGTCCTGGTGGCGAGGGCGCCGGAGAGGGTTGCGAGCACTGCATGGGCGAGACAACGCGACTTGCAAGTAGCCAGAAAGAGCAAGCACGATACCAAAACAGGAAGGAACAAACAAACCTCAACAGCGCGTTACCTCAACAGTCAAAAAATGATTGCAGCAGCGATTTTATTGGAAAACAGGATACAGAACAAGGAAACTAATGAGCCTTCTTCGCAGCCATTTGTAAGTGGGCACTGTGCTCGTCGTAGGGCAGTTTTGAAACGGGGATCTCGCGCCACAGATCGGGCGTCAGGAAGGCGTATGTTTTTGTGATCTAAGCAGCATCAGCAATAGAATACACCAAGAGCGAGACAAGACATACAGCAGCGAAGGTAGCTTTGAGGAAATTACCCATGGTCGCCGTTGAACCCTTGGACTGTGTGTAGCAGTCCTCGACACCGGCGAGCTGGAGGAGACGCTTGGAAGCGGGTGCGGCGACAATACCGGTACCTCTCGGGGCGGGGATGAGACGACACATGACGGAGCCGACTTTGCCGGAGACCTTTGAGGGGACGGTGTGGGGTTCACCGAGGGCGGCACCCCAGTAACCACGACGAACAGGAATGACGGAGAGCTTGGCGAGGATGATGGCGCCACGGATGGCGGTTGCGACTTCCTTTGCACACTTCACGCCGAGACCGACGTGGCCCTCAAAGTCGCCGATAGCGACAAAGGCCTTGAAGCGGGTGCGCTGACCAGCCTGGGTCTGCTTCTGGACGGGCATGATTTTCATGACCTCATCCTTGAGCTTGGGGAGGAAGAAGTCGATGATCTGGTACTCCTTGACGGGGAGGGAGAACAGATAGATCTCCTCCATCGACTTGATTTTGCCGTCCTTGACGAGACGACCGAGTTTGGTGACTGGCTGCCACTCCTTCTCCTCGTCCTTGCGCCCCCCACGTCTCGGTCCACGCCGTCCCCGCCCGCGATCACCACGCCCCCGTCCAAATCCACCGCGTCCACGTCCTGAGTCGGCCATTGTTGATGTTTCTGAATAAAAATAATAAATATTATCGTCATCCACTTCAACTGCGCTGCATCCAGCCATAGAAATGTCATAGCAGACATATATTGGGCCCACGATGCAGCACAGTCGAATACAAGACAATGGACATACATGGGGTCGCCAAAGAGAAAGGGTTGTCGTCGCTGAGCCTGGCGCTGGCGAGGAGAGGTCGTCCGAAAAATGAGAGATCACGGGACAGGTGCGTTATTCGTGACTGTGACTTGATTTGTCATCGTCGCTTCATTTGTTTCCCTCCATCTCCACACCACCGCCCACAGCAAAGACAGTCAAGTTGGCAGAACATGTCGAATTCAAAAATGTCCAATTTTATAAAACCCAAATCTAGTCTACGCCCCACGTATGCTCGCCGCCGTCTAAATGTTACTTCTGCTAACTTGTTCCAGCAACGGCCGTCAAACCGTTGGGGATGGGGCTGCTTTCTCTCTCGACGTTACCGAGCCCAGTGTTCTTGCTGTGTGCCATCTTCAGGGCACAGACGACATGTACTACTACTCTACTACCTTCTCTGGCGGGCCCGGGGTATGTCTCCTCTTATCTCTTGCCACTCCGACTCCGCTAACATTCCACAGTGGCGGTTTTGACACCCCTAAGCCTAAATGCCCTCCCGACCGAGGGTCGTCGGACTGTGTGACAGGCAGTCCGGCGTCTGTTTACGCCTCCAATAATTTCAACAAACCCTACTTTTCTTCTTCCCCTCGTCCGATTCCACACAGCAACCCTTCCGACCTCTCTACCCCGCCTCTCACCCCAGACAACGGCAGCCCCGTCTCTCCGGCTGTCACTACCAATCATCAAAAGGATGCCCTCGATTTCCTTATGACAATCTTCCCCCGTCACGGGCTCGGTGCGCTTCCCTACAGCAAGAGTGTTGCGATCTCCGCCCCCAATCTCGGCGCCGCCTTCGATGGTGTTGTTCTCCAACTTCCGGGCTCTCCGAAGACGCTCTATGTTGACGGAAAGAGCGCACAGTCCGTCAGCATCCGCGAGAGGTACATCTTCATCTATTTCTTCTAACTACATGTGTCTCATATTGCACAGCATTGTCGCTTTGCTTGACCTCGCCGATGAGAGCCTCGAGTGCTCTGCCCTCGTCATTGTTCTCGAGCGATCTTCCCCTGCCCTCGGCAAGATCCTGCACTCGCTCATGTACGTTGGCGGCACCGTCGTCACAAAGCCCCCCTTCGAGGTCGATCCCGCTTTCGTCCTCGTCGGATTGGAGATCTAGTCTTAACAGCTGTGGGCGCATGGCCCTTTATTTTCGTACCACTGATCGTCTTTTCTTTTGCTCTCCATGTCTTACATAAGTACATTATTTATACACCGCTTGGAGGCGATGTTACTTTTTCTGCGCTCGACGTCTCCCGACAGTCTACAGCACTCATTTCAAGATCCTCAACATCCTTCAGGCGCCGACTGCTGTTGAACTCGTATAAATGCGCTCGAAAACCTGCGGCTGGACATACAAAAACAAGCTATGGCCTACTTGAATGAAAAGCCCATCGACACTTGCTCTGTTCTTTCCGACCGCACCCTGTGTGCCAGTCCTGAACCACTCCCACCAATAGCCCGTGTCAGTCCTCCCCCATCGTCGTGCGCGGCTCGCATCAATCTACGCGTCGTCACCGCTATCGTATTTTTCCTCTGGGGTGTCAACTTCGTATTGACGCTTCTCGAGTGCCTATGTATGACTTCCCTTTCTGTTTGCATTGCTTTCCCACCAAATGCGAAACCAGACTTCGACAAATCGCCAGAACACCAACTATTCCAGCTCCAGTTTCGAGTGCTAGTCGTATGGACGGTGTGCTGCGCGCTGTTTGTCGTCACTGCTACGACGACTTTCGTCTCGACGCTCTTTCGCCGGCCCTCTTTGAAGTTGGTGCGATTTCTGCGCGGATTTGTGATTGCGAGTCCTGTTTGGCTTATAATAGATGTACTTGCACTTACCCCTCTGTTCTTCTGAAACAGTGCATGTCCGTTCTGAGCTGCATCGTCGGCTTTGGGGTCATGTTTCCCATCATTTCTGAATGGTATGTGCTTGTTCTGCAGGTTGGACCTTGTTCAATTTTCAATGATTTCCTTGCAGCTCATCTGGTACCGGGTGTTCTGGCAGAGATCGCTCCCTACGACTCTTCATTTGCGGGGTAAGCTGCCTTTCATAATTTGTTACCATTACTGAATGCATGGGGGACTGTATAGGGTGTGCCTGTTGCATCACTGTGGACTTGGGTTTGGGTTCCTACAATTCGAAAATTTCTGCGTGCTCTCGAGGTATGAATCGATACCAATTGACGCGTCCTGACCGCGTCAGTTTGAATACGGGAAGTGTAGGGAGTGATATTTGCACAGCAATTGTTGTAGTAATTAGACGCGCTTGTGTTGTTTGCCCCACTCGTGCTCGCGTCACCTACCTCGGTTTTGGGGCTTGTCAATTGCCATCCATGTCTCTATTAGCATCCTTGCTGAAGCTATGCTGTGGCAGCAGCTCTCAGCAACCGCCCGAGCAGGAGTTCCAACAACAACAACAGCCTGCGCCAGCAAGACCGCAAACTCAACAACCACAGGCTCACCCGCAGCCAGAAACTGGTGGGGCTCCGGGGAAACACAAACAACACCATAAGCACAAGCCTTCCAAGGCTGACCAGGAGAATAGACCGCCTGCGCGGCACGACGAGTACCCGCCCCTTGGGCCGCCGTCGCAGAAACCCCCTCAGCAAGCCGAGGGGGGAGCATGGCAAGAAGTTAAACCGCATCATGGCCCGGGCCAGCAACACGCACATTCGCCTTCGCCGCCTAGCTCACCGCCTCATAGACCGGAGTACCCTCATTCGGTGCGTTTGGTTGAACGTTCATGAATATTCTATTCCGTCTGGTGTTGAATTCGAAATTTGGATGTAGGACCAAAACCAGATTAACCAGCACAATGAGCATTATGTGCGCCTCCGTGCGGAGGCTAATGCGGAGGGTGATAAGATGGCGAAATGTTTTGCTGAGAGCCGGGACGCGTATGAAGGTGGGGACGGTGCCGGCGCGAAGCAGTTGTCGAATGAGGGCAAAGAGCATCAGGTTTGTTCTACATTGCGGCTAAAGGTTTTGCTCTTAACGCGTACATGCATAGAGTAAGATGCACGCGCTCAACAAACAGGCCAGCGATTGGATATATGTAGGTCAGTGGGCTATCTATTTCGAGCTTCTTTCTCGTCCAATCGGGGAAATTGGCTTGCAGAAAATAACAAGGTCACTTTAGCCTGTATCGTCTTTGTTTAAACTCACGGCCTTGATAGGATTCGGAGCCTGGGGAGATAGATTTACACGGCCTCTATGTTAAAGAGGCTATAGAACACACAGATCGGGCAATACAAGAAGCGAAGGCAAGAGGGGACACTCAGATTCATCTCATTGTTGGTGCGTACAGGTCAAAACTCCTTCAAACCAAGACCAACGATAGGCCAGGCAAAGGGTTACATTCGCAAGGCCATGTTGCGAAATTGAAACCGGCTATTGAGGAGTTGTACGCATTTTTTTCTATCTTTGATGTGTCTTCTGATCTCTCATCCTCTGTTTGATATCTAGACTGGAAAAGTAGGCCAGCGCAAGTATGCGTCGCCTGACGCTGACATTTTCGTCCATTCTAGGCATCAACTTTTCGCAGAACTGGACCCTCACAACGCAGGGGTGTTGGTTTGTACACTGGGTAAGCAGCAGGGTGGTGTTGGGTCGGATGAGATTGCACGGCGGTTAGAAAAGGACGAGGAAGGGTGCACAATCATGTAGAATAAATATCTTTGTAGCTCGCTATCGTACTGCTTTCGTGTACTTGAGTTGTGAAAGTGAAGATGTAATGAGTGTCGACGTCACGGCGTGACTGTAACTTTACCCGTCTTCCTATGCTACCACTCCCACTCGTTTTCCTCGCTTCCTCCCTTACGCTCGTTAACGCCGGCAGCGCCAACAAGGGCGACCCATGCACTCAAACGGATAGCCGTCTCCAGCAGGGCACATTCCAGTTTTTCTCCGACTGCAACTCCGTCACCTACTGCGCAGCAAACAACACCTGTGTCCTTAAGGGTTGCAGACGGGATGAGTTCCCTTTCGGCTACGAAAAAGGCTCCCATCTTCCCGATAAATGTTCCTCTACCCAGTTCTGTCCCGACGAGGCCGATGCGTGCCAAGATCTTCTCGCTGTTGACAGCCCGTGCCAATTGAATCGCGACGGTATGCTGCGCTCTCTGGAGGTCTTCGGATGACGCTCACGCTTCATGGATAGACGAATGCGCACCACCGCCCAATGCAGCTCAGCTCCGGGACACGACAAACCGTGGCCGCAACGTCAATGGTGCAGTATGCCTCAATAACGTTTGCATGTACGATTTAGTGCTAGATCCCCTGCGTCCCCTCACTCTCCTTGCAATATAGGTGGGCGAATGCAACTTCCGGCCAAGCTTGCGTCGTCGAAAATACCGGCTACACTGCGTATGGGTCCTCCGGCGAATTCATTGATATCGTGTCACGGTTTGTACCCTTCGGATTCCGTCCCTTTGCCGGTGTTGATTGTTCGGGACAGAGGGAACTGTGTCATAGGTCTGTACTGCGATGCCGTGGCCAAGCAATGTATGCAAGAGAAAGCACTTGGAGAGGCATGCACAGCGGACAAAGAGTGAGTGCTGGAACTTGTGCGCTAAGAGCGGCGTTTTGACCGCAGTGCAGGTGCGGTTCATGGAACTGCCTAGCCAGTGGTACGTGCGGCGCAGACACTTCCTTACCAAAGCATGTCGGCACTTGGGTGTACGCCGTTGTTGCCATCGGGATCATTGGGGGTATGTCTTCCCACTCGTACATTCGCTGCGGCTTTAACAGCCCGTCAGGCATATTTGGAACACTCTTCGGTCTATTCATGCTGCATCGCCGTCAACGTGATCAAGAGCGCGAAAAGCGTATGCAGTACTGGCGCGAACAGGTAAGGCCCCACGGACCATTGGTCGGTGCATGAGCTGACTTGCTGCAGAATGCGTTCCACCAAAATCTATTGCAAATGCGGCAAACAGCTCGTGCGTCCATTCTCTCTCTTCCCAACCATGGGAATAGTGCTCGCAGTACGCTGTACAGTCGTGACGGTATGCCCTCAGACGAAGCGCCAATTCTACAACACGCTGCCCCGAAGGGCTCTGGTCTGCGCCACTACCTGGGGGATGATAGCTCGGAGTACGACGACGGGATGATGATGGAACCGACACGGCACGACAACGGGCGATTTTAGTGGAAGATGAGGCATCGTAGAGTTTTATTATACCATGGACAATGTCGAGACAATGTTCTGCCATGTATTTAGATCGTGCATACTAATTTTTCCACCTTGCTACCTTGCAGCTTGGCCTGCTTGTGTTTTAAATTTGGGGCGTGGGCCGGTAACCGCCGAGTCGAAAATAGACCACCAATGATCCATCGACGTCACATCAAATACGCAGTCTCCCGTTTTGCAGCTTCCCTTCGAGCTCATGGCTCTTGAACCTCTCGAAGGGACTCGTTTCCCACTACCCCCGTCTCCTCAAGATGAGCAAGATCTTTCTGGAGCCCATCGCTGGGACGACGACGAAGAGCAGCATCTCGACCCGTCCGGCAAGTCAACCAAGCAAGGTAACGCAACTACCCCATTCCGCGCAAAAATATCTTGAAGGGACGCCGCAGACTCCCTAGAACATGCCCCCTTAGCGGACGGCGCCGCGGAACCGCGTCAGGTATGATGCCCTAGTCTATGATTCCAAAGTTAGAGTTTACTTATGAATGTGCCCAGACAAAACGCAAAGGCAAGGCGCGCGAGGTGTATCCTGAAGAGGACGATGTCAGTGCCAACGCGACGCTCAACGGCTCGACACTTGATCGATACCCTGAGGACGACGAAGACGATGATGAGACGGAGTACCCCCCAGTTGCCGAGGATGAGACAGAAACGCGTCGCATTCAAGAGGTCCTGAAATTGCTCTAGTTAGGCTTGGATCGATACTGACGTTTATTGCGCAGAATCTGAAGCGTTGGGAAGTTGCTGAACGGATGAAGCGGAAAGCTGCTCGAGAATCGACTACTTTGGATGCCCCTCCTCCAACACTCATCTCCAATCTCACCTGGCGCGCGAGTTTATTATGGTCAGGAAAGAAAGCTCCTGCTCCGCGCGACAACGACCCCAGTCTCGGTGCCCACACCGCTCTCAATTCTCATGATGAAGTCGACGTTGTTCCGCTGGACAGTATAGCAGTCACCCCCACCCCTTCGCCGACACATTCTGAATCGTCAAACCCCTTTGCCAACCCTACGAATCCTTTTAGCGATGCCGAGGCGGTGATGAGTCCGTCTAATGACCCTCCCCCACCGACTCCGCACATGGAGAAGGATGATGCAATTGCTCTGCAGCCGCAGCGGCCGGCTATGCTTGCTGCATCTTCTTCCATGTCAATCCGGCGTCCGCCAACGCCTAAACCGCTTGGCCTTCCTCCGCCCCGCGCCCCTCCGCCTCCTTTAGCGCAACCTTCTCCGCCACCGGTTGCAGTGGTGCCCAATGAACAAGACGAGTCCAAGGTGCGGTGGTGGCACGACTGGTTGTGCGGATTCGGAGAAGGTCCAGATCGCGGAGGTGACCAACAGGTATGTGTTTCTTCAACAGTCTCGAACATCAACTAACGCGTTTGACCTGCAGGCTGGACGGACAAATCCCAACGAGTGATTTACGACTTTGTTGTTTGTTGAAATTGCAATTCACCCTCATACACTCTTTGGACGATATGTAAATTAACTTTCATGGACCTTCTACTTACCACTATTCTAAGTTACATAGATCTTATTCGGGCTGCCTATCGATTTGGGGGGAAACAACTTTTGCAACATAGCCCTGGTGTAATACCCACTTATGAACTGTTTTTTTCAGGTGCATCTTGTACTAAGTCTTGAAGGGGCTCCCATGGTCTCAAAAAATTTCAAGGACTTGGCTGTGAGGTTGGCACGTTCATCCTGATTACCCTCCGGCAGAGGAGCTCTTTCTATGGTTCGAACGACACAAATATGCTCTATCTATGACTCTATTGCGTCTTGACCTTAGTTTCCGACGGCTTTTTCGCTGTGGTGGCCGGCGGCTTGGACGCAGTGTTCATGGCGTACACTCGCAGGCCAAACAACAAAATCATGAGTGCAGCGGACGCTGATCTAGCGTCGCGCACCGAGAACGGTTTAGCATCGAGGGAAGTGATTTGCGCGCGGAGAGGCTGAAATGCAGGATGAGCTGTGAGGAGACCATACGTTGCGGCAACGACGCCGCCAGCCCAGATGTCAAGCGTGGTCCAGAGTCCCCAGACACCGCTGCGCAGCGGTGGGGGCGTTGAAAAGTGCCAGTTTGGGGTCCAGACATTGAGGGTACCGCCGAGAAGTCCGCCTCCAGACGAGGCAGCCGCGCCGAGGAGGAAGTGGAAGAGAGGGGAGGCCGACGAGGAGGGGGTTCACGGTCGGGTTTTTGAGGTGGGATAATGCGAGGATGACACTGTTTGCGCGGAGAAGTCCGTCAAGAGGGAAGAGGACGGTATTTGTCAGAGAGCTATCCGGCTTTTGATTTCGTTCATGAAGAGCTAACAAGACGCCACGAGAGGACCTACCAATGGGAAGTAGTCGAAGAGGACGGTGAGAAAGAGATGGACCATGGTGTAATTTATCCAAGGACCCAGTGCGTAAATTTGCGGAGACGGTATTCCGAGAAGGAAGTGAGAAGCGAAGGACCCGCCCCAGCACTGAGAACGCATATATTGGGTGAGCAGAAACCGGACGAGACGCGAGATTGTACCATGAGGCAGGTAGCCAAAGAGATGAGCACCCCAGGACAGTGGTGTACCGCTTGCTTGCAAATTTGTATGGAAGACGAGTGAAATACGAGAAGCATGGAGAGTCGGGCCCCAGGGATACGGGAATAGCGTCTTGTGCACTGGAAAATAATTAGTTCAGACCTTTTGAAGGTGAGTTTGGAAGTACCTGGTGTGCCCAGCGCTGCGAGTGCTGTACTCAGCATGGTGGACGATGAGTAAGGCGCAAACTTGAATAGCCGGATATGTAAACCGCTTCCCACTTGATTCCACCTCGTATTCCGACTCCCAGTGCTTTGCTCAACGCCTGAATGCTACCTTTGCTTCCTTGAGAGCTTGGAACTGCTGCTGAGCTGCTCTCGACCACAGAAACAAAACGGCATCGATCTTTCTCGCAGAGAACGATGTCCCCGAACTGAATCGCCGCTTGACTGGTACTCAAGGTTTTGAGTTTGACTACCGGTTACACCAAGTTGCAAGTCGGCTCTACATAGGGACTGTTTCGGAATTCCTTGTTGCGGTCTCGCGTTCTCGTGTCCCTCGAAATTGCTGGTTCGGTACAAAGTCGGCACGAAATTCTACATAGAAAGTCGATCAACCCTCGACAAGCTCACGTCGCTGTCATCAACTGACTCTACCACACGTTGCCCTGCGCTGTGGCCAAGCTCACAATATGCACCTTCCTTCCCAAGTGCGAAAAAGTGCTAGGAATGTTCTCCTAGGTATAGCCGCCCGGCAAGGACATTCCAAAATGAAAGGCTACGTGTAGGGAAGCTTCTATGGGTTTTTCTCTCAGGTCATAATCGCCATTCCTTCCGACTCGCTGGTCGCGTATAGTATAAGGGACCTCGGATGCTCGTGGTCACGTCCTTAGAAGACGTACGATTCCGTTACTGCGATATCGATTGGCGTACAGCTCCCGCCACGTTCGTCCTACGCATGCGCCTCTCTCCCTAAAAGTCAACCGGTCCAGATAAATACTAATCCATATCCTGCCATTTTCCTCGTTATCGTTGCCAGATAATGCTCGCACTCTCTCTACCCAAATTGGCTCTTCCGACCCCAACCCTTCTGCTCCTTGCGTGTCTGGCTTTTTATGTTTTACGCTCCCGTCTCCTGCGTCCTTACTTGAAGTTCATCTGGCATTGTTTCCTACGGCCCATCGGTGCTGTAGACCAGAAATCGCGCCTCGACAATGTGCCGTTCTGCGATTCAACATTATTTCCCAAGCCTGACGTGCCTTTAGTTTTACCAAGGTCAAGCTGATGTCTATGATACCACGCGAAATGGTCTTTTGCGCGGACGCAACACCATGCTGGCCCTATCTGCTGCTCATCTCAAGTCCATCCGCTCTGCGGAGCCCGGAAAGCGTCTGGTGTGGATAGACATGGGCGGGGGCACTGGTACCTCTTCACTTCATTGCAAGGAATACCGTTTCATAGAGAATCTAGGTCATAACATCGAGCTGATGAATGCTCATATGCCCATTCTTGAGTCCTTTGATGCCGTGTATCTCATTGATCTCTGCGAACCTTTGCTCGATATCGCACGCAAGCGGGTGAATTTCTTTCTACTGTCTACGACAATCTCATAGCTAACTGTATGAGCGGTCCAGTTCGCTAAAAAAGGGCTGGACCAATGTCCATGTCCTGTGCCAGGACGCCGGGTGAATTTACGCTTCCAGAGTGGACAAAGGGCAAAGATCCCAAGGGAAGTGTTGGCTTCGTGACACTCAGTTATTCTCTGTCCATGGTGAGTTTTGTGCCGGTAATTTGCGGATTGTGCTCATTTGCAACCATAGATTCCCAGCTTTTATACCGTATTGGATCGAGTTGAACATGTGCTTTGTCCCAAGAATGGTCTTCTCTCGGTGGTCGATTTCTACACCGCTGGTGAGTGTCGTTCTTTTGCTGGGTTATTGATGTGCTCACCTTCTGAAGGTAAACAACCATCGCTGCACGAGAAGGCGATAGGAGGGGTTAGCAAGGAATGTGGTTGGCTCTCCCGATGGTTCTGGCAAATTTGGTTCGATTTCGACCACGCAAGTCCATCTGGTTCACTCTCACCGAATGTGCTCTAACGCGGCTTTAGGTTTCTCTCAGTCCGGCCCGACGGTCATATTTGGAGTACAAGTTTGGCACGGTCCGTACACTCTCCTTCAGTCATCTTCCTGATATTCAACACGAATCGGCTGCACAGATCAAAAGTTTCAATGGCAGGAATGGCTTCATTCTTCCGTTCATTGTCAGGATGTGCGTGGTTCATGGGTTCATCGTACTTGTTTTGCTCATGTCTACTCAGCCCATATTATATTTGGCTCGGTCGCCCGCGTTCTTGTGACGTTTCGCGCGCTTGTCATGCTTTCGAGGTTGAGGGAGGAAACATGATAGGCAACTGTTCACCCGCGCCGGCGAATGCGAACACGGAAGGAGAGGACCTGGTTCCTGCCCTTCAGCCTGGCCAGCGTAGCGACCGAGGAGTAGTGATTGACATTACTCCACCCTTCAGCTCGTTCCATTATCACCTCAATCAAGTAGGTCGATTTTCTGTTCAGTCTGAAAAGCCCTCATCGATTTTGCAGTCGTGGCGTCTCCCGTATTATGAACAGCCCGTTCACAAAGAGTTTAGAACTTTCATCTATTCTTTCACTTGGGCAAGTGGAATCCAGAATGGCTATGATCATGTTCGCTCATCTGTCGTTTTGGCTCATAGGAAGATCCGTCTGAAGACATGAAACACCTTCAACTCACGTCCAAAGATTCTATGTTCGTCATTACGAGCGCCGGCGATAATGCGCTCCATTATGCTGTTGCTGCAAACCCGCAACGGGTAAGTGCGACGATCGTCGTTCGGAGACTCTCAGTGATGGCTAGTCCAGATTCATTGCGTGGATATGAATCCTTGTCAAGGCCATTTGTTGGAACTCAAACTCGCTGGGATTCAATGTCTCGACTACGAGGATTTTTTCGCGTTGTTTGGCAAAGGCAGGCATAGCAACTTCCGTGGTTTACTAGACTCCAAGTTGGCGCCCTACCTCTCCTCGAGCGCGTATCAGTTCTGGCGGATTAACTCCCAGTCCTTCTCATCATCCTTCTATCTGCGCGGATATTCTGGCTGGGCTCTGCGATTGGCCGGGCTCATTTTCCGCATTGCTGGAGCTTCGGGTGACATTAAGGCGCTCTGTGATTCAGACACCATCGAACAGCAGGTGGAGATATGGAGCAAGAAGCTTCGGCCTGTGCTCTTGAACCCCCTTGTCGTGGCATTGTTGAAAAATCCTGTTTTCTGCTGGAACGCATTGGGGTTCCACTAAACCAACGAAAAATGCTTCTGGATGAAGGTCCGCATACATCACTGTATTCTGTTTCTGCGCGTCTAATGGATTTCTCAGGAAATATTTATGAATTTATACGAGACACCCTAGACCCACTGGTCTCAACCTACCTACTCAAAAAGAGCAACTACTTTTATCTTCTGGTAAATTGTCCTGATTTCTGAGCTCGTTTCTCTCTGACCATATCATAAGACGCTTTTGGGACACTACACCCCAGAATCTTGCCCCGAATATTTGACCCGAGCGGGATTCAACGCGCTCAAGGCCAATCATGGGCAGCGTCTGGACACGTTCCGGATTCACACGGATTCTATCGCAAAGTACGAATGCACCCCGTCCACTATTTTTACATGTTTCATCGCTCAAAAAATGCTAGTGTCTTGCGCGGGTTGTCCGATGGCGCGTTGACGCGGGCGCTGATTATGGATCACCTCGATTGGTTCACACCTGGTTCATCCGATATAGATGAGGAGGTTGCTGAACTACACAGAACAATCGCCTCGGGCGGATTTGTTTTCTGGCGGTCGGCTGCCAAAAAGCCTTGGTATAATGCGAACTTCGAAAGCCAGGGATTCCAGGTGACGGCTGTAGCCGTTAGGAAGGGAGAAAAGGGACCCGCGCTGGACAGGGTGAACATGTGAGCCCTCCCCGGAATTTTGCTTGAGCCGTGCCGCTGATGACGCTTGAAACAGGTATGCGTCGTTCTGGCGTGCTGTAAAGATTTGAAGATTTCGGATTAGATGTACTAGGGTTTTAGATTCTCCTCGAGATAGGTTACAAATTTCTGAGCGACACTTTCTTCTGCCCAGTCCACGGCACCTTTTTCGGTAGTCCCTAGGGTAATTGCTTTCTTGTGCACAGTAACAAACTGGCGCTTCAGTCGTTGTAGCTCGGATATCGTCAAATTGCGAGAAGGCAGCGTGATTTGGACTGAGTAAGTTTCCGACACTGTGAGGGTTACTCGGCCGCCACTGCTTTGTGTGGCTGCTTGAGCGTCATAATCGCTGAAACTATTGCGGTAGATGTTTGTTCGAGGACATGTAGAGCGTCGGACGGAGCCTTGGCAGCCTGGTGGGGTACATATGTGCGTTCGTAACGGAGAACCGGCCAAGGCATCGATCAATACTCACGGCTAAGGTGCCTGAATTGGGGGGCTTGACATAACCTGTTAATAGGGCTTGACGATCTCGTCGGCAGGAACATCCTCGTCTGTCCAGGGCACGGTGAAGAGAGGAGAGTCCCATCTAACCATGGATGAAGGTTCCTCGAATCGAACCAGAAGATTTTCGAGTCTAGATTATTGATCCATTTCAATCAATTGCGCAATCACGATCATCGGTACGACGGACGTTTCCGGGGTGTAGGCCCTTCCATCTGTGCGCGCTAAATTCCACTGGCGACATAGGTCGGGGGTTGCTACAACGTAAACCTAACCCGGGGTGAGATGACGGCGGAAAGCATGCACTTGCACGCCGCGCACCGTACAAACCCTGAGTTTCATCTCTCGGGCGGCACAGTATAATTGATAGCGAAAGCCTTTGATATAATTGGGTGCATCGACAATCAGTACTTTATCTTGGCCCATGAGGCGCTGTACTGCGGTGAAGAGGGCACCGCGGGCGGGTTTCTCAGATCGGCTGTCTATGAGGAGATTGGGAGGCGACTTTTGAGGCAGAGGGCAGCAGACCATCGTAGACAGAGGGGAGGAGGTTGAGAGATTCGTCGGAAACGAGGACAACAGACAAATGGGCGGGAAGGGCGTTCTGTAGATGGGACTTGAGTTGGGCAGCACGAGTAGACTTTCCGGAGGCAGGATAGCCAGAGAAGGTGACTAGGGCCATGTAACACTGTAGTAACTTCGAGTAAGAGTATTTTGGAGAGAGTCAACAAGTTGAAAGTCACAAGTCACACTCCCCCTTGGTCCCAACTATTCCGCAAACCTAATTATATTTACTTGAAGCTACGGGCGCTGTGCACCCCGTCCTCTCCTTCTATGCTGGCCACCATGAATCCCTCCGTTGACGCCCCGGCCGACCTCGACGATCGTCTCTGTCCAGGTTGCAAGCGCTCAGCCGTAACAGAGCAGGGTGGGCTGGTGGTTGCCTTCGGGTACGTTCCGTTCCTTGTTCGTCTTGTCTTCGTCTCACTATCGCCATTCCGTAGCCAATCCTTCTTTCACGTAGACTGCTTCAAGTGTGCAAAGTGCGGAGACCAGGTCACCGCGGACACAAATCTCCTCTTGCTTTCCGATGGTTCCCCAATTTGTGCAAATTGTTCATACAGCTGCAACGTCTGCCACAACCCCATTCTTGACGAGGCAATCATGACCGGCGACGACTCATATCATGCGCACTGCTTCAAGTGTAAAGTCTGCAAGAACCGGATCGACGAGCTTGTCTTTGCCAAGACGAGCCAGGGTATCTACTGCATGAAGTGCCATAACGAACGTATGATCAAGATACGAAAGCACACGCAGAAGAAGGCAGAGCGCGAAAAGGCAGCTGCTGGTGCCCCGTCGGGTTCCACAAGTTCGCGTGAGCGCGACGCTCGTAGTCGGCCTCAGGTATGAACCCCGTCACGTCCACGCTAATTTCTGATCTTCATTTCCTCCAGCCTTCTCCCGGGCTGGGCTCCAACGATTTCCCTAGCTCATCCGCTTCCGCTTCTTCACCTCAAACGCCCCGGAACCGAGGACCCGACGCGGTTCGCTCACCTCCCAAACAGAGGACAGGGCCGTATATAAGTGATGCGTTCGAAAGCGACACTTCGCGACAGCTGCAAAACGGGGCGGTTGCCGCCTCCTCATCCCAACCTCTCCCATCACCAGCCTTCCAGATTGCACTGCCGGAGCACGACGAGCTGCCCGCCACTCCAGTCGTCCATACCCCTTCCGATGCGCGGTCCAATCTAACGAAGAAGACCACACTACCTCTCCCTCCATCCACATTGTCTGAAAGTACTTCCAGTTCGCGCCGGAAAAGCTTTGATGATGGGGTTCGCCCACTAGATGCTCTATATCCTCAGGACGACTCGGTGCCTGCAGCATCCGGTCTTGCCGCACCTACATCACGGAAAGACAAGCGTCGCTCCATTAATCCTGGTCTCTCCTTGAACAACTTCGAGCCAATAGCGCCGGGTCCTCGACCTGTTTCCCCGACTCTCTCTCCTCTAGCTACCACCTTCAAGTCAAGCAGCCGCCCTTCTACTCCTCGTGATTCCTCTGGCAACACCTCACCTCAGCACGAACCCTATGTCTCATCCTCTAGACCGAACAGTGCTTCCAGCAACACTCATATGTCATCTTCCTCATCTCCCAGAACCCCGGTGGACCGGGATCTTTCACCAGACCAAACAGTGGTAATGAGTCCGATGTCGCGTCCCAATGTCATTCTCGATGCGGTTCCTCCCAAGAAAGCTGCCCAGAGTTCGAGCTTAGAATATCGACTGTCGGTAACCATGGATGGCCGGTCGTCATCCGATGGCCTCCTACCGTCGCGAAATCCACGGAGTAGCTCTGATATAGCTCGTCCCCCAAGTCGGTCACGGTCTGATACACCTTCTTCCCTCTCCCGCCGGGCCGATGTCCCTCAGGGTATAGAAAGTGGCACAGACACCGATGCAGAGGGTGATTCTTATTCTCATACATCTCATAGTGAAAGCCCGCCCCCTCCGCCACCGAAGGAATTGAAATCATACTCATCACATTCACCCTCCCAACGGCATTCGCCACTGAATGACGAAAATGAGGGATCGAATGCCTTTCAGCCGGATAGCTCAGATGATATGTCTGAATCCTCGCCGGTTGAACACACGTCGCATTCAACATTCATCGCTCCCGCCTTGCCCCCCATTCGGTTCTCTATGACCACCGCCGACTTTTCAGACCTATTCAAACAGGCCGAGGCTCAAAAGTCAAATTCGATCAAACAATTGGCCAATATATCGGAGGACTTGGATGGAAATGTACCCATGACACCGCCGCCTACCGCTACGTCTCTATACTCCACCGCGAGCACTATCACGACCCCAACGAGCGACAGCACTTTCACTGTTAACCAGTCAGTCGAATCGTTTTCGTCGCGCACCTCGGAAGATGGGATGCTGCCTGTTCCTGCCCCGCGCTTTGTGTCGCCTGCTCCGCGGCTTCAGAGTCTCGGGAAGAAGGTGGCCGCTGCTCTCAAAGATGACGATGATCATCCTGGACCTGAGAGCCGTATGCGCTCGTCGTCAGAATCTCGCGGTCAACTGCCTCCGACTCGCGTCACCATCACCCGTGCAGACTCTGCCAGTGCCGCAGTGCCAATCGCCAAGGTTGATCAGGCGAGCATGGTGACCCTTCGTTTGAACGAGGCTTTAACGGATGCGCGGGAACGTGGTGCGACGCAGTTGAGGCTCGACCGAGCCTTCGTCGAGGCAGTCCTTGGCGCAATGGAAGCTAGAGATTCGGAGTTTGCAAGTTTGAAAGCCAAGTTCGATGGCGTTAAGGTTAGTCGAATATCTGTTGTCCTAGTTTTCAAGTTCTGACATCCATGCAGCGGGCGAGTAAGCAGTACATCGACGGTCTCACAGTAGCGCAGACTGAGTACGACAGCGAACTCAAAGCTCGGCGAGATGCCGAAGCAGAGGTTACACGGTTGCGGGTCTTACTCTCTGGTCAGGCCGCTCGGTTAACCGCTCTGTCTGGAGACACGCGCCGTCAAGAGCTCCGCCAGCAAATGTCGAAAGAACTGAACGAGAATCTCACGGACTTGGAGCACGATCTATCCAAACTGAAGGTCGAGCGCGACATGGCATTGGCTGAAGTGGAGGAGCTGGCAGCCACCAAGCAGTAAGCATTCAGAATTGTATCAATTTTCTATCGCATGCTCAATTTCAAGCGAAGATCCGTCGTCGAAGCACCCCCGTCTAACCTGGGACGATCTCTGACGACGCGGCTCGACACTATCAAGAAACAATACCAGCGTGATCTTATACCCCTCCGAGAAGAGCGTGAAAATCTGGCGCGCGAGATTGCGGAGTTGAAGGGCGTACGGGATGTCTTCCTAGAAGAAACCACCGTTCTGAATGCTCGCAATGAAGAGTTGGCGCAGCTCAGTGCTCAGTACGCTCGGCGAATGGTTGCAATACCCGAAACACCGCAAAAGCCTCAGCCGGCGACGCCGATGCGGTCCCAACAAGCCCAGCAGTCATCGCAGCTCTTGCAAACGATGACTCCTTCTGCTACTGGCTCTTCTTCTGCCAGCGATGACGCTCTCGACGCCAGATTCAGAGTGCAAGTGGAAGCACCAACCCCATCGAAAGGCAAGGTGTTCAAGTGGCCGGGGTCGCGGACAAGAGAGCCAGCCAGAGAAGCAATCAGCCCTGCGAACACACCTGCTCCGGAAATCCGACAGATTGTCGCCGAACCTCGACAGCCAAAGTCCACCACGTCCTCTCACAACTTCCAACAACTCAGCGTCTTGCGATTCACTCGCTGTGACCACTGCGCGGACAAAATGTGGGGATCCCAGTTGCGGTGTACCAGTATGTTTTTTCATCTCTCGGTGATTCCAATATGTTAAACTTTTCACAGCCTGCAATATATCCGTTCACGTTCGCTGTGTGAATCATGTCCAGGTTCAATGCTCACAACAATCTGGTCCAGGTCAAGACGAGGAACTGCGTAGGTCGATCTATCGTATCGCGATGTAGTCGCCTGATCTTTGTTCCGAACAGCGCCCTCTATGTTTGGCCGTGATCTAACAGAACAGGTACACGCAGATGCTGCACAAGGGGGCGATCGGCAAGTGCCTATTATCGTCGTAAAGTGCATAGACGCTGTGGAGTCTCTCGGTAAGCGTCGACTATCATGATCCAAGGCCCTCAACTCAATTCGGTCTTGCAGCAATGGAATACGAGGGAATTTATCGCAAGACCGGTGGATCCGGACAGTCCAAGGCGATCACCCAACTGTTCGAGCGAGGAGACTACGCCGCCTTCGACCTCTGCGATTCGGATCGTTTCAACGACATCTGCAGTGTTACATCTGTTTTGAAGACGTACTTCCGGTCACTCCCCATACCTTTGCTCACCTTTGATTTGCACGACCATTTCATGACGGCGGTGCAAATACGAGAGCCAGCGACCAAAAACAACGCGTTGCTCGAATTGGTAAATAAATTACCGGCCGAGCACTACTTTACATTACGCAGGCTCATGGTGCATCTGCATGGGTAAGCTCTCATCTCGCAAAACAAGTATACCGCCGCTGACGAGTGTATGTCCAGCGTGCACGAACTCTCCGACAAGAACTTGATGACTGCGCGTAATTTGGGTGTCGTCTTTGGCCGTACGTTGAGATCGTTGTTTCTACGGATTGACGCTCAATTTATTCCATAGCCACGTTGATGCGCTCTCGCGATCCAGGCGCTGAATTCAGTGACATGGCCGGCAAGGCCCTTTCTGTGGAATGGTTTATTGAAAATGCCCCTCAAATATTCCCGTCATGATGTTCCATCCTCTCTCCCCTCCTTTCGTTCCTGCTGTACTCATATTGGGCTGTATCGATGTCATAATTATTCTTTGCTTATCACGTTTTCAAGCCGGGAGAGGAAGAAGGAACACGGATGTATGGTAGGTAGCATTCTCATTAGAACGGGCATTATCCATGTGTTATTATATATATTTCAATCCATTTTTACTATGAATTCAAAATAGATACAGATACAAGCTCTCGGGAACGTTTCGTCTGGGGCGCTTCGGGCTTCAGCGAGCAATATAGGAAGTGACGCCGCGGTCCGGTTGCAGCCCCTGCAACTGTAGCAGCAGAAACGCGGGCATTCAGTGGTGCAGCGTCAGCCCCGCTTCCTCGGACACCCAGAGAGAACATTCTGTCGAAAACTAGACACCGACCAAGTCAATGCGGAAACGACGCGAACCAGGTAAAGGAACACATACGTGTCGCAACAAACGCCTTGGCCGTTGTTTGACAACTCAGGTGCAATAAAGAGAGGGGAGGGCTGACGCCTTCCAGCTGTCGAAGATAACGGAAAACCATCGAGGGTTGGGGAGGCCCAAACCGAAATATGGCATGATAAGCTTGTTTCCATTTTTCTTCGAGTTGTCGGGCACAGTTTGCGGGGTCGGGGCATGTTGAACACTGGAGAGGGTTGAGATCGTACCATAGCTTGGCTTGGAATATACTTACACATTGGTACTCCTTGGCGACCAGGGTCAAACCCAACTTCAGAACACGTTCTAAAAACCAATTTCGCCTGCGCGGATACGATTAAGATGCACCGAGAGTAAAGCAAAGGTGCAAACCGACCGTTTTTCTAGTTTCAGTAAAGTATCTCGACTGAGTGTGTCTAGTTCCTGTTCTGTCCATCCGCCGGGATTGTCGAGCACGAAGCGGCTGGATTCACGATAGAGCTCTTCTTCCTCGAATATTTCCGCAATTCGTAGTGCCTTGATTGGTCTTCCAGCAGCATGCGTCAGAAGGAATTTTAAACATTCTTGTTGAAGCGTTGGCACGCAGAGCTTGTTCGAGATGTTGAATAGGCTTTCGGCATTGTTCCATGTTATTGTGCATTCGAGGCTGGCGGAATATGAGGATTATTGATCAGCTGGTGACATAGAAACTCACTGAGGATACACAAACTTGAGGAAGTCGTGAAAGGTATTAGCCTGAGTCAAGGTTGAATACACGCTACAAATGACCTGAAGCGAGGTTACGCACCCGTTCCTCTTTGAGAACGATAACAGCATCAGGGCCGTTCTTGACGTGCCGCTTGACTGTCGCTTGCGCTGGGGCTACCTTGACGCGACTTGTTTCGGTCAAACTTCTTGGCCTGCTCTGCAATTTGGCCAAACTATCGTCGATAGCCTGTGCTTTAGCATCCTTCGTGGGTTCACTATCGCTGCTGCTGCTATCACCCTCGCTTGCGGGTGAGCTATCTCCGTCCTCTTTCGAAGCGGACTCCATCTCATCTGGACTGCTTTCGGGGTCTTCCATGGGGGCATAAGTGACTTCGGCTGGCGTTTCGTGATTACTTCGATCGCCAGGAATTGAAGGTGGTTGGGAGATGGTGATAATGGAGGACATGGATTGTGGCCGACCGGTTTCAGCCCAGTTGCCACTGAGAGCGGCTTCGAAGAATGGGGAGGCAAAGTACAAGACTTCCTTGTGAGCCCTGGCGAAATATTTCGTTTTCACGAGTGGCCGAGTGGCGACTGCACTGACCAGAATGTGGTGCTCTCTACTACGATTTTGACATTTCCGGGGAAAGGGCTGTTCTTCATGAAGGTCTCGTCTAGTTCGATGGCTTCATCATCGTCCTCGATGCTGAGTTCAGATACTATGTCGTCGGTTTCACATTCTTCTAGCAGCCAGGGCGGAGAGCCTGAGGAGCGGAAGATTCCCGAGGCGGCAGCATGGGTTTCGGTGGGACTGGACAAGGAGGCTGATGGGTTATGACCGCGAGAGTTACGTGCGATGAGGATGTGTGAGGGATTGGTGGCCATGAAAGAAGAGGGATAGTACGCGTAAATACATGCAAAGCCGAGTTGTATTATTTCCCTTTCTTCTGAACCACTTCCGTCCTTCCATTGTCCGCCATATCAGAATCTGAGTCGCTGTCACTGTCCCCATCACTCTCATCGTCATCCTGCCCTTGCGATTCGGGATTCGCGAGAGGAGGTTCCGTCTTTTTTGCCGCCGGTGTTTTCGAAGGAACAGCGACATGGGCTGGGGAGAAGGGATCTGGTTGTAATGACCCAGTAACTGAGAGCATTTCGTTGGCCACGGTAAGGCTTGAATGAAATCAATGTCACAGCCAGAGAACGATGAATTCTTGTCACGAACCCAATTACGACGAATTCCAGTATTCCATCCTTCCCTCCTAGTGGTTTCCCCGTTATCTTGTGCACCCATCTTCCTCCATCCTTCTCTTCCGGCTCGTCCGGGGTCTCTGCCTCTGCTTCACCATCCGGAGCAACATCCAGGTCGGTCGGCCCCTGCTCGAACTCCCACTCGTCTGTTAGAATGTGGTGCCGCGGTATTGACACGTTGAATGTACGATGTAGAAGGAGTGATATGTGGTCGGGCGAGCAGAGGCTGATTTTCCCAACTGCAAGTAGATTACAGTGAGATTTCCAAGGCGGTATCGAGTTTGGACTGTACCAAGCTTCATGCGTATTTGCGGACTCCAGACGGTCGCGTCGAACTGGATGTTACATACAAGGAAGGGACAATCGGCCGTTATTGCAGCGGTTTGCTTGAGGAATTGAAGATTTGAATGGGCGAGTACAACGCCGCGCAATGCTGGGATGTATCTGATGCAATACTCAATTACAAGTCAAACTTGACGGATGAATTTTTCTTGTACCTCATTATCATAGAGTCCAGCATCTCTTGCACGCCGATATGAGGGTTGCTGGCGAATATGGGAGGCACAGAGACGACGAGAGACGCGGTTACGGTCTGAAATTCGGCTTCAGCATCACTTTCGCGAGCTTTGCCCTTGTCCTTGGACCTGTCGCTGGACCTGCTCTCCACAGCAATCTTGGCCTTTTTTTTGGGCTGCGAGTTGGGTTCAGCAACTGCTGGTTTACGTTTTTTTGAGGGAGGCAACATCGAAAGCGGAGGAGGAAAGCACTTGGTCACGTCACAGCCGCACAAAATTTTTGACATCGGCAAACGCGACTTGGACTCTTCCCTCCATGGCAAGTATTCTGCAGGGCTTCGCTTTGAGTGCTCAACGACAGCTCATTCTTCTACTGGCAGTCACATATTATCCAAATCGTAATCACCTCTGCACGCATCCTCGGCAAGGCCTTCGCTGAAGCGGGAAGACAGGCCGTTAAAAGTCGGTTTCTTTTGGCCTCCCCACCGGCATGCTGCTCCAATTATGTTAGATGCAAAAACGTCCCCTCAGGGAGTTCTCGGCGGCGATGCTTCAGGTGTTGGGAATGCAACCTCTGCTTCCCGGACTGACCAATTGACGCGGCAACATCGAATGACCCTCGATGAAGCACATCTTATCCTCAATGTTAAAAATGGGGAACAAATAGAGAAAGTAATGCAGGTGCGTTGCCTGAACTTATACTCTGTAACCCTCCATTGAAACCCACTGCCCGACATAGAGCTATGAACATTTATTCAAAGTCAACTCTCTGCCTCCAAAACCTGCTGCCGGGAAACAGCCGTCGATAATATCCCATTCACATTACATCCAATCCAAGGTGGTACGAGCTCGAGAACGAATAGAGGCCGAGGTGGCTTCACCTAAACCTCCAACCGCGGCAGAAGCGCCGCCTCCCCCTCCGCCGGAGGTTCCTCCTGCCAGTGGCGGAACCCCGCCATGACGAGCGACCGGATATATTATAGTAGATAGTAGAGTAAACCATACTGTATCAGTAGTCTATTACAACCCTGCTCCTTCACTCAGGTCTAAGGTCTTGTACTTATCTTATCAGATAGGCCTCAGACAGTCGCGCGACACGATAACGTGAGCACCAAGTCGCGTTGCTGACGTCTGTTTGGCGGTGGTTGCTCTTTCTCTTGAACATGTCGTTCCCAAAGGGCGCCCGCTTTCTGCCCGAGAAGAGTATCTCCCTCTCTTTCTACTCAAGCCCTTTGCTGACTGTTCCTCACAGTATCCGACGTTCCTGGTCCCAACTCCTACAATCTTTGTCAAGGTTTGCCCCATGTCCGACTTGATTGCGCTCCGGCTGGCTGAAGCAAGCATAGAATCCCAATTGGACGCTTATAAACGCGGAGCATTCCTAGAGAAAGCTGATCGTTTCTCCAAAGACTCTCCATCCGACATCCCAGGTCCGTCGTTGCCTTCGTCCTACCTCTCCCTCCACACTCACCCATCGCCTCGCAGGCCCCGGAACTTACGACACCACTGGCGGCGGAAAACCCGACACTAAACCGAGCTCAAAGCAATCTACGATGTCTGCGGATCGATACGCTATCCTACAAAGAAAGGTCGAGGACCTGGAAAGGATACACAACGAAGGCAAGAAGACAGTGCGTTGTTGTCTACTTGTCGTACTATATGCCACTGACCACTTCATAGCATCAAGCCGAAGTCGAGCGACTCAAACTCGAACTCAGCCGTTGCCTCAAAACAAATACAGAAAATACAGAGCGGATGGAGAAACAAAAGAAGCAGACAGCCATCCTCGAAGCGCGCATACAGGATCTCAAAAAGACCTCCCTCACAGAACAGGCGGAAGTCAAGGACCTCCGTGTTAAGCTCCGCATGTCAGAGCACGAGCGAACACAATTGACCGGGAAACAAGGCGAGGTGGCAGAGCTACGGAAGGCCGTACAATCTGCAGACTCGCGGCGTCGCGATGAGATCAGGGAACGGGATCGCACCATCTCAGACTTAGAAAAATCCTTGTCGGCAGAGAAGAAGCGGAGGGAGCTACTAGAGACACAACTACAGGAGGTTCGAGGGAAGAACAATACCGAGCTCGAGACAGCGCATGCGAAAGCGCAACGACTTCAAGACCAACTCGCGCGGTCGGAGGAAGCAGCTCAAGAGGCTATCCACTCGCTAACCGTCACCGAGGCGGAAGCAGAAGCGAAACACAATCGGCTTCTTGACCAACTCGAACAACACCGACTTGTGCTTCTGCGGGCCACAGAGGAATACGCGCGTCTCGCGGCGGAAACAGTTTCTGCCGTCCGTCACGCCAAGCTCCAGCACGAGCATGGCGTACTGCAGATGCGAACATGGCGCCTAGAACGCAAGTTGGCCAACTCAGAAGGCCAACTGGCGGAGCTCGTCAACTTGATCCGTCACACCAACGAGACCAATTCCCTCCTCGAGCGCCAGATACATGATCTTCGCGACGAATGCGAGTTCTACCGCCAGACCTTATCCCCATCCCAAGAAGATACATCACTGCTCGTCCCTATTTATGAGGCTCTTACCATCGCCATGCGCGAGCTTCATGAAGACCAGTCGGCCATATCCCATTCAGACGCGCTGTTTGCGACGAAACTAGGTCAATACTATCGTGTCACGTCCGATAATCTCCACGCAGCATACGTCGACCTGAATGGGGATCTAGAGCAAGTACAGTCGGAATCGCAGGATCTACAGACTGAATTGTCTAGCGCTCTTGCGGCTCGCAAATCTGTACAAGACGATCTGGTCGAGATACGGCGGGAGCGGGACACACTCAGTGAACGCCTTGCTACCGCCGTCAACACCATGGAGGAGTGTAAGCTATCGGCGGACCAGGCTGAACAGGCCAGGGATGAGATTGAGAGTCAGATGAAAGCCGCAATACGCGAAAGCGAAGCAGTAGCGAGCGATAACAAGAAAACGATTAATCAATTGACGGAAACGGTCAAAAAGAGCCGAATGGCTGAGGAGGGTCTCCGTGCGGAGATTGAAATGTTCGCTTAGCATTTTTCGAGACGATTTCCTGACTGACTTTACTCCAGTTTGACTTCCGAGCTCGCAGAGTCTGATCAATTCCAAGCAGCGTACTATAGTCTCTCAGACGAGATCAAATCCCTCATCGCTCGTAAAGAGCTGGCGGAGGCTGAGGCTGACCGTCTCAGCAGTTTCAACTCCGAGATTCTGGGACATCACAATCCGGCACAAAAAATAATGTACGTTGACCGAATCCGCAGGGAGTTGGCCGAGATTAAACATGTACGTGGTGGTCCTGACCCGCGCTACGTTTGATAACTGATAATGCTCATAGAAACTCGCCGTTACTGAGAGCGAATACGACCTCGTCGCGGCACAAAATGTAGAGTTCATTCGGGAGCTCGAGGTGTACAAATCAGCGTCTGTACCGCTGGACAGCAAGCCTCGCACAAACATCACGAGAGTCGGGCGACCGCCACTCGCGCCGCTGAACCATGTTGTGCCGTTGAATCACACAGCGCCTTCAACAAAGAGCACGCCTATTGTAATGAATATGAGTCTGGATCACAAACCTATCGACAGGGTCGAAGAGGATTTTTCTTTCGCAATCTAGTGATGATATTCAGTGTACATAGATCTACAGTGCTCCATCATTATTCATATAATGGATAAGATATAGCTTCAGAAATCAAGAACTCGTAATACAGGTACAGCCTGACGAACAGCAGGGATGAGTAAGATATGCAGCCTATGCCCGGACGGCAACATTGGATTGAAGAGAGTGGTTGTCGATGGAGATGCCTGATACAATGCAAGGTCAAAGATCGTTCATTCAGCCAATCGAGATATGCGTACTCTGCGTGGCGTTGGCCGTCTTGTAGATGCCAATGAGACGATGACTGAGTTCGAACATGTCATTTCTAGAGCAAATTGAGTACGAGGCTGGCTTCTGACGAGAATTATCCACCTCAGGGAAATGATGATGAATTGTGCGTTCTTCGTCCGGTCTTTGATATAATTGGCCACGATAGAGACGTTTCTGAAATCCAAAGCAGCGTCGATCTCGTCCATGAAATACAATGGCGTCGGCTACATTGAGTCAGTCAAAAATGGAGACGAACAGCGGGATCTCGTACTTTGAAAACATGCAAGGCGAACACGAGGGCGAGAGAACTGAGAGTCTGTGAAGATGAAAGAGGGTTTAATATAAAATAGCGATCGAAGCAGAGAATTAAAAACCTTTTCACCGCCTGACAAGTTGGAAATGTTCTTCCAACTCTTCTTTGGTGGCATGACACTGAAGATGATACCCTCCGAAAATGGGTCCATGCTGTCGACCAACTCCAGCTCGGCGTTTCCGCCCAACGTAATCATCTATACGTCAGCGCATCAGCGTGTGTTAGTAGGAAAACACGGATGAAACCATACCTGGTACATCTCCTTCAGTTTGAGAGAAATGAGGCTGAACCCGGCCATGAATTCATCCAAACGACGTTTGCGAAGGCCTTCGTATTTTTGCTTTTCCGCATCTCGCTGCTTCGTCGTCATTTCCAGATCATGCGCACGCTCAAAGAACTGTTTTTCTCGCTCTTTATACTCCTCAAGTACCTCGAGATTGGGCTTCATGCGTTTGAGTTTCTCTATACCAAAACGTTAGCAGCAATGATGGGTATTGGACAGTGGGCGAACCATCAAGCAGCTCTACATCCGTGATCATATCTCGCTTTTTGAATCTGGAAAGCTCCTCTGCGCTGTAAGTATGCAATTGAGAGGAGGGAGTGCGAGCTCGTGTCTGTTTCGACTCCGGTTCATGCTCTTCCATTTTGACCTCCTCTCCCTCCGCCGTGGTGTTTGTGTCGGCCGAGGGCTCAGGCGCGTTGTCCTCCTCCTCTTCGTCGTCATCATCGTCCCTGAACAAATGTCATCAGAACAAAACACAGCATGTTAAAGCGACGAACTCTATCTCATCCAATTTCAAAGTTTCGAGCTCTTCACGCCAATGCTCAACGCTAGCCGTGTTCTCTTTCGCAATCCGGACCGCCTCCGTCAGTTTCTGGTCCAGTTCCACCTGTGGATGTATAGCAAGTCAAAACGCCGAACTCTGGTTCGACGGAATTCCGACCTCTTTCTGCTTGAATGCCTGGATCTCTTCTTCTTTTTCGTTTAACTCCGCTTTCCGAGTGTCCAGATCGTCCTTGGAATTTTCGGCAGCAGTTTTCGCTGCCTCGACGTTGTCTCTGTTTCTGGCGATGAATGCGGTGAGATCCTTGATGTCGTCGTCTAGCGTTTTGAGCTCCTCTTCGACATCTTTCACTGTGGCCGAGTCCGCCTCGATGGACTTGGCCAGCTTGACCAAATCTTTCTCCGCCTTGGCTTTGGCAACCTCGGCTTTGGTGATCTCGTCATTCGCCAGATTGATGTGCAATCGGATACCATCCACTTTCGACCTCTGAGTCAAGAGTTTCGACCCCCCTACTTCTAGGATCTTCTTTTCAAGTTCCTGGATGGCCTGTTCGATCTTGCTGGCTTTGTCTTGAAGCTCCTCGAGCTGAGCTTCGTATGTATGAATATCTTGGTCCAACTTGGCCACGCGCGCGACGTCTCCGGTGTTCGGCTTGGTCTGCGACCTGTTTTCGGCTTCAGCTCAACGGCTAATCAGATCTTTTTGGCAAACTTACTTAAGATCGGAGATACGCTTCTCCGCTTCTGAGAGGCGCCTCTTGCCAACCTCAATATCGAGGACCAATTTCTGGAATGCGGTATCGGTCTCCGGTATAGCCCTCTTTAATCTGTCCAGCTCCGTCTGTGCTGTTTGAACTTCATTGGTGGCCTTTTCAAGACGCCTCTCAGCTTCAGCAGAGTCTTGCTCCAAACCCCGAAGAACTTCTGGGGGTACAGCTTCAGGAGCAAACTTGGAGCTCATGGCCCCCCGAGCAGGCTGATTACCGCCTCCAGACATAGCACCGGTGGTCTCGATGAGCTGTCCAGCGAGAGTAACGACACGCCACCGTCTGGCCCCGAACGCGATTCGATTGGCTTGATCCATGTCGTTTGCGACCAGGGTGTTTCCAAGCGCCTTGTAGAACGCTTTGGCGAAACGCTCTTCTTTGGGCTGAACGAGGTCGAAGAGCCGCGGAACGTTTTCGGGTGTCGGGATTTTATCCATTCCATCGGGCCTGAGCTTCTCAAGGACTGTGAACGTTGCGCGGCCAAGGTTCTGGTCTCGCAAGTGCTGAATGCAACTCTGAGCCTGCTCCACCTTGTCGACAACCATGTGATGGAGGCCCGAGCAAGCAGTGGAGATTGCGATATCATACTTGTCCGGGATGGTACCGAGATTTCCCAATCGGCCCTATATAGTTGCGGTCATGGTTTGCCAAACATTGACTGCGAATAAGACGCACATGGAAGCCCGTGATACGACCAGCATTTTTGAACCGCGTTAGACCGTCAACAACTTTGTTTTGTGAAGTTTTTTCAGCCAAAGAATTCCTCGCTTCCACAACTTTTTGGCGGGCCGAGGAAGCTTTATTCCTACATTCAATGAGTTCGTTTTGAGCGTCCTGCAGGTTTCGGAATAAGCAAGATAACAATTGAATGAAGTCCGAGCTACAACACACCTTCAATTGCTTGTCGACACTGGCCATGGCGGTCTGCTGGGTCTTCTTTTCGGCACGGCACTTCTCTTGCTGAGCGAGCTAGACGGAAACATTCCGTTCATCAAGATGTTTCAAAGCAAGTCAGCGGAGCGTTACCTTGGCTTTCTGCTCCGTCTGCAACTGTTCCAGAGCATTACTAGCTTCCTCAGTCGCGTCTTGCGCCGCCTTGGCTTTCTTAGACAAAGCGTCTCGCTCGCTTTTGGCGACGTCGATCTCCGCATTTTTGTCGTCGATTTTGGTAGTCCAAGGTTGGAGATCTTTCTGCTTGCTCTCGATTTGATCGTGGAAAACCTGTGTCTTGTCTGTGAAGAGTGTTGAGACTAGGGAAACTGATACATCTCCGATGACAATCACAGACCTTTCAAGCTATCCCGAATACCTTCGAGGATCTTTTCTTCTTCAACCAGCGACGCCTCAAAAGAGTCCAATTTCTTTTTCTCTTTTGCAATCTTCTCGACACTATCTTCGACGATGTGCTCTGCTTGCGTCTGGGCATTTGTATCCTAGAATATCCAGTGTCAGCGTGCCAAGCGTCTGCTAGCATTGGGCCGAACCTCTGCCAATGATTTCTTTAATTTCTTGGATTTAGTCGACACGTGCTTCCTGCGCTCCTTGAATTCCACCTCGTCTTTCTCGTGCTCCGCTAATTCCTGTATGGCAGCGGCCGCTGCCTCTTGAACTTCCTTCATTACCGTGGTTCAGTACGTCATCGTCGTGAACATGCAAAGTTATACTCACCTTGTACGCGGCTTCGCGCTCCTCATAACTTTTCTTGAGATCTTCAATGTGGGCGACGTCATCCTTGTTCCTCTCTCGCTCATCCGCCAGGTCTTTCGTGTATTGTTCCTGGATGTGATCAGGACCATGTCGTGCCCAGATGGTCAGAATACACTTACAACATCGCGCAAACTTTCCTCCTCAGCAATGAAGGACTTCCATAGATACCACTGCCACAGGCGGCTTTCCGCTCTGACTTTCTCGTTCTTCAGCCTCAAATAGTGCTCGGCCTCTTTCTTCTTGTCTTCTAGAGCATTCTTCTCCTTCTCTACAATTCGTAACCGTTGCATCTTGGATGCGCGTTCTTCTTGGAGTACTTCAATCTGGGCTAGAGACTCAGAGATCGGTTCGACGTAGGAAGAGGTGCCGATGATATCTTCAAGGTATTCGAGCAGGCCATCCTCATGTTCCGTCGATCCTTTGGGTTTCATTTGTGCGATCGACTCGACCTCTCCCTGTATATCGGGTCAGACAGCGCGAAAGCTCGTGGAATGGAAGACTGTACTTGGAGAATCAAAAAACGTTTGTGATCCAGGTCGATGCCACGGCCTTTGAGCAATGCCTGAACCTCCGTGAAATTGCTCGTACGTTTATTTATGGTGTATCGACTGGAATTATTCTTGAAGGCGGTCCGAGTAACAACAAGCTGAGAGTCAGGGACAACTTCGAATGCGTCAGGGCCGGGCTAGATGGACGTCAAGCCTTGACCTATACGTGACCCATTACATAGAAGAGCGTACCAAGTCGACAATCTCCCGGAAGTGAACTTCAACGCTGCATTCATCTAGGTCTGGATATCGCGCGGAATTGTGGATGAGCTCGCTCAGTTTTCCTTGCCGCATCTTTGACGCGCGGTATCCAAAAACGAACAAAAGTGCGTCAATAGTATTTGACTTGCCAGACCCATTCGGGCCAACGATAGCTGAAAAGCTCTACCCCATAATTGAGGATGGCCATGGCTCTGAGTTCTCTGGGAACATACCTTGTGAAAAGGCCCTATTTCCTGGCGACCGGCGTAGCTCTTGAAATTGACCAATGCCAGCTTATGGATAACAAGACGTGACTTGGGCCCGGAAGGCTCCTCAACGACAGGTTGCACAGTTTGCGAGGGCGTAGGCATGGGAGGTGGGTTGAAAATCAAAGGACCCTCCTCCTCATCGTCCTCCTCCTCAATCGCGGCATTGGCGGATGGTGCTGGAGCGCTTCGTGATTCAACATGAGGAGAAGGGGGCACAGAAGAACGCGATTTGGATTTGGACGGTGCGGCCTTGGGTTTGGGTTTGGCACTGGTTCGTTTAGCTCGACTTTTCTTGGCGGGTTTCTCGTCCTCGAAGTCGGACATGGCCTCGTCGGAGTCATCGGAGACTGGAGCGACGCGACGCGACCGCGGTGCCCCACGCTTCGCCTTTGGTTTGACGTCTTCATCATCGGAGGTCGCAGCCTCTTCGGCCTCGGATACCTCCTCCGTCGCCTTTGATGATGTCGCTCTCTTGCCTTTGCGCGTCGGCCCGTCCTCATCGATCTCCTTCTTCACAGCGCGCCCCTTTCCTGACGCTTTACGAGGCTTGGGGTGGAATTCTTCTTCATCGCTGTCCGCATCCAAGGAGGGACGCGACTTCTTCACGGGAGGAGGTGAATCTTCGTCCTCTTCATTATCGACGTCAGATTCCGGTATCTCCTCTAAGGCTTTGGCTTTGGAGCGCGACTTGGACTTGGATACATTCTCCTTCTCGTTAGCATCGTCCCTCTTGCGTTTAGCGGGAAGGGATTCCGCCTGAGGTTCCAGTGAAGCGCGCGTTGAACGCGACGAGCGGCGAGGTGGCATTGTCGTCGCAACAAGTTCGTGTTTGAGTTTGTGGTCACGAGTCAAACGCGCTTGTCACATGTGTGACGCGTCACGGGCACGCGAATTTTTGTATCAGCATTTTTATACCGCAACAAGTACACTATCTACTAAGACGCGGTGCCCGAAAGGCGATAAATAGGGGAAGAGGTAAGTACACGGGCGCGCGGAGACTTTCCTCTAAACTTGACAAAAACAGAGGCCTAGTACTAAAATTACACCGCTAAATCTCTTGAATCACTCCTCGCACCACGCCTTGTAGCGTTTGAGAAGATTCGCCACATCTTTTCCTGTCAGATACCGGTTTGCCAATAACATCTGGAGGACTGTCAGTTGTTTGTTCGCAATTTTGGACTGGCATGAAACGCTTACAATGAGCCAATACCTCAGAGCATCCCAACCTGCTGCAAGTCGAATCATTTTCCAATATTCATCTAAAAAACCCTTGGCTCCCTCGAAGTAATCGGCAATAAAAAAGTTTCTGCGTCCGTGAGCTATAGTGTGGTTAACAGTAATTCGCCTTGTCACTTGCCGGTTCAAATGTATCCATCTACATCATAATACTTATGAGCAAACATAAGCTACAAGGCACAACTGAAATCTCATACCGAGCCCAGAGAGCATGCATAACCTTATGCTCATCCGGTATGTCGTCGCTTTCAAATATTTCCTCTTCCTTGTCGAGTACCGTCCAGGCTAAAACTCCATAGCGCTCCATTGGTAGAGTACCCAGTAAATCGTATATCTTTGGTCCACCAAAACGGACTGAATAATGGAGATCTGGTCCACCGTATTCGGATTTCGCTGGAAGAAAGGGAAAACGGGCCGTTGGACCGTATTTCTCTCTGTGAGATCGAGATACTTGCGGGCTGGGCGAAATTGTTCTGGATGGAATCGGAGGCCTTTGAACAACACTTGAGTGCACAAACACGAAGATAAAACCCAAGTAGTTTTCACATAGGTTCTATGACAGACTCGATGTTCGGGAGGACTAAGATGAGCCCCAAGGCCTGCTGGCAGCCGCTTCACCAATGATTCATTATATCCAATGAGCGGGACTCACCTCGTCGTTTTCCTCCCAAACTGTTTGAACCTCGGGGTGATCTTGACACAAATGTGTCTCCAACATTGCTTTTGTCTGTAATGGAGGAAGGAGGACACATAATGGGCATTCAGGACACGAAATTGAGGCATGGTACGGCGGAAGATCACTATTCGCGAGGTTGAATGTCACAGTAATTGACGGGATGGGACTTGCGCGAACAGTCTTGATTCCGCGAATACGGCAGTAATTCAGGAAACCCCGCCTCAAGTTTCTTCTTAAGAAAGGAAGTTTCCGAATGTTTTGCATACACGTAATGGAGAGAGATAGCTTTTCGACGGCTGCTATCAAGTCATCGGGTGGCTGAGGAATCTGGATGGGCAAGATGGGTGGCGTGTCATCGAGAATTTCAATCACGGGAAGCGGAAGTGAACGCTCGATGATCTGAACATCGTCGTCCTCTGACGAATCATCGTCCTCTTGTTGCTGTTCCGCTTCACTGTTTTCACTCGCGGAAATGGATTCTGACTCATCACTATCGGAGTCTGAAGTTTCGGAGGAAGACGTGGGCGCCTGGACATCGTCCTGCGACTCCGTCTTGCGTGCGGCCTTTATTCCGGAAGGTCTGGGTGCAGCCCTAAAACGCAAAGAAAATAAAATGAGGCGGTGTAAACCTCGGACTCGTGAACCTACTTCATTCGAACGCTACGATTAGAGTAAGCGAATGTGGTGTGAGTGAGGTCCCTGTATTCTGAAGCCGCAAAACGGCCACCAATAGAAATTGCCATGGAAGGCGCTCCGTCTGTTGCCCGAGGCTTGGCATTGTCCTCGACTTGCCAGTAGGGCAGATTATGTTGAGCAGCTTTCAATGGGACAGAGGCAGATACACTTGTAGTCATCATCCTCCTGATGGAAACTGTCGGAGACGAGCCCATCACCTGTCGAGCTGAAAAAATGTGAGGGAGAATCGAAGCACAGTGCACTAACAGACCTGGCTGTTTCAAAGAGCGCATTGTGCGAATTCGAGAGTCTTGCGGAGACGATAAAGGTTGAGTGGATGCATAAGACATTCTCTAGCGTTAACACATCTAGCAGATCGCGGGTCACGGCTATGTCAATAAGCTTACTTTTTTTCTATGTGTGTAGCCTGAGATACTAGCTGGTATATAGGTACGTGGGCCAGAAGACCTCATCTGCACGGACTGTCCTGAAGGTTGATACGGGGCCGGAATGTATGGTCGTGAATTGGGAGAGATCATCCTCGGTGTGGAGGAACTGGGAAGTCGGTCAGGATGATCTGCGGTGCGCTTGGTACCAGTGGTTCTCGCCGGTGACCGATCCAAGTCCATGCCACCGAAATCTGGGAAGCTTTGAAGGATACGACCTGGATGTATCAAGAGATAGTTACCTAAACTTGGCAAACGCGTAGGGAAGGGCGGAAAATAAGGGATCCCCACTAGCAGCAAAGAAAACTTTCAAGCGGCGACACAGATCGCCCAAGCGCCCACAGCATCAATTTTGGAGACGGAATCTAACTAAGAACAGCAGCACGTGAAACTGAGCAGGTCAATTTGTGTGAGAACTTGAGAAGGGTGTGGGTTTGGTGTGGGTTGGTGTGGGAGGCACGTCCGGTGTGGCCTTTCGCAAATAAGTCGCGTTGATTGGATTTGGATGGAAAGCAAGTTCAAGATGTTTGAAGGCTGTGCCGTACGCACAAGTGAAGCTCTTCGGTTCAGAACGAAAGGGATTCGTGGAAATGCTGTTGAATACAAATGCACACTAGAGAGATATGTAACGTAGTCCTGATCCCGAATCAAGCCCAAAGAAAAGTCTATGATGAATGCGTCTTTTCGACGGCCGGCCCCTCCCATTTCGGTTCAGACAGTTCATACGCTTCAGCGTGATAGTCTGAGTACCGCTGTCCCCTGCCCTGCGCCCACAAAGCCGTCGTGTCGTTATCATCGTGGAAGTTCTTCACTTGGCTGTATTGTACCTGCCTATCCCTCCGCTTCTTCCACCAGATACTATCCACCTCATCAGCGTTTGCATACAACAAATACCAAGATCACCCACAGTCCGACGCTCAAAAGCGCAATGAACACTATCAAGCCGATCAAGCCACCGAGCAGCCTGAATTTGTTCGTATTCAGGAATCCTTCGACTTTGCTCAGGCCTTGAGGGGTAGGGTCTTTGAATGTGAGTTTTCTGTTCGGCAGCTCCGCTTGACTCGGAGGGTTCTGTGGGTCAAAGCAATACTGCTGGAAGCACTGCGAACATATCGATGACCGAGGAACAACGGGGTTGACTCTCGTCCGAGCTCGATCAACAGCCGCACATTGAAGGCAGATCCCAAAGTTGGGATCTGGGGTGTTGGCGTTTGGACTATTATCAAATGAGCCCACTAGAGCAGACACTTTAGAGGGATGGCCACAAACGTAAAGCCCGATATCGTGTTGAAATGTACTTGGTCCAAGAACAACTGGGTGTGCTTCAGCGGATAAGTCAGTGTGAATGTCCCCGTACTATTCAATTTCAGTATGGACCGGTCAGAAATCCGACGACTCGTTACGAACTTTGTGACCGGATCGTCTCCAGTGATGGGCGGTGCGTTGGGCAGATAGATGACCAGCGGCCATTCGGCAGGTGTTTGTTTTGGATCACACCCAAAGAAAGTTGCCCGTTGTCTCACGCCAGTTGAAATCCAATCGCCTGCAGTTTGCGGTATAGGCGGGAATTGCTGGTGGGTCGATCTCAAAATGGAGGACAGGCGCGAAGCAGTCTGTATTGGCCCAGTACCGCTGTCAATGTCAAACCAAGTCAAAACCGATGTAGAAGAAGGTGAAAATGCAGTGAGCGCACTTTGGCCAGTTGTTTGGGTCGTCAGCACTACCCTCCAGGGTGACAATGACATCCAAAGCCCGTGATTTGACGAACAGTGGACCGTATGGGACGTTCTCCCCGTTTGACGCACCATCGATGAGTTCGATCCAGGTTGCCTTTGTGTCCTGATAGGTGTCGCTCTTGAGGCCGTTGAACGGGTTAGGCCAATTTGCGACATCGTCTCCCCGCGTGCGGACAGAGCGAAGCTGCCGCTGGAGGACGTATATTATTTTATCACTGTCAGAAGAAGAAAAGCCTTGAAGAGTGTTGTGCGCAAAGTCAAAGATTTGCTACCCGGAATCTTAGAACGGTTCATGCTTCGGAGGGGAAACGTACATTGAACAGACTGGCGCTTGAACCCATGATAAAACCAGCTTGATCGAATCCTCTGACACAAGCTGAACCATTTTCGGCCTTGCCGTTCGATAAATGCGTTCCAGCGTACGACAAATTCATGCCGACGGAGAGCTGGGGGTCAAAGGAAGCGATTTCGAAAGGAGAGATCTGAAAAATGTAAACAAGGACTCCAGAGTCAGTCGCTCCGCCTCACCTCATATACAACGGACTCGGGCCCTAAAGCAGTGGACAGATTTGAACCCGAGGGGCGCGAGTCCGCGACAATTAGCGGAACCGGCGTTAACTGCTGCTGGAACGCGGGAATCTTTGGAATGTCAGACCACAACTGCCCAGCGCCATGCGCCGTATCGTTCGTGAAGAAATTCTTTCTGTTTGTCTGATTCAGAAAGTGATATGAAATCATCCGCGCCCATGGATCCGTTATGCTCGTATCGCTGGGAAAGAGAGAATGAGAGGGTGACTAAACTAACGGGGAGGAAGACGTACATTCCTGCCTGAGCCTTAGCTATCACACTCCATAAAATACTTCCGTAGAAGTACTGGTTGTCGGTTGAGAAGACGTTGTCTCCGTCCGGAGAGGCGAAAGGCAAGTCAAGTTTCCAGCCGTCGAGGTCTGCGCCGTTCCCAAACACCACATCTTTGACGGTTGGCCAGTTGTTGAAAAATAGCGACCCGGTCACCCACGACCCGCCTATGAATTATGAATGACACGGATCGCAACACAAAAGACAGCAAAGTACCGGAGAGACCAGTCATATACGACGCGACTTGCAACAGCCCACCCGTGCCTGCGGCCTTAGAGGATTCATTGCGTGCATCAAGCCCTAAATAGGGGGACTCGATGCCAATTCAGATCACGAGTCGACGCGATCGGACGCACCACTCAAACAACCAGCGCCGTATTGTGCTGCGCGAAGACCACCTCCAGGGATCGCAAGGCCCACTTTGGGGAAGAGACCTTGGAACGCGCTGAGGTTATAGCTAAGTTTGCTACCGTCTCCCAGCCATGTATTCCACGCGTCTTGGACGGTTCCGTTGAGCCGACTGTTCACATACTGGACCTCTGACGGGTGTAGAGTTTGATTTTGTGGCGAGAATTGGCGAATCAATGAGGTCGTCGAAAAGTCTGGGCATTCAACATTCATGGAGGGGGCATAGTCAGTCACATTCGACTGAGATGGTAGTGTGAGCGGATCCAGAGAGAGCACTGAGCCCACCAGAGCGAGGAGGAGGGTGAGCATTGGGGGAGAGGGTTGGTATGCACGAGGCTGTCCATCATTGTGTGTAAAGTACTCACAAAAACGACAAGCTGATCACCGCTGTCCAGCGCTTTGACCCGTAGACGCCGTAGCAGCCGCTGAGCCAGTGTCTCACTCAACAACAATAAACCACACCGCCTCATCTCATCAGCTTAAACTTTATTCTTTCCACGTTAATATGATACATGTACATGCTCTCCCAGGAGTAACATGAAAAAAGCAACGGAATTACTGCAACAAAATACATCTTTAATTATTGTCCTCAAACGCGCTTTCAAACAGATAGTTTGCGGCAAGTTCCTCGTTCTTGTCGCAAGCAAAGTACGCTTCCAGGACGGCCTGGCGTGGGAAGCCTAACGCCTCGAGCTGTAAGACAATATTCAGTGAGATCAAGACGATTAATCATTACAAAGAGCCCGTACACGCTGAATGGCAGCTCTCTCTTCCTCAGTCACGCTGACAACATGCGCGCCTGGAGGAATGGGTCCGTCTTCGTTCTCGTCGAACTCGGCGCCATCAACTCCAAAGAGACGCGCAACGGCAGCCGGGTTCTGCTGAATCATCTGCATGAGCGCCGGATTCTGTGCGCCGAGCTGTTGGATTAAAGGTTGAATCAAAGCCGGATTCTGCATCATCAGTTCGCGCAGTTGTTGAATTTGAGGGTTATTTTGCAGCGCAGCTAGATCAAGTTCTCCGCCCGCGCCGGCGCCAGCAGCACCTACGCCACCTCCCTGTTGTTGTTGCTGCTGTTGCTGTGCAAGCTGGAATCACGAGGAGTCAGACTACGGAAGAGGATCAAAGAGCGGGGCGTACTTGGAACAGATTCTGTGGGCCAGCGGGTGGGGCGGCAGCGGGAGCAGCTGCGGGTGGGGGTACACCACCAGCTGCAGCTGCGGGGGCCGGAGCGGAACCGGTAGGCGGTGGCGCTCGGGCGGCGGGGGCGGCACCGGATGCCTCAGCTTCCAAATGAGCAGGAATTCCCTGGGAGCACGTCAGAGCATGTTTCGCACGATTGACCGATACGCACAGTCATAAGATATTCGGCAGCGCGATCAGGATTGTTGTAGCTGGCGCGCATTGCACGAGTAACTTCTTCACGACTGAAACCCATCTCCATCATATTGGCGATTGTGGTTTGAAGAGCATCACCAGTGAGGAAAGACGACGATTCACCAAACGGCGCAGGGGTGACACCTGCTGCAGGTGGCAGCATCGGCTGCTGGTGGCGGCGGTGCGGCAGCAGCAGAAGCAGGAGCAGGCTGCGCAGCAGGGGTTTCCGACACTGGAGCAGGCGCACTTGTAGAAGCAGCGGGAAGGGGAGAAGGTGTGGGTTTGGGCTAAAAAAACAATTCATTGAAAATTGCAACAGACAGGGATACAAGAGAAAGAAACCTTCGAGACCATGAGAACCAAGAAATCCTTCTCTTTTATACCGCAGGATTCTACTGTCTTGTCATCGGGGAGGACCTTGCCGGAGTAGATTATCTTTTGAATCGCGGTGGGATGGCCGTGGGCCTCCTGGATCTTAGATTTGAGAACACCAACGGTGTCCCCTGGCTCTGCATCGATCTGGGGGAGATGAGGCAAGAACGGGGAAGCAGAGATAGATGATACCTGGAAAATCTTTTGATTCGTCGTCTTTACGGTGATCTTGACCATCTTCTGCGGACAAGAAAGCGGCGACAGTTACTACGGGAGATGAAAGAGTCGCCTGAAAGGGATGGACTGAGAATGTGGTGAGCTTGTGTCGAGCCGCAATGAGCGTGGAGAGGAAGACGCGTAAGTGTGACCATGGTCACTGTCACAGCTAAGCACCTCGAGTTAAACGCGTCCCTTGCTGAACTCACCCTGAGCACACCCCAAGTCTATGGCTGACGCTCAGCCGGAACCAGGCGATGTCTACCTCCGCCGTCTTGCCACCTTCGTTAGGACACACGAGAAAAATCTCGCCGCCGCTGGTGCCCCCGTCCGTCGCCGTCGCATCCAACAGCAGGAGCCTCCAGCTGCCATCTACAACCCCTTGTCCTGGTTCTCCGACCCCAATCCTTCTCAACCAGCCCCGCTCGTTTTCACTATTGATACCCACCATCTCTTCTATACCCTCATGCGTCTCGAGGCCCAAGGTCTCGATATCGGCACTCTAGATGTTCGTATCGACAGCCCGTCGCGCCCCATGAGCTACGTTAGCTTCGCCGGCTCTGCCGGAGAGAAAGCCGAAACGCTTTCTATCGCAGAATCTTTCCGCTCTACATTCTCTGCCGTCTCCGGTCTGTCGTTGGGCGGTGGCTGGTGGCGTCCCGAGCCCCCGAGCCTCGACTCCGAGCTCAAATATCTGTTCAGCAGCTTCACCAAGATCCCGGCGTTATCTATCTCCGCACCGACGAAAAAGGTCATTGCGGAGCTTGCCGCTGAACCTCCGAACGAGAAACGCGCTTCCTCTAGATGTCTTCCGCAATCTTCAGAGCCTCGAGTGCGCCGACATCGACCCTCGCGCTCTTCTTGGCTGGGATCGCCTTGCAGAGAGTCTCCGCAGTCTCAAGATTCAGAAAAGCGGTCTCGAAGATGTCTCCGATGTCATCGTCGGCGCAGTTCTGGACGATCAGGCTCGAAGAGCGGGTAGCGTCAGCAGGAAGCGTCGCCGACGCATTCCGAACGCCTCATCTCGTCCTCCTTCTATCTACGCCACTCGGCTTCCCGACTCTGTTCCAGAGGAGGAGCCAGAACAAGAGAGCGGTACTTCCTCCCCACCTCCTCCCACAGAGCTGTCGTCTCTCAAGTGGGCGTTTCTCAAACACCTGTCCTTGTCCGACAATAGCCTGACCTTCTTTCCTCCCGATTGCGTGCAATATCTAACCTCACTTACCCATCTCGACCTATCCTCTAACCTCCTCGTGTCTGTTCCCCCAAACCTTTCCGCTCTCTTCAACCTCGTCTCCCTTAATCTTTCCGACAACATGATTGACTCCGTGCTGGGTATCTATCAGAATCTCGGAGGCGTCTCCTATATCAATCTAGCCCACAACCGCCTCGAGTCTCTCTGCGGCCTCGAGCGTTTACCCTCATTAGAACGGGTAGATTTGCGTAATAACCTTGTGGAGGAGTCCGCGGAGGTGGGCAGATTGGCAATGCTCCCTAACATTTCGGAGATTTGGATAGAAGGAAATCCCTTCGTCGAGCTCGAGGAGGGCTACCGCATCACATGCTTTGATTATTTCTGGAAGGAGGGCAAGACGATATCGCTCGATGGCTCACAGCCAGGATTCTATGAGAAGCGTGGCCTTACTGTCCCCCCTCCCTCCCAGATGTCTTCCTCTCGACCCGTGTCCGCTGCTTACTCCCCTCCAGTCGTCGCAGTCGGCCATGCGCACGCCCATGCTCATGTGCACGGGGCAACTTCTCCAGCCAGCAGCGCTGATGCAGGTCCCTCCTCTCACGAGGCCTCGCCGCAAATGGCGCCAGTTGGCGCGATTGGCGTCAGCGGAAAGGCGAGGCGTAAAGTCAAAGCGGATCGTGGACCTCGATGCAGGGGATAGCGACGGTGCCGGTAGCTCCCGGAGCGCATCACATACGCGCACCAGGTCAGATGGTTCCAATCGCGCGAAGGGGCGCCCGAAAGGCAAAAAGGCAGATGGGAACGCCGCTATGCCGATCCTCAACCACGGTTGGGGCCAATTCGGGGCGTTGGTGGAGGAACCAGAGGTGACGGCTCCCTTGCCGCTGCAAGTGAGTACCAACAACGCAGATAATGTTGGCATCGCGGTTCCTCAGCGCTCTCGGCACAATCGCTACCAGTCCGAACTGGCCGTAAATGTGTCGCCGCCGGCCTCGACGTCAACATCACCCCCCGGTCGCGTCACCTTCCGACACACCGACAGCGGCTACGTTTAGACGACAACGCAACTCGGCGACGTTCTCCGCCAGACGCTCCGATCGTCGGTCGCGGGTGTCGGCGTCGGTGTATGAGCCTGTGAACTCGACTTCGGATGGGGAGCAAGATGCGGTTGAGGATAGTGTAGATGCGTACCGGCGGCGGATTGAGGCGCTGAAGAAGGATATGGGAGAAGGCTGGCTTAAAGTATTCACGCAAAGCTCATAATAATTAATGTACTAAATCGGACATTTTCCTTTGGATTGTTAAGAGAAATGATTTCAAGTGTTTGATTACATGTGTTGATTTCAACCTTGTCTGGCTTCCGAAACTACCTCTTAACGCTGCGGCGTCGTCGTTCTTTACCACTCTCTGCCTACACCTCAAATTTACAGAAAATCAACACACAATGGGTGCTAATCTGTCCAAAGCTCTTGGTAACTCGACTCGTCCTCCTGCCCGGGTCGTACCACCTCATAATAATCCGTTGCTCCTCCTTAAGGCAAGATATTCGGAAACAAGGAGATGAGACTGTTAATGTTGGGCTTGGATGCGGCCGGAAAGACCAGTAAGTCCCCCCTCGTCCTGCCCTTTCCCTGGTCAGCGGCCACTGAAACTGATCCCCAACAGCTATTCTTTACAAGCTCAAACTGAACCAATCAGTTACAACGATTCCAACAGGTGCTTTTCTCGTCGCGTCCTTCTTTCTTTCATGTTGATTCCGTCCATTCCAGTCGGCTTCAACGTCGAAACCGTTACGTATAAGAACGTGAAATTCAACGTATGGGATGTTGGCGGGCAAGACAAAATCCGACCTCTCTGGCGACACTACTACACCGGGACGCAAGGTCTTGTTTTCGTCGTTGACAGCCAGGACCGGGAGCGTCTAGACGAGGCGAAGCAGGAGCTGCATCGCATATTGAGCGATAGGGAGATGAAGGAATGTCTATTGTTAGTGTTTGCGAATAAGCAGGATCTTCCGGGAGGTGCGTCCAGTCAAAACCATTGGTAGTTTCTTCATCCCTCTCACTTCGATTCAGCAATGTCGCCAGCCGAAGTGACGGAAAAGCTGGGACTACACAAGATGAAGGACCGTTCTTGGTACGTGCACCCCAGGTACGTTGACTGCATGCTATTTGTGTGCGCAATCCCACTCATCTTTTTCTTTCATTCGCAGCTGCGCCACGACGGGAGAGGGTCTATTTGAGGGGCTGCAGTGGCTTTCTCAGAACGTCAAGAAACGGCCACAGTAAAGCCCCATGTCTGTCTCTAGGATGGCGCTATATACCCCCTCTACTTCGGTACTACCCCCACCTTACTGTCTCCATACGGCATCACGCCCCGCACGACTCGCACGAACGATCTAGCTCTTCACGCTTCCTTTCATCTTTGTTCATTGTGTCCATGTTCCCTCTACTCTGCACCTACATCATATTACCGAGTTTTTTGGGCGGCTGACCACGGCCTGGTTAATGGATAATGTCCACGGCCGGACAGAGGCGAGAACAGCGAGATTGAGTGATAATGAGTCTGAAAATTGGCCCTTGGGCTGATGTTTGCTCACGCATCACGCATTTGCAAAAATGGCGTGCCCAACTAACCTTACACTTATTATGTCGACCGACTATTCTCTCTTCCTTCCCTCATGTTCTGCGCGGCACGTACGGCGTTTCGCAGAGGATTCGCCACCAATGCGTCCGTCGGCGGTTTCACTGGCGCAGTGGGAAATACGCCTCTTGTCAGTCAAAGAGATCTCGTTCCTCAGACATGAAGCCTAACACACTGTGTGCTGTTCGCACGGAACTTTCCATTAGATCTACCTAAAGCACCTTTCTGAAAAGACGGGCTCTCGTGTACTGGCCAAAGCCGAATTTCAAAATCCGGGTGGGAGCGTCAAAGACCGTGCGGCACTCGGCGTCGTCCGCGACGCGGAGGAACGAGGGTTGTTCGTCATTTACTCAATGACTATCTGAAATTGCATACCATTGACATCGCAGACTTAAAGCCGGCGGAACCGTGGTAGAGGGAACTGCAGGGAACACCGGAATTGGATTGGCCCATGTCTGCAGAGCTAACGGGTACAAATGTGTTATCTTTATGCCCAACACGCAGGTCAGTAACGCAACTTACTGCAGCTTTCATTTGGTCAATCTCTGTTTCCCAGAGTCAGGAGAAAATTGACCTCTTGCGTATGCTCGGCGCGGAAGTCCACGCCGTCCCTGCAGTCGCGTATGACAACCCCGCGAACTACAACCACCAAGCGCGCGACTACGCGAAGACTCTGCCCAATGCCATCTGGACAAACCAATTCGATAATACCGCCAACGCGCAGGCGCACTATATCTCGACTGGTCCTGAGATATGGGAACAGACGCGTGGGAGCGTAGATGGATTCATTTGCTCGACTGGGACGGGTGGAACGTTAGCGGGTGTGGGGAGGTATCTCAGAGAGAAGAGCTCAGGGAAGACACAGATATGGCTGGCCGATCCGCCGGGAAGTGTACTCACCAGCTATGTCAACAGTGGTGGAAAGCTGACAGAGCGGAGCGGCAGCTCAATCACCGAAGGTATACAAGCCATGGACAAGTCCTAAGCCGCGTATTGACTGTGGCAATTGCCAGGAATCGGTCAAGGGCGGATAACAGATAATCTCGCGACCATTGTGAATAATCTCTCCGGAGCTTTCACCGTGCCCGACGAAAAATCAATCGAGATGGTCTATGAGCTGCTTGATACCGAGGGACTTTATCTCGGAGCTAGTTCTGCACTAAATGTGGTCGCTGCCGTAGAGCTAGCAGCTAAGTTGGGCAAAGGTTGTGCATTTTCGTGTTTTGTTTCAGCAGTAGCTGGCTAACCTGTTCCGGCGGCTCTAGGATCAACCGTAGTGACTGTTCTGTGCGACGGGGCATACCGTTACCAGAGCCGACTGTTTTCCAAACAATGGCTGAACAGTAAAGGTCTGGAGGATGCTATTCCAAAACATTTGAAGAAGTACACTGTATTAGATTGATAGTCCCAAAGTTAGACCACTTGATATCAATCGGGTGAAAATTGAAAGCTCTCCGAGCAGAAGAAGGCGGTATTCATAGCCCCGTCGCGGAGTAGTCAGAGATCTTCACTAGATCTTCCCGAGGATGCCCATTCTCCGTCGCTGTAGTGGAGGTGTGTCAAATGCGGGTGTAGTGTCGTCTGCGTGGGACAGATGATGAGTACCGGCATAATGACATTTCGATTCACAAGGGGGTCGTCGTACTAGGGGAGACCCAAGCCCGTGTCGAGGTTTTGGCTATATAGCGTGAGCTACCGCTCCGTCGTCCCGCTACAAATCTTTTGGCACAATTCAGGCAAAGAATTTCCCGATCGGACTCGAACAGCGTCGCTCAATGCAACGTTCGATTCATGGGCATGCATCTAACCGCGTGTTGGGCGTTTCCAGAGGGACGAGCAGATAATCTGACAAGCAAGAAGAGATGTGATGGAATCATTCATGGCATCAGCGCTTGCCGGATTGGGGGCTGCGATGCTGACTTTGTCTTCGGTTAGCGTCTCGAAAAACATGTGCCAACTGAAAGACGGAGGTAAATCTTGCCGGGCGAATCACAACATACCAAATTAGGACAACTTGCTTTATCGCGCTTGGACCCATTCACAACGCCCATAATGATACGCCGCGGGGATAGCCCGTCGCGGAGATCTTGAGATGGGCGGCAAATGGCTAGCGCGATTTGTTGCTGGCTGTTACAAATGCTGTAAGGCATTTATGTTACTTCGATTTACTTCCAAGTGATAGAACCATGCAACGAGTTCAACTCGAGGCTGTATGGCCGCAAACAGCAATTTGCCTAATGGGATGGGACGGAGACTCTCACCGCTGAAATCTCGGTCTTGAATGGGGGAGTTTCGAGGAGCACCGAGGAGAGAGAACTATCACCGTGCGAGAATGATCAACTGGAGGAAAGATCAATGGATGACATCGCGACACAGTAGACGGGGTTACGAGACGGGGAAACGGAGGCAGGGTTCATCAAGGGGGCTGAGAAGCACACTCAGCCAAGCCTGCAGCGAGAACGGCCGGAGATAGCACAAAGCCAGCGGCTGAGGGTGCCGAGTAGCCAATGCCCGCGCTATCAGCTACGCCTGGGAGTGGTGGGCGTCTGACATGAGAACGGGGAAAACAAGGGTGTGGGAGGTGTCGGTAAAGTTGAGTCCCCTCCCATTCAGTTTTGAAGGGCACATAAGAGCCTGGGATGGCTAGGAAGCCTTGACAGAAGCTGAACAGACCTGGAAACAATTTAACAGATCCGATTTTGAATCGGCGGGAGGCGGGAGTGGGGGAACAACAGAGTGTTTGGTCTCGTCATGTCGTGTCAGCGGCAACCGTGGCCGGGTTGATGTCTGTGAATGCGCGTTTAGAGGCTTAACTCGAACGCCCATCTCCACGCAATGGGTCGCAGAAAGATTGAAATCCAGCCCATAACCGTTGGTCCTTTCTCTCCTACTCTCCCCCCACTTACCCTCGCCCCAGCACGAACGCAACAGATCTGTGACCTTTCTAAAGGTTTAAAAATATAGTTGCCTTTACCTCGCTTACTTACTTTAGACCAGCGCAAGAATGGGTTGTTCAAAAAAGCATATGAGCTGTAGGTTGTTGGACTTGCATCTAACAACACTCTACTCATTATCTCCAGTGGGGTGCTTTGCTCCGTCGACGTCGCAGTCATCATATTCGGTGCGGTCACTTTTTTTCCGGCGGGGTCAACTAGAATTTTTGGGTAATGAAAAACACACACATTCACAGAACAGCGGCCTGGGCACAATGTCAAACTCTACCAATATTGCTCCGGCGACGTCAGCAACATTGTCCAGCGACATATCAACTTCGATGGGGAAAAAGACACCCGCGCCCCCGCAGATTTCTCTGGCAATGTAGCTACAAAATTAGAAGACCCAGCAGATGGCGACGATGACGACCAGGACGACGACGACGACGCGCCTGCAGTCGGCTCAAAACGGCGCAGTGACGGGTCGAAGGCGTCTAATGACCTTGCACTGAGTATTGACGTGAGTAATGCTTCACTGGCGGGTCTCTCACACGCCAACTCTGCGTTGAAGCGAGAATACGGACGCCTGGGACCACAGCGGCCTCCCTCCTCTTCGCTCCCCTTATCCGGAGACCGGAATTCGCCCACCAACAAGAAACAGCGCATCGCTCCGATGCTGCCACCCACGGGACGAGGATCCGACATCCCCGGGTACTCGTACGCGCCGTCGATACGATCGGGTAGCTCATCATACACGTCGCCCAACACGCCGTATTACCCCCTCTCCGGGCAGAATTTTGGTTCGTCATCCGCGTTTGACGCATTCCCAGGTGGAAGTTCCCGCGGTCAGTCGCAGCAGCGCGGCGGTGTGCCGGGTCAGTACTCTGATTATTCGCCCATTGGATCGTCGCGACCGCTGCCTCATCGGAGTACGAGCAGCAGCGATCCTTTCGCTGGGCTTTTAGAGGAGGAAGGGTCGCGTCAGACACACGGAATTGGAACAGGTTCGTCGTATGGCAGTGGGTTAGAGTGGCCGGTGCATAATAGTAGCGGGGGGAGCGGGGTGCCGCGACGTACGTCACTAATTTTTGCCTTACACTCACATTAATTTTCTGGATTTTGCTAGAGGCAGCGAGCGGGACGGGTGACAGCACGAGCGGAGGCGCAAGCGAATGGATGAATTACCTGGGAGGCAACCGCACAGAAGGACGGCCCGGGGGGTCGGGACGGACAAGAGAAAGCGAGCGGCCAGGGAGCCGGGGGCGGGTGATTGAAGAATATGAAGTGAAGAAAGAGGCGTAAATCAGAATTGACTAGTGACTATCTTGCATTCCGTCGGAGATGTATCGCATACACAGCATCCAGTCCATGCTCTCGTTGTTGGCCAGGTATTGTAGTTATAAGCATCGAGAGGAACGAATAATAACGCGTCAGGGACGTTAAACTTCTCGGAGAATTCAGTGAAATGTAGAACAAGTCGAACGCAGTAATAACGAGGCCAGCATGAGACATCGAGAAGTGAATCACGAGGATATTCAGCAGAGAAGGAGACAAGAGGGGAGTACACTGAGCGCAATGATATTGAAATGAAATAGAGAATATATTATATAAGGAATTGATGTGTTGTTGAGTGTTATGAATTGGGGGCGACCACGTTGTTGAGGGGTTCACGCTGAAGCATCCCTTCAAAGTCGCGTTACGCCCACTGCTCACCCTTTGGACTTGACCACGACTACGACTGGACCAGACCATGCCTCCAGATCCACCAGACTCGACCACCGAAAAAGCCCCGGAAATTCCACAAGAATCCACTCCAGAACAGACCACAAATCAGCCGACAGAGTCTGTCCCTCCCCAGGCCACCACTTCCTCTAATGGTGCCTCAAAACCCACCCCACCAAAGCCAAAGCAGTCCTTGCTAGATAAAATCCTGCTGATTCTTCTTCCTTGCGTCACTCCGTCTTCACGCAGCCATCCCGTCGAGCCAATCGACCGTCCCACTGAAAAACCCGCGTCCAAATCGAAGGAGCAGCCCCAGGACGCAGCCTCCCCGTTGACGTCGCCCCCAGCGTCTGCGGCTCCAGCTGCCGAGCCTGCTGCGGCCGAATCTCCAAAACCTGATGAAGAGCCTCCAGCAGTCGTGTCTGTCGATGAGCTCATGGCACCTCCAACCCCCGTCTCTCTACTACCTCCCGCAGAGACAGAGGGTGTCACTTCAGGCGCCGTTCAGCCTCCTGGCTCAACAGGTACCGAATCTGTGCTCCTCAATCACAACCAACACACTCCCAAACGCGACTCAACCATCCCAACTAACGACGGTGACGAGTCCGACACCAGCTACACCGACGACGAGGATATGGATGACGTCAATAATCTTGACGATATCCAAGACGAGGAGGATCGCCTTATATTAAATGGCGGCGCAGGCATCCCCATTGGCCCCGTAAGTGCCACTCATCGGTTCCCGACGCGCTTTTTGCTCACAATATATTCATAGGACGGCGTGCCGAAACCCCTTCTGCCTCCAATTGCCCCTCAGCACGTCGGCCGCAAGTGTCTCGTGCTCGATCTCGACGAAACCCTCGTTCACAGCAGCTTCAAGGTACAGCTTCATAAACGTGTCTTTCGAACCGCAATGCTAATTTTAATCTTACTCCACCCAGTCAATACAACAAGCCGACTACGTTGTACCGGTTGAGATAGAGTTCAACTGGCACAACGTCTACGTTATAAAACGTCCCGGTGTGGACAACTTTTTGAAAAAGATGGGGGAGATATACGAGGTCGTGGTCTTCACGGCCAGTTTGAGCAAAGTAAGCAATTTCTCCGAAGCTGCGTCACGCCCATCGCCGCGTGGAGCCGAATTGGTCTTACTAAACTGACCCATATCTCTACCATAGTACGCTGACCCCGTCTTGGACAAGCTCGACATCCATCAGGTTGTCACCCATCGGTTATTCCGAGAAAGTTGCTATAATCATAAAGGCAACTACGTCAAGGTCTGGACCTTATGCGGCTTTTTGTTTATTGTCTATAATGACAGAATGTGTTTTTGCGTTTACAGGACTTGTCACAACTGGGTCGACCTATTGGAGATACGATCATCATCGACAACTCACCCGCATCCTACATCTTCCATCCCAACAACTCTGTTCCCGTCTCTTCCTGGTTCAACGACCCGCACGACACAGAGTTAACGGACCTTGTTCCGTTCCTGACCGACCTTGCTGTCGTGGATGATGTTCGCGGTGTCCTTGACGGCGCACGATGATGCCTGATCGGCGCATTGTAAATAATGCCCCCCGTCGCTTGCTGCCTCTTGCTCTGCTTTCCTACGGTTTATTTCTCATTACCATTACCACTACACTACATCAGCAACCACCGGTATACCCTTGCAATCAAGCCTGTTTTCACATCATCACACCACACATCAATAATCCATCCATCCACTCCATTGCACGCACCCACACACCCTACAATTACAGCCTGCCGCTTTTTTGCATCGTATCTCTTCCCCTTGTGCCTCGCGCCACGGCAGTTATGCACGGAGCTGGGCGCCTGCATACCTCATCCAGTGGACTCTGTTGACCTTGACGTCCGGGTTCAGACACAGCACGCACGTACACCCGTCTCGGCGCCCAGATAATAACCCACAATTATACTGATGCCCCGGATCCATTTGCTACAGCCTAATTTACATCCTGATGTCTGTTTATTGCACTAGTTGGTCTAGACACTTGCCCTCGCCGTCGTTCGCTTTCCCTCGGCGCCCCCTCACTCCTTTGCACTTACGATTCGATATGAAAAGATACGACGATGATGAAAGTGCAGGATTAATTAAATACAGATATTTCTTTTCTTCTAGAGTTCTTTGCTCTTCCTCTTGAGAAACGTGGGTCGTGCTGAACGGTGAGTTCGCTGGCACGGTTAAACGGTGAAGCTGCAATTCGAACATCTTTGTGCAACATGGTGTCGACTGCCGCCTTTCTATTATTAATGGGGCTTGCGAGATGCATGGACGGCATTGACAACGCGTTGAGGGCAGAAGGAAGGATTACTGCGGAAGTACCATTCCGTCAACTATTTACGGGAAACGGCGTCCGAACTGGCCGAGAGAGAATGCGTGTATTACCTTTTCCTGTCTCTGGTTTCTCATAGTCATTCCTCCTCGACATGTCGGGCCGTGCGCCACACACACAGCGTGCGCTGCGGATATTCAAGAACCTTATCGCATTGCTATATAAACTTCAGGTGGATCATTTACCCTACACACCACTTTTCGAATACAAGACACGAGATCCCCCCACCCTCCGTTCAACATATCACTGCCCCCTCCTTCATCTAGCGTCTGCTATTCACCGTCGGCGCCGGCTCCTCGTCCTCCCAAGGGCTGAAATTGGGCTTCCGAATGCGCGGTAGGGAGGACAACCACGATGGCACCGCCTTAGGGACTGCGTGGGCGAGGGATGGCGAGGAAGGGATGCTTCCCACATCGCTCAGACTTGGTAATCGTTCTAAGCTGGCGTTCGTCGACCCACCAAGCGCACGGTGGAGCGCTTCACGCTCTGCAGGCGATGGGGCAAATGCACGAAGCAGGGAATGACTCGCCGATGCGGATGGCGCCATGATGTTCGAGCCAAGACCAGTGGGATTCAGGGCATCGTACGATGTCAACCGTGGACTGATCGCAGTGACAGAGGCGGACGCGCTTTTCCTGGGTAAACTGAACTCTTTCGCATCCGGATTCAAGCCTTTCTTGGGTTTTTCCTTGTTCGAGGTAAACCAACGCCGCGAAATTGCTTTATCCGATGGGTTCGAAACCGCAGGTTCGTCTTCTTTGCTAGATGTAGGGTCCGAATGAGTGCGGTGAGCTAATGTTACACGCTGCATGTCCATGGAACCGTCCGACACGCGGTAATCGCGCTCCCGTGGCGACGTGAGCGGTACACGCACTTCAAACGGATCGCCTTCGTAATCGTTTGCTGAAGGACCGTTCAGGGAGGTGGGCGAGATTGTGATTGGACCGACACCGAAGCCGGAGTTTGAGCGTTGAGCAGTGCCATGGTGTGAGCTCGTCTCCCTCCATTTCTTGTCCATGAAAGGGTCGCTTTCGGACTGGAAAGATCGAGAGGATCCGTCGCTGCTATCTAACGAGGAGATCAAGCCGGAAGGGATGAGCGATTGGCTGGTTGGTGACATCAAAGCAGGGGGGACCTGTATACGAGAATCAGAGTCTCCGAAGGGCGAGAAATTCCCCGAGACAACGGCAGGTTGATTCAGGAACACGTCATCGAAGATGGAATATCCATTCGACCTCGTAGACGCGAGGTTTCCGAACGCGGAGCCGTTGTTGAAGTTGGATATGCCACCCAATGCCAGCTTGGCAGGCCGGGGCGATGTTGGGAGTGCGTGGGGATCGGAAGCCCTCCGCGCACGACTGATGTTAGTGTCCGATGAGTCAGTTGAGGTATCATACAGGTTACGCGGCGCGAGAGTCCATGGCATAGTCGCAGTGTTCTGGGGTTGGAAGGAGCGATCCTGCCTTCTAAGCTCCGCCCGCTCACGAGCGAGCTTCAGACGGTCCTTCTCAGCAGCAAGTCTGTCCTCTAATTCCCTGGTCCGAAGGTTGAGCGCAGCAATGACATCCTCAGCGACCCTGATGTCCTGTCGCCTTTCGTCCAAAGCCACAGTAATCTCTTCCTCGGGCTGCGAGTGCTCTTGGCTTTGGAGCATGAAGGACCGGTCATCTTCGAGACGTAGTTGTAGAGTGCTAATCTCGTTATCCAGGAAGGCCATGCGCTGATTGGCGTCGTCTCGAGCGCTTTGAGCTGCCTTGAAGCGTTTGTCGGCATCTCGCTTGATGCTCTCGGCCGCCCGCTTCGAATCGTCCAATGTTTTCGTGCGCGACTTGAGTTCAGAGCGTGAAGCATCCTCCTGGCGCTTTCGATCACGAAAAGAATCGACTTCGGACTGGAGGGAAGCATGCGACGCGCCAGAACTGGTTTCGAATTCTGAGAGCTGATTCCGGAGATCTTGGACCGAGGTTTTCGATAACGATATCTGATGAAGGACCTCTGCGATCCGGGGAGATTGGTCAAAGATTGTTGAAGGTGATCGAGACAGGATAGGTGAGCCACGAATTTGCTCGGTTGCCGAGGTTGGTTGAGAAGAGAGAGATGGCTGCGACAGATGCAGACGGTCGGCTGCTGAGGGCCGTGGCGTATGCAAAGGTAACGAAGCAGATTTCGGGAGAGGAGGCGGCGTAGAACTTCGAGCTGGGAGCCTTTGCGACGACTTTTCTCGGTTTCTCAGCTTAGGTGGAGATCGTGCGATAGGTAAGTTTTTGGTAGTGAATGGAAGTCCTGCGGGAAGAATTCAGCTATGTGTGAAAGAGTCCATGAAGCTGTTTTGACGAACCATCGAACTCGTTGTGCTTGTCCAAAGACTTCATTCCCAAAATACCCGAAGTCCAACTATCTTCATCATTGGAATGTGCAACGACATCCTGGTACCAAGCGTCGAGCACGCCTCCGCGATACCATTTGCCAAAAGCACCGAGAAACCAGGAATCCGTGACTATCGCCGAGGAATCTCTATCCAGGCGGGGCCGACCACGTTCAGCCCGTGCTGGGATGATCGCAGCAATTGTAAAGATGCCGAAACTGTGGAAAACGTGCTTTGGTGTGCGAAGGGAGACAGTAGCACGATTTGCAAAGTGAAAGGGGGAACCGTGATCGAAAGGAACTGTGGAGGACGACGATGATGTACCTCGCCGCTGTGATGAGCCGGCTTTGTCGCGGGTATCCTGCTCATCTGAAGCATCATCTAGACGGCTGAGATGGTGGCGAAAAGATTGTTCAGTTAGATATGCGCGAAACGAGTTTTCCGTCGGATTTGTTAGATAGGCTGCAGGACACAGAAGTCAGCACAAAGAAGAATAGTTGCCAAAAGGGTGTTCGCATGGGGCCAAAACGACCACCAGTCGACACCTGGAGGTGCGACCGTGGCGCCCGAAAGAGCTGGGACACCAACAGACGGAAATCGCCGGGACATCGGGAACGCAAAGAGAAAGAAAGACTGACCGAGAACGAGAAAAACAATGGAGAAGACGACGATGCAGAACAAAGACCTGATATCGCCCTTTGCGTAGACAAAACCCGCCCATTCTCCCAACGGATTTCTGAGGGACATGATGCCCAGTCCACCGAGGGAGATGCTCATGAGGAAAAAGAGGGAGTCCCTCCGAGGCAGGAGTACAGCAAGTCCCCAAGAGAGCGGACTAGCAGGTTGGAACTGGGCCGACAGTGTGGCAGAGAATCAAGACAGAATCCAGAAACTCAGCTGCAGCAGCGCGACCGCCGAGTCAAAGGACAATCACAAACAGAACAGCACAGCCTCCCCGCAAATCACCCGTTTACTGTTACAGCTAAAACTGTACACTGCACTCTTACATCTAACTATACCCTGCACTCAGGACCTGTAATACACGTTCCCATCCAATCACTCCCCCACACTCCTTCGCCACGACGTTATCCAGTCCCAAACTGAACCCATTTAATTTAGACCCCGACCTCACACTCTTTTTTCGCCTCTTCGCTGCTCCTTCTCGTTCCAACACAGACCCCCGTCGTCGGAACAGCCGTCGGTCTATTTCGGCGTCGTCGTCACTCAACAACATCTCCGCATCCTCCTCTTTGATTCTTGTAGGCGGCGGCATTACAACAGCAGATGGTGATATGACCGGATGTGAACCCACTGGCGCCTGCGTTTGAGGCAGTTCAAGCTGCGGAGGCAGTATTGACTGCGATATTTGAGAGGGCTGTGACTGCGATTGCGATTGCGACTGTGATATGTCTGAGTCGGGTGCCAGAATTCTCGCTGGCCCCGAAGCAGGTGGCGGGGGCGGCGGGGGTCGCGCGACCTTGCGTTCTGCAACAGCAGTCGAAATACTCGTTGGGCGCTGTCTTTGAGCCGGTGTCGGAGCGGTCAAGTAGGACGACTCATTCGGAGCACACTCGGATTCTGTGGTCGAAATGTCCGCTATTCTTTGGCTGAATTCCACGGTGGATGAAGACTGAATTTCTTTCTGTTTCTGTGGGCTGGGAGACTGCGACCAACCGGATATTGGGGACGAAGGCGCAGAATATTTTTCCGAAGGCGAAGACGACCCCATGTCGCGTGCATCCTCTACACCCGAATTCATCAATGTGAGCACACTTGCAGGGGAACATGAATGTACCTGGTGGCGGCCTCGAGGGTGTCGCAGGTCTGACGAACGCAAGTGGATTACGGAAACTGTCCTGAAAACACAATCCTTCAGCAGGGAAAACCGAGAGAAAAAAATCATCATAAATACCTGCCACTTTTTGTTGTATTCATGCAAGGGGTCTTTCGACTTTGTTTTGCTCGTTCCGGCCTGGTTGACTGCGCAAGGGGGCTTACGCGGCGACGGAATACGTTTAATGGGCGGAGAACGGGGTTCTTTGCCAACTTCTCCATCCCTGGCTCTTTTGCGGTCTTTGAGTATATTGCTTGTTCAAATAAGCGTTGCAGATCGTTAAAATGCGTCGCGGTACGCACGCGGCTCCCCCATCTCGCCTCAAGGCATGAGACCATTCTCTGAGGTCCGAATCCGCTTCCAGCTCCTTCGGATTTCCCCATCTACCTTCGCCTATGCTGCCTATGATTGACACTGATTCACAGTATAATGCGAGGTGAGGTTCAGCAGTCATTGCGCCTTCACGAAGCGGAATGCGTGCTGAGATCGGCCTAAATTTCTTGATCGAGACCAGAGCTGTCTTCATCTCGTTCAACCGCATTCCGGAAACAGAATGCCTGTGCAGTCAGAGTCAGCAGTGAGCACATAAAAAGTATGCACGCATACTTATTACATTCCAAGACAGCTTCCTTACTGAACTTGATTGGTATAATGAGGGCCTTGTCGCTTACCAACGCCCAGACAAAGGAGTCTTCGCTCTATTACTGTGGCTCAAAAGCGCGTAGTAGTTTGAGAGATGTAGCTTATACCTTGTTTTCACATTCGCGAGTAAAGAACTGGTCGCGTTCAATAGGAGTTTACATGGTGGCTTGACACAGAACAGACCTCGCAGATTTGTAGCTTCTTTCCTTTGGATTCAAGAGGCACGGATGCGATATCACTTCCATAGGTCTCGGCAGCTTGAATGAGATAATCTCGGACCCATGCGCGGAGTTCTGAAGCCATGCGTTCTTGTCGCTATAATGCAATCCGAAAGTAAAACGGGTGGTCCTCGAGTGAGAAGAGAGGGAGGGCACGCAGGGCTCGAGCTCGAGCTTGCAAGGTGGCTGCACACCGGTGTTGGTGAAGAGGAGAAATCAAGAGAAGTCGCGACCGCGTCACATCACGTGGTCAGTCACGTCGCGTTTGATGGTTTTTGCTGGAGCTTTATCATCTAATTTTTTAAGATAGCTGTAGATGCAAATAGAACCAAAAAGACGACTCCGAAATAGTTCAGACCATGGCATGGGCTTCAACAGGCTTCAACCCCTCCTTCCTTTGCTTTCGGCCATCAGGGACCCACTTGTACAAACACCGGATTTGCGGGAGCCGAGTCCCAACCCCGTCAGTGTCACACGCGAACGATTTCCCGCCTTTTCCCGCACACACCAAGCGCGCACCCTTTGTCCAGGAATTTCAGACGACATATATATTCAAGTCTTCAACGCCATGTCAAACCCCAAGAAGCCAAGGCCCGTGCGTACCAGACTCTGTCTAAATTTCGAGCGCATGCACATTCGGGTAGCGAACCAACGACTCGGACGGTTGGACGACGGCGTTATTGTCGTATCGACCTGGATTCTCGCACTACACAAAAATTTTAGGATTAGCTTTATTTCGGAAAAACGAACTATCCGACGAGGAGATCAGTCAAGCTAACTTTGAATCAACTTTCCTATGTTCGACGTTTCAGCCAAGGCTCACTGCCTCTGAAACGGATGCTGGTAGGATCCAGGCTTTCGATGAGGTCAATCGTATGAACGCCGGCGAACTCGTACAACCAAGAGAAGGAATTCACTTTCTACCCACCCCGTGAAAAGCGCTGGCTTCAAAGGATGCTGTCGCGTTCCATTCCTTCCCGTTCACTCAGGCTCTGGGCAGAGACATGCCCTCGCGGATCTCTCCTCTTGAAATCAGGCTCTCCTTCAAACAATGTTTCCCCAGGTAAGTAAGTGTTTCGTTATTGGCAACCTGTGTTCGAGATTTCAGCCCCAGATTCTGAACTGCCCGAATCAGAGCCTGCCTTTCGTTCCGATTGGTGAAACTAGGTGCGTAGTACCAGCGTCCTTCACACGGACCGCAAGTCACTACACTCGTTCTCCAACTGAAGGTGAATGTTAGGTCTGACAGATCCGCACAATTGGAGCCCATTCATATGAGCCAGGCCACCGCAGTGTACATGTCGACAATGACTCGCGAACAAGCCCAATTCTTTCTCCCGTATGTGCTTCTGTCGGCCGTGCGCGACGCTATCACCTCGCCCACGCCGTCAACGAGACACACACCCATCTCAAGCTCAATATCCATTCAAGATAGACGAAATTCTTATCCTGGCGCTGCATTAGCCCGCCTCATATTTTAAGGGCATCTTGTTTGCTTACGTCGCTTAATTTCTTTCCCTAGGAATGATTACCGCCCCTATGACCAGAACTTCTTGAGGGTTGCAAGGAAGCAGCGGTCATTGTTTCAGTGCTCTCCAAAACCCGATTACCAGCGAACATTTGGGACAGCCCTGCTAAAAATGACGTCTGAAGAATACAGCGGCACATTTCACTCAAATTCTATGCTATATTCCATCTGGTTGGTTTCTCTAGGTTCATGCCCTCATGATTCGTGCTCTGCTCGGCACAGAATAAGACTTCTGCCACAAATTGAAGTCGTTGACGAACTTGTAGTTCATTTTACACAAACATCGAACCCAGGGAATGACATGTGTTCTAGCATCAAAGGCTCCTTGACTTCATGCAGAGGTATGTAGGGCCGGTGTCTGTCGGATTTGTGCTGAAGAGTGAATGTGCAGATATGCGCTATATCTTTCTGACGAGCAACAGCGTGCATTGCAGGATACAGGTAAGGTGCATTTCCATCCTATATTGGCTCTGAATTTCAACGGAGTTAGCGTTACGACGGACTCAGATGCATAAATGAATTTTTCATTCTTCCTTCTGTCGTCCAACGCAGTGCCGTGGCGGCCTCAGGCGGAGTCGGAGTATTGAAAATTGGAAGTCGGAGCGGCATGGTCTGCGCCGTCGATGCATACCCAGTCAATAACTCGTTCAACCCCCAGAACATATATTGAGCAATGAGCATCCTTTCGCTCTATGAGGAAAGAGTCATTCGTTGCCGTAAAGAGTCGCTGGTGTGCTTGCCTGAAGCGTAAAGCAAGCTTTGACTAGGAGCGATGAGATGACCACGTCAATACGACGAGGACGGGGATCAAAAGAGAACGGTGGCTTGAGAGCACCCTTCCTCTCCTTGCGTCCACCATAGTCGAGTTTGCCGAGCAGTGGACACTGGAGTCGTGGAGGCCAAGTGGAGGCTCGCCTGTCGGTGAGATCATGACAAAGGCGGATACTTACCTAAAGCAAAAGATTGGGTCAGCGACTCTCTGCTTCACAACGACGACACGTCGCCCCCACCTCCAGCAATGCGACGTCGAATGCATAAACTAACGAGATACAAGCGTTCTTTGCGATGATCCCCCTCGACACCAAAATATACAATTATCGAAAACAAACTGCTCAGCTCCAGCCCAACCTCACTGGTCCTGGGCGGTTTCTGGAGAATGGTTCTTTATATCCGCAGGTACGTTCGCTGTCTCCGTCTCCTCCAAATGTGTGATATGGGGAGCAACTGTCGTGGGTGGCCGAGTGGCGAGCGGGACGGGAGGGAGGAGCTGCGCCTGCTGTAGAGTCGCACGTAATGCGGCATTCTCCACACGCAGCTGATCTACCAGAACGCGACATTCCTCCCAGCGGCGGTTGGCTTCGTCAGCAGACGAAAGGGCTGCATCGAGAAGCTGCGACCGGGACTCGAGGTTCTTAAGATGCCTATGGAGGGATTAGCGGCGTCAAACAGGGGACATAAATACGGACTGGTCACGGCGCTCTCTGAAGGCACGCTGGGCCTTTCTATTCTGTTCCGCCCTCTTACTGGAGCTGAGGGTACGACCTCCGGAGGGCGGGGGTGATTGGGATGGTTGCTGCTGCTGAGGATCTGGCGGAGGTTGGGCGGGTAGACCGGCGGGTGAAAAGTCTGTTGTAAACTGGGAGTATTGTTGAGGGATGGCAGCGGGAGGAATGGTGGCGATGGGATGGGCCATAGGATGCTGAACGGGACTCGGATTTGGGTCTGGATTTGTGGGAGGAGTTTTGCGTTTGCGGGCCTGGCGTTGAACTGGCTGCTGGGGCAGAGGCTGGATGTCGGTCGCCGCCTGCATGAGTACTAGCTAGATTTACGGTTGAGTGTCGAGCATTAATATTCAATCGCCAACCTACTTTCTTACTGCGAGTGATTTGTCAAGCGCTGAATAAGCCACCAACCTGTCGTTCGGTAGCCCCCGGAATAAACATCTCACAATTACACATCTCAGCGGCCCGCAAGTGGCCCGCATTTGCATTTTCCCGGTTCAAGCAATAGTTCACCTCTACACGATAAATGTGTCTCGCAGCTCGATATCTACCTCCATCCTCCCCCGCTCCCCTGCCCTCGTTGCATGTCGAGCCGCCTTTTTTGCCCGTTTCGCCTCCTTTTTCAGCACTGACCGTCCCAATGGATTCCGCTCGCGTTCTTCGGCAAGCGTTGCGTTCGCTTTTCGTAGCCGCTTCGGCTGTCGATACGCGTACTTTTCGTTCCCGTCATGTATTGGTGTCTCTGCCGGCAGGAGCGAAACTGATGGCGATCTAGGCCGCTTTCTGGGATTCGCCGCCAATGAGAGCGTCGGCGTTGGCTCGTCAGCCTGCATCGCAAACCTGCAGCAGTCAGTACGCGACCTGCGGGCAGCGGAGCCGTACCCACTCGTCCTCATCCATTGCATCTACAAATACGTCGCCATCCTCATCAGGTTCCATCGCGACATCTCCCGCACTGGGTCCAAAGGCGCCTGCATCTGCGGTGTCAAATAGCCCTGGTAGCGAAAACGGCGCCGAAAATTCGCTCAGAATCTGTGCTTGTCCAACTTGTTCTGCTCCAGGAGCAATTGTCACTGTCGCACCGGAACCTATCGTTGATGGTATCGAAGACGGGTGCACGGTTGGCGGCTCTGAAAAGTACGGAATTTTCTGGTGATTCCAGTCTGTCAGGATTTGCCGCGCCGTTGAGGTCAAGTCGGGCGTGCCGCCCTTCGATTGGGATAATTAGTTGGATGATCGCAACAACAACGCAATCGATCAAGAACTAACCTTCAGAAGTCGTCCACTACTGAGAGCCAACATTGTAAGAAAATGTATCGTCGATTCGTAATCCGGTAGATTATATAATTTTTGCATAGTAGTTGGAGGTGTTCTTGCCAATATATCCTCAACTGCTCTAGTTAAGACTAGACTAGAGGGCACAGAATCACACTCACCAACAGCAATCGGGTCGTCGACATCTTCGACCTTCACGACATTTCGGAGTAATATGTTTCCTACTTTGTCGTCTTCATCAAACACCACGCCCGGAGAGTCTACGATCCGCATCCCGCGTTCAAGTTGAACAGATTGCAGATCCTTCGTGTGTCCGGGCTGAGCAGCCACCGCGCAGACCTAATGAAAGCTTGTATCAAAGATCGCGAACGATTTGAAAGCATGATTACCTTGCTCCGCTTCAAGCAGTTGATCAAGCTGCTTTTACCGACGTTGGGATACCCTACAACACCGACGGTAACACTGCCAGCGGACGGCTTGTACGCTTTCAGTAACTTTACCAACGCAGGGGCAGTCGACGATGATATATTGGTGCGTTGATGTTGAGCGGAGGATGGAGAACGAAACGGAAGGGTAGGCGTTGAATGCCGCAAATGCTTCAACCATGCTTGCGCATTGGCGTGAGGTATCAAGTCTATTGGGCATCGCTCAAACCAATGTGAGTAAATATTTGAATGCACATACCGATTTTATTCAGAACAAAGACAAGTTTCTTGCCCTCGCTTTCACGCCGCCGCACCTCCTCCTCCACAAGTCTACTCCGGCAACCCTCCGGATCGCGTGCATCCAAGACCAGAATGACGATATCGCTTTGGTCGATGACTTTATGCAGGGTTCTCAGATAGTGCCGGCGTACTTGTTCCTTGGTTTTATCCGAAGTCGAAGGTTCTTCGGGCATGTTTGCGAGAGTGAATAGGCTGGGTTCGGAGGCCATGAGAGCATCAGGATCGATTCGAGGCTGAGGCTGAAGCTGCGGTGCGCGGCCTTTGTTTTTTTCTGCGTTGCGGACCTTGATATCAGGCAGCCTCGGTATGCCCGGGTCTTTCTTGAGTTCTAGCCCTGAATCAGATTCCAATATCTTCTAACCGAACGGAAAGTTACTTGATTTGAGGGGTACAATTTTTCGTGAGGATTCTTAGATGAATTACAGTGAGTAGAGATGCCGAGCAGGATGGTATTCCACTCACTGGCAGCCATGATTGCAGCGTTAAATGAGGCGTCTAAGGCGTTGAAGGGGGTATATCAGAAGAGGTATCTGGCCAACGAGGAAATCCACGCGAAAACGGCGGCGTAAACCTGAAAGATTCAAGCTTGTCACGCCGAAGTCACAGACTTGTTCTCAATCATGAGCTCTACGAAATATGCTACCCTCCCTGACATAGTCAGTGTTCTCATATACCGCGTCCTTTGCTCAAATTCTCTCTCAGGACACTGCCCCGGACGTCTACGAGACTGAAGATTCATTCCCGTCCGCTCCGAATGCGAGTTTCGATTGTCTATCATACACTACAATCATTTACACTTTCGTGCTCATAGAGAACCGATGCAGCAAGCGACGACGAGGCCGCGCCATCACGCTCTGCCATAAGAGGCGGCCGTACAGCAGACCCCGCCGCGTCCAAGGAGGAATTGGACTCGACTAATCTCATGCAACTCGATGAAGCAAGTAAAAAGTTCAGAAAGGCCGAGAAGCGGCGAGGTCTGTCTTTCATCTCCCAGTCACGCTGCATATCCCTCATTTTGAATTCAAGACCGTCCGCGGACACATTATACATATCCTCCTTCTCCCACCGATCCTACTTCGCCCATTGAACCCTCCACCTCACGACCTATACCGCTTTCTCAAAGATTACGCGCTTTGCAAGCAGAAGTAATGGCGCTGGAGACAGAGCTTGCTGACCCTGCCAATCCGGGGTTGTTCAAGGAACGAGAAGATGATAGCGTGGATCCCGGCGAACTCATTCGCGGATTAGTGGACGTGCGCGGCAAATTAGATAAGATTCGCCAAAGCAGGGAAGGACGGGGGAGGCTGGTAGGCGCGATCCTTCACCAAGATGATCAGCAGGTGCCTGCATCGAAGCTCTCGAAGCCTGCTGTTCCTGCCCCCGCAGAAGAAAGTGGGAAGCCTAATGTTCGCAATATTGTGGAAATGGACCGACGCGTTGGGGAACTCGAGAAATTGGTCGGATCCTCTACTGCTGCTCTTGACGAGGTATGTTTGGTCAAATCAGCTGTATTCCATGCCAGCTAATAATGTAAAAAATGTCAGTCCTCACCCTTGCCCACGCCCTTACTTCCGCTTGTGACCAAATTGCAAGCTCAACTGACGCTGTTGACACAACCACGACATATTGACTCCGTTTCGCGTCGCTTGAAGCTGTTGCTGTCTGATTTGGACCGCGCTGCAGCATCACAACATTCTCATCGTCGGCATACGTCGCAGTCCAATGCCGCCCCTCCGTCCCAGATTCAAGAACAAGTCATTCCGTTGCTTTCCCGGCTAGGGCCGTCTCTTCCGCATATACCCCATATCCTTACACGTCTACGCACACTGTCCGCGCTGCACACATCGGCTGCGCAGTTTGAAAGCACGCTGCAGGGCCTGGAGGAGGATCATCGCAAGATGCGTGAAGCTCTCGGAGAACTAGACACTGCGGTCAAGACGATCGAGACCAGTTTGGAAGAAAACAAGGTAGTGGTGAAGAGCAATGTAGGTGGACTGGAGGGAAGGGTAGACACTTTGCTCAAGAGAGTTGACGAGCTCGACCGGTCCTCAAAGAGCTGATTGTGCCATTGTCTTAATGTGAGCGTTTGTCTGGAGAGTTACACTCGGGGATCACACATTCAGATATATCGTACAATTTGCGAATGCGTATAAGTACATTGAAGGTTAGTCCGTGCCAGTCCATGTCTACTGTGCGTCGTGTGCGGCCAAATATTCGCGGGCATGCTGCTTCGCCTCTTCTGACACGCGAGGATCTGGCAACGCGTGAACACAGATAGTGGAAGTGAAGAAAATGACAACTGACTGTTGATTGCAGCCTTGTACCCGGCAAGAACGCGTGTTCGATGCTCGTCAGAGTCTGTGTGGTCATCGCCGACAGTGTACCCAGCCGCTTCGAGAATTTCGCGAGCATGAGCTTTGGCTGCGTCCGACGTTGAATCGTCTACAACGAAGTCAGAGACTGTGAAATGTAGAGTGGCAACAGACAAACTTGAAAGTGTTGCTTTGTATCCGCCTGATACAGGCAGTCAGAGGTGGATCGCGAAACGATTCGAGCAATAGTACTGACCGATAACATGGGAGTTTACAGGTTTGTGATCAGTGGACGATACGCCCATCTCGCGGAGACGCTTCTCGGCGCTGGCTTTAGCTTCTGGGGAGACATCGTCGCGGGCAAGGGTGCTTTTGAGGCCAGCTGCGACGTGGGTCTGGTGTTCGGTGAGCTCGTTGGAAGACATTGTGGGTTAGATGTTTTTGTGTGAGCTATTTGGATGGAATGAGAGGGTTTTTATAGGGAGAGAATGAGGGTATGATTTCATTGGTGACGCAGAACGAATTGGAAGCGAGATGAGTGGCTCCTCAATTACATTATTTTGCACCAAGCACCAGTCAAATTCTCGGCGCTAATCATCTGTTATGGCAACACGGTCGTCATGTCACGGGACCGCGACACCCTTCGTCTCTCCGTCATGGACGCTGTTGATTCTGGCAAAGTCGACAAGCTATCTTCAATGATTAGCTCCCTTTCTGAACTACACTCCCGTCTGATACAACTTCGCAATGTGCCCTCACAGCTTCTCAAGTCCTCTTCTCCCTATTCGTCCTTGTCCGTTCGCACGGATTTTCAGCTAGTAAAGGAACTGGCCGACTCTGTGCGCTCTGATTCGGTTCAAGACGCCCTCATTACCGCTGGCAAAAGTGAAGCAGATAAGTCTGACCTCAATCGCAACGGTAGACGAGAACTTCGGAAGCGAAGGCTGGCTTTATTTCACAATCCAAAGGTATCGGCTTCTGAATGCTTGCATCTTAGGCGTCCGCCCTCTCCAGACTCCCCCCAACCATACGACATTCAATCCGAAAACCGGAGTAGCTCTTTGTTTCCGCTACCCTCCGACGGGTCTCTTCCTCTTCGGATGGACGAACTATCTGGCTACATACGCGAATTTAACAGCTCACACCCTTGTAAACTCCATATCTGGACTCGTGTCAGAGGCACGACTCAATTGAGCAACCCTGCCATTGTCCGTTTCACTATTCGCGACGTTCTGGTATGCTATATTACAATGGCGTACTCCCCACAAGACCCTGTTTTGGTAACGGAGAGCGTAACTGCGTTCGGTCCCAGAGAAAAGGTGTGCTTCACTCCTCAGACTGCAACTGTGCTGTGTTCACAGTCTTTCGCAGAAATCTCCCCATTCCCAGTCCGATTATCTGGTGTATCAACATCTTTCGCAGCAGATAGCCAAGATGCTTCAATCCCAGCCTCGGGTTGCGTTTCAGAGCTTAATTGTGGGCGTCCGGGTTTATTCCAAAATCATATAGGTCTGACGGCGCCCGACAGAACCTCATGTGCGCATATGAAGGAATATTCATTGATCGATGCACGAGTTGCGAACGAGTTCTCTCCGCGGAAGGGCATGTCCCGCCGGTGGTGCGCATATGGGTCGATGCCAACAAAGAGAGTGAAAAGGGTCGATGGGAACCGAGGCATTCTTCCTGTTCGCAGACGTGATATGTACGGTTTGGTTCTCGGTCATGCTGGTTTTAGTTAAACTGGGATTCAGGCACTCATTGTAGCAAAGTCGCTCGCTGCCCGGCCATGCATTTAATTTAAGGTTAGAGTTGGTTCGTCCAATCGCGTGAGGGCACCGGCGGTGATTGGTCAAGTCCATTTATCAGAAAAAACAATTGGAGGCCTTCCGATCAAGTACTTACTTGTTGTGTTGTCCATAAAAGGCAAATTTGTATTGACGGAGACTAGCACTTGATCTTTCAAACTTATGCGACCGTCACCGCCGACCCTCGCGCCTGGCTCGGTTGGGGTTGCCCACTGGTCGGCGGTGGACAACGGTGGGCTTGGAGGGACCGTTGAATGGGGTTTGCCTCCGTTTTCCGCGTTGACAGGGGACGATCGAATGCGGAATCTCAGTTGGTCCCTTTTCGATCTCCATGTTAATCGTCACTCGACGTTTATATCCGCCGCTGCACTGTCAACTCGCCCCGTCCTTCCCTCCATCTCCTACTCCCACCACTACTAGTCAGCTATCTCAATTCAACACCCTCGCCCAATACTAATTTTATCTAGTTCAAAATGGCCGCAGCGTGCCAACTCCCGCCCATTCATGACCACCATTTCGCCCCAGAACACGCTATGTTTCCTCCCCTCCAACACGCGTTTCCCGAACTCGCCCCGGCTCGCCCTCGCATGATCCAGGTGCTTGACTTCAATCCCGACGAAGGAGAAGAGGGCGCCCCCATAACTGTGCGGATACACTTCCACAGCGACTCCTCCGAACCCATACACGTTCGTCTTGTCGTTGGCAACAAAGCTGTCTCAACCGCCGTGCGCGAACTTGGCGAGGCCGAGTATGGTAGATGGCAGTTGGATGCCGCTGCACCCGCTCTCGGTCACCTATCCACGACCGATAACAAAGCTCTCATTACCGTTCAAGCTTTAAATGCACAAAACATCGTGCTCGATTCAGCTCCCGTCGGCGAATTCGCTTATTGGGAGGCTGGCGTTTCGCGTCTCAAGTCGAGCTCTGATGTTATGGACAGTCTACCCGCCATTGGCCGTCGTCGTGCCGTTACACATATCCCCCCTCCTCCTACCTCCCTCTATTCCTTGCCTTCCCCGTCTCTCTCAGACCGCGTTCCCCGTTCCAAAACTCGCCAGCGGAGGAGAGAGCCTGCAAAGTTCATCAAGGATCTTTCGTTGGTGCGCGCTCGCTACCATGCGTCTAACGACGATACCCTCCATGCCCATACTCCCGTTCTCGACATCGTCACTTCGCTTGACTCGCTATGCGGTGGATGGGAAGAGGCGGAACTCCAGGCAGGGCGTCGCCTGGTATGCTTTCATAAAGTCCAGGATGGCTGCCGAGTCATTCTTTCGTGCAAGCCCGTACGACAGGAAGACTATTGCGAGGCCGACAGCGTCATCTCTTGCATCTATCGAGAAGAGACAGAGACGTGCTACGTTACTTCCGTCGACATCATCTACCTCCTTGAGCGACTGACGAACGACGAGTTTCCGGTGGAGGAGAAGAACCGTATACGGCGCAATCTCGAGGGACTCCGGCCAACCACCGTCTCGAAGCACAAACCCGGATCGGAAGCATTCTTCCAACGTATCATGGATTTTCCGGATCCCAAGCCTCGCAACATCGAAAAGGATTTGAAGGTTTTTGAGTGGGGTCTCCTCGGCCAAGCACTGGAGAAAATCATGTCAAAATACGTGCGTTTTCCGTTTTTCTTGCAGCTCTAGACTGATTCCCCGCCAGTCCATCTATACCGCGTCTCCCACCGAATCTACGTCTTCTCTACCCGAAGAATCGATGCCTCAGCTCCTTCCCTCGTCCATGCATGTTCCATCGCATCTTGACCCCGGCTACGTCGGCGACAAAGATCCTTTGGCACCTGGCCTTCTCTTCCAGCCTCCGCACCATTATGCCGCTCCCCACGAGTCGCCATTATCCCCCGTCCTTTCACTTTATCCATACGGTTCACACACAATAAAACACGAGAGCGACTCGAGCTCAGGGAGTTGGGCGTCTGACGAGCACTCATACCCGCTCAAGGATGATCATGCCGCGTTCGACATCTCCGCTCCCAAGTACGAAGACGGCGGTGGCAGTGATTACGACGAGTACGACAAGTACATGAGAGATGAAGGGATGATTAGCATGTCTTTCTGAATTCCTCTCCTCTCGATCTTCGACCTTCGACCTCTTCATTTTAGAACATCCATTTCTACACTTTTTACTACTGTACCACCTTCCCCCCATTGTAGAATTTACTTGTACACAATGCATATTTCCGGATTTGATAACAAACGAACGCAACACGAATTATGGCAAAAGCATAACAAGAGTACAGTGAAATCTAGCTGATACAATGGAAAGCAAAATGATAAATCCCCGGTACCTAGATGAGAAAAGACGGACGACGTCATGACGTTGTTGCGCCGCGTCTGCCGAAATTGAGACTACCGAAGCGCGTAAAACGTCCTTTCAGTGAGCCAAATGAAGTGAAGCTTTTAGAGGTTGCAACAGAAGCGCCAGACATCTTGGCCCCCGGGACCGCATGGACTCCACTGCCAACATTGACAAAAGAGTTATGAGGCGACTCAGCCGATAGTGAGTCGCTTCCTCCCGTGTCCCCTGGTGCAGACGAGACTCCGTTGATTCCGTGTCTGGCCAAGTGAGCCAAGTGACGTTGCAACGGGGTCTGCTTGATAGGCGGCGGAGCATCCGGAGGACTCATGGGGGATCGAGGCGACATCGGCGGACTCATGATTGGCCGACCAAGTTGGAGAGGAGGTATAAGGAAGGGAACGCGAGGTCGAGTGGTGGAAGTCGATGAAGTGACGCTCTGCTTCACCGACTGTTCGTAGGCCGAGGGAGGGTATTGTGAGAGTACACGGGCAGACGGCGAAAGAGGATCTGATGCAGCCTCTAATCCGAGTTGTCGAATCTCGTCGCGGAAGTTCTTTTTGAAGAATTTTTCTAGCGTCTCGTGGAACGGTATGAATTCTGGTGGACATAGATGACCATGCAGCTTCATACAGTGCTCGATGACAACGACCTAGAACAAGGTGAGATGTATTCTGGTAAGTAAGGAATATTCGCACCTGTTCGTCAATGGCAGCCTTGAGCTTCTCCACGGCCTCCGCCCTTTCAGGATTTCGAGCGATGTACTCGGGATCGAAAAAGGATTGTCGATATGCAGCAATGCCCGTGTTCATTGGTGCGTCCACGGCGCTATTGAGACACATGGCCAAGGCATTGGTGGAGACCGGTTGCGCGGTTTTCGCGAGGGCCTGATACTTGAGGTTCAGAGCAGCTAGTTCTTTAGTCTTTGATTCCACCTCGCTCAGGGCATTCTCTACAGGAGAAATTTCCACAATCTCGGCTCCAATGACTTCGGATCGTCGAAGGACAGTCGGAAAAGCTTCTTCCGTGGTGAAGTAGGTTTTTTCAATCCAAATCTCCTCCGTCCCAGACCGAGTGATTTTCTTGATCTGCCTCGACGAGCTGAACAAGCTTATAGCACTGCAACGCGATCAGGAGGAGGACACTCAAAACCATTGGAAAATACCTGTGCTCGTAGTATGTTCTGACAGGAAGCGGGACATCGGGATTCGTGAAAATGGGGAGCGAGCGGTTCGGTTCTGGAGTGACAGCAGTGCATTGAATGTATTGGTCATTACCAAAGCGGATGTCAACCGGGGGTTCTCCTGGCGTTTTCAGCAATTGTGCACCAGGATGTTTACTGAGCATCCGTTCACAAAATGCTCCGAATTTTTCCCATTCGTAACCACGATACTATAGTACAGACGTAAGTCAGAGAATGAACGGTGATACAGATTGAAGCACGCACAATGAACCGTTTGTCCCGAATAGCCCCTGGGAAATTGCCGTAAAATCCCACTCGATAATAATCTGGATAATAGCGCTGGTCCGTGACAATGTGTTCCAAGAGAGCAGCCTGATGCCTCAGAATTTCAGCCAGCCGACCACTTGATAGATATTAGTTGAAAGGGTTCCTATGTCGGCAATGAAAACCCACTAATTGAACGTGATCTCAGCGTGCTGGAAAGCAAGCTCCTTGCAGATCTCGATGGCACTCTCCCATGCTTTTCCTTTCCCTACGAAAACTTCAGTGTTGACGATACCAAGTCAACGTAGTGGTTTACCTAGATAGTCAAGGATCAACAAGCACAGGGTCTCCTTGCGGTGGAACTGAGACTGCTGAGGTAGACCAAGGTCATCCATAGGTCCAACGAATGTATTGAGATCCCATTCATGCAGGTCAGAGTGAAGCTTCAAGGTGAGCGCAGCTTCTACGTAGTTCTGTGATTGCAGGTGCATCTACGTTGGAAGTTGGTCACCAACTAAGGAATGCCACGAAGGGGAGTTATGAGAGTGAGCTCACATTGACAAGTTGGTGGACATATTTAATATATATCTCGTCACGACCTATTCGCCGAATGAAGTTCATTAAGCGGAGCTAAGAGGAGTTCAGCGCAACACCGGTAAATCATGGGCATGAACTCACCGTAGCAATAACACGATCATCCGCATATTCATCTCCCTCCGGCAAAGCACGTACGCTGAGCAAAAGCTCAAGGAATAGATCTACAGAATCTAAAAATACTGATACTCTCTCTCTGAGGTTTTCATCAACCTCGGCAGTGTAGAATAGGTGTCGAAGGTGGCTGATGAAAAACGCCCGAGAAATGTCGTCTCCTTTGCTGTCTGACATGAACAAAGAGTCTAGCCGTGTTACCAGTTCAGTCTCAATATCGTCGAAATTGCGAGATTGATGGTATTCAGATACGATCATGCTGAAGAGCATCTGAACTGCGTTATTCCGCACCTGGTCATGGTGGCTGAGACACAGGTTAACAACATGCCCAACTAACGGTTGGAGGAAGACTTGATAGCCCTGAAATGAAGGCATTAGATCGATGAAACTTGTCAACTATCCGCGGAAACATACCCCATACCGCGTAGCTGGTTCACCGGTGGTTGTAGCATGTTCTGCCCATCCCAAAGCTTGCCACAACGTAAGCAAAATAGTGGCGCCGTCGCCGCGAATGTCGCCCGCCAAGCGCCATACAGCCCGGCATTTCTGTCCGAAAAAGTTCAATAAGTCAATGAAGTGATTTGGGAAAGCGACTTACTTGAGGCGTGAATTCCTCGATAACCAATTGATCGGAAGAAAGAAGCTTGAGGAACATATAGAAGCCGTCTTTCCAGAGCTCTTTATTGAACGTGAGTTCGGCCTCTTTTGGGGGTATGAACTCCTTCTCCATGATGGTGGCAACAGGTTCCATCATTTTGGTTAGCACTTTGTGCGCAAGAACGTTGATGTTGAGCCAGGTTTTCGGAAAGGCGTCGTTCTCCAGAATCGACGTAGCCACTTTGAAAAACAGAGACAAAAGGGCGACAAATCTATCCCGCCCCTCAATATCAAGACTCAGTTCCAAGAAATTCAGTATATGTTTCACGGGCGAGGAGAGAACTAGGACCAGAAATACGGTCGCAGTTTCACCTAGACCGGGGTTGAACACATTTTCACCATCGGGGGTACCAGGGATGGCAATGTTCCGCGGGTTTTCAGGAAGCTGTGCGACGAGCGAAAATGGATACGTCTCAGGAAAGGTGACGGGAATCGCTGCCTTCAACGGCATTGATGATCGAGTACGTTCCATCGCTTTATGCGAAGCAGGGCTTTGGAACTCTCTGTACGAGTCGAGTAGCCTGAATGTTATCACGTTTTAGTATCGTGAGAGTTAGACGGACCGAAAGTGCGAACCGAGGAATGAGCGGTAGTAAGGTTTCAACGTTGTCCTGCTCCTTTTGGAAACGCTTACGATCTGCCACAATTGCTGGATCCACGAGATTCTGCTGCAGCTTGTCGAGCATTACCGCGATAATGGTGACACAGAGTCTGATACTTTCTAGCCAACTCACTCGAGCAGCGTCCTTGGCACTATCAGACTCGTTGGAATGATATTCGTCGTAGCGTCCGAAGTGGGGCTTGATCCAGATTACAACGGCTTCGACGAGGAGTGGACGCGATTCGGGGTTGTCAAACAGGAACCCCTTGACGATTTGCAGGTACATGATGAGCTTCCATATCACGATCTTACCCTTGCCCACTGTTACCGCATTTGCGAAGCTTGTAGCAATGGAGACGAGCTCGACGGTGGAGAAGATTTTGGACAATTCAGGGAGTATGGAGGTGAAGTGTTGTAGCGCAATCGTTTGTGTGCCGATGATAGAAGCCGGAGAAGTGGACGCCATCATACGAGTCACTTCCGCAAGGTGTGATCGTAATTCCCGCTTGAACGTTGATTCCAGGTGGTCTGCAGTTGCACCACCGCCCATGCCCAGCTCCTTAGCTTTCTGCAGCTCGCGGGATCTTGCGATGAACTTGAAGATATAGTGCCAAACCTTGAGCGCAGCGCGTAGCGGAGAAGCACTCTCAGTCGAGGTGGGGTTGGCAAGAAGTCGGGTCATGGAATGTATCATGTGGGAGGAGGCAGCTGCACAGTTAAAGTGCTGTTCAATATATACGTCCAGGACGGGCTGGAAATTACTGAAGCGGCGGTCCTGGACAATGCCAAGCACAGTGACGAGGGCGTTGAAGACCAATTCGTCCATCTCCCCGGCCTGGTTGTTTTGAGAAACCAGTATGCCGAACAACGAATCGAATATGTCCCGAAGGAACTTGACAATCTCCCCTTCGCCAACGAAAGTAAACTTGGTGAGTACCGTAGAAAGAAGTTCCCGATCCGTTAGTTTGTCCCAACTGAGCAAGCTGAGCAACACAGCATTCTGCGTAAATTTGGTGGAGCATAAAGACGATCGAAGGGTTAACGAATCTCGGAGTGGGGGTGCTAGACGCAGCATTTCGGGATGTAGAAGTATCTGCTCTGGCCGTTGATTGGAGCACATCCAGGACGGAGCTGTGAGATAGATATCCGGTGTTAGCTGCGACATCTTGTCGGCGCGATACAATATAAGGGTATGGCTTCCATCCTCCACAAAGGCCCGTTTGTCGGGGAAAAGCGGCTGAAATGCAAATGCGAAAGGGCGTTCAGAACTGTCAGAGCTGCCGCGCGTACTGCTACGCTGAGTCCCTGAGCGGTTGCGAAATGTAAAGAACAGGTGCCACAGAGGAATTCCTTGTTGTGGCAGCTGCACTTTGATGAGTTCGCCGAAAGTAGGCTCGTTGCAGCGGTGGAAAACCATGGAGTGGAACTGTGTCAAGAGAGGCTCGCCGCTGCCCTGGGAGATGACGGACTCCACCACTCGTCCATCTTGATCTCGGACCTCCACAGTCACTTGGACGTTGAGAGATGTTGGACCCATTTGTCCACGAGCAAATTGAGCTACGCTTAAGCGGCCAGATCCCGTGTTCGGTGGCAAAAACTCCCCAGACCACAGTTTGATGTACAACTCGTTCCGTACGTCGCCGGGGAAAACCACGTCCGGGAAGCCCAATCGGAGCGTGTGCGGGGTGTCCTGAAGTAAAGACGTATTTTCGCGGACGATAGTAGCCGCATCCCCTCGAAAAATCTTCACAGTCACCGCTAACATGTCCGCCCTAGAAAATACAGTTCAAGGCTGGTTCTAGGGTAAACCTGGAGAAGAGATACCTCGACGTCTTCTCATACTCTTTAGAATTCTTGCTTATGATGTTTTGATGCATCATGGAGAACGTGGCTTCATTCGTTGGGGTGAATATAGGCATTTGATGTTCACGAGCGGAAGTGACATCCACATCTTCCGCTATCATGCGCGCTAGTTGGGTGAGCTCCAAAATCGCACAGCCGAATGGACGACGGAATGGGGAGCTCGCTTCGACCATCCCGTTGCCACGGGGGCTGGTTGGGGTGTTGGCTTCCGACCAGGTTACGGAGGAGCCTTGCTCTGAGCGCGTCCCGTAGCTCTCAGACGTTCGCCGCCCATCTGAAGGACCATTACCAAGCTTCATGGCACCGGTGCGCACAATACGGCACACCAGGAACAAGGGGTCTTGCACATCAGCCAAGGCGAGATCGGTGAATAATGTGCGGATACGCTTTGAAGGGTCCCGTGCGAGAACACCGTTGTTATTGAGTATGGCGCAAAATTCCTCGGTTACAAATTGGCCCGATCGTTTGTACAAGGAGAAAAAGAGTTCGGCCGTTTCCCCAGGCGCGCATGGCGTGGCGACAAAAGCACGGAGGTCAAGATATATATGGAAGAATTTAGCGGTGTGTGGTCGGCCGGAATCAGGGGGGCCACCGAGAGAGAGAGAGTGGGGTTTATGGTAGGCAGATTCTGGAAAGGCGGAATGAGCTGGAGTAGGAAGCGGGCCCGTGAAGTCAGGAGGAGAGCCGATGGCAAGTGGGAGAGACGATTCGGGATATGAAGCATTGAGGTATGCAAGGGATGTTTGCATAGAATACATGCGGACGGCACTGACCCAACTCCGTTGGTCGATATCGCCTTCGACATCAACCGTTACCAGAGCGCCCCAGGTCGGATGGCGAACGATGACATCCAATCCCTGCACAATGTTGCCGCTGACGAGACGCGTTACACATTCCCGGCGCATGTTAATAGTTTCTTCTGCATTGAGCGTCTGAGCAAGGAGCTGTCGTCGACCAAGATGGAGAGCCTCGATGTGCTCTCGTACGACATGGAAGAGCTTGTAATCGCGTCGGGCGAGGTACTGGAACATAAGGGTGTGCCATTCACGCAGGGCCGAGGCGATTTCGTCAATAATGGGCTGCGCGGCACCTGATGCTGTGTCATCGCCGGACTTTAATGACGGACGAGGAGGTAGAGGCTTTAGGACTTGCGAGTCGGCCGGTGAAGAAGAACGGACAGACGCCGAGCGGAGACTGGCAGGGTATACCTGCGGGATACCGGTGCGGATGGATTTCGCGAGGTCAGGGAGGGGGCCAGTGCGGAAAGACTTTGCAGAAGCAGAGAGATCCGCATCCTCGTCTTCCTCTTTGACACTCCCCATGGTTGACCCTGGCCCTTTGCTCTGAGCCCACTGAACGAAAGAACTGCCTGGACTGGCTGTGCCATGGGAAGCATTCTGAGAAGTCCACCCATTACTGGACTGAGCATACCCGTTGACGACACCATTGAGCGTCGTTGCAAGGTCCGGGAGACGGCCCTCCGCATCAGAAAACTCATCGCGAACGTAGATATGGGAGGCGGGGAAAATACCAATGAAGACCTGGTGCGGTTCCTCAGTCTTGGCGGGGGGTTTGATGACGGTGGACGAGGATGGATCGGAAGCAAGTGCCCAGGTGACTGAGGGCCTGCGCGTTGTACAGACAACGTAGCTGGAAGTGATGTTATAGAGGATTCCGCAGGAACATAACCAAACGCACCCTCGATACCAAACACCCTCAACTTCCTTCCCCCGAGGCGTGTATTTTTCGAACGCATAAACCTCATCGCCTACTTCAAGTGACACGACGTCGCGGTGAACAAGGTCGTGGTCAGTCGACGACTCGGTAACGGTCGAAAGCCTGTTTCTCCCAGAGAATCGAGTGTCTCGGCGCGATGGGGAGAGAGGGTGAACCGCATAGCCGTAGACTAGAAACTGGGCTCAGATATGTTCTCTATCATCTTCTGAATGAATACCTATGAGCGGTAAAGGTTCCCAAGACATCGCTAGCCCCGAGAGTTCCTTGCGGAATACGAGATGGGACGGCGACTATACGAGTCTTACAATGTCCCGTGGAAGAGCTGAGAGTTGATTTCTTGGAGTGCACTGTGGATGCTCGGCAGCTAACTCTCCGCAACTACGGTGAAGGTTTGAAGGAGTCCAGACTCAAGATTTTGGCTACGCAAGACAAAACCTGGCTTGGGGCGCGAAGAAAAGGTGGAAAGTTATGGTAAGAGTGCAGAGGAGAGGGATAGATGGAGGAGTACACGTCGCGGGAGGTATATGGAGGTATATAACCCTCAGGTATATCGCGCGTTGAAATGAGCAGCGTTGTACGACAAAGCCGTGAGCGTCACGCGTGACACAATGCTCTCCATAGATCGCCTCGTCGCTAATACCCATGCCATACGCGCCGCCGCGTCTTCCTCTCTCCCTCCAACCCCCTTCACCAACGCCGTCCTCAACACCCACCTCGGCGATCTAATTCGCGAAATAGAGCCAGCAGAACTTGGTCTATTCACTCCCCAATTGGCGCGTGTTGAATTCCATGGCCCTGCACCCCGCAGGAAGCAAGATCCCGAGGTCTATGCTCAGGCTGCATACACCTATATCGATCGCTACAATTCCATTCGTCCCATGCCCCGCGCTCATGCTCAGGTCGTCGGCATCCTCGACCAACTCGCCGCGACGCGTGAAAACATCGGCGCGTTGACCAACGCTCTTGAGCAGATCCAACCATCGGAGCTGAAGCCCCTAATTGATCAGGAGGAACAACGCGTTCATGACCTTCACGCCAAGCTGGCTGAGCTCAAGCAACGCGTACGTTCTCCTTGTCGAGTTCCTATCGTGATACTCCTTCATGCTACTCGTAGAAAGATGCCGCCACGGTTCAGTCCAAACAACGCCCCCGGAAGGTACGACAAGCGGCCCCAGCGGTGCCGAGACAGCCTTCGACACCTGTTCAATCGTCTTCCAAGCAAGAAGAGACAGTCCACACACCGGCAGCAGCTGGACGCGCTCTGCGCTTCACAGAAAACCTTCTCATGGATGAGCTCGTCGATCTTGCGGATGTGTCCGTGACTTCGCCAATAGCTCCTTTCCGTATACTGGAACGCGCAGATACCGCCGATGATGAAGACTTTGGCGAGAAAAGTAGAGATGAGGCTCTGGAAGAGTCTATGACAGAACCAATGGAAGTAATGGAAGACACTCTAGACGATGACCCAACCATTGTGCTTTCAAAGCCTGCTGCTGCTCCGCCGTCCCCTGTCTCCCCAACACCATCAACAACATCGGCGCCTACTCCATCCTCACCTGTACAACCAAATACGGAAACACCGAAGAAAGGCAAAGTACGACTGAATTCCGAAGTAGAACGCATTGTTGTATGTTCCAGACCTTTTGATGCGTAAGGACCTTTCGACTCACGCATCTCAATGCGCATCTCGCAGGTCAAAATATGGGCTTCAGCCGGCGATCTTATCATGCCTGGCCATCGCTACGACACCTCGGCGACTGGAACTGGGAACAAACCGCCGCGGGCCAAAGAGACAATGCTAGTGTTGTTGTTTTCTCTCTGGTGGCTTGTTGCTAATCTCTCACCGTAGTGCTCACCTGCAGACCATTGCGGCTCTGACACCGACACCTGCTTCCCCGTCAACCACTATCTCCTCCACCGCAGCACCGGGGAACACAATTCCCACACCGCAACAGATCCTCACCGCACATCTCCTACTCTCATTGTTAAATACTGGCCCTCAATTCTCCCTGCCTCTCAACAAGGTGAAAGAATTACTTTCTGCCAAAGCGAGCATAAGTGGTGGCACAGGGATGGTACTTGGAGGCCAGAGTACTAACCGTGTTCTGTACGGTTGTGTTGCAAAGAGGCTGGTGAAGATTGAACGAGGTGGCGGCGAGCAAATAGTCAAGTTCGATGTATAGTAGGCCGCGGCAATGGCCGATGAACAGATGATTTCCCAATTTGGTAACATCAGCAACCTCAACGATCGTCAACGAGTTCAACGAATCAGACGCCAACTGCGACTTTGCGAGTCCCTCCACATGCACCAGCCGTTCTCTCAAAACTGAATTGTATACGATCGTCCCTATAGACGACCCCCACGCTCTTTCACAAAGTCTGCCTATGTATCCGTCGATTATCCTCGTCATTTTCTCTGTGCTGGTTTGCGCTCTCCGAGTAAACGCTGGCGTATACGTACGTCTCGCGGGGTTCTATGAGCTCTCCATGACTGACTAGTAGACCAGTTTATTCAGCCAGCCGCTGGCTCGAAGTGTAAGGCCGGTGCTGAATGTACAGTACAATGGGACGATGATGGAATTCTTCCACTGCTAAATGATGGTTTGTGTCGCGTCGCACCCGTCTTGGATCGTGATTGACAAATAGTCTCTGTGTAGTGGGGATTGTAACTGCTGGCCTTTACACTGGAAAGCAGCAACTAGTCCAATCACTCCCGCCGCTTGACGTCGCAAGCAGACAGTCTATCAAATTCACCCCCATGGCCCAAGCCGGGCCAAATTCGGAGTCGTAGTAAGGCCTCTTGTATTTTTTCCGCAGTGGTATGTATTGAATGCACGCTAGCTATCTCGCCTTCAAATCCACAACCGCCAAATTGAATGGAACGGACTACCTGGCGTTCTCGCCATTTTTTGCGTACGTGCTGTTCCAGATCCCTTGACTTGTTTGCACATAACTCAGCCTTCTCCTGCTTTCTGTGGGCAGTCTTGAAGGCATGTCCGGCGATTTTTCCTCTCCCTTGGCATCTGCGACAACCACCTTCTCCACCCCCAAGTTTCTTTCCAACACTGGAACTTTGATACCCACCACCATTGTCGTTGGCAATGTAGATACCTCTCTTCCTCCATCTCCATCTCCATCACCGTCCTCCACTTCAGCGTCACCCTCTTCTCAATCCTCGGCTTCCGAGACGTCGAAATCGAGTTCGAGCTCGCGATTCACCACCTCGTCTTTACCTCCATCATCCTCTTCCTCAATCGCGGCCTCCTTCACAGGCAGCGGCGCTCCCCCGACGAATACGTCGCCCGCCCCACCGTCCCGTCCGCTCTCCGTGCCTGTGTTGGCTGTCCTGTCCTTATGTGCTTTTGCGTCCAACTTCATTTCATAGACTTTGTATTTGTACGGGACCTCATGAGGTTGCCCAAATGCGCATGCAAAATGTTCACGTTCACTCATCGCAACTGAAAATGTCCGCAAAATTCAACATTGAACAACTACATTACTTAAGTTACAGTTATCAGACTTTATCTCAGACGCTCCTCGCGATACTTCTCTGCCAGGAATCTAGGGCTTGGTCAACATCAATCAAGACGAGGTTCAAACACAACGCACCCTTCGCCAACGGAGAGGGTCAGAAGAGCCGCAGAGATAGCGGACACAACGCGCCGGTCCCAGGGGCGATTCCAGTTCTCGTAGCTGAAGTACCCGATGGTTCCAAGGATTCCGAGATTTATCTGGGCCTGGTCAGTGGACGGGACCTGATGGTAAACGAGAACGCACGACTCCAACGAGACCACCAAGAGTGCCAGGCCGGAGAACTTGCTCTCGAACATGGCGGTAGATGACGGCACCTTCCTCTTTAGCTCTGCGCTCCTCCTCCTGTCCTGCAGGCGTCTTGCGATAGGCGTCAGCAGCATAGCCCTCGGCGCCCAGAAGTGCGAGGGTTGCAGCGACGGTGGTCGAAATGACCTGGGTGTCATGACGGTAGTGTGGATTGACGTAAAATGCGCGAGCAGCCCCGGCGAGGAGACCGACGTTTACTTTTCAAGAGTTCACCGGAGAGGAAACAGAATAGAGCAAGTGTCGACCTACCGAGGCCAATGAGGCCGCCCGCGACGCCAGGACGGAAGAGATAGTGCTTCGCAGATTCCCAGATATAATCACCCTCCGCTTTCGCCTCGTCGTAGGCTCTGTGTGCGCGGCGAGAAGATGGATTGGATCCGGAACCGGAACCGGGGGGAACGATGTTAATTTTCTTCGTGGGGTCGATGTTCGGGGACGAAGTAGGCGGGGCGGTATTCAAGAGGCCAGTATCAGGCCGCGGCTGCTCAGACAGCGGAGGGGCGTTGTGGGCGGTGACTTCTGCGTATGACATCGTTGTTGTTCGTTGGTCGGGTAAAGTTGGGAATTCCAGGATCAGTCGAGTCCACCTTTTATACCGCGCCTGCTGCCGACTCGTCACTGCGACGTCATTGGGAGTCCTGTCTTCGTCCTGTCACGAGGGGGTTGCGTCGCGACTCGCTGCTTCCTCAAACGTTGCGAATATAGAGAAGTGATGGGGATTTTTCGAAAAGATTACGCCGCACATTGTGGAATTCAGTTTAGTGATCGCGATTCGCTTGTGCTGAGGGTTTAAGCGATTTCCTTTTCGGGTCGCTATAATGTGGGTGTGTTTGGCACGGGCTTTCCCCAATGCAGGTGGACACTCGACGGCCAGGCCGCCAGGACACATTCGACCTTCGGAACCAGATACATGCTGACGACGGCGGGGTCCATGCCCACGCAGAGGCCGCCAACTATGCTAGCACCGACGACGAGGAGCATTCTGTTCTCGAGGACGACTCGGACGGCGAAGAGCACGACGAGTATATGGACGAAGACGACGACGGCTCATCCTCCCTCTCAATTCCTAACGAGTCTATAGACTTTGACCTCGTATATTCTCTTCATAGTTTTGCCGCAACCGTCGAGGGCCAGGCCAACGTTGTCAAAGGCGACAGTCTCTTCCTCATGGACGACAGCAATAGTTATTGGTGGCTTGTCCGAGTTCTCAAGACCCAAGAGGTTGGCTACATCCCGGCAGAGAACATCGAGACTCCCTTCGAGCGTCTTGCGCGTCTCAACAAGCACCGTAACGTTGATGTACGTTTCCGTTAAATATACACTCATGTGCAATTACCGACCGCCTTGTAGCTCGCGTCTGCAACTCAGTCAGAATTGCAGTCAGACCTCAATGTTTCCGCATCTCGTCTCCGAACCACTCTCGCCGCCGGCGGCCAGTCAACTAACTCTTCCTCCCCGCTACCACCTCCCAATGCTCCTCGTACCGGCAACACCGTGCCCAATCCCTTAAGCCAGCGTCGGGGCCTCGCATTCTCTCCCGGACTCAGCGTGCACAGATACCCCCCAGCCGTCTGGAACGAGGAAGAGTGGCTAATTGAACGCGAAGAGCGCCGCGCTACAATCATAAGCGAACGCGGAGGCGATCCGGACGCCGACTATACCGACTATGACGATCTCGACTTCGACGACGAGGAGGACGAAGCCGAGTGGGAGGTCGGTGCCTACGAAGCGGAGGATCGTGAGCTGGCGGATGAGATGACCATGATGCGTCGTATGACTGAGCAGGCCATGGCTAGAGATGCTCAGCAGGCAAAAGACGCCGTCCCTGCACCACAATCGCAGAAGATCATGCCTCCGATGGAACCCGACGATGGCATGCAATGGGAAGACGGTGCCGCAGCCGCGCAACAGGCAGCCGCCGCCGCTCCCCGTCCTAGTCCTGAGCAGATGCAAAATGTTCAACCACAGCCCCAACAACAGCCTCTCAGAACACCCCGCTCTGCTGAGCGCCTCACTCCCGACCCAGCGGAAGTCTCAGAGACACGAAAAGTCACAGTGACACCCTCTATCGCACGGGACGTGGTTTCGCCTACTTCTGCAGATTCTGAGAAAGAACGCGAGCGTGAACGTGAAAGGAAACGTCTTCGGGATGAAGAGGAGGAGGCAGCTCGCAAACGCGCAAGACAGCCAGCAGCACCTGCACAGGCCAGGACGAGTACTCCCGTGCAGGAACCCGTCAGTTCCCCCAACCCGGTGAAATCTCCGACCACGCCTACCAGTGGAGGAAAGCTACGCAAGGAGCGGGAGCCTGCTGCGGATGAAGAGAAGGATGGCAAGAAGAAGAAGAGTGGTGGTGTCTTTGGTAGCCTGTTTGGTCGCAAAGGCGACAAGAAGGACAAAGGCAAAAACGCCTCGATTGGTTCCGACAGCGAGTTTGCTGCCAATACCAGAGGTTCAGAAGAGTCCGGTCGTCGACCGTCGAACGGCAGCTCCGCTCCAGCGGATGGGATGATCTCGCCAACTACTGCAACAGCTATGCAACAGCAGCAGCAGCAGCAGGCAACCTCATTGCGCAATTCCACGGATCCGAAGCGTATACAACAAATGCAGGCGCAACAGAAGGAGCAGTCGACGACCATGTCGGCCGCTTCCCAACTTCGCCAGCGTGATCAGCAGCAGCAAGCGCTTTATCAGCAGTATCTCAACCGTTCCCCATCGTCTCCTCCAGAAGCACAGCCGTCGTACGGCTTGCAGTCTGCTGCACCGTACATGAATAGCAGCAGCACGCCCCCGAGTGCGTTCCACAGCCCTCCCTCTGGAGGACGTCAACGTCCTGGATCCCTTATCCTCACACCATCATCGTCTGGCGACGGCGTAGGGGTCCCAGACCTGAGTGTGATTCGTGTGTTTGCGGGCCAGAATTTAGACACCGAGGCAACGTTCAAGACTGTTTTGCTGAATGCATCCACCACCTCCGCAGATCTCGTCCGGCAAGCTGTGCAACGCTTCAGGCTCGAAGATACGGACCCCCACGAATACTTCTTGACTGTGAAACAAGTAGAAGGCTCGAGCGCTGTCTTGCGCGATTCAGAACATCCGCTTGTTGTCTTCGAAGGTCTCGTGGAAAACGCCCCGCGCGTCAAACGGAGCAGTGTTGGAAGCATCAATTCGGTAGCCAGCAATCTTTCGATGCATCCTGCCATCAAAAAGTTGGATATGAACGACTTTACTGACGATTCGGCCGTCAAGTTTTATCTGAATCGGCGTGGTGGAGAGGAGGGTGCAGACACAAGTATGGATGGCGCCGACGACACTCTCATCGCCGAGACCGTCGACGGCGAAATTGATCCTCAGTCACCTGGCAGGGGCCAGTTCTTGACCGTGTCTACTCAGGGTGGGAATAACGTCCAGCCCGAACGGTTCACATCCCCGTCCTTCCGATTCCCTCTACAGCTTGCCATCTTCCCCGGCGACCTTCCTGACGACATGGTTTTCGACCCTCTTACAGAAGCGATCGTGTTCAAAGATACGCTGAAAGAGCGTGGTCGTCCGTCTGTAACGTCGCCCGGCATATCGCAAACCATACGTCGCAAAGTCTTTGTATTCCCCAAAAATGCGACTGTGGCTGAGGTCATCGAGCTCGGTTTGGAACGTTTCGGTATTGAAGAAGGTGTGGTCGATGGCGGGGATGAAGTGGAGGATAAACTGTCTAAGAGACGCAGTGCTGTACGTGTGCGATACCAGCTCACAATCGATACGGGTAATGGTCAAGGTATGTCGATCATGGCCCTCAATCTCTCTCCGTGTCCTGATCTGGTCGTAGAGCGGGAACTGTCTCCTTCAAGCAGGGTTGTAGACGCATTCCCTCGCCCTCCATCGTATCGCAACCCCCAATCGCAGTTCCCAAACAAGCGGCGTTCTGTTGACTCTGCTCAAATTTTGGGTACCATGGAAGATGTCAATCCAGACGATCCGATGTTCATTCTCCGTCGTGCAACGTCTTATCGCCCATCAACTAACAGTCATGCTCGTCACCGTGTCTCGCTTGGACTGGACGAACTGGCACTGGCGAAGCAAAAACTCCAGCGTGACTCGGCCTCTAGTACTACCTCCGACGCTGCTGTTCATGAAGAATCGAAAATTCGAGTAGTGGCCCCAACCTCTGGGCTGTCACGACAAGAGATCATAGCGGCTCAACGCGAAGCAACTCGTGCTAATCAACGCGCCATACTTTCCGCGTCCACTAATTCCGTGCGCGGAATGGATGTCCTTCTCCCGGGCAATGCCATGATTCGCAGCGCTCGTTATAACGCGGACGAGAAGATGCGTTATTCATATGTCCAGCCAGATGGCGAGTCTTACGACATTAGCGACATTGTAGAGGAGGAGTGGCGGGACAGCGACGATAAAACCGACGTGCTCGAAGGAGTGCTCGGCCGAAACAAGGACCGCGTGGGTGAAAAACTTGACAGGGTATTGAGCAAAATCCAAAGCGGTGGGCGTCAGCAACAAGCTGCTGTTCCTACTCCAGCCTCAGTCCGGTCAAATTCACCTGAGTCGCAATATTCCTTGGACGATGCGGCACGTTCACGCTCTGTCACACCCGGCTCGGCAGGTTTAGTGTCTCGCACTCCAATTCCAGCCAACATGGCGCGCGAAAAGACACAGCAGTCGGTGACTGGAAGGGCATCTCCGTCAGTGAGGCCAGGCACCTCAACACCGACTGGAGCAAAATCTGGGCAGACCCCATCCCCATTGCATCCCGGACTGGTCTCCCGTCGACAGGAGTCTGTTACGTCTGTCATGTCGGACGACGTGTCGGGATATGCGACTCCAATGGCTCCCTCTTCACCGGAAAGTCCGATGAGAACTCCGACACCTAAAGCACAGCAGAAACGTGTGGTTATACCCAAAGATGAGTTTGGTGTGGCTCATATGATGACTGTGATCGAGCTACGCGGGTCTGTCCCTCGCAAGCCCCTCTCTTCGTTGGATCCAGTCGACGAACTATTATTCGGACGCCCCATAGATCTACCATCTCTACATCCGAAGATCAGAGAAGTTTACGCAGATTCTGTGCGACAAATGAACGATGTCGATAAGGTGAGCATGGTTGCATCTGCCTTGAATATATGCTGATTGTCTCAAAGATGTTGGACGACTACTTCCTGAACATCAAGGGTTGATGATTCTTCTAAGTATTACGTATATTTATTGTAGGCACTCCATCTTGCCTCAGCCTCTCCTTTACAATACTTTTTTTCGGAATTATTCGTTTTCTACAATTCTATTTCTTGGCTAGTAAGGTCTTCTTGTAGGCATCTTCCAGCTCCATTTGTAGATTCATCAGTGCTGGCATGTGGTTCTACGAACGGAGATGAATAAAGGAGCACCGTTAATGCGGATAGACATACCTTGTATTCCATGCTGAACTCGCCTGAAAAAACCTCGATTAGTTTTCCAGAGCTCAAAATCTACACAACGACGTTACCTTTGCCTTGAGTTGCGCCCCGTAACTGGTTAGAGTAACCGAACATCTCGTTCAGTGCAACCTCAGCAATGGCTGTAAACTCGTCGTCGCGCACTTCGCTATCCACGATGGTGCCTCGCCGCGTGTTTAATCCGCCAATGACATTACCTGAATGTGGTCTCACTTGAGCTCGAATGAGGGAAAGGGCATTACGCACTCTGGAATTCAGAAGGCGCAACAACCTCAACCTTCATGATAGGTTCCAATACAATGGCGTTAGCACCCCTGAACGCCTCGCGGAAAGCGCCAATTGTTGCATTGCGGAAGGCCAATTCGGAAGAATCGACGATATGGTACCCGCCGTCTGTCAGTACAAAGCGCACGCCAGAGATTGGATTGCCAGTTAACGTCCCCTTTTCTAACGCTTCGAAAAAGCCCTTCGAAGCGTGTAAGAGTCAATAGTATGCGTCAAGTTTCTTGCAGGTACCTTTTCGATCGCAGGGATATAATTCGTCGGAATGGTCCCACCCATAATATGGTTTTCGAACGCGACATCCTTGCCAGTCTCGGGGTCCATCTCCATGGGTTCGATGTAGCCACAGACTTTCGCATATTGCCCAGCACCTCCAGTTTGCTTCTTATGAACATACACGAAATCGGAGCGTTTTGAAATGGTTTCTCGGAAAGCGACACGGGGCTTGCCGGTTACACAGTCGACGTTATACTCACGCCGCATACGCTCGACATAAATTTCGAGATGTAGCTCGCCCATACCAGATATGATGGTCTTGAAAGGATTGTGAGTGACAGGCGAACAAGATCAATTTATAGACTGGAGCTTTACCTCTTTGCTTTCCTGGTCCATGTGGACCCGGAACGTGGGATCCTCCTTCTTGAAACGATTCAACGCTCGCGAAAAGTTGGGTGTTTCAATGCCATTGGCTCTAATGGCAAGAGAGATCACAGGCTCTGGGACAAACATGGAAGTCTATCGTGGACCCAGTTAATCGGCGTTTACGAACAGTACATTCAGCGCACCATGGAAAAGCTTGTCGATCCGTCAGTGAATGTATCTCCAGAAGAGCACTCCACACCGAAAATGGCGCAGATCTCCCCGGGCCCGATGGAGTCAATATCCTACAAGGACTTGAGAAGAAGAAAAATGCGTAAGAGGGTATTTCCGACCTCCATTTCATTGCTATGCATGCGGACAAGGCGAGGGACTTTGACCTTCTTCCCAGTTCGCGAATTATATATCAGGTTAGACTTCTTGAGACTTCCTTGATATACACGCATGTACGTTAGCTGACCGAAGCGACCTTCCTCGAGCTTGAAGGCGAGACCGACAAGTGGGGCGTCCGCTGCGGGAGAAAGCGGAACCTGAGGGGCGGTAACAGGGAGGGACGTATCATGTGCAACGACTTCCAGCTGAGAGGGATTGGGCAGATACGCGCAAACACCATCGAGAAGTGGTTGAACGGCCGTGTTCTTTATGGCAGAGCCTAGGAATACGGGTGAAAATTTGAGGCCGATGGTGGAACGCCTTATAGCATCGGCAATCTGGTCATTTGAGGGCGGCAGATCCTCTAAAACGAGATCTCCGATTTCTTCATCAACTTCGGCAAGCTGTTCGATGAGCTCTTGTCGTTTTCTTGGGCGAGACTCAATACGTCTGCCGGTATTTCGTCCGAGATGACGACGTCGACACTACATATGCGGTGAAATTCTGGCCCACGGGTAACACAACGCAAACTCACCCTTTCTGGCCCTCGTTGTATATTGCTCTCCAGTGCACCAAGTCGACGACACCCTTGAAACCATCTTCAACGCCGATCGGGATTTGAACGGCCGCTGCTGGGATTCTTAGTTTCGATCGAATTTGACTGACTATCCGCCATGGGTTTGCACCGGGTCTGGAAGACGTCAAAAAAGATGCGCAGTCAGAGAGTTATTGCGCTGACCTGTCCATTTTATTCACGAATGAAATACGGGGAACACCGTAGCGTCGCATTTGTCGATCTACCGTAGTAGTTTGGCTCTGGAATAATATTAGGTGCGCCGATATGGGTCGCCCGTCAGACTTACTTGCACGCCAGCGACAGCGCAAAGGACCAGAATCGCGCCGTCGAGCACCCGTAGAGCCCGCTCTACCTCTATTGTGAAGTCCACGTGTCCTACAGCTATCATGAGCATCACTCACACTTCATTCCATGCGAGACGCTGACCTGGGGTATCAATGATATTAATTGCATACTTTTGCTTCGAGCCATCGACATTAGTTGTCTCCCAGTCGCAGAACGTCGCGGCACTTTGAATTGTGATCCCCTTCTCCCGCTCGAGGTCCATGCTGTCCATTTTCGCGCCAACGGCGTCGCGCCCGCGAACCTAATGAATGCAGTGTCAAAATTTCATCCCGTACGCGGTGCAGGGTCGAAGAAGGAAGGACCTCGACGCGTCGCACACCTCATGGATATCACGAATACGGCCAGTGTAATACAATATGCGCTCGGTCAGAGTGGTTTTGCCGGAATCTATGTGCGCGGAAACCCCAATGTTGCGTTGAAATGTGAGGCGCTGGATATCCTTTTCCGTCAACTTGTATTGGGGTGGTGCCGGTGTCTCCTGGGGCTTTGCGGCTACGGCGGCGGCCGCAGATGCTGCGCGTCTAAGTGGGTGTAACGAGTGAAGGAGGGGGGAGAGTCTCCCGCATCCACGAACCAGCATGCTGGAACGGAAAAAGTGTCCAACCCTAACCTTAGATAATTGTAAACTCTAACGCCGGCGGCAAAAATCGATGGTCAGAGCAAAAGCAATTACTGTATAAGCATTCATCTATGTAGGTTTCTTATCCGTATCCTTCTCCTGCTCCTTCCCCGTCTCCGTTTCTGACTCCTTCTCCTTCTCCTCCTCCTTCTTTTCGTCTTTCTTCTCATCCTTCTTCTCTTTCGCCTTCTCATCGCCCTTGCCCTCTTCCAGCTCCGCCTGTCCAACCGTTGCTTTATTGTCGACCAGTGCATGTAATGCGATGACGGCGCGCAAGAGACTGCTCAGGTAGATGACCAGCAAAGCATCGTTCGTGCTCGAAGCAAAACTCTCTCTCAGCGTCCGGTCTCCGAGGTCGGGAAGCAGATTGAATACGTCCTGTAGGTGGTAGACGATTTTGTGGTCCACGGGCATCACGCCTTGCGAGACATCGACAAGATATTTTTGAATGTCGGACAAGCGTGACTGCAAGCCACGGAGGGAAGCAAGCTGCTCAGCAACGCGCGTAGCGAGCGTGGTTGTTGTGCTGTCTTTTATGTCGCGCAGCAGATGTTCTACACCTATTTCTTCGGCTTCCTCGCCTTCGATCGCGGAGGGGACATGGACAAAAGTTTTGAGAGTTTCAGTGCCGTCCTAGACGCGCAGTTAGAATCGGAGATCATTGCAAGACGTGAGACGCACATCTTTTATTTCGTCTACGGCGAAATATGCGTCTGTCGGAATGCCGACAGTGTGTGGGCGGACATCGACGATGACCATGAGAGGGCGGGCAACGAAGCGTTTGAAAAGGTCATTTATCTCCTGGTCTGAAGCACGGAGCTTTGGACCGGTATGATACCAGCCGATGAGACGTTCTTTGGCTGGAGCAAGTTGAGAAAGCACGATTGACACGCGGCGTTGGCGTGAACGCACCGTTTACCTTGCGAAACATGTCATACATTTCCTGGACATAGTTGTGGTCCAGGAACCAGCTCTTGCTGTCCTTGTCGTCCTCCTCGAAGGGAATGCCGAAGGAATTTGCAACATTTATTATCTTGCCATTGTCTTGACCAAGGAGCGCGCCAATGACGCGTTTGTGGGAAGTGCGGGAGACGGAGCGGGCGTGGTGGTCGGCGACGGAGAGGAGAACGAGGGGGTGAACGACGACAGTGGTGTTCTGGAGGGTAGCTAGCTGTTCAGTGGTGGTGGCTGGCATCAAGACGCGTACGCGTTAGGTAAGGGCGCTGGTAAACAGAGCCACTTGAGGGTAAGTACTTTAAAGTACTTTGAAATGAAACCTCGTCGCAGCGCTATCCCGACTCCGGGCAGATCTCGCTCCTCCTCCACCACTGTCCAGCCCGTGCCTGTCCCCGATGTCGAGCTCATGTCCCGCGCCTTCGCCGACGCCATAAAGGCAAACGACCCCGCCCTTCACAGAACTTCAAGAACCAGTGATTTCTCCGCCGCGTCCCTTTCTCCTCAATCTACCTCGTTCGGCGCGCGTCCATCGTCTGTCGCGTCCTCCGCGTCGTCTGTGCGGCCTCCAGAACGCGCGAAAACTCCCACCACCCGCCCTGCAAGCCGCCAATCCGACGTTTTTGGTAGGAGCACGAGCCGTGCCACTGGGCGCGCGTTCGACATAGGCGACAACGTCAGGATCGAGTCTCTCGGATATGAGGGAACTCTGCGCTTTCTGGGCAGTATCGACGGTAAACCTGGTCTGTGGGCCGGTGTTGAACTTGGTGGCGGCTTCGCCGGCAAAGGTAAGAACGACGGAAGTGTAGCTGGGTTCGTCATCGTTGGCAAGTTTTCTGTCCTCTCTCTCATTCGTTCTACACCAGAAAGCAGTATTTTACATGCCCACCAAATTGTGGCGTCTTCGTCGCATCAATAAAGCTTTCTGCCCCGACGGTTGGTCCTGGGGCTGTCCATCGTCCATCATCTGTGGCTTCGTCTCGCGGCCGCACGACACCTTCGTTATCTGGCCGAATAACCCCTTCGACCTCATCGTCCCTGTCGTACAGCACAAGTGCACGAATGACACCTTCTGCGTCGACTTCTCGCATTTCAACGGGACGTACAACTCCTGCAAACGGCGGACGCATCACACCATCTTATGCTGGACGAACTCCAGGGGCAACCGTGACCCCCGCCGCACGGGCTCGGACCCGTACGCTCACCAAGCCGACAGCAACGACCAGTCCCTCAGCATCGCTCAATGATAAACTCACGGCTGGGTCCCGGGCGTCCAAGTACGTCTCTATGACCGCCAAGCAACTAAGTTCTCGCGATGCAACTTCTTCCACCCCGACACGACCCCCCGCCCTTGCACCCCCGCCGAGTCCCGCTCGGAACCTTACTTCCCCTTCACTAAATTCCCGACCCATTCCTTCACCAACCCGTACCACAGCTTCGCCTTTCACCACACCTAAGCCAAGTCTCGGCGGTCGTGTTTCGGGTGGGGCTGCAATAGGACGACCGTCTGTCGGCACACCTCGTGCACGAATTCCCAGCGCAATCGCCATGCCTCCCCCGGCCTCTCCTATTACACGATCCGTTTCCCACAATTCTGAAAGTGGCGCCTGGGGTTCTCCCCGTCCTGAATCCGCCGCTTCCACCCGGTCCCTGGTCAACGAAGAGCGCGAACAAATGCAGTCCCGCATCCAGGCGCTGGAATACGAAAATCAGCGGTTACGCACCGCGTCTGTTCCGCCTGAGGTGAATGGAGACTCGCAAGGTGAATTGGAGGCCCTGCGGATCGAACACGATGGTGCTCAAAGTCGGGCCGTGGAGCTTGACACCCAACTTCAGGCAGCTCAGCGCTCTTTGGAAGAGAGAGGGATTCAGCTCCAAGAGCTAGAAAACATGCGCTCGCAAGCCCTTGCCAGTCTCGAGGAAGAGAAAGCTCGAGGCGACACTCGAATTCAGACTCTTGAGCGAGAGCTTGAAGAAACTCGAGTTCTGGGCAAGACACTAACGGACACCCTTTCAAGTAAGGAGTCTGTCGAAAGGGAAAGTGACCAGAAACTGCAGGCCAAGCAAACTGAAATCGTCACTCTGGAAGCTCGCCTCAAGCGCATTCAGCTCGAGCTTGACGAAGAGCGAACAGAGCTCGGTAACCAGGTGGACGAGTTGAGGCAGGCTGGTCAGGTGTGTTCTCTCTTGCGCTTATGATTTGCGAGTATGCTCACGACTTGGCCAGGAAACCATCGCTCTTTATGAAGAGCGTCTCAGCGCAGTTGACCGTGAAAAGGAGGAGTTGGAGGCTCGGGTTGCCACAATGGAGGCCCGGGCGCGCGCGGCGGCCCGAACCCCCTCTCCGAGCGGCACACCCAAGCCAGCGTCATCCGCCACCGAGATCGACAACGAAACTTTACGAGATCAGGTCGTTCACTTGCAGAAGAAGGTTTCCAAGTTGGAGGACGCTCTCGAGGATGCACAGGCGGCATCAGAGAAAGAGGAAGCAGCCCTTGCGGAGCGCATGCGCCGGTTGAAGGAGAAGGAAGAGGCGGCTAAGAAGGAGTTGTCGGAGGGGCGTAAAGAGGTAGAGCGTGTGATCAAATCTGAGGCAAATGCTCGAAGGCGTGTTGAGGAAGTTGAGGAAGCTCTCCATGAAAGTACCGCTGCATTAGAAGATGCAAGAGCGGAAGTGGAGGGTTTGCGATCAGAGCTTACGGTGATCATTCTTCTTGGCGACTTCAGAGTCGAGCTGACCGTGTATAGAACTTGGACGGCCTCGTAGCTGGCAATGGCGAGGGGGATCTGTATTCGCGGGTCGCTCAGGTTGTCAAACGCGCGTCGGCTGACAAAGCTCGGTTTACCGACGAAATATCCAACCTGAACGATCTGGTGGAGGAAGCTCTAATGCGTGAAACGGAAGCCTTGAAAGAGCTCGAGAAATTGCGCCAGACATTCGCCGCCCAGACGACCGAGGTCGAAGCTTTGAAGAAGAAGAGCAATCGCGACCTGTCCTTGAACAACGGCATTCAATCGCCCCAATCGCCAACCGTTTCAAAACATGATTTATCCGCTGCCAAAGAAGAGATCACTGGCCTGAAGTAGGTTGCCTCACGGATTTGAACTGTATGTTGGCTTACACCCAACAGACACATCGTTCAAGAGCTGCAGAAAGAGAGCCACGAAGCCACCCAGCGGACGAAGCTTCTGGAGGCAGAAAACCAGCTCTTGCTTTCCGAAGCGGAGCAGCTGCGACAGGTGAAGGTCTGAACGCGCTTTTTATTCGGCGACTAATACTTTGAAATAGGAGGTCCAAATTCTCGAAGAGAATCTTGACAACAGTTTGACTCGCGAGGAAAACGCGGTTGACGAGGCTCCGTCTGGAGATGCCACATCCTTGCAACGCCTCATGAAAGACCAGAAGGTCAAGTTCGAGGTAAGCGAGTGAAATAATTCGACGTTGTTCTGCTTCTTACCCATGTCAGGCGGAGCTTGACCAGCTGCGCAAGCGGATGGCTGATGCTGAGATGAAGAGTGCCAGGACGGTGCACGATGTATGTGGTTTCATTTGTGCTCTCCGCATAACTTATTTCTCTTGTCAAGTTGAACAAGGAGATCAGCGAGCTGGAGGCACTAATCGAGTCCAAGGTTGGTAAATCTCAACATCGGCACTGACCATTACTGACAGAATTGTTGTTTTAGATCTATCGTGAGGATGAGCTTGAACAGGAGCTTGAGCGAACCAAGGACAAACTTGCGCGACAACGAAAGTCTTCCAAAGGCAGCAGTGAAGTTGTCGAGACGCGACGCCGTGCGGGAAGTGTGGCAAGCTCTGAGGTTTCAGAGACTCAGAGCGAAGGCGTTTGCGAGATATGCGAGAAGCCTGGGCACGATATATTTACTTGCTCACTTTTAGCATCAGGAACACCGACGGTAAGAGCTGTTCTCTCGTCATTTCGTGACCCTTATTGACCTGTCCTGCGATTGAAGGACGACCGACCTACGTCGGATTCCGAATTGTTCTGCGAAGATTGCGAGAGTCACGGACATGTTGCAGCGGAATGCCCACATTCACTTGATGTCTTTTAATGTTATTCTCAGTATTAAATAAGTAATTGGATACCCAAACAGGAAATTACAGGAACGAATTCGAATGATGTGACAAGTCTCCGTCAAAAGATATAAATCGAGGTGTGACATATAGATATCTCCCCTTTGCCCACAGACTTTGCGCTGCACTCTCTTTACCCTCACATTCGTTACACTCATCCTCTCGCTTTCCGCCATGTTCTCGCTCTCTTCGTCCGTCGTTGCCCTCACTCTCGCCTCCTCCGCTTTTGGCGCCCTCTTCGTCAGTCTCCCCCCTTTTCTCGCTCAATTCACTCAGCTTATCCTTCACACTCTCTCCCAAGGTCACATCCCCCACTGAGACCATTGGTTTCACTGCCGGTCAACCCGCCAACATCTCTTGGCAGGACAGCGCCGACCAGCCCGCGTTAGCCAGCTTTGGGCTCGCCAAAGTCAGCATTTATGTCGGCAACAGCATCTCGCAGACGAGCCTTCAGACAATCTCGGAAAGCGTCGATCCCACCAACCCCATGTTCATTACCTTTACTCCCGATGCCTCTATTGGTCCCAACAGCAACCAGTACTTCATCCGTTTCGAATCTCTCACCAACAAGGACCCCACCCAGCCCACCATTCCCCTCTTGGCCTTCTCTCATATCTTCACGTCCGTTTCTTTCCTTGGCGTCTTCTAACCTCCTCTAATCTCGTCTGAACAGCATGTCTGGGATGACCGGAGCTTTCTCCAATGAAGTTCAGGCTCAGATCAACGGTCAATCCACCGCTCCCATAGGGGGCACCGCAGCCGCAGCCGCTGCCTCGACTAAGCCCAGTGCTACTCTCACCAGCAAGAGCTCCACTCCCTCCCATTCTGCGAGCAAGTCCGCCCAAGCTGCCACTGTTTCAGGCTCCAGTGCTGCTGTTCCCGCCTTCGCAGCCCGCTCGACCACCGTTTGGCTTGGAATTGTGACTGGCGTGCTCGGCGCTGTTGTTGGTGTCGCCATACTATAGAATGTCATTTCCCCCATCATGATTTCGTTTGGATCTCCAGTTTCAGTCCCGTTTTAGAACCTGTTAGCCTACATATTTGTGGTACGCTGATTTGGTTGAATACGACTTTCCCGTCATTCTTTCTCGTTCGTTGTGCCCACATTGGCGGTCTTCCGGTCCTCCGATCATAATTATTGAGTTTTGGGGGTATGCCGTATGCGCGTGATATTTGCGGACTTCAATTGGTCCTCTCACCACTAGGTTTGCAAGACAATGCGTGTCTGACCTAGACTACTGTCCCTCGCACCCAAATGCGCTCAGTGCTTACGCTCATACCCAAGACTCGGAACCGCTCGTACAAGACTTGCACGATTGGTCTTTCTTCTCCACTCACACGACCAGGCGCACGACTCCTGGACCGTTTTGCGCGATTGCATCTGGCGGCAGCACCACATATGAGCAAAGCTCACACCACGCGTTCAGCTTCGCGCCAGTTGCCTCCATCTTTCTCAGTTTCGCCTACTCCCAGAAACCCTCTTGGGGAGGGGAACTACATTCGCACAGCAGCTGCCCTGATCATTGGGCAAGTGAAGCTGAAGTTGGCGACGCGCTATGACATTTGACCCTTTCCGCCCCCAGCGATGAGATACTGAATGGAAAGACTCATGACATGAATTCGAACTACTTCGCCAAGTACTGTTTCGAGCACGGGATTGAGCTGTACGCCCTTCTCTGCACTTCTTTCGACATTCGTCGACATCTTTTGAACGTAGAAAACGCATAGAAGTCATCGCCGACGACGAAGCCCAGATAATTGAAGCTAGTCGGCGAATGGTCAAGAACTATGTAAATGTTTGATCAATTTTGATTCAAGATGCCTCCTCAATTGCTTCAGGATTTTGTAGTCACCAGCGGTGGAATTGGCCCAACACATGGTACTTTCAATTGAACTGTTTGAACTGTCTTCGCTGAATTTTGGACATAGATGGTACATTTAATTGCTGAACATATCGAATTCATTCATATATTGGGCAAAAGACATCACCTACGCCTCACTGGCTAAAGCGTTCTCCCAGTCGCTTGTACATCATACAGAGACCTTGACGCGAATGACCGAAATGATCAAACACAGGGCTTGGATGTCCGTTCAAACTCCACAGCAGCGCGCTGCTACGGAGAGAATGGCACTGTTTCCTGATGGTGCGGAAGTGCTATTCGTTGCTGAAGACATATGGGTTGTCAGTCGTTTTTCCCCTGGAAATTTTCTGCGACCGTCAACTGACTTTGGAGCAGCCAGTTGTGCGCTTGGAAGGAAAATTGTGCATTTTTCCGGGCATTCCCTCGCTCTTCCAGAAAATGCTCACCGCACTAACGCCTTTATTGCCCTTCCCTCCACAAACGGAACGACCGTTGAGGATACAGGTCTTCACAGAGTACGTGGTTCAACCGCAAAAATCATATTACATTCATCCTTGAAATACGTAGACGTCCGGAGTCAATGATTGCGCCATACCTAACGAAGCTGCAAACGCATTTGCGACCCCACGGTATTCAGGTGGGGTCGTATCCTGTCCTCGGCCAGGGCGTTTTCGTGAGCCTCATTGGCCGCGACCGGCTGCTGACGACTGCCTCAATGACATCTACGCAAGTCCAGCCGGACAGCGATGGACATCATGGCAGCGAGGACACGAAAGACCCCCCTCGGATAGTGCTGGCTGACATTGCGCGCGAGGTGGAGCTGGAGATTGACGGTCAGATTGTCAGTGAAGAGGAAGTAGCAAAGAGGAAAGGTCAGTGTAAGCAGTTGACCACTCCTGTTACGGTAGCCGCTAGCATGGGAGTAAAGGCGAAGTTTTAAATGATTGTACAGTCTTGTAGCACCATGGTTTCCAATGTAAACTCAGTCAACGGAGATGAATGCTGACTTATAGCACCCGAGTCGTAGAGACGATTCACTACATGGTGCACTTTCTATTTTGGGCTGAAATCAAGCCGGACCAAACAACCAATCTATTCATAACTCTTCGTCTCTTCAAATCTGTCATCTATCATCTCATCTACGACTGTCGTGGTCGCTCGTCGCTCCGTTCACGTCGCTGGCAGGATAAGAGTCAGCAGGTCCACCAGTTTGCGTTTGCAGCCATCGTCGCATTTAGATGATTATCATTGCCCACTCTCCACGAAGGAGCGTCGCGTTCGCAGAATCTACTGTCTGCTGGTACTGAGCCTGCTCGAATAACACATAGCGTGTTGATCTTATACCCAACCGAATTCTGAGCCTTTTCTTTCATCTGGTCTCAATGAGAAGTACAGGTGTTCAAATTCGAGGAAATCTCATTTCTCTCTCGACGCGTCGACACACTCGCGCCGTAAATTGATCAGCGCCCGCTGACATCTCTGGCAGATTTTCTCGACCACCATCGCTTGTAATGGTATCTAAAAGCACGCAGTATATCGCTACTCCACCAAAATTTTCTCCCCCCCCAAGTCTGAGACAACATGCCGATGCCCAAGTTGCTGAAAAAGATCAGCAGGAAAAATCTTCGCAGTCCGCGATCCAGTGACGGCTCAGACGTGGCGGAGCAAGATATTCCTCCTCTCCCTTCGTCAAACTTCGACGGGCTGTATGGCTTTCCCGTCACTAACTCTCCTTCGTACTTCGAAAGTGCAAACAGTTCTCCCTCTGGATCTCCGCGACCTCGAATTGTTGAATTAGACCGGTCTTATTCCGATAACGGATATTCACCGGGCCCATTCAGTTCCGAGTTTCACCGCCAGCAATACGCTTTGACGAGTTCCAGATCTACGGAGCACTTGCCCATTAGGCGCCCCTCATACGGTGTCATCGAGAATCTACCAGCTCGGCATCCCTCGCATGGCACCGTTGTCGATCTTCCACCGTTGCAGCCTCCTCGCGGGTTTGCTGATCGCTTACCTTCAAAACCAGCCTCACCTGTTCGTTCCGCGACTCCGCCGTCCAGAAACCCATCGTACACAGGGAGCGACTACTCCAGACCGTATACTAGCCCATCCTCACACCCTGGCTACTATGATACCTCCCCATCCCCCCTTCAGGGGACTCCCAACGGGTACACGAGACAGAGAACGACTTCTCATACCCCCGGTCACGGAGGATCTTATGGGAACGCCAATCCTCCATCTCCTCCGATTTTTGCTTCCGGCGATCCTCATTGGCATAGAGGGCGATCTACTTTCGTGCCCTCGCCTTCACAGCTCTCGTATTTGCATGTAGATGAAACCAATCTATCGAAGCCGATCGTCCCTGTAATTGTGGGCAAATCCTCTCCTCCAGGTCATGCACCTTCCGAGGACGAACTGTCGAACAATCTGGCCGACGCCTGGACGATAGCTATCACCGCTCCCAAGACATCGAAGGCCGACAAGGTGCTACAAGTAATCGGTGGGTCATCAGTGTCTATTTCAGATGTTGTGTTACTCAACTATGGTCCCAGAAACTAACGTAGCGGTTGCCTCGACCAAAACAGGGACAGCGGACGTGGTCATCCATGGAATCGCGTCAGGGTTGTCGGCCGTTGGTGGCATGGATGCCATCGAGCAAGGGATCAACACATTTACACACGCTTTGGACGAGGTTGCCAAACTGCATCCGTGCGTATACCCCACCCACTTTGGTACATGAACCCACCGATTTTCTAGATTCATTGGCGGTAGGTTTTTCTCTGCAGTGTACTTGCTTGGCAAACAATCGAATGTTAGTCGCTGTCATGGCGTTCAAGGCTGTCTGGGCGCTCGAGCAGAAGCGACGAGAAAACGATCGACGGATTCTCGCACTACATCTGGAAATGAAAGATATGATGGGCGTTCTCCTACAGTACGGGTTTTCTGTTCTTTTCCTTTTTTATTCACTCATTTCGTCAAATTCTTTTGTAGACTCAAGAATGTGAAGGATGCGGATGAGGTTGCACCCGACGGAAGCACCATCAAAGGTCGATTGCAGGAGATCGTGAATATCGCAACAGATGATATCAAAGCATGTGTGTATTTCTCTTAATTTATTTGAGTTTCGTCTCATGCCTTGCAGGTGCCAATGTCGGTCTCTTCCTGGCTCTGCACATTGATTAGCATTGACGGTGTGACAGGCTTGCGACGCTTATACCAAGAAAAAATTAGTTGTCAAAGTTCTCAAAGGTCCGGTTTGGGAAGGAAAATTGGTTAAATTTGCAGGGACGTTCACGAAGCGACGTTCTGAGTTTGAATTTGCCCTCAGTGTCCACACCGCTGTGGGGGTGGATGCCGTCAACAAAGTAACCCAAGAAATGAATCAAAAGATGGATAAGTTGCTTGACATGTTCGCTTCCTTTGTCACACCCCAACAGAAGGAGGTATTGCGGTAAATGAACAGTTCAATCCAGATACTGTTGCTGAGTTTTCTCCAGAATCGTTGAACAAAAAGGCGGTCTGCAAGCTTGCCAGGAGAATGATGACGTGCTCAGGGAGCTGAGCGGTCTTGAAAGCAAAACCACGACTTCAGTCGGAGCCGGCTCAATGGGAAAGTCCACACCTCAGACCTCCGCATTGGATGATCTTAAGGATGACCTGTTGATCGATCCCGAGGTTGCAATTTCGGAAAATAAGACGGCTTTTTCGCGCAAATTTGAAGTGCAGAAGCGGCAGATTGTGTACGACTTTTTGTATGTCTATTTTTCAAGTATCTCATTCATCCTACAGGGAGGAGTTGACTAAAGTGATTGAGCGCGAGGGCGATCGGGTCATCAGTGCTGTTACGGCGGGTCCTCATGACAAAATCATCGACCCAGTGGGTGTCCTCTCTCGTTCTTCGCAACTCATCTAATCGCGGGCAACTCTCACTGTATGATAGGATGTTCATAAAATATGGAAAGAAATGGTACGCTTTACTTTCGCACATGAACTTCCTTGCCTTGATTCTCTTCCAAGGGTTGGCGTGGCAGCGTGAAGGTACGTATATGCTCTTTCCGTTCCTCTCAACGAGTATCAATGGAAGCCACCAGTCACGACATTTTGTTATGGCTCTTCGCGACTATTACCAGGAGGGTACAGAAGACTCGGATGCTGCAGCGGCGAAGCGTGGCGCTGACGATTGGGCGTTGGAGTATCTGAACGTTTCCCGCCTTCAGTCTATATCTGAAGCATTCGACGACGATGCTTCGGGGTTTATCACAGTAGCGGAGGCTAATACATTCACCGCCGGTAGACCGTTAGATTGGTCGTGAGTGGAAAGAAAATTTGTAGATAACCTTCTGACCCAGTTTTCAGTCTTCCTCACTGGATCGCAATGTGGGCCATAGGTTTCCATCAAGCTTCGTCGATGTATGCTGCGAAAATTCGAGAATTGATTGCAAAGATGTTTGCACTCAGAACACGCGTTTTGCCCGCCAACAGAGCGGCCGTCAATACTTACCTAGACACGATTTACCGCGACGTGACATCTCTAGAGTCGGCTCTGGCACCCTGTTTTGTTAACGAAACTCTTCAAGCGAAGTTCAATAGCTATGTTATGGCCGAAGAGGCTCGACTACTTGCCAATCTAGAAGCGGTTGATTATGACCTGGATGCTCTCGATACCGTACCTCTCATCACCGGACCGGGCCGCATTGAAAGAGTATTGCTCTATCATGTATCACAGTCATACCATGACTCAAGAGTTTGCTCTAGTTCCTCCTCCCTCTGATTTTTCTCCTCCTCAAGCGAGATTTCGAAATCTTCAGGATTTGTCAAAGGAAGGCGAGGACACGCAATTATTCCAGAGATCGTGTCTCAGTTTTGATCCACAGGTAGTGCACGTTGACGAATTGTGGGACAGTGCGGATACAATATGCTGGGTGCTCAGAGCTGCGCAGGACCGCGTTGATCTCCTGCGCTCCGTGTTTGCTCAGCAAAAGGTTAGTCTTTTGTACTCGTCAGGAAGCCAAATCGATGGCAATGACCCAAGGTCGATATGACACAAGAGTTCAAAACTTTTTCACACGGACTTGTAAGTTGATTGGTTTGATTAACAAAGTTGCGTCTCATACTGCTTTAATAGTTTCAATATTTGCATGATCCGAGCGGTTTATGGGACGCGAAAGTAGTTTTGGCTCAGGACTTCCCCGATTACCCTTACGATGATGCATTGGAAGCTCAAGACGTCGACACGGAGAAATTGTTAAACTATCCTCCAGGACTCGAGAAACTAGACTTTGCGGCGTACAACAATGAGCCAGAGCGGAGTACACCGACAAGCACAAACAGCCGGCCATCTTCTGCACTCAGCGGTACGACCTATCATTAAATTTTCGTTCATTCTCATGACATTCCTTCCCCAGCCATTTTGGGAGCATGGAATGGCTTCGTGTATTCTACTCCATCGTCCCCGGTTCCGTCATCGGGAATGATCTCAATGAACCTTATGGCCAACGGAAGCCGGCGGTTTCAAGCATCTTCTCGATCGAATATGTCCGATTTTACCATCGCCGGAGATTGTGCTGGAGAGAGCTCCGAAACGGTCAAATTCACATTCAAGCGAACCTTCCCGGCTCGTTTCTCTCCACAATTTTTTTCCGGCCGATGGTTGGTCTCCATCGTAGTGAGTGTGATTCATTGTCTGATATCGTCCCATTTTGTCAAGGTCAAGAGCTCAACAATCGCTGACTGGAACTTGGGGATTGCAAGTTGATCCTCAGAGTCATGTCGGAGTTTTCATTTTCAAACGTATAATACCTGAATACATGTGCTTCTTTCCCGCACCGACAGCACTGAAACGAACTGGAATTCGGGCCCTGTGGACATTTGCCATATCCGCTGTTCGTTTTGCGATACGCAAAAGCAACTGGTCCTGGGCTTTTTTCAAACAAAGAGCGGAGAATCAAAAACGTTTCATTGAACTTTATATTCGGAAGACGCGGTATGGTCGCCCGCTCAGTGCCAAGGAACAAGTGCGCACACACTCTTTCCCGTCCAATACTCTCTCACCTATCCACTAGACCGAACTCGGCCTATTACAAAAGTGCGTAATCAAAGGACACTGTTATCGCTTCTGACTGGCTGCTTACGATGACCCTGTCAGATCATTCACCACCAGAGATTCCAGGTTTTTCCATTCGATTGCTGAAAGTCGAATTAGAGTTACTACTGGCCACGAGTGAATTCTGTCACATTGATTATGCAGTAAAGTTACTTACGTTGTCGCTCTCGCAGCGTGCGGTGCGACTGTTGTACTGGGGTTATAGGTGGCGCTAGAGTCACTTGCTTGACATGCAGGCTCGAAGACAGCTTCGACACGGTATAGTGATTTGCTGCATCGACGAGTGTTTTCATTCATTAATTGCTATAGGTTGACTTTTGTGACACTCCCTCTTGCATGTCGACCAAGGTGATACCCTCAGGAATGACAGTACGTTATCATTGACGTGTGGTATATGTCCCCGACTCACTCTGACTCCAGCGGCCGCATTTGCCCGCGCACAATCTGCTCAAATTGAGACGAGTTGTCCATATAAGGCAATTTGGCAAAACATATCGTGATGCCAAAAGAGCTCTGGCAAAAGCTAGACAGCTATTCCCTTCCCCCGAAACAGACATGGATGTTAGCGCTCCGGATTCCCACTCTATGCCGACTGCGCCCAAGTGTGCTGCATGTACTCGACCTGTCACACAACCGTGCTGGTTCTGTGTACAGTGCGAAGGTTAGAAGTCATCTGTTACAATATGACTCTATCTCATTCCTGTTCTAGAGCCCAGCTTCATCTGTCTCGAATGTGAATCGGACACCCAGAAAAAAATCGCTTTCGGGTATCACCAAACCCACTCGCATGACCTAGTTCGAGTTCAAGAGTACATAGAAGAAGTCGAAATTACTCTTGAAGGTCGACTGGCGGACTTGGAGCAGCGATTTATTGAACATGAATCAAACATGAATCAAAGACTGAGCAGGTTAGAAGCCAAGGTCAATGATCGTCTGCTCCAAGTGGATAATCGTCTTCTGCTTGTGGAAAAGCTGCTAGAACGAGTTCTTATTAGTTTGGAGCGGCAGGTTCGCGATTGATGTTGTAACTAGAAGGGTCTCAATCCATTTTTTCTGCTGTCGAACGACTATCCTCAGAGTCTGAGGAATTTTTCGATGGAAACAATTTGAAATTTTGTCAAAAACTCACTGTTCGATTAATCGGACCAGATGTCCCGTTGTATGTCGAGTAGAATGAGCAAGACACGAACATAACTGCCCCCTGGCCCAGCTGGTTAAGGCGCACGACTGTTAGTTTGTTCAATCGTGAGATCGTGAGTTCGAGCCTCACGGGGGCAGTTGATTGTTTTGAATACATATTTTTTCTTAAAAAACAAATGCTCTTTCATTGCTTCATACCCCGCTTCCAGATCTGCTGATACCATACATAGAATGCTGAGTGTTGAGCGTCTGGGATACAATCTTGTCTCTCTCCCGTCACTATTAATTACGCTCACTAAACAAGTACATGAATTATCCCGGGGCATCGCAAATGACGAGTGCTGTATGATTATGAGTTGCAAGCGTCCTCTCATGGGGAGAGTTTCTGCCGCGAGACTCGTGCGGATTTAGTCGTGATGATGGTGCGAGCTCGCATCTTTGATGAAAGCATTTGAACCCTTGATATTGAGGAATGAGTACTGCAAAACAAGGAAACCAACATATGAGCGACTATTTCGTGTTTGAATCAGAGTACACCGTACCTCTGCCAAATCAGTTGATCCTCCGACATTGTAGTTTTGATAGACAAGATTTGGTTCTGTCCAGAACGGGCGTAGTCCAGCGGCCTCGAGCATCTCCCACCAAGCCAAGTACTCCTCGAAATTCATGTTCCAGATGTGAACTTCCAGTTGAAGCTGCCCAAACGGCAATGGGCGACCAGAGGCGAGGTATGGCTTGAGGAGCGCCGTCAGCGTCTCAAATTCCCAACGCTCGATATCGATCTACAGAGACGGTGTCAGATCTGAGCACTTTGCACGAGCGGGTCCGGAGCATACTTTCAGTATATCAATGTGAGTATGGCCGTTCAGCTTCATCAGGCTTTCAAGGGTGTACATCTTGTGCTCATCCTCAGGCCCATGACTGTCTTTACCCGCAAGGCCATACGGCTTGAAATGCGTCCGACTCGCTTGCGTCGACGATATTTGTGGTCCGAAAGACTTGACTGAGAAGTCATATCCCCAGATCTGACATTCTTGTGTGTTAGCAAGAATTTCGGCCTCGAAAGACGACTCGTAGTTGATTCCTAACCAACAATCAGCATCAAATTCGAGAATTTCGATTCCAAGCGCACCGAAAGAATAGACGATACAATCCGGTTTGTGTTCCACCCGCGACAGTCCACATACCCACTTGCCTCCGTCCCCAAGCGCTCCCAGCCTTACAGTGATGAGTCAAAGCAGCACTGAAAGTGAAAGAGGTACCTTTGAATTTCATGTGGGCAATTATAGGCCGCGGGGAAAAAGTCCCCTGAGAAACAGTCAACTACGTCGCTACGTCTATGGGTAGCTACTTACAGACGGTATATGCGGGCCATGGGCTGACGTTTGGTGGGAACCTAGAAAGAGATGACGCCGACGCCCAGACACAGTTTGCTGTATTGCTTACAGCTGAATATCTTTAACGGTTGGGCCCCATTTTTTTATCAGACCTTTGACGGAATGAGATGATATTCACAATTTTCATTCAAACCAACCTTGACGGTCTTTAAGCAGCTTTTGGTATATGTGTTCTGACCGCTCGAGACGACCGGGAAGATCATGAGCGGGCCAAGCTCGTCCCGTTGTATACGGGACTGCAGAAGGCTGGTAAGGTCCCAGAAGGTAGAAAGTCAAGCCCAGAACGACAAAAACGAAGAAACTGTAGGCTGGGTGACGGGATACCACCGACATGGTGGTGTTGAGAGGAAAAGATTCGCAAGTGTTTTTTGACAGCAACACTCTTGGTTTCTTACGTACATCCTGATCGCCATGCCGAACGACGACCAAGCAGCCTTCGACCTTCTTGGCCCTATCTCAAACCCGTATAGCAAGCCTCTCGACGCTGAGAATGGACTAGACGTTGCCTGGTAGTATCTCTGTGTATTTTTATCAATTGACACTTGGATTCAAGCTGTTGACGCTCAATGTATAGGTTCCCGTCTTTTCCTTCCCTATCTGCGCTGCTCTATCTATGCTGCACTCCTTGTAGGGTTTGGAATGGTCACTTCACGACTCGCAAGTAATTGAAGCGTCGGACTGCGGCGCGGCCGCGAGAGCATCATGTCTCAGTCTAAGCGTAAAAAGTTTTTCTGGTATATTTTCATCGGGATTCTTGTTCGAGAGTGTGTTCCTCGTACGTATCTCTCGTTCTCCTCTTTTCTGCTGCGACCTAACTCCTAGTTGATTACTTTTCTCTAGCTGATCAGACGATTCAATCACGATTGTTCGCCGCCTAAATTTGGTCTTCGAGTGTCACCGTGCCCCCGGAATAAGCAAACAACCTGTCTTTTCCGGAGACGCCACGATGAGTTGGCGAATCGTGTGGGTGGTCGAGGCTACAGGGAAAATATTGCACCCGTTATGCGGGTATGACCTTTCTACCTAGGCTCCTGTTCTGAATATCTCGGCTTCATTCTTTCTAGCTTCCCGCATGACAGCGACATCCAGTAGCAGGCGCTTATTCAAGGCTCGTTGTTTTCCATTCCTCAATGGATGCTTGTCGTGCAAAATTCGCCGCTCATCGTCTCACATCTGCCATGCATTGGCCGCGTCGTCGTCTCAGTATCAGCAACAGGTCGCTCTCGTCTCGTATCCGCTGTTCTTTGTCCCACATCGGATGCTCGTCGTCCTCATTCGCTTCTCCCAAGTTCCTTGCTCATCGTCCCACACTCGCTGCACTTTGTTTTACCTCCCCGCTCGTCATCTGAAGTCGGCCGCTTGTCGCCGCATCCGCTGGTTATCTTATCGACTCTTCAGCCTACCGCGGAAAGACTACGACCAGGTGCAAGATTGAATGACGCACATGCTGTGTCCACTTCACGACTACGTATGAGGGCCTGTGGTGATCCCTTTGGATGCCCTGGTTGCTTGATTTGCGAATTTTTTGTCCAGATGCATTTGGGCCCTAGAATACCCTGGAAGTCAATCTCAATTCGGTATTACATGGTCACACATTGTACGCACCTGCGTGTTTTTGTCCATTTGAATGCATCCATCTCGTTACAACGCTGAGAAAATCGATCTTTTTAAAAAAATGGTGGACCTTTAATATACTTCATGTATTGGCTTTCCTTTCCGTTTGCCCTATTCCTTAGTCGAAACCAGTCTCCATTTGTGATGAGTCTGATGACTGAACGCGTCGCGAACTTGAGTAAGTACGTCACAACTGGGACACGGTCATGTGAGGTGTGACCTGTTGTTTGGCCGCCGGTTGGCCTCAGCCGCCGCCTTTCTTGCCTCCCCTTTGCACAACCACACGGTCTACGATTTATCTTGCCTTCGCCCATGGCTACCACCGTGCGCCGCACACACCCTCCCATTAAACAGTCTAGGTCTGTTTCTGGCTCAAAGCGCCCTCGCTCCCCCGACCACATCCTTGAGGTCGTTCCAAAACGCCTCAAGGCGGTCCCCGCAGCCGCCCCTACTGCCCATCGTGAAAAGGAAGGAGAGAAAGACAAGGTCCGACGCCATACTGAGCGTGAACAGCAGAGAGTCGAGTTCCGCGACAAGTATCGCAAAGCTTTTCCAAGCTGGAAATTCTACTTCGATGTCGACAACATCGTTGCCGAAAACGTAGCTTCAATCAAGTCTTCTCAAGTAAAGATACGACAGCTCAACGGCGTGCGTGCTCTTCATGACTTTCGTTTCTTGCCGCTCATGCCACTCCCAGACCATCGAAAATTTCTTTTCGAATAGCGTCACACATCTCATCACAGACCAGCCTGCACCCGCAGACAACTCTGCCGTCCCCCTCGCCAACAAAGAAAACGATGCACCCCGGAACAAGATCAGCAAAAGTCCTAGCAAGCTCAGATTGTAAGTCTCGTTCTTCCCTCATTCCGTTCACAATGCCACAACCCCAACAGAGGCGCCGAAGACCTTGCTCCAGCCTATGATCTTGTGTCAAAAGCAAAGAGCTTCGACAACACCAAAGTATGGAGTATGGCAAAACTTCAGAGTGTTGTCGACCGCTGCCTCGATCCTACCCCGTCTTCCGCATCGTCTGTTGCTCAGCGCGAGCGCACCCTTTCTCGCTTGCTGCAGTCGGAGAGACTCAACGGCACCAGCGAACGGGATCCAACTCAGAAAAGGCACGACTTCAAGTACTTCAATCGCGGAACCTACTTCATGCTGGTAGAGGATATTCGAGGGGAATTGGCGACAGTCGCCGTTCAGGAATACATCATTCCCAAGGGCCGCGATGCAGCCATTGCAAAAACTCCGTGGCCGGTTCTTCACTGCCATCCTCACTCGCGTGGCCCGTTCTTGCAGTTCGACGAAAAAGAGAAGAAGCGTTGGGAGAAGGCACAGCGTTTGGAGGCAGAGCAGGCGAATGACCGCGACCAGCGGCAGGACAAGGTGTTACGCGTGGAAGTGATGAAGCGGAAAGCTGAGGCGCGTTTGCAAACCTTCACCCAAATTGGCGATCTCAGACGGTCCGTTTCAATGAACAACATGCATCGCCGCGCCAACCTGCTCGACGACCAATATGTCGATCTCGATGGTGATGTCGCCGACTCTACCAATGCATCGGGATATGCTGCTCGAGGCTATGTGGCGGCGTCTGGTAATAGCGTAGGCATCACCTCAACGACGGGCACCACTTCCACGACTGGTTTCTCCCTCCGATCTTCTGCTCTACCAGCATCTTTACGCGGCCGGCCAGAAGTCATCACTTCGCGCCGATTCCCCTCCACCCAGCTCAAAAATGGTGATATGGGACCCCCTTCGAACGTTCCGGGAAAGCGGCCCATGCTCAAGAAGAGTCGTAGTACCAATACCATGAGACTTCCCAAGAGAGATGAAGGCAGCAAACCTGGATATTGTGAATGCTGCCGCCAGAAGTTCGAGGATTTTACCGTGGTAAGTCTGTTCCGAATTCGTCTCGCGATACGTTTCATTCATGACTGGTGGAATACAGCACATCAATGGCAAAAAACACCGCAAATTTGCGGTCGACGACGCCAATTTCTTGCAGTTGGATGAGATCCTGGATCGGGTGAAACGCCGAACGATCGACGATGTGAAGCAGGAACAACTGGAGTGGGAACGCAAATGTCTGCATATGGATGCAGACAACCCGTCCAGCGATTATGAAATGTTTGACGAGGCCTTCGTTGACTTGGATTCAGATTCATGACAATTTGTATATAGTTTAGCATTCGCATTGTACTTCATAAAACACATAACATTATTGGAAAGTCTTGGAGAACCATATCCCGAAACCTCAGATGATCGTAACAGTGAGTAAGGACGTGACTCCATCGGTAGCGATGCCTTGTCAAGAGCATTGAATGCGCGGGAAACAAGCAAGAAACAGCTCTCACCGTGGTTGACGCCGGCGGAACCAGCAGGAAGCAACCCAGTCATCTGTTGAAGAGTGGCCGAGTAAGTGACTCCTCCGAATGAAGGATGCGGGTTCGTGTTGGTAGCATTTTGAACGAGCAGATCTCGGCCTAAGCATTGGTCAATGACATTGGGATTTTATGCAGGGCCTGCATTGCTTGCCGATGTTGTATCCGTCGGGAATAATTGTGTGTCCCTGGGTCACATCCTACTTTTGTTCATGATTCAGTCGACGTGGTTGACTGCCAAAACTTACCTCCTCCTTCGAAACACTGTAAATTGGACAGTTTAAAAACGAGACAGTTTCTGAAGTTAACCAGATCTCACGCCAGGAATAGAGCCCCTGTGTCGGCGGTAGGACCATCCTGGCGGTACACACGCAGGTGGTTACCTCCAATGAGACTTTCGAGACAAGTCCCGAAAACTGAGTCTCCATAGTCTTGTCGCAGTTCGACCTTAGAGGTTGCAAAATGATTCAGAACAAACAAGCCATCGCACATCTGAAAGAAGTTCACAGTTTGGTTCAAATAACCATGTCCGTCGCCGAGATTGGCCGTCTGGGGTCCACCTGCGGCGTTTCAATGAATGTAGCTGGCGAAGAGTGTTTTCAACGAACCCAAGTGTATGCCCAGACATTCCGTGGAGCTACGGAGACCTCGAATCAACCGAAAAGCATTGGTAACAGAAACGGGCATACAACCCGATTGCTCGCGCAAAATTCAAGAACCCGTTGTCCGTGAGCACAGAAGGAGAGCTCAAGCCAGAGATGATGACCTTGAGAGGAGCAGCTGAAGCGATACGGAATGAATCATGGGCAACAACACACATTAAGCGGCTCCCCAAGATCTGCGGGCGAGCTGCCACCGCTTGCTGGATTCGGGTTAGTAGAAATTGAGTGTGGCCATCCATTTTACCATCGTCGAGCATTGAGCCCCCCGCAAGGGTTGGGTTCACAAATGCGACAGCGCGTTTAGTCTGAGGCGCTGCCAATGCAAGAGTTGCGAGACCCAATGTCAAGAAGGAGGAGAGGAACATGACACAAGCTGGAACAGGACTGGGCGAACCGTTCGCTTGCGGAACAGTTGCGAGAAGGTTGGTTTATATACTTTGCCATTGGCATGTACTGGACTATTTCCACGCATTCGAGTTGAAAGGAAGCAAAAGCATCGCGCGAGCATATGGCCCCATGGTCCAAATCAAGAGATTCCATATAAAAATAGCACTATATCACTCAGCTGAACGCCGACCAGGGAATACAAAGCGGTTCAGCTTAGCGCCAGAGCAGTGAAAGACCAGAGAGACAGATTCCTCTTTCGGTGGGGAAACGATGTTAAAATCCAAGAGAATATACCTCAGGTGCAACAACCAACGCCAGCTCGCCGTACATACCCAATAAGCACCGCGTGAGGATTGGAGCAACGTTCTGCGAGAAACGGCATGAACCAACGAACGTTCCACGGATGTCTCCTCGGGGGGAATCGTGCCGTCCACAAACTATCGCACGGACGGAGGAGGTCTCGCGGTGAAGCGCTGAATGGAAATGCTAACATCATCCATCCACCGTTCTTCCATCTCCACTGTTAGAGTTCGCGAGACAATGCGCTCGTTTGCGCCACCAATTGCTGCTCTGAGAAGGGAAAGCGCAAGGTTGACGGGAGGGGAAGACGAGTCTAATGCATTCCCCACCAACTCCGTCCACAGACGGATAGTCGCCAAAATATCCAAGTTGTTGTAGAGTTCTGTCGCTGGCAAACCGTCGGAGCAGAGTAGTAAAAACCAAGGGCGATTTGGGAGATCGCGATGGTAAATATCTGGAATGTTCGACACATATGGCGGCTAGGTCGAAGTTCAGTGAGACGGTTGATACAGAGACGTCACAACACACGGTGGATATTCGAGCTGCACATTGCTTGAGTGTTCCCGGCGAAATCCAGTCTTGCTCTAGGTTTGAGAAAACGCGGGAGGTATACAAAGACGGTATTTTCAACCAGATGTCTCCAATCGCTTCACGCCAAGAATTGTGAACAAGCAGCAGATTCAAGCGCGATGGGGTCAAAATACCTCTGGTTGGCTCCAGGAAACCCAGTATTTTCCGTTTCTCTAATACTGTCCGCTCTTGAGGGTGTTCACTCCTTATGCGCTGCGCCTCACGCTGATCATATGTGGCGTGCAACTGATTGACTAGAGTTCCTGTCCATGAGCCACGATCACTTTCTCCCAGAACTAAATATAAATCAGGCTCGATCGTAAGCGATTGTGGGTCCATATATGTCTTCACCTGCGTGACAATCTGCGTCAATATTCAAGGTGAGATTACTGAGTGCAGGAATAGTATGAGCGCACCTGAAATTCGTCATCCATGAAGCAAACGTACGGTAGATTACCTTACCTCCGAGGTTCGCTATCCACACATTTTCCTCCCTAGGATCAGTCAAACTGAGAGCGGAATTTATTCAAGTATATTCCAACATGATAGAAAGCTACCTGATCAGAAGAGTTGTCCCACCAAGACATCGAGCAGCAGCCCTGCGGCTCCGACCAGAAGCGTCTCGAGTGAATATATCCTTCACCTGCCCATCGGACATTCGGCTGAGTCTTCTGGGATCTTTAGGAAAGAGGTTCAAAAGGTCTGTCGAGATATAATTGTCGACCTGGACGACGGAATCCCTCAAGATCTGGCTGACACGAGCCGGATGTATCTGCTGATTGCCTAATTCTCGAAGAGCCGCACTGAGATTTTTCTTCAACTGTCGAGGAAGAGTTTCGGCTACATAGTCAACGGTGTGATGATTGACGTGGCCTATAATGACCCAGGTCACCAACGAAGAGGAGGTCGCAGTAAGAAGGACAATCACCATCGAATACGCTGTTAAATTGCCAAGTCCCTCCAGACAAATTCCACTCCTCTACAATGAAACGGTCTTGATTCTGATATATATGAGGGGAACATGGTTGAAAGGTCAGGCTATCGACCTTGCGGTTAGATTGAGGGCTGGCCGCGCGCGTCAATTCCGCAGTCAAAGAAGGCTCTCGCAAAATTCGAAATGTCCATGGCCCTTCGCCAGGGTAGCCCATGTCCGTCGAGCCGAAATCGTCTACTTCAGCCAGGGCGAGTAGATGCTCAGAGGAACTCGCCGCCGGTAGTGACACAACATTGGGGTACATCAGAAAGAAGAACAAGTGGGGCTGGGTAAACCCATCCTCGATATGATGTTTGAAAGAAAAGACTTTCGTACACGGCATGTACCGCATTTCGCCATCCAGTCGGAAAATCTGAAGCTGATGTAATCAGAGGGGGTTGTAACCAAGGGAAGAAGAGCGACAGAGAACAGACGGGGACCTTGGGCATCACATGGAGTGGTATTCCATGGAATGAGATGAAGCAAGTCCATCATGAAAAGAACGAAGGAAGGAGTAAGACCATCGATGCATCAGTAAAAGAACGAGGGAAACTGCTGTATGGCGTCGAAGACAGCAACACGCCACAGCGACTGACAGAGAAACGGGCAGTGCACGGAAGGAAGCATCATGAAGAGATTTGGTGACAGTTGAAAGCAAGCATGTAGCGCAGTCGTCAAGCAGTCTTAAAAACGTGCTGAATCAGGGAAGATCGACCTAACCAGATATGTATGTCCAGGTCACACCAAGTCCAGAATCAAACTGACGATCGAGTTGAGACTCAATGAGAGTGACTGGTGTGGGCCAGAGAGGGAGCCCAGACAAACTCAAAAACTTTATATTACTTTATTTGAGTTCAAGTGAATATAAAATGTTCACTCGAGGTTTTGTGCTTGAGAGTTGAGTTGTTCCAGTTTGACGAAAAGCGCTGCGGCTGATCCCGAAGGAACGCGGCAAAAGCCGAGTCGACGAAGAGGAAGGGCGCATGTACTGGAACGCCAGGCCGAGCCCGGACGCAGCAGGATTCCGAGGAGCTGGAGGCTCCGAGTGATCCCCACACCAAGCCACGAGCAGCAAAGGTCAAAGAGTACCGCTCATAAGTGGCACTCGCGCGAATGAGCAAAGGGCCCGAGGACCCCAACCGCGAGCAAAACGACGAAGTGATTCAGGTGGAAAGCCGTGGCGACTGCTGAACTTACCAATGAAATTCGAAGAAGGTAACAAAACCAAAAGACCCACAACGTCCAACTGGACGATCAACTGAATGGAGGTGGCATTGCCTCGCGATCCATAGGTTGAGCAAGCAGAGCTTCAATTTGTAGCCAGAGCTTGAACTCAGAGCAACAAAGGTGGCGTAGGTTCATAAAAATGGGGAGCCATGTTCCAGCAGTTGTGTAGAAAAGGGTGTAGCCTAGCGCGCGGTTGTCCAGAATATAAGCAGAAGAGAATTGACCACAGTAACGCGAGAAGCGTGTATTCAAAGAATGCTGCAAAAAAGGAAATCATATGTAGGCACGGATTCGATTCCAGACTGGCTCACCTTCCAACTCCTTTCAACTCACAAGACATGTCGGCCCTTGCGGTTCGAAATAGTGGACGTCCTTGGACGTCCCAGAGAATGCTTGCCTTGACTACAAAACTTTGTCCCAGAAGAAGGAAAGAGAGTAACAAAAGCAAGTTTAACAGACTCGGATGCGCACACTGGTGCACATCAACACGGCGCAACAACGGAGCCCCGGGCCGAGCCGCGCACGACCCAGCGCTGACCCGACGGCGACCGCGTGTTGAACGTTGAACAACGACTCAGGCGAACGACGGAGAGCCAGGAATGAATGCGCATCACGCGCGACTTCTCTCGTTCGCTCAGTGAGTGGTTTCACGGATTGTTTGAAGGCTCACATTTCTTCTCCACTACAATTGAAAATGTCACTCCGAGTCTTGAATGAAATGCTCATGGCGGGATGGGTGTGAATTCATTCAATATTTTGAAAGCACAACCTCCCAGGTGAGATGAAAGAGACAACAAAATAATTTCGGGGCGACGCGGCGACTCGGACGAATAACGCGTCGAAATCCAACTACAGCTCTCGGGCGGCATTCGTAACATGTGAGCTATAGAACATCCTTAGCTAGGACACCTGAGCCTCCTCCCCCACGAAGCTGCCCCCGAGACTCGACTTTCCCCAGCTCCAATCCTTGCTCAGTGGTTGCACAACACACACCATGACTGTCCGTCTTATCGCGTTCCTCACTCGCCTCCCACATATCACATTCGAAGAATTCGACAAGCACTGGTAGGCCAATTCTATTACATCCTTACTGGTTCCAGGATTTCTCCCTCAAGCCTTAACCTGCATGTTTAGGACCGAGGTTCACCGTCCCATCATCGAGTCACTTCCAGCCGTCAAGTCTGGGCTGGTCAAGTACAAGCAGGTGAAATAAATTCTCTTTCTCTCTGGATGCTTCCGGCTGAGAATGCTGCGCGACAGTTCCATGTCTCCCCAACTGTGAACGCCGTTCTCGCAGCTGCAGGGTCAGCTGTAGTGCCATACGACGGCATTGTCGAATGGGAAGCAGAGAGACTCGAGGACATCCTTGAGCTGTTCGGAAGCAAGGAGCTGATTGAGGCAAGCCCGCAATTGATTCTTCCACCTGGCACGCAGTTGAACCGCAATTATCTTACAGAAAGCTCTGCCGGACGAGAAGAACTTTTTCGAGCGCAGCAGTGTTCAGGTCGTGGGCGGACATTGGACGCCTTGAATTTCAACCTGATTGCTCTCGTGCGCGCGTTTGTGCTTCTAGAGGAGTTCTTGCTCGAATACATAATCTAAAAGTACCCTTTTCACGCCACAAAAAAACCTTCCAGAATGGCCTGAAATAAATCAATGGTTTTTTACTCGGTTCTTGTGACGGCTGCACGATGGAGTACATACTCAGCCGTATGCCTACTCCGTCGACGTCTAAAAGACTGTCGCGATCGGTGACTTGAAACATCACTGGTAGCCGTTCATCGATGGAAGGAGACACAGTCTTTTCTATCTCTTTCCTCGTCCTTTAACAAAGCTTTGTAGCTTCGACTCCGGGCTTACTGTATGTTTCCGACTTCAACTGCATATTGAGCCCAAGTCTCGGCATGTTGTGGATCGGCGCTCCCTTTATTCGAACTTCAGCAGTGTTCCGTATCTACTTGTCTGGGAATTCTGACGAGCAAGACGGGGGTGATTGCGAGGAACCAGACGAAGGAAGTGGGAGCAATAAGCGGCGTGCAAAGGCTTCTTGTGGTGCGGCCAAAAGCTCCGCCGGAGAAAAAACTTCTGACAAGGGCAAGACGGGAGGAATATGAAAGATCGCTCCGTAAACTCGCGCTTTTCTTCGGGCTCTGTGAACGCCACAAAACTCGATCTTTCAGCGATACTGCCGAGGCGCCAAATGTAAAATAAAATGAAAACTTAAACCGTCCAATCCGATTGTTTTGCGACCTCGGTCGGATTATCCTCTGAGCCATCATATCTGACAGTAATGGATCAGACGAGGGGGAGGGTTTGGGGCAGGTATTCGGCTTCCGTGTACATACACATACAACAGTGATCTAGATTGCTCCCCGGTCGCAGTTCATCTCAACTCGAAACTCGCAAAGGCCAGATCGTAACCCCCAAACTCGTAGTTGATCTTATCAGTACGTTTATACTCGGGAAGCCCGGACCCCCCTGATAATTTTTCGCTCGCCGACGGAATCAATGCAGCTTTGAAGACGCGCTGTGCCTCCTCGATGGTGCTTTCCCCGTCCTCGTTCTCGTCGTTGTCTTCACTTGAGATGAAGAGGGTGAGGGAGAGGCGGGCCGGCTGGAAGATATTCACAACCCGCCGTATGAGCGATAGGAGATCGGGGATGGTGTTTGCGGAATCGGAATCATCGTGAGGGTGCTGCCGCGTGTGCGGTAGTGGGACATTACACTCGAAGCTCGCGTAGGACCAGCCTTCTTCGGGTGTTACATGGATGGTATAATATCCTTCTCCTTCGCCAGCCGTACCGCCAATTTTGGGATCGGTTTCCCATTTGACGAGGGCGTTGGAGGAGTAGCCGCAGGGGGAGAATGAGTAGGCGTCTAGGACGGTTAGATGGGAGGGGAAGATTTCGGATATGCCTAGTTTTGTGGAGAGGGCGTGCGCGTCGGCGGAGGGTGTATCGCTCTCGTCGGTGGCGGTGAAGAAGGGCTGCCTCGCATCGGAGGCAAGGTCGCACATTAGGATTTCTATGGTATAGTCAGGAGGTGGACGGCCGAATTTTGTGGGAGATATTGTAGGAGAGCCCGAGATGGGCTCTGAGTCTGAGGGCCCGGCCATATAGAGCAGCCAATGGTCCCCGTTGACCTTTCCGACAGTGTAAGCGGCGCCGTTAGAAAAGATGTTGTCGAGAAATTCGACTTCGTGTTTCCAATCGCGATGAGGGCCGAGCTGGCGCTCGGGAAACATGAAGGATTTTCGAGAGTAGAAGCATCGGTAGACGCGGGGGAGGTTTGCCTGTGTAGCAGCGATCTCGAGGATGCGAGGAAGCCCCAGGAGATTAAGAGTGGTGCCGCATGTTTTGAGAATGAGGCGATGGGGGGATACGAAGAAGGAGGATTCGCTGTCGACGGTGGTGAGACGAGGCTTGAGTTGTCGGAGAGAAAACGGCGGACCTGAGGAGGTATGCGTCCATCTCAGCGCCGTGTACGACGTTGAGGATCTTGCACTTGACGATGTTGAGCATATCCTCCCAAATCGCGGGGTCGACGGCGCGTAGACCACATCGGGGGGATTCAGAGTCGGCGAGATGAGCTGCGGAGGGAGCAAACCAGATTTCAAGAAGTTTTTCAGGTCCCTCAAAGGGGGAGCTCATAATCCTACGAAAATGCCGTAACGCGATTTACTGATTTTATACTTGTCATCCACTACTATGATCGTCCGACGTTTTTTCGCGAGAATTGGAGTCCCCCTTCTCCGCTCGCCCGCCATTCTCCCCACTTTTCGTCCTCATCGTATCACCCCCCTCACAAACACACCCCGGCCATCCAATTCCCGGCTCTTCAACCATTTTCCTGCCCGTCTCACTGCATCCCCCGAACGCTCCCCGTCTCTTCCCCCAGACGCGTCGAGGTACCAGCGTTTAAAACACCTTTTCAAAAGATATGGGTGGTACGCCTTGGGCATGTATATCTGCCTCTCCGCCCTCGACTTTGGCCTCGCCTTCGCCCTCATAAATATCATCGGCGCCGAATACGTCGAGCGCCTCACCTCCTCCGTTAAACAGTTTGCCGCCGGCTTCTTAAACTCCAAACCTCCTGAACCGGGCCTCGACGAGCTCGACCCCGCACCGGCCCAGGGGGGACGCGAGGGCCTGATGGCCATGCTCTTGCTGGCTTACACAGTCCACAAAACTTTGTTCTTGCCCGTGCGGGTGGGCCTGACTGCGTATCTCACTCCGACATTTGTGGGTTGGCTGCGGCAGAGAGGGTGGGCTGGGAGCGCTGGCACTATGCGCGCTGCAACACATATGCGGGAACGGCTAAGGAGCGGGAGGAAGAACAAGGTCTCGCGGGGGGATTGAAAAGGGATATAGGATTGGATTGGTACATTGCGATATACTATACACGTTGGGTCCGTTATTCAACTTGTAATCAGGTCGCTGCTGCAGCGGGCGACTCCTCCGGCTCTAATACACAGTGTTCAGCATGCGCGATGGCGGACAAGAAAGTACGCGCCTTTCAGGATACCGCTCTTCTCCAATTCCTCGCGCGTCGGGCGCGAAGCAACGGCCTTGGCGAGTTGGTCCTTGAAATGCGTCGTGAGCGCATTCTGAAGACAATGGACATGAGCTGAAAGCCAACCTCGAGCTGGGATCTCTGCAGCTTCTCCTTCGCGGCGACGAGACCTGGAGCGATACCCTTGTCATCTGTGCAGCGGATCAGATGCGTTTTCAAGATCCACGAGACAGCGGGACATGCCCTTGAGGATGTTGCGTTCAATGAGCTCGGTCTTGTCGGGACGGTGGGCGATCTTGTCCTCGAGGTGACGGGCGGTCTGCTCGTCGATAGAGGTTTGGCGAGGGTGATTGGGGCGTTCCGCTGGGACTAGATGAACGGGGGGGAGAGATTGGATGCATTCAAGGCGTACACATTGGGATTGATGATGGTAGTTACAAGACAAGAGGTGATATATAGAATACAGGGGGGTCACTTGAACGCTGTGATACATCACCAACTCTTTTCTTCCTTGTACGCCTCCAACGAACTACGTGCTTCGTCGATGATTGCTTGGACCTGAGATATGTGCAAGGCGAGCTCGGCATTGGCTGCATCGAGGACGGAGAGAACAGAGGCAGCAGCATGGGCTGGGATAGACGCGGTTTGTGGTGACAATTGCTTCGTTCTTGGACTAGACAATCCTGGCATAAGAGGGGAGACGGAGACGTGTACTCTGAGATGAGGCGCGCGATGAGGCATTTGAGGTGCAAGTTGAGTTCAAGTTTGCTAATTAATTAATATAATATAACTTTTTGGCTCTGTTTGGTTCAAGCGCATCAATTTAAGATGCTGAGGACGGCCACTCGCCTGGCCCGCCGTCCGCCAAACTCGCTCGTTGTCGCCAACACAAGACCCTCGTCGTCCGCTGCAGTCCACGACGACCACCACCACCACGAACAGGACGATACTGTCTATCCCCCGCAAGGCGCGCGTGTTTGTTGTCTTCGGTCTTGACCTTTCCATGACGTCTCATCTTAGGATTCGGTGCTCCCATCTGGCGGAAAACCCTCGTATGCACCATTGGCGCCGTCATATTCTATGAGTATCTTGGCGTTCCCGCCGACAATGAGAAGCCCTGGGTACCCGCGACCGAGGTGACCTCTGCGGGATCATCACCGTCGCTCGATCTCGCGTCTGCTCGTGCTGCAAAGGAAGACACTCTCTTGAAAGATAGACATTTGGTGCGGACAGCTACTCGACCACCTATGTATCGCTCTCGCACCAACCCCAAGTCCGTCTTTTCGCACTCATGTGAAAGTTTGTACTAAGTAACGATGTAGTGATGCCTTCGACCATGTCTCGCCATACTCGAACGCGGTTGGCCAGAAGGTGGAATGGAATGGAGTGCGTAAAGGGCCGATTATTCCTGGTCTCGCAGAGGCGAGAGCGCGTAGTACTAGTAGTCCATCGAGTTAGACAGAAATGGATATGAGAGCACGTGTAATCGTGGTTTGTTGATATTGAAACGGGTTGAGTCGTTACCTTTTGCACCGCGCAATGGTGCTGCCGTTCCTTCTCCCGTTTCTCCTCCCCGCCATCGTCGATGCCTCTCTCCCGCTCGTCGACTTTGATAGAATGGGCACGGTCGGCCTCGCAGGCGCGTTTGCAGGCCTCGACTTGTTCCAAAACCAATCTGTCGCATTCGATCCAACAACTTCCTCCCTCTTCGCTCGCGCCTCCGATGGCTCCCTCACTCGTATCGCCTCGTCCAACTCGGGCGGCCGTATATCCGCAGGTTGTGCCCTTGACGACGTCTTCTATCTCGCCGGTCAATTTTCCTCGATCGCTGGGACCCCTGCCGCAAACGTCGCATCCTATAATCCCTCGTCTGGCGCATTCGCTGCGCTGGGATCTAACGGTCCAAATGGCGCCATAGATGCCGTTTTTTGTGACACCAAGAACTCCAAAGTATGGGTTGGAGGAGCATTCACTTCTCCTGGTACATCCGTCGCCGTGTGGGATCCCAAGGCGGCGTCGTGGGCTGCACCTCCTTTCAAAGGCCTCGACGCAGCACAGGGACGTGTATTGTCCATCACATCCAACTCGTCCGACAGCAGCCTATTTTTTGCCGGCTCCTTCATCACATCATTTTCCGGTAGTGGAAACGGTACGACCGTTCTGAATGGCACCAGCAATCCAAATGTCCCTGCTTCCGCTGGAGGCACGCCCTTCTCCCAATCACTCGTCCCGATCTTCGTCCCCCCGTCCGCCATACTCCAGCCTTCAGCCTCGTCTTCGGATTTCGGCAATGTCTCCGCTATTCTCTGCCCTCCAGGACCGGATGGCCCTAAAACCAGTTGGTTTGGTACCGACGGGACAGGTTCCGTGGTCACAATCAACACCCACCGCTTCAACACGGTTAACGGTCTTCGCCTCGGAAACACGTTCCAGCCCAACCATGGTACAACGGGATTCAGGTGCGTGTTATTTATTCCTGGCTCTTCCTCCTTGCCGACCAATTCACAGTGTCACCACTCTCCCGGACAATGCCGTTCAGACTCTGACCTACGTGGATCCCGCGACAAAGCAGAACAAGACCTGCTCTGACCCTTGTCCACTGGGCACAGACCCCTCCGTCCTCTACCAGGACTTCATGTTCGGAAACGTCAAATCAATTACCGGCGTTCAGGTCAAACTCTCCTCCTTCACTGGCTCAGGGCCGGGATTGCACATTCTTCAACTGCTTTCCGCGGGTGCTTTTGCGTCCGCTCTCGCAGAAGAGAACGGCCCATCTTGCTTTGCACCTGTGTCTTCCAACACAACGTTCACTGGTACCTGGCAACCCAAGACGGCGGGGACTGACATTGCGGGAACCGTCCAATCTGTTCTCGTATCTGAGGTCAAGGTTGGAACTTCGTCCCTGGACGGCCCCACCTTTACCTGGATCCCCTACGTATCTGCGGCCGGAGAGTACACCATCAACATGCTTATCCCTGGTTGCACCAATTTCCAGGATTGTGATGCACGAACGGATGTAGGGGTTACCCTTTTCCCGGGCAACGGTTTGGATCCGTTCGTTACAGACCCAATCTCTCAACGCAATAAGGAGGACGCGGTGGTTGAGCTCTACAAGGGTCCGATCTTACCGACTTCGCCAACCTTTGTCACCATTATCAAAATGACCTTGGCCAAGAAGCCTACAGGTCAAGGCAGTAATGGGCAATGGGAATTGGTTGCCGATCGGATTCAGCTGGTACTCAACTCCGTCAACGCTACTAGCGGTGCGTCGGGGGGTAATGGCTCGTCGACGACCGGCGCCACTCGACAAGGATTCGGATTTTTCGAGTGGCCACTCGCATCTACGACCACCGTCGATGGAACTGCGACGCTGGCGAACTCGACTGAAACTGCTCTGGATACCATCGCATTCGACATGTTCAACGCCATCGGTGGGTCCTCGGCTCTGACTTCCTCCCCTACGTCAGCCATCGCCGCTGTCGCGCATCATCCTTCGTCGATTGTCTTTTTGGGCGGTAATTTCACCTTGTCGTCCGGAAGCGCCGCCAGTTCTGGTAACATCGTGTCGTTCAAGGGTGGGGTTCTGGGGACGTTACCTCAAAATGGATTAAACGGGCCTGTGACCTCGATGGTCTTGGATGGAGACATACTGTTCGTCGGCGGGTCCTTCACAGATACGAAGACCGCTTCGAACAGCGGTCTTCACGGTATCGCATCGTACAACACGCAGACAAATCAGTGGTCTGCGCTTGCAGGGGGTGTCAATGGGCAAGTCTCGAGTCTTAGCTTGGTAGACGGACAGTTGCAGGTAGCGGGCTCATTTTCCGGTCTGCTCACTCCCACAGGTGCCGTTGGTTCGAATGCTGCGGGTTTCGCCGCGTGGAACGTAGCTTCTGGCGCGTGGGTCAACGCGGGCGGATTCGTTGTCGGCAGCATGACATTGGTCACCAACGGAACGTCCGAGGGATCGCAGTTTGTGGCGGGCAATGTTGCGGCAGCTCAGAAATTCGGTGCTGCTGGCATGGTGTTACTACAAAACAGCGGTGGTGATGTTCCTAGCGTTGCGCCCCTTGGCGTAGCTCTTGAGGCTGATGTCTCTGGCGCCAATCAGAGAGGTACCACAACGAAACGCAGGCGTTCGCACAATATTCCCCGTGCCGTTGAATGGTTATCTCGTGCTAAATTCCCGACAATCTTTGCCCGACAAACCACCCTGGCTCCCCTCCCTTCAGCGCTACCCGCTCCTGCTCCCGCCGTTCTAGCCGGTGCTTTCTGGACCAATCATTCCACCGAAGTCGCAGTGATTGGTGGCAACTTTTCATTCTTGCCATCCGGCGCCTCTGCTGAATCTCAAGGTGTCGCCCTTTACGATCCGAAAACAGGTACCAGTTTGGGTCTCAACGGCGCCCAAGTCAATGGCACAGTGCGCACCCTCTTGGTCGAACGAGACACCTTATATGTTGGTGGCGAATTCACGATAAGCGGCCAGAATGCCAATGGCTTTGCCATCTACGATCTGGCTAAGCAACAATGGGATACAGAGAGTATTCAGGCATTGCAGGGTGCTTCAGGCGCTCCTGTCGTTGTACGATCTATTACTGTATCGTCCTCCAAAGCGAACACCGTCATCGTCGCAGGTTCCTTCTCCCAGGCGGGCTCGCTACCTTGCCAAGCTGTTTGCACCCTAGACCTCAATTCCAAGCAGTGGAATGCGTTGGGTAGTGGCATTCGCGGTGAAATCTCTTCCGTCGCATATGCGGGCGTACGTTGTTCTTTGTCTTTTCTTCGAGTCTTCTGAAGTGTACATGCAGAATAATCAAGACTCGCTCATCGCTTCTGGTTCTATTGCGTTGTCTGACAACACTGCAGCCAACGTAGTGCAATTCGCATTCGCCAATAATACCTGGGCATCTGTTGGCAAAGGGTCGGATATCCCTGGCCCTGTCACTGCTGTCGAGGTGAACGCCGGCAACGCAAGCAGTATCTTCGCTGCAGGAAGGTAAGCGTATGTTGTACTTGTCTGGAGACACTTTCTTACGACCCGATATCAGGTCGAGTGATGGCTCCACATCTTTCCTCTCCTTCTGGGATGGTGTTTCATGGGCGGCACTCAGTTTGTTCATTCGTCTCCTCTGCTGTTCATGTTGTCTCATATCAATACTTAGGCTCCACTCTTGAAAGCAATTCAACCGTCGCTCAGCTCACTATGGTTCCATTGCAGGATACCCACACTGCCAACAGCGTTATACAGTCAGATAGAATGCTAATGATCTCCGGGTCACTAGCTGGCTCATCCTTTGGCAATGCTTCCTCGGCTCTATACGATGGTCAGACGTTCTTCCCCTACATCGTTTCCACGGATTCTACTGGTTCTTCTGGGACGGTGTCCTCGTTATTCCGATCCTTCTCTACTTTCAGCTTCGCCCAACACAGTGCGTATCTTCCCCCCTCCTTTTTTTGCCGTGGTTTCTTTCTAACAATCATCCACCACAGAATTCTTGGCTACGGGAATTGTCATCCTGATATCAATTGCAATTGCTGCAGGGGTGGTGTTCCTGTTGTCCCTGATTGGAATTTTGTGGACCCTCTTCTCGCGACGGGACGACAAATTGAATAAATTCGATGCAGCAGAAGAAGACGATGATGACTCGACTCACCACCGTCCGTCCTCGCTCCTCGAACACATCAATGCCGCGACACGCACAACAATCATGGGCTCCAGTCCGTTTGCCTTTACCACAAAGGAGGACAAGCAACCCGATACCCGTTCCCATACGCCTGAGCAAGATCCGTTTGCACCCGATGCAAGCAACTATATGCGCGCTGAGACACCATCCGACGCTATTGGTGGTATGTTGACAGAGGAGAATAGCCGGCCTGCCCAAGCACGATACTCGTTTGACGGCACGGGAGATGGAGAGCTGCCATTATCAGCTGGATCCGCTGTAGAGGTCCTGGACGACCGAGATCCTGCGTAAGCTCTGTACACCCTTTCCTCCGACCTCACACTAACCCTCTCCAGATGGTGGTATGCTCGTGATGTCAAAACTGGGCGGGAGGGTGTAGTTCCGGCTGCGTATCTATTCTGATGGTTCTGGGTCAACCTTGTTATATTACTGTCTTTTTGCATTCTCCCCCTTCGCATTGCACGCATATACCCTAATTACTCAGATCTAGCACTGAAACGATTATTTGATGACTTAGAACAAGGAAAAACACAACATTGTAAACAAATCTACATCTACTCAGACAGACTACTGCAACACTGAACGCAAGATGAGAACAACATCGTAAAACATCTGAGAAGCACGTACAGGGATCTCTGAAATGTTTCTGTGAATTATGGATGAAGGCCACTTTGGTTTTGAAATCCTCGCGTCGTTTCTGATCCCTGAATTCACGGACATGGCGGCCGGCTTCCCTTGCCTCGCCACGGTTGCGAGCTTTGACTACCTCGGTCCCCGAGCCAAACGCACCGAACCCGCCTTTCCGCGGAACCAATGCTGAGTTCTTGTCCGCAAGTAACCGTCGAACAAGTGCAGCGCCAGAATTGGGATCCTCCGGCTTGCCTCTCGATCCAGGAAAACGTTGAGGGTAATAGCGTCGCAGATTCCGGTGTCCTATACGAGCACCCGATGGCAAGATGAGCTCCAGGTTAGAATCACCGTAAGTGATTTGGGTCTCGGGAAGATCGTCAGACTCGTCGGAGTCTTCCTCTTCATCTCCCTCAACGATCTCGTCCGCTGATTCACCATCGTCATCGGAATCTTCCCATTCTTCATCGTCAGCATTTTTTGTGCCAGATGGCTTCGTGGCCGTCTCCGGATAAGAGCTGGTGAAATCATAAAAATCGGACACCTCGAGGCGGTCGTCCTCTGAATCGTAGGCGATCTTGCAATGGCCTTTGTCAAGCATATGTTTCCGCGTTGCATCCAGTGTGCGAAACTCCTTCCCCTTCCCATTACAGTATATGCAAACGTTGCCCACGGCGATCTTTTCACCGAGATACGAGATGAGGCCTTGTATATCGATGAGATACTCGGCGTCGGGGACAAAGAAGGAGTGGGCGATGGACATGTGGGTGAGATTTTCATCCAGCCCTGTACTGTCATGGGAACAGAAGAGACAGGAATTGGGGGTAAGCCGGGAGCGAGCGGCCGCAATTTTCTCGTCAATGGTTTGATTTATTTCGCTGTCCGAAGCATCGCCGTCGACAACTAGAGACACGACTTGGGGCTCGGAGATTGTATCGAGTGCAGGTGCGATCGGCACTTCGCTGGGCTCAGGTGCTACTTCTTCTTGAGCTGCGACCCGCGGTGGAGCGAGTTTCGACTTTGTCTCCGCGTCCTTGTGCTTCTTTGAGTTTATGTGCGAGCGGTAGGCATTCTCGGTGGTGTAGGTCTTACTGGAAACATGTCAGGATGAAAAAATGACCCATGAAACACAAACTCGTACTTGCAAACTTCGCAATAAGATCCCTTGGGTGAGGACATGACAGCAGTTTCCAGCCGACGGTCGAGGACTTTTTGATTGAAGAGCTCTGCACTGACGGGAGGTAGGCCGGCAACCCGCCTCTTCATGTTGTATCTGTGGTGGTCGGAGCGGTAGTGGGCACCTTAGACAAAAAAATAAGGCTCAGAAACATCGGAATGGATTAGCAACGGACGTTGGTCCTCCGCGGTGTGGAACGCTATCGTGCATGACAGACAAGTAAAAAGCTCTGGGGCGGACATGGTGGTAGCTGGTGGTAGGAGACAGAGTGACTAATAAATAAGAAATATGTACAAACGAGATATATCATGCTTATATCAGCTTTGAGACAATGATTGTCGTATCATCCATCCAGCGTCCATCCTCATATTCGACTGTCAGTAGCGACGACAATGACTCCCCATCCCATCCCATCGCATCTCTCAGCAGATACAGCGCTGCATTCCCATCACGATCCTCCCGACCGAGAACTTGCACCCATTTCTTAGCACTCACAGCGGGCTCTCGATGATTTAACCCGTAGGTGTCACCCGAGAGGTCGATGAGCCCGTCGGACGCCAAGATTAGAAACGCCTCGGTAGCGCCAAGTGACGGCACATTGACGTGCTGGACGTCGGCTTGCGCTGAGAGATACGGAGGCGTAAGATTGCGACCGAGAAAATCCCCGATCTTGGAAGAGATCTGGAAACCAGGTTTTGCGTTGAGGAAGATCCGAGTTGTATAGATCGCGGGTAGTTTGAAGAGGAAATCGCCTACGGCTGCATGTATTTCTCAGCTTTGGTTAGATTGACAGAAGCAATGCAATTGCATACCCCGCGTTACCGCAATGGCGCCCAGGACGCGGTCCCTGAGCATGCACTCGCCCTCACCGGGATGCTCGCTGCGAATACGCGTAGCCTCAGCTTGGTCGGCGCCGTTGTGGTTTGAACTGAGTACAGTGGCCTGCCATTCCCCAGCTGCTGTCTTGGTTCCGAGGACTCGAATTTACCTATCAGCTCGAGGAATTGTGCGACGGAGAGAACCTATTTACCACATTGACAGTCACCCAAGCTGGCGACCCATACATCGAGGGCGGGGCCGACAAGCGCAACCAATACTGTCGATCCGCGCATGCATTTGAGGACCTTGGTGGAGTTGACGCCGCCGTCGTTGATGAGAGCGGCGACCCCATCGTCGCTCATGTTGGCGAGGGCATCGGCGCCACCAGGAAAGAGGTCAAGCAGGTCCTGGCCGATCTGTTTATCGATTTGGGCGATGGCGTCGCGAAGCACCGCCGAGACATCTAGTGATTCTGTCGAGAGGCCAGCAACAAGAGCGTCGTGTATGGCGGTAGGCAGAGTGTTCACAATATGGTCGACAGTTTCGTGGCCTGCGTGGCCGTCAAACACAGCGTGGAAGCGCCAGGTTTGCTCAGAAATAAGCCAATCTGAAGATATATAACGATCCTGCGAGCGCTCGGTGGGTGTAGCACATGGCTGGAGAGACACAATGTCCGCAACACCGACGGTTTGGGGATGGGCGCAGCGGCTCAGTTCGGCCACTGCTTCAGCTTCGGAAAGTACAGTGAAGGTCGCGCCATACACAGTCTGCTTCTTTTCTCCAGACATTGGGTGTTGCGGAAAGAACGATCCAGGAATATATGGACGGGAGGCAACACAAGAATATGTACAGGAAGAGGTACCCGCCACCCAGGGTACTCGACTGCGCGTAGAGAGAGACTAGCCCTGGGTAGTAGAAATGGCCCTGGGCAAAAAGTACAAGATCTACGCAGAAGGGCTGGTGCCGAACCGCTCTGCACGTTTCCGCCGCCTCTCTTGTTCCTCCGCATCCACCTCCTCCGTCGCGGCGGCAGGCCGCTTCTGGCCTGTTCCAAACCGTGCAGCGCGCGCGTCGAGCTTCTCCGTGACCTATGTAGGCGACAATGAACAAGATTCGGAATAAATCGAGTGGGCGTATACAGACCTCCGGCGGTGTTTTGGTGGCGGCGGCAGCGGCTTTCGCGGATTTTTTGGTGACGGGGGACTTGGCTTCGACGAGAGGAATGCCGAACCGCTCTGCGCGCTGCTTACGCTTGTCGAGTTCGGAATCGACGGCTGATTTTGCGTCGTCAGCTGGTGCAGCAGGAGCAGCAGCCGCAGGTGCAGTTACTGTAGTATTATTTGGAGGCGCAGCGGGCGCTGGCACAGAAGCCGGAATAGATGATGAGGGAGGCTTGGCCGCGACGGATGAAGGTTTAGCGGCTGGTGCGGGCTTCTGAACGCGTCTGAGGCTACAGTTGAACGAAGCAGCGAGCGACGCGACTTACTGGTGGTTCTGTTGGGGAATTGACCTGTTCGACGTCCCAGTCGAGGCTGGAGGTGATGAGAACGCGGTAAAAGCAAGCAAGGCAAGGCTACCAACTCTTCTGGAGGCGCCAAAAGGTCGTCTTTCGGGGCATATTTTGCATTGTAGACGTCGGTAGCCTCTTTACTGGCGACGATACGCGCTATGAGGTCGGACTTTGTTGCCTTCGGAGGCGGGGGCTGCTGAGCTTTTGTGAGGAGCTCCTTGAGCTCTGCGACTTTGAGTGTCTTGAGTTTGGCCTCCATTAGAGATTCAATTAGGGTTGGATTGGGGTCAAAAAAGACAGGGAATTGGGGAGAAAGGACCAAAGAGAATTGGCGGGAGTGTGACTTGAACTGTCACGTCACGGAGGCGCTCTCCTCCAATCACAATGAACGACTCTGATCTTTCGCCGAGCTATCAGCCCTACTACTTTCAGAACGACGACCTATTCATTCCCCATGTCGACGAGGAGCCTCTCTATGTCAACGCAAAGCAGTATTTCCGCATTCTTAAGCGCCGCGTAGCCCGCGCTCGTCTTGAGGAGCTCCATCGTCTTTCCAGGCAGCGCAAGGTACGGATACTGTGTATATACCCGTTTTTAGCCTTTCCCCGACCTGTCGCCAGCCGTATCTCCATGAATCGCGACACAAGCATGCTATGCGTCGTCCCCGGGGCCCTGGCGGTCGCTTTCTCACCGCAGAAGAGATCGCAGCCCAGCGTTCCCCCACGACGGACGAGCCCGGGCCGTCGACCCTGCCGGACAACCACAACGACGAGGACATGGAGGACGATGCCGAAGCCGATCCCACAGTGATGCAGCCGCCGCCCATAGCCATGTCTCCCGACAGCTTCAACCTCCACTCCGCCGACTCGATGGCGATGATGAACATGGCTGCTTATCGCGATATGCAGCCTATGCAACAGCTCACACCGCAGCAGGTGCCTGTACAGTCTCAACAGCAGCAGCAACAGCAACAGGGGACACAGCTCCAGCACCACCACCCGCGTCACCAACCGCTGCACAGTGCCGTTCAGCACCCGCATTCGTTCGCACAACCCTCGCAGCACTCGCACAATGTGACGCTGAGTTCACCTTATGCTGCGTCGATGCAGCTGCATCATGTTCCCCACCCGCACGCGCACGCGCGACACCGACACCTGAGCTTTGCGCAGGACCTGTATGGCCCCGATGCAGAGATGCAGAGGCGGACAGAAGAGATGATTCAATTCGCGGCTGGACCGTCGGGGTCGTAGGGGAGAGGTGTGTACATATGTATTGTATTCTGTAGCTTTCTTTGCTTTGCTTTCGATGTGTACAAGTATAAAATGCCGCTTCGTTTATGGTTACATGTATCTATGCTAAATAGTGCGCTGGTGTATGAATGCTATGGTTCGACGTCCATGGCGTCGTCGTCGTCCTGTGTAGTTTTTGGTCTCTCTAGTGGCGCCTGAGCTGGTCTAGGAAGAGTAAGGGGCCGAAATAGGACCAAGGCCTGAGAGGGTGGAGGAGGAGGAATGGGAGGAGCAAGGGGTCGACTAAGATGAGCGATGAGAGCGGGTGAGATGGAGATGGGAGCAAGAGAAGCTTCGTCATCCGCATCCTCTTCGGAAAAAGAGCCAAGGTCTGTTATTACAATTCCTGCGAAAGCAGAAGAATCAGCAAAAAACGACGAGTCTCGAAGCGAAGGTTGCGCACGATCGGGTTCAGGCTCATACCAGGAAGACGGCTTCATGAGGACATCGGGGATTTGGAAGCGAGGTGATTCGGGCTCTTCGACAATAGGCTGGTCGAGAGCAAGTGGGGGCGCGGGGGCCATGGGGGTGTCGAGTGTGAGATTGGCGAAACCGCGTTCGAGGGCAGTGGGAGATCGACGGCGCTTCTGAGGGGGCGCGTTGTCGAGGGGCGGCGAAGCAGGGCGCTTGCGCTTCATGGAGGGTGGGTCGAACCACGGGTGGTAGCGCATCGGTGAAGTTACCGTGTACATTCAATTGGAGAGAGTCAGAAATATAAACAGGTCAGCTGACCGAGACGATGCGCGAATATTCGAGAAAATTCAATAATCATTGAGATTGCGACGGGACACGATCGGAAACATGGAAAGCGTTGGATTGGATGGGATGGGATGCATGCACATATAGTATATTGCATAGTAGTAAAACTGACGAACGCGTACTCTAACCCCGCTTCTTGGACACTCCGACGGTCTTTCCCCTCCGACCTGATGACGGTGAGGAGATGAGAGGGAAGGAAAGAAGGAGGAAAAGGACGGACCGGTGGTCTTTGTGTGCTGGCCACGGACACGGACGCCCCAGTAGTGACGGAGACCACGGTGAGCGCGGATTTTTTTGAGCCGCTCGAGATCGTCACGGAGCTTCGAGTCTACGCCGTTGGAGAGGATCTGGGAGTTCTTGCCGTCGACAATGTCCTTTTGTCTGTTGAGGAACCATGTGGGGATTTTGAACTGGGTCGGGTTCTGGATGATGGTCACGATGCGCTCGAGCTCGTCCGAGTTGAGGTCGCCGGCGCTGGGAAAGAGATGGGGCGGTGTGAATGGGGGCGACTTAGAGGCGCAAGATATGGTAGACGCACCGCTTGTTGAGGTCTACATCTGCCTTTTTGCAGACGAGATTGGAGTAACGCCTACCGACACCCTTGATTTCGGTGAGGGCATACATGATTTTGCGTTTTCCATCGACGTTGGTGTTGAGCAGCCGCAGAATGTGCTGGAACTGCTGGTGTGCCTCCGGGACCACTAATGACATCTTTTCTGCAACAAAATGAGTAAAATAAACATCCAGATATGCGGCGTTGCATCCAGCCCAGTTTCCATCCATTTCGCTCCATTCCACCGCCATATGAATCCCAAAACCATACTGGGCTGGCGTACAGCAATATCATTGTCATACTCACCGTCGATACCGTGTCGCCGTCGAGGGTTTCGGGAGGAAGGGTGCTTGCTGGGAGTCACGTGAAGTCACAAGTCACGAAGGCTGTCTGACTTGTCTTTCGCTATCGACGACGAAATCGGCGACTATGCCTATGAACCTTTGCCGTGAATCTTATGGCGTCGCTTAGGATGATATACTCTTCAGACTCTATTCAGTGCTGCCTACAAACTGCCGCGCACCGCCGAAATCTTGTAATTCTCAAGCTCACACTGGGAGCAATGGGTCGACACCATGCCTTCAAGACGAGGCGTGCCCTATGTGCGCACCGCTATGCCTTCCCGTCGCAGACGGACAGGTCCTGTCTGCAAGCACTCATTCGCCGATACTGGACGCACGGCAACAGTACTAGTGGCAGGTCCGAGAGAAGGCATGAGGAGAGCCGCCGCTGTCCGCCGCCAGTCTCGACTGTATATATAACTTGGCACAATTGTGTTCTTGGATCCGGATTAATGCTTCGACGCTTCGAAGGAGAATCATGTCCGAGGCGCGTAGACGACTTGAGCAGACGTAGCGGTCGCGCGACACCACAGAGCACCGCTTTTACATCGACCGAGTCTGTGGCCTCTTGTGGGACCTGCGCCGAAGTCACATCCGCGGTTCAGTGTTTGTAAACTGGTGTTCTGAACGAATAGCGACTGGGTGCAGTGTACGCGTAAACAATTATAATTGACACTTTGCTTCGCGTCGCAAGTGTGTTGTGAGATGCGGCGCGCCGAAACGAGGGTGCGTGGGGCTCGCGTCAACTTTTCCTCGCAAAAGGAGGGGTTGCAGAAAATCACAACCTCCCCTGGGGAGGGTTGTGAAATTTTCGATCCAGAAATGAGATCTGTGCTAAGAAGAAAAGTTGCGAAGAAAAATCATTTCCGTGTAAAATTTAGTTGAAGTCACACAGGTCACACCGTGAGTGGTACGCGACCCCCTTTTCTCAAACTACTTTGTTGAGTTTCGTGTTTGTCGGGTCGCTGCGGCGAGCTGGACGGCCGTGCAGCGAGCTCTGGATCCCCCGCGGTCTCCCCGAATGTCCCTTGCCCTGCTTCTTCAATACAACTCTACTACCCAACAGCAACATGAAGACGACGAAGAACACGACGATGAGCAACTCTCACCGTGCTACGATACACCCATCTTCCCAAACTTGCCCCCTCTCCTCCACGCCCATCCACATGTACACCTCCGCAACCACATCCTAGCAGCAGAAGCTCTCCAAGGCCCGGACGCCGAGCGTGCTTTTTTTGTCGCCGACCTCGGCCATGTCTACGCGCAGCATCTCCGTTGGCGCGCTGCTCTCCCCGATATTCAACCCTTCTACGGTCGGTGTTTCTCCCCGTCTTTCGCGCTCTCTTTCTCAATCTGCAGTCAGCCGTCAAATGCAACCCTGACCCTTACGTCTTGCGTCTTCTCGCTGCCCTCGGCACAGGCTTTGACTGCGCGTCCAACGGCGAAATATCCCAGGTCCTTGCGCTCGGCTCCGTCCACCCAAACCGCATCATCTTTGCCAACCCCTGCAAGGCCCTCTCTTTCGTCAGGAATGCCGCAAAGCTTCGCGTCAACACAATGACCTTTGACAACGCAGACGAGCTCTATAAAATTGCCCGCGCTCATCCCCGCGCTTCACTCGTCCTCCGCATCCTGACAGACGACACAAGGGCCCTGTGTCAGCTCGGCCTCAAGTTCGGCGCTCCTCTGCACGCCGTCCCCTCTCTTCTCGCAAAGGCTCGCGAGCTTGCCCTCGATGTCGTCGGCATCAGCTTCCACGTCGGCAGTGGCTGCTATGACCCCTCTGTATATACCGACGCCGTCCGCCGCGCCAGAACCGCCTTTGATATGGGCGCTGACGCCGGCTACCGTTTTACCCTCCTTGACGTCGGCGGCGGCTTTGAGGACGCTCTCTTCGAGCAAGCCGCTGCATATCTCAATGACGCCATTCACACCTATTTTCCCGACCGCGCCGATCTAAAGATCATCGCAGAGCCCGGCAGGTTCTATGTGTCCAAAGCTTTCACCCTCGCCACCAATATCATCGCCCGCCGCGCTCCACTGGATCCTCCTCTCGCCGATCCTCCACCCGAACCGTCCATCATGTGTACACACTTTTTTCCCCAGTTACTTCTCGGCTAATCATCGCGCAGACTACATCAATGATGGCGTATACGGTGCTTTCAATTGCATTCTCTTTGACCACCAGGTCGTCGAGCCTTTTGTGCTGTCCATGGGTGGTTCGTTCCATGTTCCCGCCAATGAACCGCTTCATACCAGCAGCGTATGGGGTCCCACTTGCGACTCGATCGACCGTGTCTGTCCAACTACCCAGCTTCCTTCCGCTCTCCGCGTTGGCGACTGGCTTGGCTGGACAGGCATGGGAGCCTACACCGTTTGTCCTTTTTGTCGCAATATTTCCACAGAACGCTCACTTCATCTACAGATCTGCGCTGCAAGCCAATTCAACGGCTTTCAGGTCAGTCAGGTCATATACACCACAGGTAATTTCAGAACATCCGAGGTGCGGAGTATCCTCGCCAAATTCGCCGCCGATATTCCTTGCTTAGACACGTAATTTAAAAAAATTGTGTGTTTCGTCGAATGTGCACAACAATAAAGAAGAAGAAAACAAGTCTAGCTGTTCATGTCGCTGACACACTCCCATACACCCCGCAAGTTCTCTTTCCAAAGCGTTACCTTGCCGTCCCCACAGCTGACGGCGAGAAGATTGCCAGCGAGACTCCAAGAAACCCTCCAAACTACGTCAGGGAATTTGCCTCCAGCAGCAGAGGCTTCACCGCCGTTGGAGGAAGGATCCAGCACACTGCGAACCCACTGTCCCCCAGGCCCGTCCCGCACCCATACACAGACCGTGCGATCTTGCGACGCAGTCGCAATGTAACTGCGCGTGAGGCCAACACTTGGAGCCCACGCAACATCGCGAACCCAATCAGTGTGACCCTCGAGCACGTCCTCCTCGACCCAGGCCTGCTGGTCCTCACGGTACCCCCAAATGCGCACAAGATTGTCGCAGCCAGCGCTAGCGAAGCGTTTCGCGGGAGCTGAAGGGGCGGGCGGAGCAGCAGACCCAGGAATCGACTGCAGTTGGTGCGGCGCAGGAGTAATGAGACTGCCTGGCGGAGCTGCGGGCGCCCATGAAACGGCGTTGCACCCAATCGCGTGCCCGGGGAAGATGTCGGCCAGCCATTGATCGTCGTCTTCCGAAATGGGGATGAACATCTGCATCTCAGGGGCAACTAAAATACACGTACTTTTGAATGTTAAGACCGAAAGCTTTCCGTCGGACGACGCGCAGGCGAGGATAGCACCAAGCTCATGGGGAGCCCAAGAAACCGAGTTAACGGATGCTGTATGCAGTGTGTGCTCTCGTATTTTGGTCCAGTTGTTCGTGTTGCCAGCCGAGGGTTGTTCTTTCCAAATGAGCACCTTTCCGTCGTACGAGCAGGACGCGAGGATATGTCCAAACTTTGGATGCGCCCATGCAACCTGCCAGACTGGGCCAGTGTGTCTAGCGAGGGGAATGGAACAGATAAGAGCTCTACGTCAGAGTCAACGAGCAAACAGTCGCGCGCACCCAGTTAAAGACTTTGCGGCTTTTTGAGTATCCCCATCGATGACGTCGAAGACCTTTACAGTGCGGTCTGAGGAGCAGGTTGCGAGGCGTTTTCCATAGTAGTCCAACTGCGCGTCATGCTAGACTTTTGTTGAGCGAAGATACATGAATGCAAGTGCTGTGAAAACAGACAATCATATCCTCATGAGCAGTCTCAATTGGGACCGACTCTGAGACCACGGCGGATGGCTAGAAAGCTGAAATAAGAGGAGGGAAGGATACGCGGCAAAGGGAGCGCACCATGGTGGAAGACGTGTTAAGTTAGAATTAAGGGAGTGACGGAGTGACGTGACATACGACATCAGGGATCTCTTTGGGCAGCGAGTGGCATGAACGCAAGTATCTCTCTCTCCGTCGTTGACCGCGTTGCTCACCGTCTTCAAGAACCTATTGCGCACTCTCACAGACGCAAAGGCTAATGTCAAGGCTCCGCACCCCGAATACGATCTCAAACTTTTGCTCACCACCGTCAAGGATGGGCGGGTGAGTTCGCCAAGGAATTGTTGCCATTACTCTCTTTAAGCCCGGCACAGCGGCAAGCACACGACTCGAAACTCACCGACCCATTCTACGATTCACTCGAAGGTCTCTTGCTCGATCTCCGTACCACTTCCATCGTAAGTCAAGTCACGCCGAAAGAGGCGTGACCGCGTTTCCTCAGCACTCTTTCTTTAGGATAACCACGACGCGGAGGCGTTCTTGAAACCCGTATCGAAAGCAGAGGTTCCCGATTATTATGAAGGTGCGTGCGGTTTGCAATCACAAGTATAGTGTGGCGAATTTAACCGAGCAAAACTAAACAGTCATCACCACCCCCATGGACCTACAAACTATGCTCAAGAAGGTCAAACAGAAGCAGTACAAGTCCAAGAGAGAATTCAAGGACGACCTTGATCTCATATGGTCCAACTGCTTTACATATAACGCGACAGAGGCAAGTTCAACTCTGGAGATGATCATCATGTTAGCGACACACAAATGCTAATAATGCTCCTAGACCCATCCTTTGCGGCAATGTGCTAAGCGTTTGAAACTTAAAGCTGATCGTCTATTGCGGAATATTACTGACCGCAAAGAGCGTGCCGATCCTGCAATTCCTGCCGCCCTCGGTGGGGGCACAGTCTCTGCTCCCTCCGCTTTCCCTTCCAAGCCCAACGGTGCCGTTAATGGTAGCGCCAATGCTCACCGGCCCCCAACAATCACGATCAAACCACCCCGCAAACCCATGGACGAGGGGTCGCGTAAATCATCCTTTCCTACTGGTTCTGTCCTCCGACGCGAGCCTGCCCAGCCGTTCGCCGAAATGGGCGCGCTTATCCGTACTCCGGAGGGAATGCGCGCATTCGCTGACGCGGATGCAGAGCCATACCCTCTGCATCTGCGGCAGTTCTTGCCTCCCGAACTAAACGTTGTAAAAGTAGAGGAGATAGAAGAGGAAGTCGACGCAATGGATGTTGATGGGGTGCTTGGTGAGAAACGTCCATGGTTAGTCACTTGTACATTTGCTCCGCTGATAATTGACGCCGAGTATGTGACAACAAAGGAACGGACTCGACGATCGACCACGCAAGCGCCAGCGGCAGGATGATATAGATCCGCACCTATGGTGGGCCGCCGTTCATTCTGACGCCCTTCTACCAAATGGCCTCCCTCACATTGCTCACTCTTCCTCGAATTCCCTTTCTTATCCCGCTCGGCATCCAGTCGCATCGATGGACCCACCAAAGCGGCGGAAGCGCAGGAAGGACAAGTCGGGGCCGGAGAAGGGGAAAGAGAAGACACTTCTTACGTTGATGAACGCCAACATCCGCACGATGCGTCGCCTCAGACATACGCACGCCCGTTTCGCTGTGCTCGGGCCCGGCTCCGGCGCTCCCGCCACGGACGAATTCGAACAGGCCGGGATGCCTCCCCCGCCCTTACCCTCATTGGGACTTCCTCCTCCTCTGCCAGCAGGACTGTTGTCAATGCCGGAACTACCAGACAGGGAGGAAGACGCGGTAATCGTGGAGAACGAAGTAGACGATCGGCCATGGGGGCAGGAGCTAGGGATCGGAATCACGCGTAAGCGTAAGCGGCGGAAAGGGAGACCAACGGTGAGGGGTACCGCCGACGCTGGCGTCGATGGAAGGATGGATAGCGAAGACGAGCAGCCACCTGATTTAGAAGTAGGGGCTGCGAACGCAGACGATTGTATGAGGTGGATGGTTAGCAAAACCCTCGAGCATGTTGGATTTCAGGGTGAGCCAGTTGCAGCCAGTTTCTTTTCTCGTTGATCTATATTTTACTTGCTAGGAACTTCGAACCTCGCGCTCGATGTCCTCGCGTCCGTCACTTCAGAATACCTTTTCAACGTTGGTCGCACCATCCGGTACTTGTGCGATAAATACTCTCAGAGTATGACTCCCGAGGTAGGCTGATGTTACCTCGACAAAGCTTGTCTTTCTGATCGTACTCATGGTTCTGTCTACTTAGGAAATTGTACTGCATACGCTTTTCGAATCTGGGATCTCTCGGGTACAAGATCTCGAGCGTTACATTTCTGACGACGTAGAACGGTACGGAGTACGCCTGGTAGATCTGGAGAAGAAACTAGTCAGCGCATACAGTGAAGTGGTTGGTCCGCTTTATTTTGTTCATTTACTTTGTAGTCTCAGTATTTCCACCCCAGACCGCTGTCGATGTTCTAGATGATGAAGGCCTTTTCGAGGATGAGGAAGAAGAGGCCGGGGCCCTCACAATGTATGCCCTATTCCTTTCGACGACGGAATATTTGACCAATTTTATTGTAGGGGCGATTTTGCGGATGCGCTTGGTGAAGATTATCTGGGGCTCCGTGAACTGGGGATCGCGGCAGAGTTTGGCATGTCGAGCTTGAGCATCCCCAAGAAGTTGCTGCGAAGTAAGAGGCGGGTCGGGGTTGGGGGCGGACTTGATAACGTGTGCGTGTTCATTGTTTCCCTTTGTCTCGCTTTCGGCGGCGGTTCCTGGATATATTATTGACTGGGAATTTAGTACCAAAGCTCCCCCTCCTTTACCATATCCACTTCCTCCACCCTTCGTTCCTTTCACTGCCGCCAAGGTCGACTCCCAGATTGGCCTATTACGTCCTTACTACCTCAATCGGTTCACCCTTATCGCGTCCGAAGCAGCAGTCCGTTCTGCCCCTCCTCCCTCTCTTCAACCACTGCCTGGTCCGACCATCCCTGGTACATCACTTTCTCGTCCAGCGACATTCCCCGATCAGCCGTCGGATACGCCGACCACGATGGTGCATACTAGCTCACCAGCACCTACTCCTGTGCCCATGCCACCGTCACCTCCACCATCAGCGCCAGTGATACAGCCACATCTAGAGCTTCCCGACGATCCGCCCTCCGCTGTACAAGCCAAAATGGGTCCATTGGGTCAGATCCTTCTTGGTAAGATAGGCACGAAGAAGAAGGTCGTTGCTGCAGGCGCTCCTACGAAGGGGAAGCAGGAAGGAGAGACAGGTGCCGCTGGAGTCTCTGCGCATGCTGAGTCGAAGAAGAAGAAGAAGAATGCGACAGGAGTAGGCACAGGGAATGGGCGGAAGAAGTCTGCCAATGGCAACGACATAGCTGCTGTTGGCAAGGTCGACGGCTTGGGCATTTCGCCGCCCGCTGTTGGCGTTGTTTAGCTCCTTCTTTGTATCGGTGCTCAAGTACATTAAATGTATGGTTACAAAGTGTGCATCTACTCTGGTCGTAACAACGCCAATCTGTCTCTCATCAGCTCAAAAACATCCGTGCTTCTCAGCGGAGAAACTATCACGGGCCGCCTTGGGTCTGAATCAGGCGCCTCTCTCAGCTTGACCACGATTCCTTTGTGTTTCGGATCATCCAAAACCAGCACCTCCTCGTTCTCGGATGTTGGTTCGATGGGGAGGAAGTATTTCACCAAAAACCCTGTCACGTTTTCCCCTGACTCGACGAACTTTACCATGGCCGTCTGTTCGAACTGTGGAGCGCTCGCAGTCGCCGCCACGACTTCGGCTTCTTGTCCCTCATACTTGCCGTTGTGATACTGAGGGTGTACCACTCGAGTGCCCTGCACTCGCACCCTGATACGACGAATGACATTGCGGAAAGCGGGATCCATGATCCAGTTCTCGGGTGGTTCTGTGAATTACATTGGTTTAATGTGAAAGAATAATGCTTGATCAACATTACCGTATTCAATGGGCATTGAAAAGTGACTATACGAGGGATAGGACGCGCCTGGAGTTGGTGCAGACATGGCTCCTCCCGGTGTAGGTGCTGACATACCCCCCATGGAGAGAGAGAAGGCGCCGGCGGGAGTCGCCGCCAAGTACCCTGGAGTCGCGGCGGCGGTTGGGGTGGGAGCACCATTGAAACTGGGAGTCGCGGCAGCGGCAGCAGGGGTCGGTGCGTTCTGTGAGTTCGACCGTAAGTGTAGTGCACAATGTGGCAATCCCGACACATACCCAAGCGTTGGACTCACCCCACGGGCGGGGAGACCCCCAACCAGGATCAGGACGCGACGCTGTGCCCCAATTGGATCGACCAGGGGTCGCTCCACCCCAGCTAGGGTTAGGTCGACCAGGAGTGGCACCACCAAAAGTCTGGCTCGAATCATTTGCAAGATAAGGATTGGGCGAAGTCGAAGAATTCGCATTCCAAGCGGGGGTTCGTCCGCCAGCTGCGTATGGGTTTGGTGTCTTCGAACTGGTATTCCAGGCCGGTGTCTTCCCGTCAGCTCCTTGACCATATGGATTGGGAGTTCTGGACGTATTCCACGCAGGCGTGCGGGAAGAATCCCAGCCTGGGGTACGCCCACCACTCCAAGCAGGCGTCGGGCCAGAAGCGTATGGTGCACCTTGATTGCCTCCAAGTGTAGACGAGTATCGGGACTGGGGTGGACCACCATCTCGGTTTCCTCCAAACCCACCTCCCGAATAACCCTCAAGATCAACAAGCTTGCCGTTGTCACTAAATAGAAAGAGTGAGTACGAAGAGAAAATAAAACAACTGGAAGGAGGTTCGCACAGTCTTCGCTTTAACTTCTCCTTGTCAACGGGAACAACTTTGTTTCCAGTGTGCAACTCTACCCGTGCGATGGGTCCGTTCGTGTCTTTGATTGCTCCGACATACCCTTTGTAAGGGCCTTTGACAATGGTCACAGTTACACCGATTAGTCGATCCCGTGGGCCACGCCCCATATTACCCGAACCCACCATCCCGCCAGTAGGTGAAACAAGTGCAGGGTTCATCTTCGAAAGATCCATACTGGCTCCTTTAGCGATATTGCCTTTGGGTGCAACTGAAACCAGAGAACGAGCACGGGCTACAAAAACACCCCCATTCTCGGCAATGTCGCGATTGTGCAAGAATGTCCAAAAAGCTTGGTGTATATGCAGTACACGCCCTTTGCGGCCCTGACAGATAGATTGTTGATGAATCACAAGAAACAACACAAAAGACGGTCAGATACCTCTCCTTCAATTTCCTTCATATTGTCGTTGATGCGCAGCTCATGGCCTTGGGAATCAGTGGCGACAGAACGATGGGAGTCGCGACGCATCGAGATTTGATGAGGTTGTACGAGGCGGACTTGCCCGTTTTGGTCCAAGACACGAAAAGAATCCCGCTCAGTTTTGTATATCACCCCGACAGTCTGAAGACTGCAGAAAAGCGGTCGTTAAACACGGGTGAGGCGATCAGATAAAAGACGTACTCAAGTTGAACAAGATCGTGGAGCTCGTAATTACCAACAATATTCGTTCCTGAGCCAACTTCCGCAGCTTCACGGAGATCTCTTGAGAATACCGAGACCTGAGCACGGAGGTTGGTCAGAGTTGAACAATGCCAAACTTGAAATATTACCTCCTGCATAGACATGTCGGATAGAAAAGTCACAACATTGTCCGACACAGAGACCACCAACCCAGTTTCGTCAGCGTTCTGACCCGTCATGACTTTAACGTGGTCGCCAGCCTTGAACCGTTTTCTAACGCTTCTGGCAGGGAGATCGACTTTTTGGCCGTCAAAGTCGACCCCCACCGCCGTTATCGTTACAACATCCTGATTGATTTCCTCTACAACGCCGTGTACGCCACTTTGCTCCCCTTCAAAAACTTCAACGTGGTCGCCGGGCTGGAGAACCGAGATTGCTGCTTTCTTGGAGGCTTCCGCTATAAGCGAGAGATCGACCCCGTTTTCCCCGCCTTCTCCCTCTTGACCCCGAGCAAACTGAGTGATCTCCTCCAATGTCGGGTTCACGTCCTCCAATATCAGCTGGCTCAACTTGAGATCCTTCTCAATGAATCCATCCTTGAAAGTTTCGTTTTGGAAGACATACACCTGGTTTCGCTTGACAACATTCTTGCGCCCCCATACGGCGACCACTTCTTCGTAGTTAAACAGCCGCTGCGATGGACGCGTGGTGCCAGATGCAATGGTACTCGTCTTCTTTCTCTTCTTCCCAGTTGGTCCCTCTAGCGAGCCATCGTCCTTCGGGTTCAAATCGATACGTGGGACAAATTTGAGACCGACGAACTCCCCCGTTTCCGTGATATCCACCACCTGTGCCAAATCGCCCTGGTAAGTTCCTCTTTTGATGCGCACCCAACTCCCGGGAGTGACAGTTAGATCCTGCTTCTTGATCTGCAATAGGCTAGCCATTTCTTGTATAGGAACGAGATGTATGCCGCGAGAGAGGTAGATGCCAACCAGGCCATTGCAAGCTTGGCTTACTTGCTGCGAACTACGGGCTTCGACGTAGATCATACCGGGAAGAGAGTCGCGTTGGAAAGCAGAAAATATGTGCAGAGGTCGGGCACTGTACTCCACGTCAATGGCCTTGCGCATAAGGCTGAATACGATGTCTCGTTCTCGGCCAGCCTGCGGTGGAATTGGAAACAGGTCGCATTGTGAAGAAAATCAAGCGAACCTTGACTCGAACCTGCCACAGACTGGCGTCGTGGACTGAAGGCATTAAAAGTCTCTGCGGAATTTCGTTCATGTCACCAGTGTAGCGAACGGGATTAGCATTCTGGTAGCGACGGCTGAGATCGCTGGCTATTTGCTCTGGACTTTTCTCGTCGGAATCGTCGAACTTGCTCATGGGAACATGCCCATAGTGGGGGCGAGAAGCGTCTTCAACATCTTCAAAATCCCCAACAAATTCATTGTCTGACAGATAGTGAGCGAGATGATGCTTGAGAAGAGTTACAAGCAGACCTGGTCCTTCATCGTCATCGTCGTCTCCCTCGTCGTCGTCGTCGCTTTCGGCCATCAAGTCGAGGAATTTGGCTGCGCCTTTTTTGTGTCGCCGCTAAGAACCACAGAGATTAATATGCCATCTGTGCATAGTAGTGCACTGCGCGCCTTGGCCTTCTTTTTCTTCCGGGGTGACTCGTCCTCTTCATCTTCATCGTCCTCTTCCTCTTCCTCATCGCGGTCTTCGTCGTCCTCCTCGTCATCCTCTTCCTCTTCATGGCGATGCCTCGCGCGAGGGTCGTCGGTGGTCTGCGGGTCTTGAGGATAGATATCTTCGGGAGACTCGTCAACCCCATAATTCGTATCTTCCAGGTCGGACATATTCTCCTCGTCCAGTCAGTTGAGTTGACGGTCCAAGTCAAGAGAGTGAGATGCCGTGAATTGTTTGTCGCTGATGGGTAGCACACGGGGGCGTGACCAACGCGTGACTTTCCTCAACTTGAATCTCCCACGTTTTGCGTTCATCATCGTCGATGGCATCCACCACAAAGGTTCGCCAACGCTTCATGCACTCTCCACCAACTCATATTCCACAGCTTAACATTCATTCATCCCACGATTTCCACCAACAATTCGAATCCTCTCGTACCCAGATATCCCTAGCGGAGACAGAAGAGACATGGGACACCATAGCCCGCAGCATATCCACCCTGGCCGCTGCATGTAGTGATACAGACTCCTACACTCCAGCAGAACTTGTTGCTGCGATACGGGTAATATCTAGGCCTCTCATCAGTGCCATGAGCTCCGAACGTAGTCGACTATCTGGGGTCGCAATCGACCTCGTTGCCATCGTCGCTGGCTGTCTTGGGCCGGCCTTCGAGCCTCTCCTCTCCTCCTTCTTCCCTGCACTACTGGCACTGTCCAGTCGCACGAGTAAAGTCACCGTCGGTCGTGCCCGCACCTGCATTCACGCCATCATCGATGCCACACATCTACCCAACATTCTGTTCTATTTGTCGCAAGACATCAACGACAAGTCTGTTTCACTACGATTGACAGTTGTGGAGTCAACATTGGCCTGCATGAACTGCTTCAATCCCCCGGATCTAGAGAAGGAGGCGCGCGCAAAAGAAATCGAGGCTATCGTTCGGGCAGCTGCTAGGGATGCGAATGCGGAAGTCAGGAAAATTAGTAGAAAGGTTTTTGAAGCATACAAACTCCTTCTTCCCACTAGGTTGGAAAGGTATGTAGTGGTATTTTGCTTCACGCATTTCATGCCAGCTGACCAACGAGCTAGTTTCGCCGCTCCCCTTACACCTGTAACTCGAAAATATTTGGAGATACAACCCATGCGCGCCACAACCATGGACAAGACCAAACCCCCGCGTCCTCCCTTGAAAGGAACCCTGCTCTCTTCCTCGACGTCTGCCCTGAGATGTCCTCCATCATCCAAACACCCTCCGACACATACACGCTCTGCATCATCTCCAGTCATCGCCATCGATTCTGGAGCGTCGCGTAATCCTCCGCCCCGAAGCCGTAGTCGTGCCAAGGCGGAGGTGCCAGCCAGACTTCCCGAAATCGCCAAACCCGCTAGGCAGGCTGTGAATGTCCAACCCAGACCCGTCGCAGAGCGAAAGCGTGTTGTCTCCATGTCCGCCGCGGTTCGCCCTGCAATACCCATGGCAAAGTCTGGTGGCCCCGAGCGTATCCAACCAACTTCTGGGCCAAGTGTAGCCGCGAATGAACGCTCTTTGCCTGACGATGATAAGCGCCAGCTCGCCCAGTCCACGACAGTGATGGCGAGAAGGGTGCCCATTCCCGAGGTCAAGGCAGAAGGGGAAAAGGTCAACCGAGTTGGTGCTCGTATTGATACTTCAAAATCCACCCCGGCGATCCGGCTGGTGGCTGCACCCATGCCTTCGGTGGCGAGTGGCTCAAAGCCTGCCGTGGCCCGAGCTCCTGTCGGGAAGAATACTCTACCGATGACCAAGGGCCTGAAAACGAAAGTCAGGGAGGCAACGAAGAGCAACTGGTCCAAACCTACTCTGTCGCAACTGGCACGCGCCAAGACCGTCGAGCATCGAATACCAGCTGCCCAAGTGCCTCGACCGCAACGAACTCAAACAACGCGTAAACCGGCCTCTAGGGAAGAACCGAAAGGTGTGTCTGTCCCAGACGGTAAAGACGACACGCCTGCGAGCAAACCCTCTCTCACCGCCGGCCAGCAACGAGAGGAAATCACGCCTGCGACCAACATAGATGAGCTGGATGCGAGACCGATTGCCGCATCAGAAATGACCGCAGAGACGGAGAGCATCGAAGAAGAACAGGGCGATGGTGTTTCTCAGGAACTTCTGGCCACGCCTCGCAAGGTCGGCAACGACCACCTTGTAATGTCCAGCAAAACACCGATCTCGGAGCTTTTGCTTTCAATCGAGCGTGGATTTTTGTTTACGCCATCTGCACCTCTCTCTCCACCTGAATCCTATCTTACGGTCGCGCCGACGACGAATCTGGTTATTCCGTTCGCATTGCAGGATCTGTGGCCCAGTTCGATGGAGCGAGACGAGGAGGTGTGTGAAAGTGATGACAAGGGATTCCATGTTATACGGCGATTAGAGTCGCGCCAGGCATTAGGCGATGTAGGTATCAACAAGTAAACTGTTTTTCTGACGAGCCTCTTGCTTTCTAAATGTCTACATCAACCGAACGGATATATACCAGGCCCTGAATGTTTTCGTTAGTGTTGAGTCGGAAGCACTTGGTAGGCTCGGATTACCACTGTCAATGCGTAAGATACTTTCGACCCTTGCTACGGCGACGAGCGAGAATTTGCCTGCCTCCCGCAGATTTTTTACGCGCCAGAAACCCATGCCTTCGTTTTCTCACTCGCTGAGAGGGCTGGTATTCGTGGCCCATCTTGGCATACCGAAGCTGCTGCAGCGACGCGAGTACTGGAGATGGTGCAACCACTGCGGGCGCGAAAAGAGGTATAAATTGCGGTCGTGATAGTCGTAGCGGGGTGATTTGGAGGGCGGTAGAAGTGATGCAAGGACGTGGAGTGACAGCAGGGGTCATACGCGGAGGGTGGACGAGGAGCTGGACGAGGGGACGGGGTATTCGCGGCATTGTGGTTGAGTGTCACGTTCAATTTGATTGGACTTTTATTTTCCCGTGGCGAGTCATCCTTGTCGACGAAAAAGGCAATAAGTTGGATGCGAGCAACTTATCGTTTGCTCAAACTGACGACGATGGCCACCAACCCTTGGCCAGCCTCCCGCGTCCGCCAAGAGTTCTTCTCGTTCTTCAAGTCAAGGGGTCACACATATGTCCCCTCCTCATCCACAATCCCGTATGAAGACCCTACCTTGCTCTTCGCCAATGCTGGGATGAATCAGGCACGCCTGCGTCTCTCCTGCTCGTCGCAAATACATCATGCGTCCACTAGTATAAGGCAATCTTCCTCGGCACAGTCGATCCTCACTCGGAGATGTCCAAGTTGAAGCGTGCCTTTAATTCTCAAAAATGCATTCGCGCAGGGGGAAAACATAACGGTATTTCTGCAATTCTCGTCTAGAGGTTCCCTTACCAGTCTCGATTATAGATCTCGACGATGTTGGTAAAGACTCGTATCATCACACGTTCTTTGAGATGCTAGGTAACTGGTCATTTGGCGATTATTTCAAGGTCATTTCAAACTCTCTCTTGCTTTATTCTTCCAGCTGACCTTGCAATAGAAAGACGCGATCGCCTACTCATGGCAACTCTTGACCGAAATCTACAAGCTACCCAAGGATCGTCTATATGTTACATATTTCGAAGGCGACGCGAAGGCCAACCTGGAACCTGACCTGGAGGCTAAGGAGTTCTGGCTCTCCCAGGGTGTTGCTGAGGATCACATTCTTCCGGGGAACGCAAAGGATAATTTTTGGGGTGCGCTCCCTTTGTGTTCAATAATACATTCTCCCTAAAACGAGAGCCAGAAATGGGAGCTACTGGGCCATGCGGACCTTGTAGGTCTGTTGCGAACCACATTGAATGACAAATGGATGCTGATCTTTTTTGGTCGACAGCGAAATTCACTTTGACCGTATTGGTGGCCGGAACGCTGCGCACCTGGTCAATCAAGATGATCCTGACGTGTTGGAAATTTGGAACAACGTCTTCATTCAATTCAATCGTGAAGACGATGGATCTTTGAAACCTCTCCCGTCCAAGCATGTCGATACCGGAATGGGCTTTGAGCGATTGGTTTCCGTCGTTCAGAACAAGCGATCAAACTACGACACCGACGTTTTCACCCCAATATTTGCCAAAATACAAGAACTGACGGGAGTCCGACCGTACGAAGGCCGTTTTGGCGCCGACGACGTCGATGGCATCGATACAGCATATCGTGTAGTCGCCGATCATGTCCGTACTCTGACATTCGCACTGAGTGACGGTGGAGTACCAAACAATGTTGGACGCGGCTATGTATTGCGTCGCATATTACGGAGAGGTGCTCGATATGCTCGAAAGAAGCTAGGGGTTACGATAGGATCTTTCTTTTCATCTCTCATGCCCGTATTGATCGAGACTATGGTATGATTTTACTGGTCCGCATCCTTTATCTCTAACGCAGGTGAACTTATCAGGGTGACGTCTTTCCTGAAATAACGAAGAAAGTCGACGAAATCAAGGAGATTCTGGACGAGGAGGAAGAATCATTTTCGCGGACTCTGGATCGCGGGGAGAAACTTTTCGATCAGTTTGCAACCCGCACACAACAACAAGGCCTCAAGGAACTCAACGGAAAAGATGTCTGGCGGTTGTACGACACTTATGGTTTCCCTGTCGACTTGACGCGTTTAATGGCTGAAGAATTGGGCCTAGGGATCAACGACGTAGAATTCGAAGCGGCCCAAGCTTGGTCGAAAGAGGCGAGCAAAGCTTCGTTAAAACGAGATACTACACAGACCGTCAAACTCGACGTTCACGACATTGCTTCCCTGGAAAAGAACGCTGCGGTACCCAAAACCGATGATTCCCCCAAATTTTGTAAATCCTTTCCAACCGTTTGTTTTTCACCTCAAGCTGATCGGAAACATGTCAGTGCTCGGTAACACTGCGGCCACAATCAAATCGATATTCTACAATAAAACATTCGTCGAATCTACTGCAGATATCCCCGAAAACACTTCCTTCGGCCTGATCCTTGACAAAACCAGTTTCTATGCTGAATCGGGTGGCCAGGAATATGACACTGGAAACATTGTGATAGACGGCGTTGCCGACTTTGAAGTCACGAATGTTCAAGTCTACAATGGTTATGTCTTACACGTAGGACACCTAAAGTATGGTGAGCTGGAGGTTGGTGGTGAAGTCGTGGCATCGTATGATGAGGTGACTAGTCTCTCAACATCGGCCACATCGCCTTACTGAAACGTTCTTTGCAGCTTCGCCGGTGGCCGTTGCGGAATAATCATACGGCAACTCACATTCTCAACTTTTGTTTGCGAGAAGTGCTCGGAGATCATATTGACCAGAAGGGTTCCTTGGTTGCGCCGACAAAGCTTCGATTCGATTTTTCGCACAAGGCTCAGATCAGCTTGCCAGAGATTGGGAAGATTGAGTCCATGAGCCTTGATTGGATTCGCAAGAATGTGAAGGTTTATAGCAAGGAGCTTGACTTGCAGACCGCTCATAAAATTCCCGGTCTGCGAGCTGTCTTTGGCGAATCCTACCCTGATCCTGTTCGAGTCGTTACCCTCGAGTTCGATGTCGACGAGATGGCCAAGGACATCACCAACCCAAAGTGGCGTAATACGAGTGTTGAATTCTGTGGTGGAACGTTCGTCGCACGAACCTTTTCATTTGACTTTTGTTGACTTTTCCCTCAAGTCATGTCGCCAAGACGGGGGATATCAAGGACTTTGTCATTATAGAAGAATCTGGCATTGCGAAAGGCATTCGCCGGATTACCGCCGTCACAGGGCACGAAGCTCATGACGTGACGCGCCTCGCCCAGGCTCTCAAGGCGAAACTTGATCAGTTGGAGCTGTTGTCCGGTCAAGAGAAGGACTCTGGTCTAAAAGCTCTCAGTGTCGTACGTCTTTGCGAATTTCATGACGCGTAGAAAAGCTGAATTTTTGTAGGAACTCGGCCAGGCTGATATCTCTGTTGTGTTGAAAGGCGAACTGAAGGAACGTCTCGCTGTGGTGCGTAAAGCGTACGACAAGCAAATAAAGGAAAAGGAAGCTGCAGCCAACAAGGAGGTGCTCGAAACCTTTTCTATGAATGAGCTCCCAGTTGATCACTACCGATCGACCTAGGCGCTCGACAAGATCTCGCAGTACTTCAAAGACGACGAGAGCTCAGAAGCATATATTGCGGTGCTCGACGTCAATGGGAATTCCAAGGTACGCGTGCTTGCGCCGTACGTTTTATTCCAGCTCACGGGGTTTAGATCCTACAAAGCGTCGTCGCTCAAGGGAAGAAACTCGGAAAGGCAGTTTATGTTTTCAGCGCAGACGTTGACGGCGGCAAAGTGGCGCACGTCAATTTTGTACCTCCGTCGATGAAGGCTAAAGGAGCGGACGCAAGGGTCTGGGCAACTCAAGTCAGCGAGCTCCTTGGCGGAAAGGTAAGTTTTGCGTCCTCCGTGTGTGCGCTTGTCTCATTATTCTAGGCTGGGGGCAAAGAAGATAGTGCACAGGGAGTTGGAACCAACGTAGATCAGATACACGAGGCGGTGAGATTGTCCAGAGAGTATTTGACGCAATATCTGTAGAAATTTAGTAGTAATCAGGCATCGTGGTTTTCTGTTGGGCTGCAAAGCAAGGTCGTCTTCGACCCGTTCGGACTGCGATAAACCTCGAAATTTATGGTGTTCATTCCTTTAAAAATTCGAGGGATGAGGCAAACACGGAGCGGCACCAAAGAAGCTACATGAGGGGTTTAGCGACGGATCCTTGAGGGTGTAAGTGGTAAAGGGAGGGCAAGTCAAAGTCCTGTTGACCAACTTTGACTTGCCCTGTTGACCAACTTTGACTTGCCCTTCCTTGACTTCGACGCCATTGTGATTCCGAATTTTACACAAATTGCGTTTGGCACTTCAACTTGATTGAAGTTGACTCTGAGTTGATGGTGTGTGAGTTAGTTGATTCTGCTCTGAATCGAAAAGGACGTTGAGATGTCAGGGCGTGCTTGTATGGGTTTGTTTATGCGGTGTAAAAGGTTTAGTAATACAAGGTTTAGTAAATCGACACAAAAAGCGACACCTGTGCGATTCGAACACACGCGGGGAAACCCCAATGCCTACTCAGCTTAATAGCAGGGCATCGCCTTAACCACTCGGCCAAAGTGTCCTCACGAACGCTTCAGCGAAAAGACGATGCCAATCCGCAATGAAGAAACCCGAGACAGAGAGCCAGCTGGTCATCGCCAACCACTCGGCCAAAGTGTCCTCACGAACGCTTCAGCGAAAAGACGATGCCAATCCGCAATGAAGAAACCCGAGACAGAGAGCCAGCTGGTCATCGCCAACCACTCGGCCAAAGTGTCCTCACGAACGCTTCAGCGAAAAGACGATGCCAATCCGCAATGAAGAAACCCGAGACAGAGAGCCAGCTGGTCATCGCCAACCACTCGGCCAAAGTGTCCTCACGAACGCTTCAGCGAAAAGACGATGCCAATCCGCAATGAAGAAACCCGAGACAGAGAGCCAGCCGGTGATCGCCTAACCCCTCAGCTAAAGTTTTCCTGTCTGTGGAATTCCCACAGAGTCAGTGTCAGGGGAACCCCCCGCTTCACTCCCTCCGGCTCCGGCCCCGGACTCCGTTTTTCCGACTTCCGGACCCCCGGCCTCCGCTCCTCCGCCCCGGACCTCCGACTGGGACCGCGCCTGCGACCAAGCTCGTGATTACTGTCGGGCCAACCGTTCCCGAGGCATGTGATAGTTGTAGGGACTATATAGCTAGACCCCTGACGTGGGAGAATCCATTCCTGTCTTCTCTTTGGATTCTCCCTCGTCAGGTTAGTGCCTGTACTATCGTAGCGTACTTCTATTTATCTTTGGATTCTCCCTCGTCAGGACTCTTGAGTTATCTCGGGCCTCGGGGTTGCCCTTACAGTCAGTGTCACAGTCTGGCCCATTGATTCGGTCTGTTATCCTTATGTGGGTTTGCCCAGTCATCTGTCTATCTGTTCCTAAGGCCTCTGGCCTTTTGGCTAGACCTGTTATGCCCGTGCACAACACCCTGCCAGTCTACCCCTCATTTGGATTCATCTGGATCTCCGACTTCTTCCCGGGACCTATCAGCATCAACCATCCTTGCTCCGGCCTACATAGCCACCCAGGCTGCCGGAGCAATATGGATATCCTTGATCCTTGTCCGCTCATGCTGATCTCCTACCGGAGTCCTCACCCAACCAATCCTATGTTTCCTATCCACCTTCCCTCACTCGGATTCATACCGATGCTTGACTTATCCGTTGGACCCTTCCGCATCCCTTGTCAATGCTCCGGCCTAATCCATCACTCATGATGCCGGAGCAATGCAGACTTACCTTGGTTCCCATCCGCTCATACCATTCCTCTCATGGAGTCCTCCCACATACGATCCTATCGTTCCCATTCATCTCCCGCTTCACCTTGGGCTCATATGTATCTCGGACTTCGCCAGTGAACCTTCCTGCATTACTTGTCGATGCTCCGGCCTGCACAGCCACTCGTCCGGCCGGAGCAATGCGGACTTCCTTCTGGTCCTCCTCTGTTCATCCTAATCTCCCTACGGAGTCCTCTCGCATCCTATCCTATGTTTCCGATTCATCCCCGCTTCACCTGGATTCCCGTGGAAGTCATCCGACTTGGTTCTACCGTTCATCCCACTACTCCTCCTATTCTCTTGTGCTGATGACACCTACTCAGCCGAGACATTGGACGAGGCGCACCCAAGGTTCATCCGGATTCACTTCTACCTCCCTCCAATCCATTCCTGTTCATCCTCGAGTTCCCCCGCATGTTCGCCCGGCCATCCGATCAATTCCCTTATCCGGCCATACTACATCCCTGCGGACTCCGCCCCTCACCCTTGGTTCGTTCGGATGTGAGATGCCTTGCATCGAACTCTGCAGTCCTCTTACGGACTCAACATTATGTCATATGCCGGGGGAAGGTCCCGGTATCATTGGTATGCATCATATGACTATGCTTCTCTCTTATTGTCTTTATTGTTCTCGTCCGGTACTCATCTCTTGCTTTATTGTTCTTACTACTGTACCGCACTTCTTACTTATTGTTCTTATTGTCTCGTACATACTTCTGACTTCTTTTGGATATATCTCCGTACTTACTTTAAATACCTACAGTCTCCCGATTGTATTCCTTAGTTTGATAATTAACGTTTGTTCTGCTGCACTGTCCGGATCTCCTCCCGCTCATCTCCCTCTCGTCCGGACTTATCCCTTTGACAACATCTCTTGGTCTTGTGTTCGGACAGCTCTCTCATCCTTGTCCAAACTCGTCCGGCTCCTTATAGCCTTGGCCGACCTTTCGTCCGGCTTTTTCCCACGCCCTCGGCCAAGCCTCCTTCGCTCACCTGGACCTGCTCGACTTTGTTGAGCCTCGACCTCGATCCTCGCTCATCCCTTGGCTTTCGGGCAAGCCTTCCTGTACTTCTTTCTACCTTGCCCAGCTCGCCCGGCTCCTCCGACTCGCCCGGACCTTCGTCCGTCCCGATCACGTGACCTCCTTTGTCCGGCCAAGCCCCGGCCCGGCCAAGCCCCGCCTTGGTCTTATTGCGAATCGGTTTCCACCAGCCTGCGGGTTCTAGCCGCCCTTGTTGTCTTCCCTCCTTGTGTTCCTCTCGTGTAGGCTGACAGTCCCCACTCATCCTTAACCTACCTGTGGTGTAGTGGTTTTGATATCCGTAGTTCTGGGTTCGACCTAGCCCGAATTCTACTTCGGCATCTCATCTGTTCCTCCCTTGTGTCTCGGACCGGAACCTACCTCCTCTCTCCCTCTTCTTCCTTCTTTCCGGCACGGATATAACAAGACCGGTGACCGTCTGTCTATGGAGGCAAGCCTGTCGATAAAGGGGGACTCCTGGATCTGCTACTGTCATGTAGTGTCGATTTCCCACGCCATGGCTGGGCAAGGACCGACACGTCGCAGAGCCCATAGCACCTCGGGACTCTAGTAGACCGTCAAGATAGTGGACAGCCTCCCGTCGCCTCAGTATATTCTGCTGTAGAGAGGTTACTCTTTCATTGGGGCTGCTACTCTGACATTCAAAAGTTCCTCGTCCGCCTCAGATGCACACCATCTTCCTGTTGACATGTTTTGACAAGATTCCTGCTGAAGCTGATGGTTTTGGAAACCGAGGACCACAAGTGAACACGTCTGAGACCGCTGAACATCGTCGACCACCCCGCCGCTCCCCCGAACGCCTTGACCTCTAAATTTGGTTAGAGAAACACATTTGTAAGACACCAAATGCCTCTCAAAGGGATCTCAGATCTTGCACCAGCAGCCTCAAGCAAACAGAAGATACCTCAGCATTTACGCCGGTCATCGCTTAACAACTTGGCAGAAGTGTTGCCGGGAAACTGAAGAAAATACCAATTGGTATTTCAATCTCTCAACCGGAAGACAACAACTTGTTCTTGGGTCAAAAGGCACTGTTGGAAATACCGATCGGTATTTTCTTGGCTTCAGTCAAAAATACCGATCAGTATTTCTAGCTGCGGCATTTACCAAGACAGATAGCCGGGAGATGTTTAAATGTCGAAAATGCCGATCGGTATTTTGCACCAGCAGCCTCAAGCGAACAGAAAATATTGATTGGCATTTACCAAGACAGGCAGCCCGGAGATGTTTAAATCTCGAAAATACCGATCAACATTTTGGTGGGTGGTTCTGCAGGACATCGCCTACCACTCAGCCATATTGTCACACCAGCAGCCTCAAGCAAACAGAAAATACTGGTCGAGTGTCCCCGGGAGATGCTGAAATTTGGAAAATACCGATTGGTATTTTGGTGGGTGATTCAAGCAAACAGGGAAATTGCCGTTTGGTATTTACCAAGATGGGAGATGTTTAAATTGCTAAAATACCAATTGGTATTTTTGTGTCCTGACTGGGAGACATTCATGGAATGAAAGCCCCGTCAAAACCCTACAAAATGAGCCTATAATCAGCCTAATTGGACAGAGAATGGCTGCAGAAGGAGCCATACAAGTTCAGGCTTCCAAATTGCTCTTTGCAAAGAAAGACATGCTCGGACTGTACGGGGGTGGTGGGTCGTGATGGTAAAATACTGATTGGTATTTTGGTAGGCACCAGCAGCCTCAAGCAAACCGGTCGAGTGTTCCCGGGAGATGTTTATTTGGCATCTATCGGATGAAACAGAAAAGCAGAAACCACGTCTCTTCAGAGAGCCAGCCGGTCATCGCCTAACCACTCGGCCAAAGTGTCACTGGGAGACACGGAGATCTTGAAAGTGCCAACACGCATCCATGGGAGGTAACCGAAAAGCCAGCTGGTCATCGCCTAACCACTCGGCCAAAGTGTCCCATCAGCAGCCGCTAGCAAACAGAAGATACCGATTGGCATTTACGCAGATCGTTGCGTAACCACTCTTCCTGTCCAACTGTTTCTGACCAGACATTCTAAAATACCAATTGGTATTTTCATTGTATACCTTCCTGTGCAAATTAGAAACTCGGCTTTGTATCCATCTGAAAATACCGATTGGTATTTTTGCATTGGCCACACGTGTGATGCCGGGAAACTGAAGAAAATGCCACTTGGTATTTCAATCTCTCAACCGGAAGACAACAAGTCAAAAAAAAGCACTGTTGGAAATACCGATCGAGCTGCGTCAGATAAATACAGGTCGGCATTTACCAAGACAGATAGCTGGGGGACGTACCGATCGGTATTTTCGTGTCGTGACTGGGAGACATACATGCAATGAAAGCCCCCTCAAAACCCTACAAAACGAGCCTATAATCATGCTAATCGGACGAGAAATGGTTGCAGAAAATACCGATCGGTATTTACCAAGACGGGAGATGTTTAAATTGCGAAAATACCGATTGGTATTTTCGTGTCCTGACTGGGAAACATTTATGGAATGAAAGCCCCGTCAAAACCCTACAAAACGAGCCTATAATCATGCTAATTGGACGAAAAATGGTTGCGGAAGGAGCCATTCAAGTTCAGGCTGCCAAATTGCTCTTTATGTACAAAATGCTCAGAAGTGCCATTAGCTTTGCAAACAGCTGTAAAATACCAATCGGTATTTTTACATGAAATACCGATCAGTATATCAATCACATTCAACTTTTCTTTGACCACATTAAATCTTCCTTCTGCTACATTCTAGAATTCGATCTTGGCTCGGATGCGGAAGAGGATGAACCTCGACCAGCTCCACCTCTTGTGTACTACTTGTTCAGTTGCAAAACATATTGGAGCACTTCAGCCCGAAGTGGACTGGACTGCATCTCAAAAGCTTTGTTGTTGTCAAGCTCACGGCTGTGGAAGGGGTTGAGATGGCGGAGCCAGCCGCGGAAACGAGCCTGGGGAGCACACAATCAGCGATCGGCACGACCACAGGGTTGGCAAACACAAACGAAACAGAGGGTGAGCTCAATACCTGTGTCAAATACTACTGGCTCTCCATCTGACAAATTTTCGATGTTCTGCTCCTTTTCCTCAGGCGTTAGCTGTGGAATGGTGTGTTTCAGTTGTACCTGTGGATTCCATTTGTCGTGAATACAGCTCAAGAATTTAATGGCCTCTTCCTGGCATTTGTATGGTTCTTTACATCCGATGAGTCTATCCGCTTTGCATACGCACTTCTTCCGCCTGCCATGGCGGTTGTAATTCCTTTCTATAATTTTGACCATGTCGCCGACAGATATAGTGCCGTATTTATCTCGCAAGCAGCAAGCTCGTTTGGGGTTGTTGTGCTTTGTTAATTCTTTTTTCCCTCCAACGTGGAAAAACATTGGCACTTCTTCTTTTACGTCCTTCGCCAATGCTAGGGCGTCTAGTTTCAGGTTGAATTTCATGGCCATCGTGACCATCTTCTTTAGTGCTCGGGGGAGCTTCTTTGAAGTGGCTTCCATGTTTGCTTGAACAGGCTCTGTCGCACTTTGGGGTAGACAACTGGTGCCTTGGGAGTTTGTTTGCGCAGCCGCTCTTCCGCTAGTGAACACCATTTTGCACGATCACTTTCGTCCCGAGTTAGGAAGTCTTTCAGATTCTTGATCTCGATAGCATTGTTCCTGTCTTTTATAGAGAGTAGGTCTCTCCCTCCTTCTTCAATCGGGAGGAAAAGGATATCGTGGTTTATCGGTGCGACTCGTTTACCTGCCCATATGAAGTTTTTGATCCTCTTGTCAAAGTATTCTTCAATGTCTTTAGGCATACCCTGCTCTGCCGTGAGGTATTGAGTCATGCCTCCGACTGTCATCTGAACTATCTTCTTATGCCCTTCCATTGTAGGACCGGCTTTCTCCCATCTTTCCAGGCTTCTCTCAATTTTTCGATTGTAGGAGTCCAAACTGAGGCCTGATTTACTGTGTTACCCTGCCAGCTGCCGAGAATGCAGACAGCTTCGCCGTCTTTGGCAATCGCGATGTGTTGGGGCAATTCCAGGTGGTTGGGATTTAATTTTTGGTGTTCCGTTACTCGGTCCCTGTAGGCTTTAGGGCCAACCAGAATGATTTGAGTTTTTCCCTTTGTTGAACTTAGCGCCTAATGCTTTACACCAGGTTGTTAGGATACTTTCCAGGTCTTCAAAGTTATCTTCCTCAGAGAGACACACGGTTGTGTCGTCCGCAAAAAGTGCGGCAATGATTCTGTCCTCTCTGCCCCTTCCAGGGCATTTAAATCCTTTTAGATCTGAAGCTCGTATCATTTGTGCAAGTGGCTCAAATGCCAAATCAAACAGTAAACATGATATTGGGTCGCCTTGGCGGATCCCGCAAGTAACACGGTATCTCGAGCTCTTTTCCCTGTTTATCACAACTGACGTATAGGTGTTCTCGTATAGAGATTCTATGGTCTTCGTGAAGTGGTTTGAAAAGTTCGCTTTGCCACAGGTATTTGTGCGAGATTTTATCATATGCCTTTTCCTGGTCTAACACTACCACGGCCCCGCCTTTTAGATTGTATTCAGCGCTACTGATAATTGCTTCAATCAACTTCACCTGGTCAAAGATGCTCCTTCCCGGTATGATGTCTGGCGCTGATTCGGCGAGACGTATTGACAGTGTTTTCATGAAGATTTTCTAATCTGGGTATAACAAGGTAATAGGGGATTTGAGACGTTTCGCTTATCGTTCTTTTTGTGAATCAAGGGGATTACCATAAAGAGAACAAAGGACATAGGATCAGCAGGATTGTTATATCCGTGTCGAACAAAGGGACGGAGGACGGGTGGCCGGAGGCCGGAGGACGGAGATGACGGAAGAGACGGAGGACGGAGGACGGATACGGAGGACGGGTGAAGCGATACCACAGGGGGCTAAGGGTACGCCACTAACTAGACTTCCAAGAAGATAGAGGATTCTGACCACGGAGCAATGCGGAGGCAAAGCACGTTAATTTTCAACTGAAGTTACAAGACGAAGTAGATAGGTATATATACGTATTACGGAGAAAGGCCATATAAGGTAATAGTAAGCAAAGACAATAAGAGTTGTAAGCGAAAGAACAATAAAGACAATAGAGACAATAAGAGAGAAGCATACAGGCATAGATCATGGGATTGATTCGGGAACGCTCAGAAGACCTTCATTGCGAAAACCCGATGGGTGTATGCTTCGACGGACGAACCGGAGCACAGAAGGACGGACAAGTATAAGTAGGCCGGGGGCCGGATGGCCGGAGGCCGGGGGACGGATGGCCGGACGACCGGGTGAAACTGCATGGGCGTAACAAGGATCAGGTATCAATGATAGGATCATAAAGGATCAGATGGATGCATAGGATCAGTAGGATCAGATATTGATGATAGGATCATAAAGGATCAAAGTGGTGACACTCATGAGAGTGAGAGATGTCAGAGGCAAAACCAAACCCATTCCAACATCCAGACGGTGCGTTACAGGTCTGGATGACTTTTTTATTTTCCGATGCTTCAGGAGAGCTCTAACTTTCTTGTCTATCTGTCGTTATCTGCTTTTCTCAAGCATTTTTTTCAAGTCTCTCGATCCTTGACACGGTCTTATACTATGGGCTCTTCAACCTCAAGCTTTCTCTTTCGTGTCTCTTCGTCTCTCTTGCTCTCGCCAGTGCTCACTCTCTCCTCAAAAACTCTCTCTCTTTTCAAAATGAGTCGTCAATATGCTGGCCCATACAAACAGGCCATTGTCAGACTCGCTTCTTGACTCGGCACCAGTTTAGCTAGCTAGCATCCCCAGATCTCGAACTTCAGCGATCCCAGCGCACTCCAGGCTTATCTTGGTTTGAGGCAAATCAATATCGTGGAGGGTAACCGCTCCTGCTTGATGGAGGTTCTTCGGTATTGCTCTTGTCGATATATATTAGATCACTCACACTGTACCATGCATCTAGGCCGTCATATGTGCGGGGGCACAAGGTCAAGTACTATGCCGCCTGGGGCTTTGAGAAAGCTTTTGGTGGCAAGTATTGATTACCGTTCTATTGTCCTCACAAGCGACACAGCAGCTTGTCTTTTGAGCTGCTCGTCCTTGACGGAGAATGGCCAGATGGTGGGCCCAAAGACTATTTTTGAGCTCTCGACCACGAATGTGGATTCAGAAGTAAGCCTCCTTCCTCTTCTCTAACTCTGATCCATCAATTCTGTACCTGTGGCCACAGTTGTTGTTCCACGGCTTACAGAACGTCGTTCTCAGCGAGATCATGATGAATTTAGTTTTCATGTTCTTGTCTCGTTACGACTGACTCATGTCTCGCAGCTGAGCAGGCTAGTGACTATTACAAAGATGAAGACAACAATGAGCTCCCATCTTCTGCCTCTTCCTCCTCGTCGTCTGCCTCTGCCTCTTCCTTGGTGGTGATCTCCTCGACCTCTTTTTCGTTGTCATCAACTGCCTCAACCTGTGCTCTGTTCTCTGCTACTGTCTCCAAGTTGGCTGTTGATGCTCTAATGACACCTCATTCCCGGCCACTTGGCTGCTACTCCTGTTGCGATGTCCTCTCTATCTATAATCAGCAGGTCACCAACGCACGCAAAGCATTGGATAAGTTGTTCTTATATCCATATGTGTTCAACACGCCTTAACCTTCTTCAGCAAATCAATGTGTCTGGTATTTTCAAGGTATGGCTTAACATTGTTGTGTGTCATAGTTTTGTTCTGACCAGCTAATAGCCAATCCTTCAATCCACCCTGCTTGGGATATGAACAACAACCCACCCTCTATCCTACATGTCTATGACCGTCGTATCTATTCCTTCACTCTAGATCAGACGTACGTGCATGTTGAGTTCCTCTACAAAAAACTTGGGCAGCTTGTTCGTGAGATGAATTCCGTCCTTGCTATTCCTAATAGACACCATGCTACTCTCATTCGGTCCTCAAGGTCCTGCGTCGGATGCTTGATTCACCTCATGGCTACGAAAATCATAGACGTTGAAACGCTTGCACGCGGTCTAGTACAGCAAGTACTAGTTAGTTGTGGATTAACCCTGGAGGCCTATCTAGCTTTCAACCGCTAGCCAACCAACAAACCCAATCCTAACTACTTTCCTCCTTGTAATGGTACTACAACTACGCCGAGTACAGCTTGTTTGATCACTTGTTTAAGATGATCGAAGGGAGCCTAAGATATAAACTTCTAACTAGTGCTAAATACGGTAGAGTGCCAGATATAATGAAGTCCTCTCTTGACTAAAAGCCAAACGAGTGCTCAAGTCCAATATTTAGCTGATACAACACAGCTAGGCCAAGTCCAAATCCAATTCCAAGTCCAATAAAGCTGATACCACACAGCTAAACACAAAGTTCACCAACACTAGAAGTAAAGTAAAGACTACATGTCAGGCTGTAGCCTAAATGTAGATTGTTTATTTGCGTGGAGCCAGCCAGGCCTCGGCTAGGTTAAAAAAGGGTGCTTTTTGTTTATTTGCGTGGACTCAGCCAGGCCCCTGCCAGGCTTGAATGGTACCTTTTGGGTGCAGGGGGCGGCCGCCGCGTTCCGCATCAACCAATTTGATCCATTTGATTGTGGTCTCGGGAAAGAAAAGGGGATTTTGCAACTATAAAACCATTTCATTTTTTTGGTCATAAATTCTATATTATTTCTCATTTCACTTTATTTGTTTTGTCAATTGTATATGTTTTCCTATTTCTTCATAGGTATTATTTATGGCTACATTAGGTAATTAGATTGAGCACCCTTCCCCACCGCGAGCTTCCCCAACCGTATGCACCCCCCTCTCTCTCACACGCACGCGAGCCGGGCGTCTTGCGTCGCTCTGGAGCGCAGAGAAGGCATCCGCATCGCCGCCTTGCCCGCGTTGGAGATCGCACCCGAGCAATGCATTGACCTTGCCAGCAACCGGGGGATCGGTAAAGCGGGCTGTGTCAAAAAGACGCTGATAGGGCCGCCCAGCGGCTAGGCATGAAATGCCCGGAATTTATCGATTTTCGAGACCTATCAGCGGGAGAAGTGAGGCTAGGATACTAGAAGATATGTCCGTCCTCGCGGGCAGTATCTTATTGCTGTGGATAGCCGACAAGCTGGTGGGACACCAACGGGTAGCAGCGGCTTAGCGACGTTTCCCTAAACATGGGTACGAGACTCTGCCGCTGACTATTTCTAAACTGCCGGGCCAAGAGACTTAGTGGGAAACTACTATCTCAAGGTGCTGGAGGCGACCAAGAGGAACTACCAACCTCCCTGAGGTTAGGCGCTCACCCGCCGACCAACATGAAGAAGATCTAGCGGGGGACCATACTAAGTTCAACTTCGAACTCAGGACGGCCACCACTCTACCGACGGACGGGATCACCGGCAGGCTTTAACCGAGCACGCCGGCTGATTACGGACAGCCGGGACTTAACCGACTGCCAGCGGGAGCACCTCGGAGCCAGCGGCTATCCAGCCAACGGCTCTGTCAGAATGATGAGGAGGACATGGCGAGTTGCCGGGGGCATTTCCCGCTGATTGCGGACAACCCGAACGGCGAGTGGCGAGCCGCTAACGCGACTCGGCTCTCCCTACTTTCCCTGGAACTTAGACTGTTCTGAAGATAGAAGACAAGACGAACTTGACCGCTATCGAGCCGTTGACTAACTACTCAGCGGGAAGCCTTTTCGACTTCAACTCGACCAGCGGCAGGACCATATTATGAAGGAGGAATTTCGTGTCCCCTCCCGGGGACATGGCAACCAGCACGCCATTGCACTGCAATAAGGCGCAATACCCACCCGCCCGCATGGACTTTCTCCGGGAGGCAGTCTTTTCACTCACGACTCGCAATCCTGAATATACCATTGGTTCCCAGCGGGCGCGGCATCAAACTTGGACACTCTCTCATCATGATTTTATTTGGTTGTTTCTGCTCCCGCTGCATGTATTTAATCTCCCGGTGTACTTTTTGTTACTCAGTCAATTACCTACCCGTAGACAAGGGCAGTTTGTAGCGGACTCTAGAATTTGAATTGAACTTTGAAAGAGACTAGACTTGATATCTGAGAGAGATTCGAGTGATACGGAAAGACTTGTGGCATACCGAGCCGCCAGAACTTTGAGAGCCCCGCCAGCCTTTGAGCCCGAGCCCTCCTGAAATACGAAGCCCCGTTTCTTGCTGTTCCGCGGTATAACCAAGACCCCCGTTCGAGCTTGATTCCGCGCCGTCGACGCCCCGTGTGCCAGCCGTTCCGCGGTATAGCCAAGACCCCCGTTCGAGCTCGCCGCCGCGTAGTGGTGTAACTGCCCGGGTCACTGTTAGTGTCCGCGCCATCGACATAAGAGCCCCGCTTCTCGCCAGAGCCGCGCCGGTCGTATAAGAACCCCGTCCCGCTGAGCCGCGCCTTCTGCCCGCCGGTTGTCATCCAGAAAGCTTCTTGCCGGTTGACGATCCACTACCGGGCGACGCTTTTCTATTGGCACGGAGACCCTCCCCGCTAGACTCAGAATTTCTCATTTCGAAGTCTCAGAAAGAGTGACTCTTCGCTTCTCCCGCTGCGAATCGTTTTGCCCGCTACGTTCTCGCTAGACAATCTAGTAGTTCGTCCCGCTCAAACGTAGCGACCTTGATTGATTGAAGCTTGCACAAGTATTCTGAGGGACGATACGTGCTCCCGCCACCCCGAACACACACACACACACACGTCGTATTGGATTAGATTTTGTGATTTTATATTTCGGTATATTTCACGCCTACACCTACACGCACCGTTTCATCTGGAGCCCACCGCGAGGGGTGACAGATTATTTGTGTCAAGTCGAAAGAAATCGCTTGTGGACGCTGCTATAACCTAGCACGAACCATCCGCCGGTTGACTCGAGAATAGAATATACACCCGCCCGTTGAGCCGTTAGCTCCAGGCCCGCTATAGAAGATTTTGCCATTTAGTTTCGGAGGAGACGTGGCTTCAGAAGGACGATCCGCTAGAGCACCACCACCAAAACCTCGGTCAACCAACACTAGCCTACGTGCCGCTGCCGCTGCTCTCGATCTCGAGACTGACGATCCTTCCCGCCCGCCTGTTGCTCTTGCCCGGGAACTCTATTCTCTGCGCGGACGAACCCAAGCTCACGCTTATCGTACCCGCCAAACCCAGTCGTTGAGCCCCTCTGCTCCGCTGGAACAACAAACCTCAACTCAACCGCCCGGCACAAGACCTGTTACGCCCGACGGTGCAGCTACCCAGTCGTCAACGACTCTTTCGTCTGTCTCTTCACCACTACTCAACACTTCACCAACCCCTTCAAATAATCCGATGGCTGACGACGGCAACAACAACCCTGTCGTTCGAGGAAAGAAGCGCGCGCCGGAACCATGGGACAGGAACGCCCCGCTCTTCAAAGAGGAAGAGCCGGAGGAGCTTGTTCGTTTCCTGGACCATGTGGAGCGTATGATGGAATTAGATGAGACGCCGGATGATAAGAAGAACGAGTTTGTCTGCCGCTATACTGCTCAGGCAACCGCCGAGGAGTGGCGGCAATTCGCCTCGTATTCTAAGAAGTTCGACGACTTTAAGAAAGAAATCCTGGAAAATTACCCGTCCGTAGTCGACCAAAAGAAGGGCTCTGTGCAGAAATTGCACCGGCAGCTTCGTAAGTTCACGGAAGAGGGGATCGACCGGGACGATGAAGACGAACTCATGCGCCTAATGCGCGTCATGAACGTCGAGGCGAACAAGCTTCTCGATTCGAAATTAATTTCGCACCGGGAGGCTCTCCCGATGTTCTTCTCCAAGTTGAGTCCTGAGTTCAAGGAACGGATTCTGGAGAACCTCGAGCGGAAACCTCCCGCTGCCGGGGATGATGCTGACGAGCCAGAGGTCCGCACATGGACGCTGGCCGAGGTCATGACTGAAGCCAAAAGGATCGCAAAACGCTCGACCGCTAACTCTGAGTTCTTTGGCGCCTCTGACCGGGGTTACTCGAGCAAGTCCAAGACCTCCAGCGGGTCTGGAAAGACGTCGAGCGGGCGATCCATACTACCTCACCCAAACGTGACGGTAAAGAAAGAAGAGGAGGACCCTAACAAGTCCCTTCTTGAGACGATTAAGGTGTCGGTCGTCACTATGATGGAGCGGCTGGATAACCAGACCTCCCAATTAAAAGAGATCGACGCCGCGACCAAGAAGAGGATGGCCGAGTTGGAGTCCTTCTATAAGTCCCTACCGGGCAGAGTCCCAGGCGCCGCTGACTCCCAGTCTTTCCCGCGAATGCCAACCGTGCAATTCAAAGGGAACCTGGCGGATCAGGGGTGTCTTTATTGCGACAAGTTCGGGCACTTTAGAGATAAGTGTCTCATTCGGCAAGCCCACATAGGGAGTGGAAAGATGAAGGTCGTAGGGTTCCGAGACTGTTTCCCCGATGGGATACCAATCCCGAAAGACGGGCACAAGTCCAAGAAGCAGCAGGTAGAGGAGTACCGCCCGGCCGCCCAACCCACGGCCGCTGCGCAAAACTACCAGTCTGTCTTCGCTCAGCTCTCCGTTCTTGACATGGACGAGCAGGAGCTGGAAGCCGCGCAAGCCGCGTTCAGCCAGAACGAGGAATTCTACTATGACCCGAGAGAAGAAGAATTGGTTTCCTTGCGAGCTGAGCAAGTAAACCTCCAGCGGCAAGTGACGCAACTCCAGTCGCATGGTTCAGGGGGTGTTCAACCACCCCTTGTGGCTCATCAAAGCCAATCTCCCCCGCCGCAATTCGACGCCAACGCTGTTGCGATTCTGCTGGCGGCTGTCTCAGCGAACTCTCGCTCTTCCAACGGGGCTGGTCCTTCCCGAACGGGGAACAGCGTCGAAGGTGAGCATTTTTAGAGAGTTCGAGGAAGGGGGCCAAGGGGAAACCCACTGCGGATAAGCCCCCGGAGAACCGACAAGCACGCCCGCCCGCAGGAAAGAAAATGGAAGTTGTGATGCCGAAGTTGCCCTATAAACCGAGGACGATACGAAAGCCCGCTGTCGAAGCACAGCCGGCGATCGTGGAAACCAAGGAAAAGGAGCGGGAGGAGACAGAAGAACAAAATGGCACTCAGCCGCCGGAACTTCCGTATAGGAACGTTCCCCCGGTCAAGCCAGCTAAAAGGCCCAACGAACCCAGAGTTCGGCCGGCGGGAAATGCGCCGCCAGCGGCCAACGAAAAGAACTACGAGTTGAAGGCGCCCGTAGAGGACCAGGAAGATGAGGAGGTCGAATCCTTGATAAAGGAGATCTTTGGAAGCCTGGAAATAGCGCTCCCGCTGGGGAGGTTGTTCGCCCTCAGCCCGAAGTTGCTGCGTCAGGCTAAGGCGTTGCTCTCGAAGAAGAGAGTCTCGCCCGCTGTTCGAGTCACCCTCGAGCAATTGATTAGCCACGCAGAGAAAGAAGCCGACGAAGATGATGAGTCCTCCAGCGTAGCCTTGGAGGACCTCCCTTACGAAGCATTAGTTCAGGTCTCAACTGTGGCCGATGGACTCATGCCAGCGGGAGCTCTCATCACTGTCGACCCGGCAGTGCAATATTGGCAGTCGGTAGCCGATGGTGAGCCGGTGAGAGAAATCTTCGTCGCGATCTCCGAAGCTTCTGCTGGAGAATCAGCGGCCCTGAGAGTGGTCTTCCCGCTCATTCATGGAGCCGCCGAAGTAGAATGCATTCTGGATGGTGGATCACAGATCGTGTCCATGGCCCTGTCGGTAGCCACCGAGCTAGGAGTCAGCTGGGACCCCGATAACTGTATCCACATGATGAGCGCCAACGGGCAAACCGAAAAGTCAGTCGGGTTAGCGAGGAACGTCCCCTTCAGGTTCGGCGATATGACAGTGTACCTACAAGTGCATGTTATACGGAACCCGGCATACAAAGTGCTGCTGGGGCGGCCCTTCGAAATTCTGACCGCCAGCGGTATCAAAAATACTTCTGACGGGAACCAGTTCCTGACTCTGACCGACCCCTCCACTTCGAAGCGGGTGGTCGTCCCTACCTTCCCCAGGGGTCAGCGGCGGCAGGTGCGGCGCGTACAAAACGATGCGCCACCGGCTGCGCAGACGAGCGGCGAAGAGGAACAAAATTTTCAGAATTCGAGGAGTTGATTAACCATCAAGGAGAGTTAGCGGTTCAGATAGAACTGGACGAGAATAATGTTCCTAGAATTTGCGCTTTGATGAAATCTGGAGAAGAGGGGTTTTCGATGGCCGAGACGAAAATGGCCTACCTAGCGGCTGCCATGCCAGAAGTTGATGACAAACCCGCTGCTCAGCTATTTCAGGAATATAATGAGCAGCTGACAGAAGGAAAGAACGTCGGCGAATCCTATGTAGCCATCGTAGCTAATATAACGGATAAAGTCAGAGAGAAACTGAAGGACCCAGCCGCTGTGTTCATGACAGCCGGTGCCGATGTTGAGTCGCTCAAACAGGAGCGGTCTCGGCATTCAGCGGGGGAGCGCTGTCAGTGCTGTGACTACGCCGACTGGGTGGTGCCCGGGTTCGAACACAACGAAACGAAAGTGGTGTTGATGGAGGAAATCGTTCCCGAGGATCACCCGCCTGAAGTCGAGGTGAAGGAGGTGTTCTCGAAGAAATATAAGCCGGTAGCGCTGAAAGTAAAGCCGGTCCTCGAGCCGCTCCCTCCCGAGTTCAGGATAGAAAGAAATATCATTGGGGATCCGCTGCAGAATCTCGTCCCGCTAGACCCTCACCCGCCAGAGTTCGTTCCCGTAGGGAGGTACACAGCGGAAAGGAAAGCGGTAGTGGACGAACTGCATAATGATGGGTTCCTGAATGATGAAGAGATGAAGCTGGTTCATCACATGTTATCTATACACGAAAATACAGTAGCATGGGATGACAGTGAACGAGGAACTTTCAGGACGGATTTCTTCCCGCCAGTCAAGTTCCCGGTGAAAGCAGACCATAAGGTCTGGGTGGAAAGAAATATTCCCATCCCGCCGGGACAACTGGAAGAAGTCTGCAAGGTGCTTAGGGCGAGTATCGACACCAATATCTACGAACCATCCAACGGCTCGTACCGCACGAAGTACTTTGGAGTTCTGAAGAGTGATAAGAAGTCAATTCGGTTAGTGCATTCGTTGGAGCCGCTGAACGCGGTAACCATTGCGCACTCTGGGGTGCCTCCCGGCGCCGCGGATCTAGCCGAACATTTCGCAGGAAGGGCTTGTGGGTCCACGTTTGATCTTTATTCTGGGTACAACCACCGGCTGATTGACCCGGAATCTCGAGATTACACGACCTTCCAAACTCCGTTTGGGGCGCTTCGATTGGTAAGATTGCCGCAGGGTTGGACCAACTCTGTGCCGATCTTCCACGAAGACGTAACCTACATCCTGCGAGACGAAATTCCTGCGGTTACCCGGCCGTATATAGATGACGTGCCTGTCGCCGGCGGCTTCACTCGATACGAAAAGCCTGACGGGACGTACGAGACCATCCCTGAGAACCCGCTGATAAGGGTCTTTGTGTGGTTACACTTGGTAGACTGCAACCGGGTACTTACCCGGCTAGCCTATTCTGGGGCGACTGTAAGCGGGAAGAAGTTGCAGATTTGCCGGGGAACCTTTAAGGTGGTCGGCCATGTCTGCTCATACGAGGGCATGCGCCCGGATGAAGATAGAATCGGCGTCATTGAGCGTTGGGGCCCGCTGAAGGATTTCCACGATGTGAAAGCCTTTCTGGGAACTGTGGGCGTTATGAGGATGTTCATCCAAGACTACACGGTCAAAGCTGAACCAATTCAGAAGCTCACCCGGAAAGAAGTCATATTCGAGTGGGGCCCGCCCCAAGACGCCTGCATGAAAGTTTTGAAGAAGGCTTTGCGAGAATGTCCCGCGCTTAGACCTATAAGATATGAATGGGACACCGAAGTGGTGCTGGCGGTTGATACGTCGTACCTTGGAGTTGGAGTGCATGTGTACCAGCGGGATCCTTTGGACCTAAATAAGCGGTACTATGCCCGCTTCAGCTCCATACCTTTGAATGAACGGGAGTCGAGGTATTCTCAGCCCAAGCGGGAATTGTTTGGCTTGAAGAGGGCGCTAGACCACATGCAATACTGGCTGTTGGGCTGCCGCAAGCTGGTCGTCGAGACCGACGCTCAGTACCTCAAAGGCATGTTGGATCACCCGGGAATGGGACCCAACGCTACGATCAACCGCTGGATCGAGGAGATCTTAATGTTTCATTTCACTCTGAAGCATGTACCGGGCAAGACTTTCGGGCCAGATGGACTCTCCCGCCGGCGTATTCAGCCGGGGGATCCAGAGTATGATCACCCAGAAGACGAGTTCGATAATAACGAGCCGCCGGGTCTTCATCCTGAAAGTAGTGCTTGGCCGCCTCTCAAGAATTTCGAGGATTTCAAGCACGATATTGACACCCGAGGTGGATATATGGTAGCTGAATTGGCGGGAGATGAGGCTCAGTCAGCCTCTGACTTCGAAAACGACACTGAACAGGCGTGGGCTTACACCCGCCTTAGTAAAGAATACATTTTCGAGGTCTTCTCTCAGTCAAAGGGGGACGACAAGCCAGCAGGCGAGCCGCTGATCCCTGACCTCGAATTGAAGTACGACCCGACGAAGCGGGAACCGTATTCTGAAGACCAACGATCGGTAGCGGCGAAGCTAGCGGACGAGCGGCTGCTCCTCATGAAGGAATGGCGGCGGAACACCCTGGCTCGCCCGGATGGCATGAACGACAAAGAATATAAAGCCTTCCTGCGATTCGCCACCGGCTTCTTCGAGGATGCAGATGGAAAACTCTATCATAAATCCACAACGGGGAGCGCACATCAGTTGGTGGTGGACAAAGAACACCGAATGTATATGATGCGGGCGGCTCATGATAGCCTAGCTCATCGCGGCGTCTTTGCTACCAAATCCTTGATAGAAATGCGCTTCTGGTGGCCTGAGATGGAGCGGGATGTCACTTGGTACATTAAGACTTGCGAATTGTGTCAATTGAGGCAAAGGACTCTATTAAAGATCCCGCCCGTTGTCACTCATACCCCTTCGCTCTTCCAAGTGGTACACGTCGACGTGATGGTCGTTGGTACTCCTTCCAACGGCTTCAATAAAATTGTCGACGCCCGCTGCTCTCTCAGCAGCTACATAGAAGCGCGGCCGATAAAGAACGAGAATGCCAGAACGCTGGCCTTGTTCTTACTTGAAGATGTGATTTGTAGGTGGGGTTGCCCGGAGGAACTGGTGACAGATAATGCGCCGGCCTTCCTAGCGGCCGTGGCCTACCTTGAGTCTAAATACGGCATAAGAAATATTAGAGTTTCGCCGTATAATTCTCAAGCCAACGGGAAAGTCGAAAATGGGCACTTCTCGATGAGGCAATCCTTATGGAAAGCCACTGGCGGGAATCCCAGCAAGTGGTACTGGTTCTTCCCGCAGATGTTGTGGGCTGACCGGGTCACTATTCGACGAGGAACGGGCTGTTCACCCTACTTTATGGTAACGGGCGCACATCCAATCCTCCCGCTGGATATAGAAGAAGCGACTTGGCTAGTGCATCTGCCCGGCAGGACTCTAACGACCGCTGAGTTAATCGGCTATCGAGCCCAGGCTCTGGCTAAGCACGCCACTCACGTCGAACAGATGAGGGAACGGGTCACCGACGAGAAACGAGCGAATCTGCGCCGGTACGAGATAGCGCATAAACATACTATCGAAGATTACCATTTCGAGCCGGGAGACTTGGTGCTCATCAGGAATACGACCGTTGAGAAATCGCTGAATACGAAGATGGCCGCCAGATACCTGGGACCAGTAATTATCATCCGGCGTACGAAAGGTGGAAGTTATATCGTAGCGGAGATGGACGGCTCTGTCTTTCAATCGAAGATTGCTCAGTTCAGAGTGGTCCCCTTCGAGCAGCGGCGCTCTATCAAGCTGCCCGCTGACATTCACGACTTAATCGACCTCTCGGCAGAGACGCTAGAAAAGATGGTCCAGGAGGAAGACGGTTATTCTGGAGATGACTTCCAATTCGGGAATGTGAGGTTAACCCCCAGCGGGACGGCTGACGAAGAGCCGGCTCTGCAGGAGGCCTTGCCCGAGGAAGAAGAAGAGGAAGAGGAACCTGACACGGATGAGCCGCTGCCTTTCAAACGGAAGACTCGTTCTGCCACGAAAGCCGCTGCGCGGAAATGAATTACTGCTACGATATCTACGTTACATTTTGAAACGGGATTCGAAGTCCTTGAGTAATTGTATTGTCTGCATCTCCCGCCAGTGCGCTGCGAACAGGTTGCGCACCCGGGGAGTGTGTGGCGGCCAGCAGAAGGATGAGCCGTGAGGTGTCCGAAACGATTGAGCCAGTACCGAGGATTCTGAAGAAAGGGGGACCCGCTGGGGGAGCTCTTTAGGAACGAGTCAGGGAACATGAGCATCGACGCCGGCAGAGGAGGACTCGGGGAAGTCGCGAAGGCGAGCCGAGATCTTCTCTCCTTCGTCGAGGAGCTGCTCGCGCCGGGCCAGAGAGCTACGAAGGTTCTCGTGGATGACCGCCAGCTCGACCATGATGAAATACATCCGCTTGCGCAAGGCAAGGTGGTTGCTCATGAACTCGGTACCCATCTCGACGACGCTAGCGGCCTCATCGACAACAGCACCTGAAGCGGGTGCCGAAGCGTAAAACTCAGCCGTTGCTGTAATAACATTCAGCGGGAAACCACTGACAATGGACGGGACCGGGGGCAAGAATAGCTGAATAAACGTTCAGCGGGGGTGCGACCAAGAGGCCACATTGGCGGGGCGCACCTTCTTTTGCTTGAGCTCCGTCTTGCGATAGCGAAGGGCCTGAACGTCGGGCAGGTGTTCGTCCGGGTCGTACGTCTGGATAGCCTTCTGGAGGTGAACGCTGATGGCGAGGGCCATCGGGGGCGGCTCGAGGCCTTTTTGAGCAACCCCCAAAATCGCCCGGTGCTCTCTCTAGAAAGAAAATTAAGAACTGAAAGAATAAATGATCGGTGGAAACTCACCAGCGGCTCTTGAATGGCACGCAACATCTTGCCGACCCCCGCTTGAGAATAGTTCGCGAGTTTCGACGGGACGAGCAACTCCTGCAGAGTCTTCCACTCCTCCGGCTTGTCGCGCCACACGGAGAACCAGTCGACACTCGACGGCTCCAGCGGCGGTGGAGGGAGCTTGGTCGACTTCGAGGACGAAGCGGCGGGCGGCTGACCAGGTCCAGAAAGCTGTTTTCGAGGAAGCGGCGGTGGAGACGAAGCTGCCGGGGCGCGACGAGAAGAGCGAGATTCAGGGCGAGAGGCAGAGCCGCCGCTGGGTTTGGAGGACATTCCGTGGATGTAGCGTCACGAAATAATCAAAGAAGGAGCTCCCCGGTGCAAGGCGCCAGAAATCCAGTCGGCGGGCGAAAGACAGAAAGAATAAATGAAGGGAAGAGAGGGCAAGGGGGTACCCAATCGGGGAATCGGTGGGGAATCCACCCAGAAACCTCTCGACTCTTTATACCCTGAGGAGTCGGAGTTTGAATGTCTGATGGGATTCTCGAGAAAATTTCCGAGAAAAACATTTGAATGAAGAAGCGGGGGGTCCCCGCGGCTTCTTTGATCCCAAACATTCCAAACTGCGGATGAATAGGACGGCTTTAGAGAGCGCAGGGTTAGAGTTTGATTCGAGCGCTTCTCTAATTTGATGTACTTCCGAAAAAGGCAGGAATGACGCCTCATAATGAAAGTGACGGCATCGCCGGCCGCGGCGAGGAGTTGAGTCCAGAAACTGTCAACGGAGGTAGAGTGGGATCTAAAAATAGGTCGCCACGAGTCCTTCGTTAAGGTTTTCTCTCATGAAATACCAAAGGGGACGAGCGGGGACTGGCGGCCCGTTCGTTATCTAAAAATTATTCCAAGACAGAAGTTTGTCTTGAAGTCCCCTTCCCCGGGAAGATGGATAAGATCTCTAGCGGGCGATCTCAAGTCGTCAACTCGGGAGAGTTGAAATCTAGAAAGGGGGAGATGATAGGGCCGCCCAGCGGCTAGGCATGAAATGCCCGGAATTTATCGATTTTCGAGACCTATCAGCGGGAGAAGTGAGGCTAGGATACTAGAAGATATGTCCGTCCTCGCGGGCAGTATCTTATTGCTGTGGATAGCCGACAAGCTGGTGGGACACCAACGGGTAGCAGCGGCTTAGCGACGTTTCCCTAAACATGGGTACGAGACTCTGCCGCTGACTATTTCTAAACTGCCGGGCCAAGAGACTTAGTGGGAAACTACTATCTCAAGGTGCTGGAGGCGACCAAGAGGAACTACCAACCTCCCTGAGGTTAGGCGCTCACCCGCCGACCAACATGAAGAAGATCTAGCGGGGGACCATACTAAGTTCAACTTCGAACTCAGGACGGCCACCACTCTACCGACGGACGGGATCACCGGCAGGCTTTAACCGAGCACGCCGGCTGATTACGGACAGCCGGGACTTAACCGACTGCCAGCGGGAGCACCTCGGAGCCAGCGGCTATCCAGCCAACGGCTCTGTCAGAATGATGAGGAGGACATGGCGAGTTGCCGGGGGCATTTCCCGCTGATTGCGGACAACCCGAACGGCGAGTGGCGAGCCGCTAACGCGACTCGGCTCTCCCTACTTTCCCTGGAACTTAGACTGTTCTGAAGATAGAAGACAAGACGAACTTGACCGCTATCGAGCCGTTGACTAACTACTCAGCGGGAAGCCTTTTCGACTTCAACTCGACCAGCGGCAGGACCATATTATGAAGGAGGAATTTCGTGTCCCCTCCCGGGGACATGGCAACCAGCACGCCATTGCACTGCAATAAGGCGCAATACCCACCCGCCCGCATGGACTTTCTCCGGGAGGCAGTCTTTTCACTCACGACTCGCAATCCTGAATATACCATTGGTTCCCAGCGGGCGCGGCATCAAACTTGGACACTCTCTCATCATGATTTTATTTGGTTGTTTCTGCTCCCGCTGCATGTATTTAATCTCCCGGTGTACTTTTTGTTACTCAGTCAATTACCTACCCGTAGACAAGGGCAGTTTGTAGCGGACTCTAGAATTTGAATTGAACTTTGAAAGAGACTAGACTTGATATCTGAGAGAGATTCGAGTGATACGGAAAGACTTGTGGCATACCGAGCCGCCAGAACTTTGAGAGCCCCGCCAGCCTTTGAGCCCGAGCCCTCCTGAAATACGAAGCCCCGTTTCTTGCTGTTCCGCGGTATAACCAAGACCCCCGTTCGAGCTTGATTCCGCGCCGTCGACGCCCCGTGTGCCAGCCGTTCCGCGGTATAGCCAAGACCCCCGTTCGAGCTCGCCGCCGCGTAGTGGTGTAACTGCCCGGGTCACTGTTAGTGTCCGCGCCATCGACATAAGAGCCCCGCTTCTCGCCAGAGCCGCGCCGGTCGTATAAGAACCCCGTCCCGCTGAGCCGCGCCTTCTGCCCGCCGGTTGTCATCCAGAAAGCTTCTTGCCGGTTGACGATCCACTACCGGGCGACGCTTTTCTATTGGCACGGAGACCCTCCCCGCTAGACTCAGAATTTCTCATTTCGAAGTCTCAGAAAGAGTGACTCTTCGCTTCTCCCGCTGCGAATCGTTTTGCCCGCTACGTTCTCGCTAGACAATCTAGTAGTTCGTCCCGCTCAAACGTAGCGACCTTGATTGATTGAAGCTTGCACAAGTATTCTGAGGGACGATACGTGCTCCCGCCACCCCGAACACACACACACACACACGTCGTATTGGATTAGATTTTGTGATTTTATATTTCGGTATATTTCACGCCTACACCTACACGCACCGTTTCAACGCAACGACGACGCGCGGAGGGGACGTGCAAAACGATCGTGAGGGATTGGTTCAATTGGGGAGGGGGTGCTGTGAATGCCTGAAGACAGTTGAGGAGCGAGCCGAAGGTGATCCGACGCTCAGCTTAAACACCGTCAATTGGACGAACGAGGGGGCACGTACCTTCATTCGTCGGAGATCTTGTGTTGTGGATGTACGGGTCCTGCCGATCCGCTTGACGCCGCTCCATCTTTGCTCCTCCCACCGCCCAAACCCTTCTTCCGCTTCCGTTCGAGCTCTCGCTTCAACGACTATTTCTCTCCGCCACCCAACACGCCATAGGAACGACACCGACTCCACTCTTGACCATTTGAAAGAATTGACACAAGTGTCATGGGGAAAGAGTTCTTGCAAAGGTGAAAGTCAATGACGATGCTGAAGTGTTGAGTCAGAGGGCGGGTATGGGGAAAGCAGACAAGAAACACCGACCCAAAGTTCCAAACCCACTCGTCCCACCCCTGCCGGCGACATCGCTGCGGAAGAGTTGCATGATTGTGAAGTTGGAGAGGTCTTCGAAGACGACAACACAGGGCGGGGCCTCACGAACGAACGAACGAACAAAGTAAGTGCGCTTGTTTCCTCCGATATGAGAGATAGTCGTGAGTGGCTCGAGGGGGGGCTGCGCAAGCCCGTACGCTAGTCGGCGGGGATAACGATGAGTGAGAAGGGTGGGGAGGAGAGATTGTGGTTTAAGATTCGGAAGGGGAGGTGCGAGTGGTGTTGTTGCGCGCTAGGCCAGAGAGGACGCGTGGTCGTCGAGGTACGGGATAGCGAAGGTGATGGTACGGAATCCAGACCCCCGTGGAACAGACGGCGATGGAGGCGTGCAGGAAGGGTGCGGGTACATCGGTGACAATGAGGGGGTGATGTGTTTGAGGACGCCGGAGGAGACACTGCCAAGGAGGGTGGAGGCGAGGAAGGAGGTCATGTTACTCCATCCGAACGATGCAATCTTGGTGACGCGGGTACGCAGGGAGTTGGAGAGGGCGAGCAGGAGACTGCCTGCGCGCAACCAGATTGACGACTTGAGGCAGCGGAAGATGGCGATAATTGAGGGTATGACGCGAGATGCGGGGTGCAGACGAAACACTGGTATAGGCATGTTGCCGAAGATCGTATCGAGAAGGCGCGAGAAGACGACAATCTCATCATCTGCACCTTTCATACCACACACCATACTCAAAAGCTCCATCACCTCCCTCGCACACCCCGTCAACTAGCTCCCCCAACGCGCGCTCGCGTTGCCTCGTATCGCACGAAGGGACTCCTCGCAGAGCATGGCGGCACGGGTTGGCGTCGGGGAGGAGCATGCCGTCGCCGTCGTGGCAGGCGTGAACGTGTCCGTCTTTACGTTAGCGCAATCGCACGCTCGTAGAGAGTAGTGAAAACGTCGCGTATCTTCCAACGTTCCGCTCTTCTAGGAATCAAAGTCGGTCAGGAATCCCTTCGCGTTTTGAATCAACAAACCTTTGAGGAGCGGAGATGCAGTAGATTTAGGCGTTGCAAGATATGTGTACGGGTGTGGTGTAGTTGGTGGCAGGCTATACGGGATGCGGCGATGCGGTGGTGAGAGTGGGGGCAAATCGGCGTTGATGTAGGTCGATGTAACGCTGACACTTGAATATATCAACTGAAGTGCTAAATATAGCGCAGCAGAGAATCTACCACCAAAATATATATATAACACAATCAACCAACACACACAACACTACAACACAAATATCTCCACAAGATACACTCAAATGTCTCTCGAAGAGTTCGTGGGGTTCGATCCGAAATCCAGATGTCACAGTGACGAGGATATAAGTCGACTTGCAAGTAAGAACCTTGCACAAAACACGCTCTCACACACCGTAGATGGAAGTGATTCCGTCCGCGGACCTTTCCTAAAAATAGGAACTATAAACGGTAGGATACAAGATACCCAACGCAGTTGAATATCAGGGCGAGATTGAAACAATGGCCACAGACAGTTTCCGCGGCAGAATGCACAATTCTTATAGCGCCAGTTACGCTATAGACCTGAACCTCCAAATTCCAGGAACCTTTGACACTCCTTTATATAGCACAAGCCTTTCAGACGAGGACTAATCAGATCTCTTCCGGTTATGCGCCAGCAGTCCCAACGCAATGCTTCAGCAGATGGACAGTTCCACTCTTCCTCAGACTCAGGGAGATACTAGTTCACTCTCGAGCACACGTATCCTTACAATGAGATAGGCAGTCCGCGGGCAGTAGAGGCAGGCAGTTCCTAGCACACTAAGGCCACGACAAAGCTACTCGAAAGCAAAGCCTCCGCGGGTGAACACTCTCGAAACGATGCTTAGATTCACACTTGAACTGAACTTCAACACAATTTCTATTAAGACAAACGAGTAGACAATATCTTTATATATGCCTCTACGTTGCTGCCTGAGTTCACCAACGCTGTCCAGTAGACTGAGCGCGATGTCCTCCAGCTCAACGAGAAATACAGGTCCTTTTATACTAATGCCAAGAAATACATCACATAAATAGTACAGAGTAAGCAATGTCGATCCAATTGAGTAGAGAGATGGTATATTGGTATTTGGGTGTCCCGGAGGACCTTCGGCAGCCTCTTGGCTTGTCGATCCAACGGTAGAAAGTCAGCAATTATGACTCCCACGGTTGAATCACTGAATGGCGGAAGCCCGCGGAACGCCATCATTGGTGATCCCGTCAATCCGTCACTGGCGGCAACCCTTCCGTTGGTGCCATCAACGCCTCTAATAACTCCTAAGACTATTCTTGGGACATTCCAATTCACTCGCAATATCACAGGCTCGTCTGTTGTCCAATTTATCAAGCCACCAAGTCATCCGCGCTGACTCCAGTATAGAAATAGATTTCTAATGAAGTTGCCGCACTTGTTCGGCTTCAGCATCACATCATCAACTCTCCTGTCAAAGACCTCATGTCTTGCTATAACTCTGCCTTCTGATCCTAGCACCGGCATCTCCTGTATGAGATCCCTTTCCGCTGTTCCAGCTGTCTATTTATAGTCGGCAGCCCGCGGCATCTGTCTTTTGACTGATGTTGACTCTGATAGCCCCCGCGGCGCCTCCTACATCCTTGTAGACCTTTGTCTAAGTCCGTAGTACACAAGTACTTGACTCTTTGTCACTCTTCTGAGGGTTCTGTTATGGAACAGATCCATAGTACTGCAGTAGGCTATTAATATAATGCCTTTCTCCTGTGATGGGTTTTACGGTCAACAGCTCGGAGCTCACTTTGACCCTCCTTAGTGTCACCAACAGAGGTACTGACTTCCTATTGATAGTCGAGTAAGACTATAGTCGTGGCGGGTAGTTGGGTTGTTTAGGGCCGCACTTGACTTAAAATAGCCAGATATAACGCGCAAAAATGGCCAGTCGTTACATCTCCCCTTCACTAAATCTAGACCGTCCCCGGTCTATAGCCTGCACCAAAATCCGTGCTTATTTTTGGCTTTAAATCTAGTGGACCGCAAGGATGACAACTCCCGCGGACGTCTATCTTTAGACCAACTGCAAACTACTTCACTGTTCCTTTTTCCTCGAGCGACTTGTTTTGGTCAAGGCCTCATGAACTACTCGCTCAGACTGTCTATTTTTAGACACTTGCTTCCGCGGACGCCAACCACCATTACGGCATTATTACGTCACTGACATTTTCTGTCTGAAAGAGTAGAGACAGGGGTTTTCCACCCATTCCTCTTCATCTCTTCGACTTGGTCAAAATTTTCGACTCCGGTCCAAGCGCTAACCCTAATCATAGGTACGCTCGACCCTCCGTGCTATCTTATCTCTCTCTCCGTGTTATCTCTCGCCGGGGCCACCGACTCAATTGCTCTTAGAATAGGTTTTTCATCAAACTTAAAACCTCCTTCTAATTACTGCGGAGACTTCTCTTTTCTGCTCGTCTTCTTTTCATCAAACCTCTTGGCCTTCTCGCAGGTGAGTCATCCAAGGTTCAATTCAATCCTCTTTGACGGCGTGTGGGCTTAGAGAAATTTTCTCTAAGTCCGTTTTGCCTTATAGACTGAGTGGGTGCTTTTTGGCGCCCACTTCTCTTTCTTCCCTACCACAACAATCCCTTCACATTCAGTGTCTTACACCGTGTGGTCACTACTTGGGTTCTTATTCTTCATTGCTCCTCGACGCCTACGCCGCCGAGCAGTCCCTCGCTATTCTTCCATCGCTATTCAACTTCTTTTTCCCCGGTGCTTGTCGCCAGGCGATGCCTCCTCGTAAAGCCTCCCCAGCTCCGTCTACGGCTTCCGCTACCACCACTCGACGCACCGCTCGCTCCACAGCCGGCACTCACCCCGCTCGAGGCAAGGCTAAAGGCGGAAAGCGTGGTCGCGGCACCACCAAGGGTGGCCCTGGCCGCAATAGCACTTCCAACTCCGCTGAGCTCCTCGACACGCATCCCTTGGCCAAATACTGGGCTCCTTTCGACAACGACGACGCCCGCGCCCTTGTCCCGTTCTTTGAAGATCCCGCGCACGCGTCTCCCGACGAAGAGCAGCTGGAGGCTGTGGAACGCCTTATTCCCGTCTTCGTACGTCGTCTCTTTATATCCTTCTAACTGATCGCTTATTCTTTCATTCCTTGCAGCTGGAGTACCGTCAAAACTTCGATGCCATCCCAGAGTCGGTGGAGGTCTTCTTGATCACCATCTCCGACGTCTTCAAGGGGATCGCCAAGACCGTTCCGGGCCAAACCGCACTCATCCCCGCGTACCGCGTGCTCCGTCCTTCTCAAGAACGTATAGACGAGCTCGGCACCGACCGCGACCACCTCGACCTCTTGCCTAACGACTTCAAGATCCCGCGCATCGTCGCCGCCCCCGAATACGAAGTTACTGATGACGAGCTCGTCGCGCCGCCCTCCAAGAAGGCCAAGACGAAGGAGAAAGAAAAAGAAACGGTACGTCTTCTTCATTCTTTTCCTTTTGCTCATTTAATCATCTTTTCCTTAGCAACCCGTCGAGGACCTTTTCACTCCGTCACCGGAACCTGAGCCTGCGCCCGAGCCTGAACAAGAACCTGCGCCTTCATCGCCAGCTCCAGCGCCCATCACTACTCGAGCTCAACTCCTCGAACATTATCGTTCACTCCCGCCCGACGGTACGTTTCTCTTTTCTTATCTTTTAATATCCCATTTACTGACTTTATTCACAGGTACCGCCGTACCTCCTGCAGCTTTGATACAGATTCCCACCGCGCTCGTACAGAGCGTCACCGCAGGTCCCTGGTTCTCGCCAGAAATCTTTCCCTGCGCGACTTGCGCTTCCCGCACGCAGGCTTGTGTGCGCGCTCCGGGTAGCGAGGTCTGTAACTTCTGCGCGGACAGACACCACGTCTGTTCTTACAAGTGCTCTCCGGCTCAACTTCGCACTCTCTTCGAACACCTGCTCCCCTACTGGAACGTTTCTCCTCACCGACTTGCTCAGCAGCTGTCCACACTCCTTACCGACACCCACGAGCTCATGATCCAAGGTGCTCTGTACGCGCGAGCTTTGAATCGTTTCCACTGCGGCCACCGCGACGGCGCGTATCTCTTCAAGCTCATGGACGAGGGCCTTGGTAACGACACCTTCGACTCTCTGTTCGAGAGGGAGAGTCCGACGCACAGGCCATCCGCGGACTGTACAACACCGTCTTCCAGTCCTCCGACGTTGTCGACGCCGAGCTCATCATGCTCGATAACAATCCAACCTCGGCCGCTATTCCTCAAGTCGACGCCGCGGGTAAAACGACGGGTCATGTATATCAGCCATGGATCTCCAATCGTTTCACTCCGGGCCCTGCGATGCGCGACTTTATTCACACCCCGCCAGCGCCGCCTTCTACCGACGGCCGTCTGATTGCCTCTTCGTCCAAGGCTCCAGCGGCCGGTGGTTCTTCCGCGGCTGAAACTCCTGGACCTTCTCCTCGTCGACCAACTCG